>LR990132.1:22462500-23150374 GCA_905147285.1 Hypena proboscidalis | reverse complement strand
ACTGACGTTTTTGTACAAATTTTTCTTGTTTTGTTTATATTTTGGCAACCCTACACCCTAAAAAACCATACAGCTAAAAAAAAAAAAAAAAAAAAACCTAACCTTAACCTAACCTATTGTTGGGTTGGTTTAGGTTAGGTTTATTTTTTTTTTAGAAGGAAACTGACGTTTTTGTACAAAATTTTTCTTGTTTTGTTTATATTTTGGCAACCCTACACCCTAAAAAACCATACAGCTAAAAAAAAAAAAAAAAAACCTAACCTAACCTAACCTATTGTTGGGTTTGGTTAGGTTAGGTTTAATTTTTTTTTTAGAAGGAACTGACGTTTTTGTACAAAATTTTTCTTGTTTTGTTTATATTTTGGCAACCCTACACCCTAAAAAACCATACAGCTAAAAAAAAAAAAAAAAAACCTAACCTAACCTAACCTATTGTTGGGTTTGGTTAGGTTAGGTTTATTTTTTTTTTAGAAGGAAACTGACGTTTTTTGTACAAAATTTTCTTGTTTTGTTTATATTTTGGCAACCCTACACCCTAAAAAACCATACAGCTAAAAAAAAAAAAAAAAAAACCTAACCTAACCTAACCTATTGTTGGGTTTGGTTAGGTTAGGTTTAATTTTTTTTTTAGAAGGAAACTGACGTTTTTGTACAAAATATTTTCTTGTTTTGTTTATATTTTGGCAACCCTACACCCTAAAAAACCATACAGCTAAAAAAAAAAAAAAAACCTAACCTAACCTAACCTATTGTTGGGTTTGGTTAGGTTAGGTTTAATTTTTTTTTTAGAAGGAAACTGACGTTTTTGTACAAAATTTTTCTTGTTTTGTTTATATTTTGGCAACCCTACACCCTCAAAAATCCCTTCACCTAAAAAAAAAAAAAAAAAACCTAACCTAACCTAACCTATTGTTGGGTTTGGTTAGGTTAGGTTTATTTTTTTTTTTAGAAGGAAACTGACGTTTTTGTACAAAATTTTTCTTGTTTTGTTTATATTTTGGCAACCCTACACCCTAAAAAACCATACAGCTAAAAAAAAAAAAAAAAAAACCTAACCTAACCTAACCTATTGTTGGGTTTGGTTAGGTTAGGTTTAATTTTTTTTTTAGAAGGAAACTGACGTTTTTGTACAAAATTTTTCTTGTTTTGTTTATATTTTGCCAACCCTACACCCTAAAAAACCATACAGCTAAAAAAAAAAAAAAAAAAACCTAACCTAACCTAACCTATTGTTGGGTTTGGTTAGGTTAGGTTTATTTTTTTTTTTTGAAGGAAACTGACGTTTTTGTACAAAATTTTTCTTGTTTTGTTTATATTTTGGTAACCCTACACCCTAAAAAACCATACAGCTAAAAAAAAAAAAAAAAAAAACCTAACCTAACCTAACCTATTGTTGGGTTTGGTTAGGTTAGGTTTATTTTTTTTTTAGAAGGAAACTGACGTTTTTGTACAAAATTTTTCTTGTTTTGTTTATATTTTGGCAACCCTACACCCTAAAAAACCATACAGCTAAAAAAAAAAAAAAAAAAACCTAACCTAACCTAACCTATTGTTGGGTTTGGTTAGGTTAGGTTTATTTTTTTTTTTAGAAGGAAACTGACGTTTTTGTACAAAATTTTTCTTGTTTTTTTTATATTTTGGCAACCCTACACCCTAAAAAACCATACAGCTAAAAAAAAAAAAAAAAAAACCTAACCTAACCTAACCTATTGTTGGGTTTGGTTAGGTTAGGTTTATTTTTTTTTTAGAAGGAAACTGACGTTTTTGTACAAAATTTTTCTTGTTTTGTTTATATTTTGGCAACCCTACACCCTCAAAAACCATACAGCTAAAAAAAAAAAAAAAAAAACCTAACCTAACCTAACCTTTTGTTGGGTTTGGTTAGGTTAGGTTTATTTTTTTTTTTAGAAGGAAACTGACGTTTTTGTACAAAATTTTTCTTGTTTTGTTTATATTTTGGCAACCCTACACCCTAAAAAACCATACAGCTAAAAAAAAAAAAAAAAAACCTAACCTAACCTAACCTATTGTTGGGTTTGGTTAGGTTAGGTTTAATTTTTTTTTTAGAAGGAAACTGACGTTTTTGTACAAAATTTTTCTTGTTTTGTTTATATTTTGGCAACCCTACACCCTAAAAAACCATACAGCTAAAAAAAAAAAAAAAAAACCTAACCTAACCTAACCTATTGTTGGGTTTGGTTAGGTTAGGTTTATTTTTTTTTTAGAAGGAAACTGACGTTTTTGTACAAAATTTTTCTTGTTTTGTTTATATTTTGGCAACCCTACACCCTAAAAAACCATACAGCTAAAAAAAAAAAAAAAAAAACCTAACCTAACCTAACCTATTGTTGGGTTTGGTTAGGTTAGGTTTAATTTTTTTTTTAGAAGGAAACTGACGTTTTTGTACAAAATTTTTCTTGTTTTGTTTATATTTTGGCAACCCTACACCCTAAAAAACCATACAGCTAAAAAAAAAAAAAAAAACCTAACCTAACCTAACCTATTGTTGGGTTTGGTTAGGTTAGGTTTAATTTTTTTTTTTAGAAGGAAACTGACGTTTTTGTACAAAATTTTTCTTGTTTTGTTTATATTTTGGCAACCCTACACCCTAAAAAACCATACAGCTAAAAAAAAAAAAAAAAAACCTAACCTAACCTAACCTATTGTTGGGTTTGGTTAGGTTAGGTTTATTTTTTTTTTAGAAGGAAACTGACGTTTTTGTACAAAATTTTTCTTGTTTTGTTTATATTTTGGCAACCCTACACCCTAAAAAACCATACAGCTAAAAAAAAAAAAAAAAAAAACCTAACCTAACCTAACCTATTGTTGGGTTTGGTTAGGTTAGGTTTATTTTTTTTTTAGAAGGAAACTGACGTTTTTGTACAAAATTTTTCTTGTTTTGTTTATATTTTGGCAACCCTACACCCTAAAAAACCATACAGCTAAAAAAAAAAAAAAAAAAACCTAACCTAACCTAACCTATTGTTGGGTTTGGTTAGGTTAGGTTTATTTTTTTTTTAGAAGGAAACTGACGTTTTTGTACAAAATTTTTCTTGTTTTGTTTATATTTTGGCAACCCTACACCCTAAAAAACCATACAGCTAAAAAAAAAAAAAAAAAACCTAACCTAACCTAACCTATTGTTGGGTTTGGTTAGGTTAGGTTTAATTTTTTTTTTAGAAGGAAACTGACGTTTTTGTACAAAATTTTTCTTGTTTTGTTTATATTTTGGCAACCCTACACCCTAAAAAACCATACAGCTAAAAAAAAAAAAAAAAAAACCTAACCTAACCTAACCTATTGTTGGGTTTGGTTAGGTTAGGTTTTTTTTTTTTTTAGAAGGAAACTGACGTTTTTGTACAAAATTTTTCTTGTTTTGTTTATATTTTGGCAACCCTACACCCTAAAAAACCATACAGCTAAAAAAAAAAAAAAAAAACCTAACCTAACCTAACCTATTGTTGGGTTTGGTTAGGTTAGGTTTATTTTTTTTTTTAGAAGGAAACTGACGTTTTTGTACAAAATTTTTCTTGTTTTGTTTATATTTTGGCAACCCTACACCCTAAAAAACCATACAGCTAAAAAAAAAAAAAAAAAACCTAACCTAACCTAACCTATTGTTGGGTTTGGTTAGGTTAGGTTTAATTTTTTTTTTAGAAGGAAACTGACGTTTTTGTACAAAATTTTTCTTGTTTTGTTTATATTTTGGCAACCCTACACCCTAAAAAACCATACAGCTAAAAAAAAAAAAAAAAAACCTAACCTAACCTAACCTATTGTTGGGTTTGGTTAGGTTAGGTTTATTTTTTTTTTAGAAGGAAACTGACGTTTTTGTACAAAATTTTTCTTGTTTTGTTTATATTTTGGCAACCCTACACCCTAAAAAACCATACAGCTAAAAAAAAAAAAAAAAAAAACCTAACCTAACCTAACCTATTGTTGGGTTTGGTTAGGTTAGGTTTATTTTTTTTTTAGAAGGAAACTGACGTTTTTGTACAAAATTTTTCTTGTTTTGTTTATATTTTGGCAACCCTACACCCTAAAAAACCATACAGCTAAAAAAAAAAAAAAAAAAACCTAACCTAACCTAACCTATTGTTGGGTTTGGTTAGGTTAGGTTTATTTTTTTTTTAGAAGGAAACTGACGTTTTTGTACAAAATTTTTCTTGTTTTGTTTATATTTTGGCAACCCTACACCCTAAAAAACCATACAGCTAAAAAAAAAAAAAAAAAAACCTAACCTAACCTAACCTATTGTTGGGTTTGGTTAGGTTAGGTTTATTTTTTTTTTAGAAGGAAACTGACGTTTTTGTACAAAATTTTTCTTGTTTTGTTTATATTTTGGCAACCCTACACCCTAAAAAACCATACAGCTAAAAAAAAAAAAAAAAAACCTAACCTAACCTAACCTATTGTTGGGTTTGGTTAGGTTAGGTTTAATTTTTTTTTTAGAAGGAAACTGACGTTTTTGTACAAAATTTTTCTTGTTTTGTTTATATTTTGGCAACCCTACACCCTAAAAAACCATACAGCTAAAAAAAAAAAAAAAAAAACCTAACCTAACCTAACCTATTGTTGGGTTTGGTTAGGTTAGGTTTATTTTTTTTTTAGAAGGAAACTGACGTTTTTGTACAAAATTTTTCTTGTTTTGTTTATATTTTGGCAACCCTACACCCTAAAAAACCATACAGCTAAAAAAAAAAAAAAAAAAACCTAACCTAACCTAACCTATTGTTGGGTTTGGTTAGGTTAGGTTTAATTTTTTTTTTAGAAGGAAACTGACGTTTTTGTACAAAATTTTTCTTGTTTTGTTTATATTTTGGCAACCCTACACCCTAAAAAACCATACAGCTAAAAAAAAAAAAAAAAACCTAACCTAACCTAACCTATTGTTGGGTTTGGTTAGGTTAGGTTTAATTTTTTTTTTAGAAGGAAACTGACGTTTTTGTACAAAATTTTTCTTGTTTTGTTTATATTTTGGCAACCCTACACCCTAAAAAACCATACAGCTAAAAAAAAAAAAAAAAAACCTAACCTAACCTAACCTATTGTTGGGTTTGGTTAGGTTAGGTTTATTTTTTTTTTAGAAGGAAACTGACGTTTTTGTACAAAATTTTTCTTGTTTTGTTTATATTTTGGCAACCCTACACCCTAAAAAACCATACAGCTAAAAAAAAAAAAAAAAAAAACCTAACCTAACCTAACCTATTGTTGGGTTTGGTTAGGTTAGGTTTAATTTTTTTTTTAGAAGGAAACTGACGTTTTTGTACAAAATTTTTCTTGTTTTGTTTATATTTTGGCAACCCTACACCCTAAAAAACCATACAGCTAAAAAAAAAAAAAAAAAAACCTAACCTAACCTAACCTATTGTTGGGTTTGGTTAGGTTAGGTTTATTTTTTTTTTAGAAGGAAACTGACGTTTTTGTACAAAATTTTTCTTGTTTTGTTTATATTTTGGCAACCCTACACCCTAAAAAACCATACAGCTAAAAAAAAAAAAAAAAAACCTAACCTAACCTAACCTATTGTTGGGTTTGGTTAGGTTAGGTTTATTTTTTTTTTAGAAGGAAACTGACGTTTTTGTACAAAATTTTTCTTGTTTTGTTTATATTTTGGCAACCCTACACCCTAAAAAACCATACAGCTAAAAAAAAAAAAAAAAAAAACCTAACCTAACCTAACCTATTGTTGGGTTTGGTTAGGTTAGGTTTAATTTTTTTTTTAGAAGGAAACTGACGTTTTTGTACAAAATTTTTCTTGTTTTGTTTATATTTTGGCAACCCTACACCCTAAAAAACCATACAGCTAAAAAAAAAAAAAAAAAACCTAACCTAACCTAACCTATTGTTGGGTTTGGTTAGGTTAGGTTTATTTTTTTTTTAGAAGGAAACTGACGTTTTTGTACAAAATTTTTCTTGTTTTGTTTATATTTTGGCAACCCTACACCCTAAAAAACCATACAGCTAAAAAAAAAAAAAAAAAAACCTAACCTAACCTAACCTATTGTTGGGTTTGGTTAGGTTAGGTTTATTTTTTTTTTAGAAGGAAACTGACGTTTTTGTACAAAATTTTTCTTGTTTTTTTTATATTTTGGCAACCCTACACCCCAAAAAACCATACAGCAAAAAAAAAAAAAAAAAAAAACCTAACCTAACCTAACCTATTGTTGGGTTTGGTTAGGTTAGGTTTATTTTTTTTTTTAGAAGGAAACTGACGTTTTTGTACAAAATTTTTCTTGTTTTGTTTATATTTTGGCAACCCTACACCCTAAAAAACCATACAGCTAAAAAAAAAAAAAAAAAACCTAACCTAACCTAACCTATTGTTGGGTTTGGTTAGGTTAGGTTTAATTTTTTTTTTAGAAGGAAACTGACGTTTTTGTACAAAATTTTTCTTGTTTTGTTTATATTTTGGCAACCCTACACCCTAAAAAACCATACAGCTAAAAAAAAAAAAAAAAAAACCTAACCTAACCTAACCTATTGTTGGGTTTGGTTAGGTTAGGTTTATTTTTTTTTTAGAAGGAAACTGACGTTTTTGTACAAAATTTTTCTTGTTTTGTTTATATTTTGGCAACCCTACACCCTAAAAAACCATACAGCTAAAAAAAAAAAAAAAAAAACCTAACCTAACCTAACCTATTGTTGGGTTTGGTTAGGTTAGGTTTAATTTTTTTTTTAGAAGGAAACTGACGTTTTTGTACAAAATTTTTCTTGTTTTGTTTATATTTTGGCAACCCTACACCCTAAAAAACCATACAGCTAAAAAAAAAAAAAAAAAAACCTAACCTAACCTAACCTATTGTTGGGTTTGGTTAGGTTAGGTTTATTTTTTTTTTAGAAGGAAACTGACGTTTTTGTACAAAATTTTTCTTGTTTTGTTTATATTTTGGCAACCCTACACCCTAAAAAACCATACAGCTAAAAAAAAAAAAAAAAAAAACTAACCTAACCTAACCTATTGTTGGGTTTGGTTAGGTTAGGTTTATTTTTTTTTTAGAAGGAAACTGACGTTTTTGTACAAAATTTTTCTTGTTTTGTTTATATTTTGGCAACCCTACACCCTATTTTCTAAATTTTTGTTTTCTTGGAGAGCGCGCGTCAAGTTCTTTCTCCCGACACCCCATTTGTTAAAATCCGTTTGATAAAACGTCAAAAAATCGCCCGCCCCCCCACCCTTTTTTGCTTGGGTATATCACCTCGGTAGGGTCCGCTCATTGATTCTGGGTGTGAAATATTTTGTGTCCAATTTTACCCCGAAATTGACCAAGTGAGAGTCCTATTGATTCCAAATTTCATAGACTGCCGTTTATTGACGGTTTTATCTACGTTTGTGTTTGTCCTGTCATGAAGACAGAGGTCTTTTGACCGAAGTTTAGACACGATCCTATTGATCGACTTATTATAATTATAAATTGACTTTATTGACAGCCCTATTGGCAATTAGATATAGGATATTTTGACATTTTACTGACCTTGTTTTTACAATCATTTACCGATATCTTTATTTGTGACGTCCGGTCTTTTGGCCTTTAGGTGTATACTTTTACATTTTTGTTTTACAAAATTTTAACGAATTGCAATTTATAAAATAGAATTAATTACTGACATTATATTTTTAGATCTTTTGATCAAGCTTGATTTGTTTAAGCACTTTTTGTTGTTAGGTTGTAACCAACCTAACAACAAAAAGTGCTGGTTTAGACACAGGTTGTGTAAAGCACCACCCAGCCCTTTACACTGAGCGGTGCGTTGCACATATAACTGTGTTCGCCTGCCTTTTTAAGCTTTCGTGCATTTCGATCTATTATTTCGGTACATACTGGGTAGATGCTACATTAGGGCATTGGAAACACAGATTTTAGAGATGGTCAGTGTTCATCTTCACCGGTTAAAAAAAATTGCAAAAAAAAAGTATTCCGAACAAATGGAACTACATTTAGATTTGACTATGACGTCGACATCTAAAATGACGTTTTTTTGTTGATAGAGTTAAAATAATCCAGGGCAATTCCGAAAAAATATTATGTCGTTTTTCTGAGACAAATATAGAACCATAGAGCGACTACAGCGTTAGAGAGATACAACCAAAGAGGTTGTAAATAACTCTTTTATAACTAGAGAGGCATAAATATCAAGAAAACGTAGTAACATTTTGGCAATGTCAAAATTCACCTGTGAACGTCAAAAATACAAATGAAACTTGGATGAAGGATCTGTCTACGTATAAAAGTCTTAAATGCATAAATAATTTCTGTATTTATATGTATGGGTGGAGTCACGCTGACGTTATATATATAATAGACAACTAACTACGCGCAACTAAGCCGCTCTAACAACTTCTACTTTTCTCTGGGCCAACCTAGAGTGCTCGGACTTCAGATATCAGTAATATATGTGTTGAAAGGGTCTATTATGATCAAAAACGTTATAATCATTATGATTTTTCTTTTCTTTTGCCCAGTACCAAAAAATATCAAGAAGCATTTATTTGTAAAAGCATCACCCAGCGGCAGATCTCAATCTGAATAAATAGCAGCAAGTTTGTTTTCATGTCTTTGTTGTTATCCTACATATCACTTTGAAATAACAGAAACTACTAACTAGGATTCATATACCATTGAATCCGCTCGCTATCCTGACTTAAACCACCCAATAAAATAGTTACAACTTGAGATATTCAAGTAGGATTTGCGATTCATGCGTGACACACGTATAGGTCTTACGACCTTGAGATAAGATTCAAAGGATCATATTTAATTTATTGCTGGAATGGCTAGTTGCCCAGTGCTAAAATCATGATCGAATTTCAAATGGCTATTAGGGACAGATACGGATCCCGATGCGTGTGAAATGAGGGTAGACATATATTATTTTAGTTTGACGTTTGGTCAAGAATATTTTGCTAATTAATGTGTCTGTAACTTTAACCCATGGCAATGATTTTCATAGATAGGCTAACGATATTGCAGACTATAAAATATTATTAAAGGGTGAAATTACTGGTTTAGGTTGAAAATTATATTTAGTGTATAGTTTTACATAATAATATATCATTATATCTAAACTGCATACATCAAAATAGGAAATGTTTGACTTGAGTCAAAACGTATGGTGCACGGTTGGCGTAGTGGTTAACCACCTGCTGGCGCCTCGATTACCGTCGGCTCGGTCCTCGTACGGATCAGGGCCCAGATTAAATATCTGGGCCTAGTGATAGACAGGCGGTGGAGCTTCGACGAGCACTTCCGCATTTTGGTGCCCAAGCTGGAAGGCGTGGCTGCCGCTCTCGGTCGGCTTTTGCCGAACGTGGGCGGCGCCAGCATCGCCAGCCGACGGCTTTACGCGGGGGTGGTACGGTCAATGGCACTGTACGGCGCACCCGTGTGGGCGGAGGCCTTGTCCGCCGGGAACAGGGCGCGGTTGTGGAGACCGCAGCGCGTCCTGGCGGTCAAGGCCATTCGTGGATACCGCACGGTGTCGACCGACGCGGCGTGTGCGTTGGCCGGAACACCCCCGTGGGATTTGGATGCGGAAGTGCTCGCCGAAGTGTACAGGCGCAGGGCGGCTGCTCGGGCCGAGGGTTCTGTCCCCATGCCCGAGCAGCTGTTCCAAGTAGCGTTGTTTGTTGAATTGTATAACATCTTTGCGCCTACACGCCCCCGAGGTTCAGCTGAGTTTGTACACCCATAAATTGCCTGTAAAAAGTAGTTTCCGAGAAAATCGCGAACATAAAAAGGTGACATACATACATACATACATACGGATCGAATACAGAACCTCTTTTTTTTTTGAAGTCGGTTAAAAAGATAACTATTCTTCATGAGGAGGAAAAAATAGTCTACGAGCCCACTGATGTGGCGAATGTCTTTGCAAATTGTTTTGAGTTTTCACCCGTTCCTGTCGAACAGACAGATGTAGATCAGGCAATTCTGTTTCTTCATACTAGCACCAACCAAATTAAACAAGATATGCATATAGAATACACTACTGCAGACGAACTGTACAAGACTGTAAAGAGTATGGAGGACAAGGGTTCTTTCGGTTATGACGAGCTCCCAATAACGGTAGTCAAGAAACATATCGCCATTCTAGCAGAGCCTTTGTCACACTTTTAAAACATGTGTATTATGGAATCAGTTTTCCCGGATCAACTGAAAATTGCTAAAGTGGTTGCTATACACAAAAAGGGGGTCCAGACTGACCCAAAAAACTACAGACCTATTTCTGTTTTACCAACGTTTTGCTTAAGGCTCGATTATTAAAACACCTAGACAACAATGAGATTCTAAATAGCAGGCAATTTGGATATCGAAAAAAATTAGGTACTTCAGATGCCACCGCCACACTAGTGGACGATGTTATATTAAAAGAAAAATCGTAAACTTAGGGTAGCGGGTGTCTTTCTGGATTTAAGTTCCGCTTTCGATACAGTCAGTCACGTATTCCTTTAAAAAAAACTGGAATATTACGGCATACGAGGACAAGCTCTAAAGTTATTTACTTCGTACCTAAATAACAGAAAATTATTTGTAGAAGTCAAAGCTACAGATAGTCAAAATCATCAAAGATTATTTAATTCTAGGTTCATTAACGTCAAACATGGTGTACCACAGGGATCTATTCTTGGACCTATTTTATTTATTATATTTACAAATGATTTACTAAACTATATAGATGAATTGCACTCGGACACAAAACTAACTGTTTTTGCTGACGATACAAATGTTGTGATAAGTGCAGATGACTTACAAACACTTTCAATTAAAGTAAACACTGTTCTTGATGATATTTATGAGTGGTTCAAAACAAATCAATTAGTTATAAATACTAAGAAAACTAATTTAATGTTATTTAAATCTACCGCTAGAAATAATGATACGCTTAATGCTACCTTAAATGGAAATAAATTTGAGGTGACTAACTCGATAAAATTTCTAGGAGTTCATATAGACTCTCTCTTAAATTGGAAAAAAGAACTGAATGCGCTGGATAGTTCAATATCGTCAGCGTGCTATGCCTTAAAAAGCTTGAGAGAGGAAATCAGCGTTAAAGAACTTAGAACTGTTTATTTTGCACTTGTGGAATCTAGGCTAAGGTACAGCATACAATTATGGGAAGGTAGTTATAACTACAATACACAGAGAGCGTTTGTGTTACAAAAAAGAGCTATCAGGATTATCATGAGAATTCCACAAAGAACGTCATGTCGCGAACATTTTAAGGCTTTAAAAATACTCAAAATACCCAGCTTGTATATATTGGTCACTCTATGTGATTTCGCCAAGCATATTCATCTTTTTGAAACTGACGACGATCGTGAAAATAGAGAAAACACTAGGCGAAGGAATTTGAAACATCAGGTTGCTCCTAGGTTAAATGTAGTAAAGCATTGTTCAAAGTATCAAGCTGTTGAACTATTTTATAAGTTACCTAGTTTTATTAAAGATGCAGTATATAAGCCAACATATTTCAAAGTAAAGCTGAAGGCTTTTTTACTGGAAAAGTGTTTTGATACATATAATGAGTTCATTAGTTGTAAATATGAATAAATATACTAATTGAATAATTATATGACATGCTAACCAATCGCATATTATATTGTAATGTATTTTATTTTTTTAATTTTACCTTTTTAATTTTTATATAATTATACAATTTTATTGGTATTTATAATGAATTTGTTTTACATCTTTAAATTTTATTATCAATTCATTACTTAATTTTTTAATATTATATTTGCCTTGTATTCCTCTTATAATCATTTTTGCAATAATACATACTAATTGTTATGTTTAAGGTGCCTAGTTTTAAGAAAACATTATATTCAAACACAAGTGTATTTGTTTATGAATAAAATAAATGAATGAAAATGAATGAATAAAATAGGATACTTTTTGTCAAATGTAAAATCTTTAGAATTAGTTAAACGACCTCCAACTCTGATTAATTTGCTTTTGTCTATAAATAAATTAAGTTGAAATAAACAATTCTTTTTATCAAAGCGACCATCTTTACATAATATTTTATGTTCGTTGGGAATTGACTCTAATTGGCTTAATCTTGCCAATAAAAATTCGGATTTAAGTAATTCCTCAGCAGTTAAAATTCCACTACGTCTATTGTTTTTATTTCGAATATTAAAAATGAAACGCAATAGGTATGCGCATGACCCCTTAATACGATTGTATTGAGAAAATCTGTGAAATGGAAACAAAATATTATCAATGGACAGATGGTCACTTACGAATGTGCTGTGTGTTTTAATGGGTTTTAATTCTGGCAATTCCTCTACGTCACAATTTACTGAATTATTGTGTGCAATAACATCAAATTCAGGATCGAGAAGAAATTGCGGCCCTTGCCACCGCAAATCATTGGAAATTAAATTGTCTAAACTAACACCCCGCGACAACAAATCAGCTGGGTTTTCTTTTCCGCTGATGTGACACCACGGTATCCCCCTGGTCAGTTCGTGTATTTCAACCACACGATTCTGCACAAACGTTTGTAAGACGTTTGGAGCCATTCGGAGCCAACCAAGGACAATAGTAGAGTCTGACCAAAAAGTTACGGAATCGAATGAACAGCGCAGTGCCTCACGAACCGTATGGGGGTGAATTGCACAAGCATAAAAAATACACGGCAAACGTGAGAATGGTAGTGCAATGTGCTGATTTTTTATTTAATATATTTTTTCTTAAAAAAGTAAGTTCTTCTCTACCTTGGCAAAAAAAATCATTGATTTCTACCCAGTAACATACCAAAAAAAAAATTACAAAGTGTCATATATTTATCATCACGGTGGCCTGTCCCGAACCCAATTCCGCTCATAAAATACCTTCCCCTGCAAATATATTCATAATATGGCTTTAAATCGGTTGTTTTATCATTAAATTATAATATTTTCGATCAAATTAAACCATTTTTGTTTGTTTATCTTCTTTCTCATGGATTTGACAGGCAGTCAACTTTTGTCCGGAAAAAAGTTATCATTTCAGAGGACAGTAAGTTTTAGTAGAATAGCCACGTCAACATTGCGTTGTTATGCCCTTCTCACCTTTCCTCACTTCGGATCAGGCCGGCTCAAGCTCTAGGCGCGATCGCACCAGTCCCAACGTCTTGCGGTTTCCCGCCACAAAAGTAAGTTTATCATTTCAGTGATATGGGGACAAAAGTAGGATCATTTCGGTGGCTGTTATAACTCGAGCTATATTCCTTTAATTTGTTTCAAAATTGTGTATTTAATTTCGCCGTAAGTACTGATTTGCTTGAGTAGTGTTCATATTGTTTTAAAATTTTTATCACACAGTAAAAAACGGTGCACAGTTTATCATTTCGGTGGTAATTTTTTATCATTTCGGTAGACACTTTTCATTTCAGTGGACTCTAAAAAATTCATCCTTAAATATTTATGTAAGTTTTGATGATATTTGATGGGCACTCACACACAATGTTATAAAATAGGCTAAAGTTTCATTTTTCACTTAAAATAGGTATATAGATAGCATTAAAATTAAAAAAGTCCACCGAAATGACAAAAAAAAATCGCTTGTTGAAATTGACCCATGGAACAATTTTGCACCGATTAATGCAGCAGTTAGCTCCAGACGTGCCATACTCAATGTTTTCAGGGGTGCAACCTTGCCCTTAGAGCATAACAACCTGACTGAAACTACTCCGTCACTGTTAATAGTGCGCACATAAACACACGCACCGTAAGCTACTTGTGACGCATCTGTGAAGATATGCAGTTCGATACGTTTGGGTTCACATAACATAACGTGTCGCTTCACTCGCAATGAGTCGAGTAAGCTTAAATTATTAACAAAGTTAGTCCAGATTTTAGCAATATCATGAGGCACTAAAGTATTCCAATCTAGCCTTAACAACCATAGTTTTTGCAAAATTACTTTCATTGTCATTGTCATAGGACTAAGCAGCCCTAATGGATCATATATTTGAGAAATAGATGACAATATAAATCGTTTCGTTATCGGTTCGCTTTTGTTTATAAGTTGCGTATTAAAATATAACTCATCTGTTAAGTTGTACCAATTTAAACCCAATGTTTTATTGTGACTATTTTCTATAAGAGCTAGTGATTTAGAGCTATCCAATGATGTTTGTGAAATATCGCATTTAAAATTAAACAACCATTTGCGTAATGGAAAACACCCACCCCGTAAAACTTCAGATACCTTTTTACATAATTGTAACAGTTTTTCCTTATTATCTCTGCCTGATATGTAATCGTCGACATACATATCTTCACAGATGGACTGCTTTACATCAATGTCATCACACTCATTAGCCAACTGTTTAAGACACCTGACTGCCAAAAAAGGCCCGGAACCTGGTTCCATAAGTAATGATATTGAGCTGATAACTATCTAAGGGACGCGTGAAATCTTCACGCCAAAGTATCAATTGAAGATTACGGTGATCAGGATTAACAAGAACTTGTCGGTACATTTTTTCGACGTCACCACATGCAATGTATCTGTGCTGCCTAAATCGGAGTAGTATGGAAAAGAGATCGCCTTGTATTGGCGGTCCCACCATCTGTATGTCATTGAATGACTTACCAGATGCGGTAGGCGCGCTGGCATCAAAGACTACTCGCAACTTTGTGGTCGTACTACTTCCCCGGTAGACTCCGAAGTGTGGCATAAAATAATGCGTTTTTGAAATGTTCTCAATGCGAGTCATGTGACCTAAATCACAATATTCGCGCATAAACTCGCTGTACAAACTCTTATAATTGGTGTTACGTGACAACCGTTTTTCTAGCGCGTAAAATCGCTTTTCAGCTAGTTCTCGGCTAGTACCCAAACTTTCAGGAGGTAGTTTAAACGGAATACCTACAACAAACCGTCCGTCGTTATTGCGCTTTGTATTTTCGACGAAATGTTTGTCGCAAGCTTGCTCCTCCTCTGTGCGCGTATCAAGAGGTTTAGGTATCACTTCGAGAAGCCAAAACTGACGAAGTTGCTCTTCGATGGACTGGGAAAAGTAACAATGGACAATGCTATCCTTGTGCGCTTTATAATCGACAGGTCCGGAAATTATCCATCCCAACTTTGTATTCAATAAATAGGGCCCGTTATGTAAACGAATCTTCCCCTCACCTATCAAATCCCAAAATATATCAGCACCCAACAAGATGTCTGCAGAATGCGTCTCATTAAATAATGGATCTGCTAATTGACATTCATTAGGAATTAATAATTGTTTATAGTTCAAAGGAACAGCTGGTAGTGGTGACGTAATACTAGGTAAAACGATGCATCTTATGTGCTTGTTATAAGGCCCGTTTCGCGACCGAATAAAAACGTCACAGCTTTGTGTTGACTGCGTGTCAGCACTAGCAACCCCTCTTATTTCGACTGTGGACTGTAATAAAGGTAATTGTAATTTTTTGCATAGAGGTAAAGTTACTAAACAACGTTGGCTGCCACAATCAAGAAGCGCTCGGGCAACATGAAATTTGTTGTGACGATCTGCTATCTCAATAGAAGCAGTGGATAGTAAAATATTAGAAGGAAATGAACACTGGTCGGTCAATTGCATATTATTAACAACAACTGAATTTAAAGGTGCGCTTCTACACTGTGAATTGGCGGCCGCCTGCGACTCACAGTGCGGTATATTCAAATGATTATTATCTAAATGTGTGAAAAGGCTGGTAGCGCTGTCACCAGTAATGTCATCAAAGTGTAACAATGAATAATGTTTTTTGTTACACTTTCTACAAGGACCAAACCGGCATTCTTCCAATGTGTGAGTGCGAATAAATTATTAATGCGTACAAGACTAAGTTTATCTTTAATTGATGAATCTAAAAATTGTTGACATGAGTAAATTGGGTGGTTAGATTTGCACATTAAACATTGCATTTTTCTTGAAGTATTTTTATTAACAGAATTATGAATACTACTAGACTTATTTACTGATACATTACATTGTACATTGTTACTAGAATGTTTAAAATTGGTGTTTATTGACTTACTGTGACTTAAGGTCAATTTGTCTAGAATGTCAGCACTCTTTTTAAGAAAATCTAGTAAATCATCTACTTTACACTTCTTTTGAGAATTATTATCCAACTGCATTGTCATACACTTATATTGTTCCCACTGTGTTTCTGTTATATCATCAAGTTTTGAAACAATAATGTAATTAATGAGTGTGTCCCATGAGTCAACAGGCTCACCCAAGACTTTTAATGCCCGGAGATTCTTTAAAACTGTATCAATTACTTTTCCAAGCGAGGCAGCAGACTCTTTGTTTAACTTTTGCACAGTAAACAATGCTTTTATATGATTATGAATTAATAAATTATTATTGTTATATCTATTTTGAAGTAACTCTAAGGCAACACTATAGTTATTTGATGAAAACTCTAACTGATCTATGACTAAAGCCGCACTACCTTTCAAAGAAAGCTTCAAATAATGAAATTTCTAAATATTTGAGAGATGTTTACATTCATGAATTAGTGACATGAAACTGTCCCGGAAAACAAGCCATTCTTCACTTGCCCCTCCAAAGGATGGAAGCGAGATGGCTGGCAACTTAACTGAATTTGGGTGCGAATTAATAAAAATCTAAATGTAAACATTACAGAACCGTTACGATAAATTCAAACTCAGTGAGTGACTTGCAAAGTGTACTGATAACTTGTGCTACCAGTGCGTGATTCATACAATCCTAATCCGTACCTAATATTCATAAATGGTTCATAAATATTAAAAAAGATTATTACTATTACTAATTTCGCAACATCGTGGTAAGCCGTCGTGGTCAAGCTGCATCTACAGCCGATCTAAACAAAACAATATCCAGATCGATCCCCAGTGACAGAAACTCTTTTTGTGTTAATAACTTGCATCTTTCGAATTTATATTTGAAATAGACTTTGAATAAACCACAAAAAGATAATAAACAATATTATATAAGCAAGTCATACAAACAAAACAAAATGGATAAAGAGAGCAACATTACCATACGAAAGCATCAACATAGATCGAAATCACTCTCAAATAATTCATCACTGAATTCGACTTTGTCTGAGGAATTACTAACTAAAAGCATGGATATTTCGACATTGGTAAATTCTTATCAAATAGATGAAATGAAGGTGGATAAATGGTCTAAAGAGAAGTCTTGAGAGTACCCAAAACGAACTAGAAAACACGATTCTCGATAACGTGGAGTTAAAAAAGAAAATTACTGTGCTCACTCAAGAAGTAAATTTTCTTAAAAATCTGTGTAAAAGTCCTACAAGTTCTCACCGCAAAAATAATACAGCTAGCAGCAGAAAAAGGGCTAGGCGTCGCTTAACAGATAGCTTCAGAGGAAGCCTACTATGTCGACCGGACCTATGTGTATTGATTTTTAATCAATACAATGCAATTAAATAGTAAAAACTCCAGGTATCTATTGGACATTACAAGAAATTTTAACTTACAGCTACATGTTAAAGAACCTACACGAGGAAACTCGTGTTTAGATCAAATTATAAGCAACATACAGGAAACCATAACTGAATTACTACATTTAGCTATTTCCGATCACAATACGGCACAAATGATAAGTATTCCAATATCAAAAAGGGAAATTCCATTGTTAGAGTTCTTTAAGTTCAGGAGAGACTATGGTGATGACTATATGAGAAAATTTGGTGAATGCCTATCTAGTCTGTCTTTCAATGAGGTATATTGCGAGAGTAACTTGAACTTAGCATTTACAGCCTTTCATGATACGTTTTCTCTTTTTTACGGGCTATGTTTTCCAAAAGTTACTAATAAACAATGGAAACCAAATTGGATATCAAAAGGGTTAAAAATTAGTTGTAAAAATAAAAGAGTTCTACGTTATAAATATTATATAACTAAAAAAAACTGCAACAAAAATAAATATATGAAATATGCAAAAGTTCTTAGAAAATGCATTAATCAATCAATTAAAAATCATACATATATTAAAAATTCCAAAAACATGTGTAAAACTTCCTGGCAATTAATTAAGCACGAGACAGAACCGCTAAAACGATTAGACTTGATAGCTAGCATAACAAACAAGGAAAATATTGCAATAAGTGATCCATACGACATAACTACTGAATTTAACATTTTTTTTACCAATGCAGTGGATACGAGTACCACTCTTAAAAAGCAAAATAAATGCCAAACAAATATCTGTGGCAGTATATTCTTAGAGCCGCTGAATTGTCAAGAAACTTTTAATATTATCATGTCCTTACGAAATACTTGCTCGGCTACCTTCATTGCTATCTCATCATATCCCTATGATGAGATAGCAACGAAGGTAATAAGATATTGCTCGTTAATAATAACACCAGTCATCACATACCTGATTAATCTATCATTCTCAATTGAGTATTTAAGAAGATGAGGAAAACAACCATGTAAAGCCTATATATAAAAAAGGAGAAAGATCTATTGTACTCAACTACCAGCCTATAACGCTTGTCCCAATAATGTTTGAAATGGCAATGCATAAATGAATAACTACTTTCATTCAAAAACATAACATCTTGAAAGACGAACAATACGCATTTCAAAAAGGAAGATTGACTTCGCTGGCAGCCTTTGACTTAGTAAAATACGTAACTGAAAGCTTAGATGCAAGAAAATTGGTTACTGTAGTATTTTTCGACATGACTAAGGCTTTCGATTTTGTTGTGTCACATTCATTGTTACTATCAAAACTGGAGACATACGGAATTCGAGGAGCAGCTTTGAATTGGATCCAAAGTTACATTGAGGGTAGAAAACAGTTGGTAGAAATATAAAACATTAACACAAACAAAGAACTGCATAGCTACCGATCAAATTATGCTGAAAATAATTTGGGTGTACCACAGGGCAGCGTGTTAGGATCACTACTGTTCCTTTTATATACTATCGATCTGCCAGACAAAATAGCTCACCCTTTAATTATGTTTGCCAATGATATAGCTTTAATTATGACATGTGAAAATAACGTTGACATTACTAAATTTACAATTGACATAAATAATTCCATACAATTAATAATTCAATGGCTTAGTGCAAATAATCTTCAGATCAATTTAACAAAAACAAACTTCATGCAATTTAATACTTATGGAAAGATAAATAAAGAAATGAATCTAGCTTATAATGATAAGAAGATATTAGAAGTTAATGAATTGATTTTTTTGGGATTCACCCTAGATAAATATCTAAATTGGAAACCGCATGTAGACAAAGTCTGCACCAAACTAAATAAATATGTTTATGTTCTCTACAAACTGCGAATCACCTCTACCCAAGAAACTGTACTTTCAGCATACCATGGCTATGTGTCATCGGTACTAAACTATGGCCTGGTCTTGTGGGGTAACTCAACAGCGCAAAAAAAATGTATTAGAGCCAATGCCGGAATTCCACCTTGGGATTCATGTAGGCCACTATTTAAAAGTTTACAAATACTGACTTTACCTTGCATGTACGTTTTAGAAGCAGCCAAATTTGTGAAATTACATCCTAGTATTATAAAACAGCCAAAGAGGATCCAGACAGAATAGTACTGTCAAAAATTCCACGGACCACTATGTATTTGGGAAACGCTTATGTCATGTGTGGACGCATATATAATAAAATACTTAGAAATGCAAAGCTTACCTATTAGTAAATTCTCGAAAAATGTGAAAGTATGGCTACTTGAGAAAATGCTTCTACTCTGTTTTAGATTTTATTAAATAATAGGTTAAGAAATTAAGTAAGTACTGTATAATTATATGACTTATATTATTATTTTTTCTAATTATTATGTTGTAATATTGTAATTGTATATTATTATTTAATTTTATTCTAATAATTCATTTGATATCTTAAATCATTAAAATTGTAATTTACTAGTAATAATTAATTTTAAGTGTATATTTGCAAGCTGAAAAACGGCAAAACGTATTGTGGGCACAACTAACAACTTACCATCTTTGTTACCTACATTTTATGCGAATAAATGATTTATTATTATTATTTGACATCTATCATTTTGACGTCTGTCATTTCGACATAATTATGTCATTTTGATATCTGTCATGTAGACAAAAGCTGACGTTATAAATTGTAAACCACATTTTACCTTTCATTCAATCAACTCAAATATAATAAAGAATTAAGAAAAACATTATTTAGATGTATAGTGGTACGGAACCCTACGTGCGGGAGTCCGACTCGCACTTGACCGGTTTTTTTGAGGTTTTATTATGTAATAGGTATGAACAAAAAAAAAATAAACATTTAAATATTTTTATTTCAAAATGATTCTACTTAAGTCCTAGTCGTAGATACATTGTAGTCATCGTCGGCCACGCACCGTACACTCAATAAATAACAAAATCACCACCGCCGGACACTCACGGAACACTACAGCACTGACACAAAGTCCTCGGCGCCGACGCTCAGCGCATGCGCTTGTCGTCGCGGGAGAAGAGGCGGCGGCGCGCGGCGTACAGCGCGGCCGCCAGCGCGCCTAGCAGCAGTGCCGCCGCGCCGCAGCCCGCTGCCACGCCGCGCAGCCGCGAGTACTCCGGCACGCGCAGCGCCGCGCCCCCTGCGCCGCCGCCACACGTCACGTGCGCCCGGTATTGCGCACCCTCCTCAGCCACGCTCACTGCAACACAAACACCACGTCTCACCACCCGCCACCCTGCGCGCTCCCCCGCCGCCCACACGATACGTACCGAGCAAGTAGTCGTGATGCGTGTGGCCGGTGGCCAGCAGGCGCTCGCCGGGTGCGGCACCCTCGTACCAGCGCACGGTGCAGCGCGACGTGTCGAGCGGGTCGCGATGCCAGCGGACCAGCGCCCCCTCATCGATAAGACGGATGGTCACCTCCAGCTCCTCTCCACCGCTCTCACCCGCCGCCCCCACCACCGCCGCCGCCTCCGTGGTGATGGCCGCGTACGCGATCTGCTCCCCAGTGATCGATTCCTCCTCCTCGATAGAGCCTGCGAGTTCAATTATGTATTTTCATTGAAAAAAATGAAAATATGAAAAAAATCTTTTATTTCAATAAAAATCGAGTGTAACAATAATTGATTGGAGTCTCCTTTTAAGCTAAAAAAGCCTGTGGTAGAAGACTCCGCTCATTCGTTTTTCTCAAACAGTTTTATTACAAAATAAATAAATTATTATAGATTACAAAATTAATTATTATTTTTACTAATTTATATTAACATATTTATTTATTTACTAAATAAAATGTTTTAATTATTATAAATTACAAATAAGTATAAATAGTGTGTGTGTGTGTGTGTGTGTGTGTGTGTATTGGTAATGTTTTATTTTAGCAACGCCTCAGTGTCTTCATAGGTAAGTGGTTTGATCCAGTCCGTAATTTTAAGTTTAATTTCTTGATGTTTGTTATCATATAATATGTATATATCTCTATTTATTCTATTATATAGAAGCGCTGCGCGTTTTTTATATTGTATGCTCGCGAAACTTGTTTTAGTTTGGGGAACTTCAACTATCCTATCTTTTCTTTTTTTTTTTTGACTGGATAGGATCGTACGGTATGGCCTTGTGTTGTTTTAGGATTATTTTGGTTATGTATAGTTTTCTTACTGTCATTAAATTGCTAATTTTATAAAGATTTTCTGCGGAATACCTAGTAGTTTTAAAATACATTAGTTTTATGAGTGCCCGTTGTCCTCGTTCAAGATCTATGAATTTGGTTTTTGCAGCGCCTCCCCATATGGGTATGCAATATACTAAAACTGTACTGGGCTGTATAGATTTCGTTAAGAAGGTTTCTAGGAGTGTTTGTGTTAGTGGGTAAGCTTACTGGAACCGTGTGCCTGAGGGTTTTGAATATCCAGCTTAGTTTTCTTATCCTATTTGTAACTTGTTCCAGTTGGGGGTACCAGGATAGCCTTTGGTCAATAACTATGCCCAAATATTTGGTTTGTGACACTTTATCTATTTTTGGACAACAACATGTATTTGGATCATCACATGAATGTATTTTGATGTTAAAATTTGAGTTTGGTTGGGTGCGATTTGAAATACTGAAGGAAATGAAATTAGTTTTGGTCAAGTTTAGAGTTAGTACGTTCGTGTCTGTCAACTTGTCTCATACCAATTTCTGTACGTGATGCTACTTCATCCCACGAGCTCCCTGAAAGTACGACAGCGGTGTCATCCGCATATGAGAATACTCTTGCGTTATCTATTTTGAGGTTACAAAGGTCATTAATGTAAAGGAACGTTTTACGTTTCTTAACGATATGCATTCAAGGTCCTTGAGATCATCGGAGGACCTGAGACTGGAGATGCCAATGCATTGCACTAGATTTTACGACAAGTCTTTCGTTGTTCAGGCAACCCGATTATGGAATGCTTTGCCCGTAAGTATTAGACAAGCTCGATCTTTACTTATATTTAAAAAAATGGTTAATGAGCATTTCATGTCATTTTAAGTATTTTTTTTTCTTATTCTTAGTAATATTGTGATAATAACACTATTCTTGAAAAATAGGCACTTATTACAAAAAAATTGCAACTTCTGAAGTAAACAGCCTTTCATTTATGGTTTTATCATTATATTCTTTCTTATACAAATAAATAACAATATCGAAAAATAAGCAACTTGAAAAGTAATCAGCCTTGTTGCAGCCATAATAATCAGTCTTAAGCTTCATTACCGTCGCTCTGTTAACTAATTTGGGGTTGATAATTGCTCAATGGGGTTACCAGTTTGCTTGATGATGACAACATTATAGTTAAGTTAGTATTTTAATAGAAGTTTTTAATTTACTCTTGCTCTTGTCTGACGTCTCGCCGGTTTTCTCAAAAAGATCTTATTTAACACATAATATATTATTAAACAGCAATCGTCTCCAAAATCATATTTTATTAAAAAACTAATTTTACTCATTAAATGAAATTAAAAAAATATTTTGCCCCGTGGTTCCCGTTCATTCGCGTTTTTCTTTTCGCGGGTTAGGTAAATTGTGACCATATTAGAATCAAAATTAATTTCTTTCCGATTTTTGTCGGCATATTCAAATGATTCGGTGACCTTCGCCACCGCGTCGGCATCCTTTGAACAGTGTTGGCACGTGCCAATGTGGCGTACTGCTGTATTCTTATTTTGTGGTACTGCCTAGCGCACCTGTATTACGAAGTCCTTTGATAAAAGCCGCCGTCGCCACAGTCGGTGTTTAAAAAAGTTTTGATTTCTTCTACTTGTACTTGTTAACTACCTAGTCATTATTAATAGTTTTGAATCAATGTAGCAATATTGTCATAGAGAGTACAGACCTTCAAAAATATTGGTATAGTGAAATTGAAAATTACAAACAAAAAAAATCCTCCGTCCACGATGGGCCCTTACCGATGCGGGGCCCCTAGGCAGTTGCCTTTTTTTGCCTTAGGGTTAATCCGGCCCTGAGTATCCGACGGTTGTATCTGTTAACAGCAATGATTGCCACACACAAAACTGTACTTAACTTTGCAGAATACAATGAGTTACTAAAACAAAGAAGCTTCAAAATTCCAACAACTAGATGCAAAACTACGTTCGCTAAGCGATTTTCCAAATATTCGTACCCTCACCTGTATAATACAATTGTAAATAAATGTGATAGTAAGAAAGATCCTGTACGAATTTCTCAAATTAAATGCAAACAGTTTATTAACAATCTGAGTTTCGATGACACTGAACAACTATTTAAATTATTTGCTTAGTATTACACACCAGGCTCCCGCAATCACATAAACTCTTTCTCATGCGCACAAACGCTCGCACACACTACACACACATCCATAAAACGCACACACACGAATACACACACAAACACACACACACAACGCAAAAGTTTTAATATAAGTTTACCTAAAATGTTTAAAAATGTTAACTTAATGACTTTTGTGTCTAGTTTATAAATCTATTGTTAATTTTGTTTAAATTCTTAAGTCCAATTTTTGTATCTATACGCTATTAAAAACCACGATACAGGCTTTGCCTGGTGTGGTTATTACTGTTATATCATTTTATGTACTTGTGGACTGTAATAATACTCAATACTCAATTCTTTATTGCATTCCACAATGTTTTGTTAGGTGGTAAAAATATTAAATTGTATCAATTATGGACCCTGTCGGGCACAGCAAAAGTGTAGGAGAGAGGATGAAGGGCGCTTATTTTATTTTTAAACTAGCTTTAGCCCGCGACTTTGCTCGCGATTGTAAGTTGTCGTAAGTTGAGTTATCATTATAAATAAATACCTAATTAAAGTATTTCTTTGTAAACAATATTCGAAGTCTTCCCTTCAGGTGCTAAAAAAACCAGATCTCGAGCCGAACTTACTCTTGAGCAGGCGACATAAAACTGGCTGTGTGAGAAGCAGTTCCCCCTCAGATCGATGTTGCGATCCTGCTGTTTTCAGTGACTGACCCTGAGCTTTATTTGTAGTCATTGCAAAAGACACCTTAGAGTTCCCCGCGGAACCACGGGCAGAGTATGACGAAAGTCTCCAGCTAAAAGGACGGTAACTCCACCCATCGTGTTATTGTTGCCCCTGATATCTTTAAGAGTTCGGTTTAGAGCTTCAAAACTTCCTTTTTGTGCTCTCATCCCAAACAATCAATTTACAATCGCGGAGTACTTGAGCTACATTATTCTGTTTTGTGATGTTGCACATAGGAGTTTCAACGTGGAGGAGATACGGGAGCTTGAAGGCAGCGTGAGCTGTTTTGCCGCCCTCCAACAATGTTGCTGCAATTCCTGAAGATTCTACAGCTAAAGCAATACCATGGTTTTTCCTTGTTTTTGCCAATAGCAAATTAATGAGGAAGGTTTTTCCTGTGCCACCAGGAGCGTCCAGAAAAATAAAATGCCCTTCTGCCTTCTCAATACTCCCAATGATCTGTTTATAAATGCAAAGCTGTTCATCTGTGAGTAGCTTCTCACTTTGCGAAACCATTTGCCTTTAAGCTTCTGTGTCATAATACATTTCTTTAAGATATTCTCTATTATTGACGATTTCTGTGGATCTACCATATCTAAAGCATACTCTTTCTTCGTCATATAATTGTCACCGTTGCTGGCATGGGACATCACAGCAAACTCATCCCAATTCTGTACCACGTGATCTACAATTTCTATACGAATTGCCATAGACCTTTCTTGTATACCATAAGACATACCACAACAAATAACACAGCGAACGAAAAAGACATCCAAAGACAGCCATCGCCTACTATAGGGGACAATAGTAAGACTCATGTCTATTCCGTTCATGCTAATATTTTCTGTTGTCATGTTGAGATATGAACACAAAAAACAAAAACAATCAATAAAAAACAAATCAATTAGAAAACAAATAATATTGTTCATAAAATAATAATAATTTGTTAACAATATTATTTTTTTCTATAAATAAATGCAACCAAGAAACTAAACAACAAATTATAACACAATCAACAAAAAACAAACAGAAATCAAATAATATTGTCCATAAAATATTTACAATTTAGGAACAATATTAAATTATTTCTATAAATAAATTCAGCCCAAAAACGAAACAATTTAACCAACTAAAGAAATTATTGAGTAATTCCTCTGAGGAAATTATAATAAAACAAAAAAAAAACTAATATTATTATTGTTCATAAAATATTTACAATTATTATTATTTATTTATTTACTATTTTTTCAATAACAAAATACAACCTAAGCAACGAAAGAAATCATATACACAAACAACACGGAAGAAAATCAAACAGAAATTAAAATAACAATAATGAACAACAGTGAACGCCGAACAAATTACACAATATCCAAACCGAGCAATCGCTAGAGAGAGAGAATGAGAGAATGGTCTAGAATATTCTAAGTTTTTTTTTCATTTAAATATTAAAACTTGAGTTTCGAATTAATAATTGCGGCCACTTGGCAACAAATAATTATTCTGTACACCGTGACCACAGTTTTGCGAACTGTCAAGATGGCGCTGAAGCAGATGACAGACTATCTTTACATAGTTATAAAGTCCTCCGCCAAGCATGTTCATCAAAAAGTGTTTAGTTCACCTTTTTACCGCTCGACTTTCTACTAAAACTTAGGTCGAGCAGAAAAATGCGCCGGTCAATTCTAAAACAATTAGGCATGCTTAGGGTCGGACCACACGTCACATTATAAATATTATGAAAATCTTTAAAAAATACATGAAAACGTGAAATTGAATTTAACATTAAATTTAAAACAAAGTTACTGTATAAAATCAAAAACATGTTTAACATAATAAAACACATGCATAAAAAAACATAAATGTCCAGCTAATAAAAATCGTAAAAATTTTGAACATAAATAATATCAGAAAAAGATCAAATAATGCAAAACGTAAATCATTAATATCATAAAAGTACATAAATAATAAAAAAATAAATAAAAAAAACCTTTTGCTTAAAATTAAAACGAACATTAAAAATGTAATAAATACAATAACATCTATCACTGAACGAATATATTCTTAGTAAAAATATCACGACGGTTCATCCATTCGCGAGTTACGATGCCACAGACAGACTCACACACACATACAGACACGTCTAACTAATAACACCTAGTCGTTTTTATGTAGGGGGTTAAAAATGGAATTTCGGTAAGAATGTCTAAAAGTTTTGGAATTGATCGTGCCAAAAAGTCACTCGTGTAGAAAGGCCCTTATACCATGGATTTGAATTTATTCTATTTTTTTGATATATTATTATGACCTTTAATAATTTAGATCACACATTTTCCATTACATTAAAGTTGGTTTCTACTAAACAAAACAATTACTTCTTATATCTAAAGAGGCCGAAAATGACAATTAAAAAGTTTACACTGACATAAAATCCTTTTTTATGAAACTTCATGTCAACACCTCATTAATGTCACACGATTTCTCAACAAAGTTCCATTTTTAAAATTGATCGAGCCTCATGATTACTACAAACTCTTTTCCATACAAACTTTCGTCCCACTTTTCACCCTGTTAGAGGCCGAATTTTCAAAAATCCTTTCTTATTGCACGATAAAATCTTGTAAAGAATACACCCTCCAAATTTCAAGTCGCTACGACCTATGGTTTAGGCTGTGCGTTGATACTAAGTCAGTCAGGACAAAGCCTTTTATATATATAGATCTAATAAATTAAAATAAATTTGTTTAAACTAAAATGGGTGGTAACATTTTTATACTTTCAAAAACTTACTTGATTGTGTAGGTGTGATGTGTTATGTTAATTGTGTTATTATAATATTTATTTGTATATACTGGTCTCTTGAAACTAGAATTAATAGGATAGCAGAATAATAATTAAATGTGATTTTGAGTTAAATATTATATATTATATTAATTTATCATTGAAATATTAGTTTATATTGTAATAGGATTTGCTTATTAATAATTGTTTTAATTTATTATAGAATATATTTGGTTTGTTTTCATTTTTAAGAGTCTCTGGTAGTTTATTGTAAATTTTTATTGACATGACCAAGGTACTGGCAGAGTGTACTGTAAGTCGTGAAGTTGGTAGGTTAATTCTGTTTTTATGCCTTAATGTTATTTTTGTTTGGATTTCTTCCTTCTTTGTGTATAATTTTGGATGTTAATTAATTCTGGAATAAAGATTATTCCTATTCTTATTCTTAATCAAAATTTGCATTTATAATCTGAGCTGATAACCATAGACGCACGTAGACGGGCTACGCCAGCCGTAGGCATTTCGTAGCTGTCGTAGCATTTGTAGCGTGAGCAGTCGTACGCTACACATTGATATTATTCCGTTCCATTTGGAATACCCCCGCAAGCCGATAACCCGAAGTTGTCTAAATATTTATCTGATTCCGAAGCATAAAAAATAAGAATAAATAATAATCATTCAAACCGGAGCTCTATCTTCGAATTTAAACCTGAAAAGATAAAATAACGCCACAAATTATACATTACTATGGCTGAATCAATGCAGTTCGATCCGGAACAAACTGGTTATCTAAAATCCTATGTCCCCCAAATAGATCGGATATAATCGACGCCCTACTTAAGAAACCTGTAATGATAGATGTATTTTGTGTGTGTGTAAATAAATAAATACTGTTGGTTGAGTACCTACAGTATTATTGAATTATTTACTATCGTTATTAATTAGGCACGATTATTATAGGATAATGTTCTAGAGCTGCGATGCATCGTTTGACTCACCCAGCGTTCTCGCGAACACGGGCTTGCTGAACAATCCGTCGCCGATGAGATCCTGCGACAGCACACGCAGCTCGTACTCGGTGACCGGCCGCAGACCCACCAGCGTCGCCTCGGTGACCCCTCGCGACAGTATCTTCATGGTACGCCACTCGCTCACGGTTCTCTCTCGATACCACACGTTGTAGTCCACCTCGAGGCCGTTGTGACCTACGGACAAGCGCTTCGTCGTCTTCACTGTATATCACTGTATCCACGGAACACAAGCTAACGATGGAAAAGGCAAACCCACCGGG
The DNA here is from genome assembly GCA_905147285.1 of Hypena proboscidalis. NCBI lineage: Eukaryota > Metazoa > Arthropoda > Insecta > Lepidoptera > Erebidae > Hypena > Hypena proboscidalis. The sequence goes on along the minus strand of LR990132.1, from coordinate 23,121,830 downwards.
CACCCAGGTGAGATGGAGCGAATCGACGAAGGACCGGACTGTAAGGTTGTAGGGCGCGCGCGGCGGCATGTTCTCGACGAGCAGCTCCGTCTCGATGTCGACGGCGGCGGCCTCGTTGCTGACGGTACACACGTACACGCCGCGGTCGTCCTCCGTCACGTCGATGATGGTGAGGTTCCCGTCGTCCAGCGTGTGCCGGCCGAGGGGCAGCTCGCTGCCGTCCTTCTGCAATCAATCATAGAGTCGCGGGTGAGAGAGGTGAGGAGTGAGCAGTGCGCGGGGAGCCGTGCCGTCCGTACCCACCCTGGCCCAGTGCACGGTGGGCTCGTCGTGGTGCGAGCGCGCGGTGGCGGCGCAGGGCAGCGTGAGCGAGGCGCCGAGGCGCGCCACGTACAGCGGCTGCGGGCGCGCGGCGAGCGCGGGCGGGCGCTGCACGCGCACGCGCACGCCCGGCGACGCGCCCTCCGACCCCAGTGCGTTGTACGGCGTGCACGAGTACTCGCCCTCGTGCGACTCGTCCACCTGACAACACAAATACATCATCGTCGTCGTGCGTCGACAAAATTAAAATAATTTTCCAAAACCAAAAAGATTTCAATTACAAAAAATGCACTAAAAAGTAAGAAATACTTAAGTAATATTCAACGTCTCGTCTCATCTGTGTATAACTTGAAAGAATACGGTAAACGGCCTTAAGGCGCCTTTATTAACAGAATTATCCCCGTACTCCTAAACTTTGAGGAGTTGTACCTTCCAGCATCAGCTCAGCAAAATGAACTACTAACTGCTAGATGCAAACATCAAAGTAGCATTAGGTAATATACGAAAAGCAATATAGAAGCCTCTAAAATTTAAGGGGTTGCCCTCGGTTTGAACCAAACCTTTTGACCAAATGACATGTATACTTTTTCAAACAAAAAAAAATCTCAAATCGGTCCAGGCCCCTCAAGTACCGTGAAACAAACTTAAAAAAGAAATACTCCTCCTCTTTTTCCAAGTCGGTTTAAAAAAAATATTAAGGCTTCGGTAATTCAAAAATAAGTATTTCAAATTAAAATTATATTTTGATAAGTTACTATAATTTTTATTTAAAATACTTATTTTACGACGTTGCTAAAGCTCTCTGTCTAATAGGCATGTTAAGTAATGTTTATTTGTTTTTGTTCTTCTTCAACAAAATATAATATTTCAGTTTGATACGAATCCATGCAGAGCGAAAATTTCAAAGACACTTTGCCTAACATTCAAGGCTCGACTCGTTTTTTTTTTATAAAGATTGACAAAATACTTTCGCAGTCATATGATCTTTAAACAGTTAGGACCTGGTTGAAGAGCAGGCTGCCGTTGCGGCTGTAAAAGACGCCAGGAACGTTGTAGGGGTCGAAGAGGAAGCCGTCCTTCTCCCAGCGCAGGTTGGTGAGCGGCGGGTTCGCGCTGAAGTGGCAGTCGAGGCTAGCCGGCTTGCCGTACGGCAGGTGGCGCTCCTTGGGCGCGTACACCACCTTCGCTTTATCTGTAACGTGCAGCACGTCCCAACTCAACTGTTATGAGTTATTAAAAGTTTTGATGAGTTTTTATCGCGGGCACTAATAATAATAATTTTGCAAACAAAGATTGACGAAAGCCTCACCTCACCTGTTGCTCAAAGAGTCTAAGCACTAAACGTACGCGATGACAGGTTTCATACAGTATTTACTGTGACTTCATACAATAGGAAATGGCGCATGCGTGATAAAATCGCACTGTCTAAGCGCTTGCGTGGTAGGCAACGAGGAGCTACGCACACTGAACGTCGAGGAAGGCAGCGGCGCTCTGCGTGGTGTCGTCGGGCGCGCGCACGCGGCACTCGTACTCGCCGGGGTCGGCGGACGCGGCGCGCCGCAGCACGAGGCTGCCGTTGGCGGGCCGCTCACTGCGCAGAGCCAGTTCGGGCAGCTCGCGCAGTGGAGTGCCGTCCTTGAACCACTCCACCACGGCCTCGGGGCTCTTTGGCAGGCACTCCAGCTCGGCGCGCTCGCCCTCCAACACCGTCACGTTCATCGGCGGCGTCACTATCAGATTGCCTCCTGTAACATGATCGTTTATTCGATGAAGGAGTGAAGCAGTAGAACTGTTGGGTTTTACTGTACGTTGTATGTACGTACCGTCGACGTCGAGGTAGTAGAAGGTGCCGTTGTTGCGCGCGGGCGGCGTGCGGTTGGGGAAGGTGACGCGGCAGCGGTAGAGGCCGGCGTCGGTCTCGCGCACGGCGCTGACGTTGATCGAGCCGCGGCCCAGGCCGAGGCGCCCGTCGCCGAGGCGCCGCACGCGCCCGCCCCAGCGGTCGCCGACGCGCGCCCGGCCCTCCGCGCTGTACCATGAAAATATCGTCTCATCCTGAAATGCACGCAATATAAAGTAAGTACAAATATTTAATGTCAAGCAGGAAAAGGTTCATTCGGTGAATAATTTTTGACGATTAAAGTAACTTTATACACTAGAGACACGGAAAAAAGATAGAGACAAGGTATTTTAATTTTTTTGAACTTATACGTAATGTCTATCTTATTCACGGAGTCGGGATACAATAATGCGTAGCTAGGTGGATGATGGATTCGTTAGCTAGCACAGGTGTGCCAAGCTAGCAAAACCCTTGTGAAGTTGCTGGATATCGCCATACTGCAAGTACTGAGTACCAATAAACCAGTGGGTAAAGAGACTAGGTAAGGCCTAAAACTTCTCATCATGAGAAGAAGCCCGTGCGCAGCAGTTTGAAATAATATGATACAGGGCTGCTATCCTTATGGGTACAGCCGATCGCAGCCATGACTATTATCCGATGTTCTTCAAAGTTACATGGTGTTCAGGTTCCTACATTTTATAATAATCTATGCGGTTAGATCATAGTACATAGTAGCAGTTACAGTTGCGTCAGTTTTTTTCTTGGACCTGAATTTATTCACGCATCGCGATCGCCTCCAGCTTTCACTTTTGACTCGTAATGTAATGTTTATTTTACGGGTTCAAGCGCCACGAGAGCCAATGAGAATAAATAACATCGGCAACAACGCGCATGGCCCGCGACTTCGTCCGCGTGGCATTCGTTGTGTTGAGGAGTAGCTCCCGTAGAGTTCAGCGTAATGTTAATATCTTATTGAGACTAAGACTATCAAACTCAAAGGTAATTCATACCTGCCTAAATAAACCTATTTCTGATGATAACAATAGATTAGTTATCATCATAACTCAATAAATAAGCAAAATCCCTAAAAACTAATATCTATACGAATACGTCTAATCCTACCTAACAGTATTATAAAATAACCTACGGTCACTACGTACAATATCATATACTCAGAGCAAATAATCTCTAGAGGGAGTCTCGTGCAGTGAACATTGCAACAAAGACGTCGAAAGTTGACAAGCTAGTGTGCGTGAAACCATTGCTTTACGATGACTTGACATTTATCTGAGAGTTACCAGTAATTAAATTCACCCCAATGTAATGGGATAAAAAAATAAATGGGGGTAAAAATACACAATACTGCAGTTATAAAATAAACTACTGGCGCTTTAATTTATAAAATTATTGTGTGTTTGCAAAAGCAAAATGATAAAAATATATTTTTACTTTGCAAAGTTAAAATATATTAGCAAGCTACTGTTGGAGAATTTAAGTTTTATACTGTAAATAAAATTAAAATCAATTAAATCCTTAAAAAACTTGTTTATTTTAAATAATCAAATGCCACAAGTAAAACTAGTGCACAACACATAATACAATATAATTATTATATACAAAATTAAACCATGTACATACAAAATTGGTCCTGCTTGTTGCCAGACTTCGTAAGCTGATCTATTTGTTCAAAATTTTGAGACATTCCGCGGACATTCGTACTACCAAAACTGTTTACTTCGCACTCTGCCAATCGACTCTAAGTTACTGTATTGGATCGTGGGGCAGGGCAGCAAAAGTTCATCTTCTGGAAGTTGAGAGGACTCAACGGGCAATACTAAAAGTAGGCCCTGGCTTGCCCTACCGTTTTCCTACGACCGATCTCTACAAGCTCTGGGATGTTCTAAGTGTTAGACAGATCTTCATACTAGCGATAATCTCTAGAAAACATACTCACATAGAATTCGATCAAAATATCAATAAAGATAAACGTAGAAAGGGTAAGGTTTGTTCGGCCGACCCCTGTCACACCAGCCTTTCGCACAGATTTTACTGTTTCCAGGGTGCGTATCTGTACAATAAACTAAACACATGCTTGAGTATCTATCCTTTGTGTAGAGCTGCCTGCAAACTGTCAGTTGCCACCTGGCTTAAAACATTAGATTACCAAAAAACAGAAAAAATATAACTTTCCCTTGCTGAGATTAATCTTCTCTAACATGGAACATTCACAAACACAAATTTCACACATGTACGCGAGCACACACACACACAAACACACACCCTCACACACACACATACACTAACACACATACATAACTTAATTTACGTGCTAAGTAAAAGATAACTATATATTATTTAAACTAATTTAATCGATTTATTCTCTAAACAATATTAAATTTTATGACATTATGTTATATGTTATGTTAAAACATATTAACAACGTGCACAAATACCTACTTATTTATTATTATATGTTATCCAACTGTATGGGGGCCTAGTGACCTGTAACACAGGTGTTTATATACCTAATTCAGGCACTAGTCTCTTAAAAATGTTTAATGACTTCCGAATAAGTGTATGAAATAATGTGTACCGATCCATTTGTAAAGAGAAAATAAATAAATTATGAATTATGAATTATGAAAAAATGAAATGTATCTATATACAGGGTGTATTTTTGAAACGGGGCAGTAAGGGCAAGTACCTTAACCGTTGCAGTTACAGCAAAACGTTCTTAAAAGACCTTCCCTAACTTTTTGGGACATTTTGAACTGCATTCACAGATTTTGTAAAAAACTTACAGTTAGCAAAAAAAATGCAAAAAGTTCAATTTTTTTTTATGCCAATCGATTCTATTTCATGTGGGGATCAAAAAACTCTATGGGACCATTTTAGCTTTCAGTACTAGAAAAGACAGAAATCGCCAAAAACGTTTCCCATACATTTCGGCAACAGAAACGAATTTCTACGATGGTCTAACTTTTTGTTATGGACTGGAAGTGGGTAGAATTGACTGTAAAGTAAATAAAAAGAATTTTACCCTCAAATTTCGAATTTGATTCGAAAATCTGTGTGTTATACTTAGTTTCAGCTGAGAAACTTCGTATGAGTTATTAATTAAGGATTTTCGCTAAAATGTCTTCTAATCGTGAAAAAATTGACTTATTAGAAGCATATTTTGAAAGAACCCTGCAATTCCAGGTTTTTCAAAAGATTTGTAATAACCTTTCTTGTTGGCACATGCCGCAACGGATACTTATTGCGGTACCACACTAATGCAGCTCCCGCATTTCGATTATTGACAAACCGGCTGAACCGATTTGGCTAAAAATTGGTGGGGAGGTAGCTTAGAACCGGGAGAAGGACATAGGATACTTTTAAAATATTTTCGAGGGCAAAATTTTATCGAGGGCGAAGCCGCGCGGGGCAGCTAGTGTTCAATAAAAGAAAATCTTTATTAGTCTAGTTTTGAAAATCGCAAGGTGTTATAAAAATCATAATATTGATGTGATTAATTCAAGAAGCTTGCAAGAACATGTAGGTATATAAATGGCTATCCGATAACTGATCCAATATCTGATTCTAAATTATTGTCTTGCTTGGCATTTCAACAATTTTTTTAATATACTTCATTACATACTTTAAATAATAGTAGAGTTTCTTTAATTTTTGTTGGAACATATTTGTTTACCTATAGCCGGCCACCTGGTAAAATCTTTGCAGTTAATTTAATTTAATTAACTGCAAATTAAATTAAATAAAATATTAATTAAATTTCTTTAATTTTGTCACACCCTGTATAGTAAGTAAATCGACGAACAGACTATTGAAACCAGCTGTTAATTTTAAATTATTAACTGAAGAATAAAAAACACAGAAATACGGGTCAATATAGTATTTCAGACTGGCAACACCAAAAAATGGCATGTGGGTTAATACGATTGTTTTTGGATTACTCGCCGATAGTAGGAGATTGTGTTAGTAGCATTTGCACGTCTGCTATAATTCCGGCATATTTTTATAGCACAATACGACATTGTAACTCACAAAATGATTTTTTGTAATTGACTCAAATGTCCTAATTGTTTGAGGTGATAATTGACACTGACAGCGGTTTTTGTATTTATCACGTACTTTACGGACTAAATTTGCGGACAATTTAGCGTTGATGAGGCGGTATCTATAGGTATATAATCAAAGATCATATACTACCTATACTTTAAAATTAAAATCTAATCAGTACGACTTAAACAATAAACCTTCATAACCTACGTTACCTACGACAAACTTATTATATGCGGTTCGATCCCGGACCGCAAAATTAAGTTTATTTTTTATTGTATATAATATACTGGGTACTTTTTCGGGATAAAAAGTACTCAGTGTGGTGCCCAGGATATTAAAAAATAATTATACTTAGTTTCATCGTAATCGAACCGGTAGTTTTTGCGTGATACCTGAACAAACAGACAGACAGACAATTTTATTTTATTTTGTTGTATGCAAGATGTAATTAAACCTTCAGTCGTTTCGATGGACCTGCTTTACATTCATAGAGTTGCAGAAGTGTTTTTGTCTCTTCAACTATGACTTCATTACCATCATCCTAGGGACATTAACATGTTTGTCCAAAGCAAGCTGCTTGTCTGAACAAAAAACGCCTGCTTTTCGGTAGGCTTTATAAGCTTAGGGTAGTACCTACTTACTTCACCAAATTAAAAACAATGCATTTTATTCATTTTAGCGTCAATGTTGCATTGTAACATTTACTACAATTATAACCCGCACAATCGATATCCAAATGAAGGTTTTATTTTTCGATTCAACCGGGTTCGATTACCGAACCGCGTACAAGTCTTTTCCTTATTCTAAGTATGCAATATATATTTTTACTAAAATCGATATCATGGTTTCTAATAACAGATTTTCGTATGTCTTTATAACTACACACTGTGGCGGTATCCGCACATAATCACGTGACGTATGTCGACGAGTGCTGAATCGCGATAACGAAGTGTTCACAGAGAGTATACATATATACCACTTCTAATATGCTAGTCGGAGGATCCTCCCTTTGTGGTGGAGGAACATCACACCCTGTTCCTCTACGCACACTTCCCACACTGACCGACACAACCCAAAAAGTTGATAAATCTCTGCAACTCTCTATAAGGTGTTCCGCAGGGCTCAGTTCTCGGTCCAATCTTTTTCATAATATTGGTGAATGATCTAACCGCATATTAATATTTAGGACATAAAAAGGTAAGTTTTCACCAAATTTCGTGAAAAAAATTATTGTTTGTAAAAGATAAAAATAAAAAACTTAAACTTGGATTTTTGAATTTTTCATATAAATTTTGAGGTTATATGAAAAAAGTGTTAATACAAAAGTTTTAGATCTTTTTATTACCAACAACTTTTCCATTCGACTTTTTTCCATAGGACTTTTAGTTTTGTCGGAAATCGTGAAATACCGTTTTTTACCCTTAAACCAGTCTCATGAAGCTCCTTCGACTTTTCAAGCAAGCTGGTGGAAGATGGTGGTCGTAAAGAGAATGTCGCTGTTAGTATAGTTAGTCGATTCATCGATATTCACTTGCCAGCACTAGTATTGTGATCGTCATTACATCCCTACTCGATCTCTCCCTCTTCCGCTATGGCTGGCCGTGGTGAGCGGTGTGCTCCAAAGTTGTCTGTATAACAATATAAAATAAAAGTCTAGTTACCCAATTAAAGTCGTTATTGATTTACAATATATCACACATCATACTATAACATGGTGTCAGAAGTGGGATACGAACCCACGCCCTCATTGATACCAATATAATGTCACTCACAACATTTAACAAATTAAAGCTCTCAAAGTCAATGATAAAAGATACTGGAGCTAATGTTAATAGTTTTAATGGCTCGTCAATACCTTTACTAGGTCAGTGTGAATTAAAATGCGTTTGTATAACTTCAACTCATAATAATTGTATTAACTTAATTTAAATGCAGTAAGTTTATTAAGTATATTATTCAATTCAAGTTATAATAAATAAGTTGAATTGAATATATGATTGTCATATTAATCTAAGTATATTTTTACTTAAGAGATTTTGCTAAAGTGTTAACTGAGAATAGAATGTACAAATTTAAGTTTGTATTTGTATAACTTCAATTCATTTTATTATTCAAAAGAAGGGAGATGTTAGTATAGTTAGTCGATTCATCGATATTCACTTGCCAGCACTAGTATTGTGATCGTCATTACATCCCTACTCGATCTCTCCCTCTTCCGCTATGGCTGGCCGTGGTGAGCGGTGTGCTCCAAAGTTGTCTGTATAACAATATAAAATAAAAGTCTAGTTACCCAATTAAAGTCGTTATTGATTTACAATATATCACACATCATACTATAACAGTCGCCTGACTCGCCTGTCACTTATTTGTTTTAGCTTTTCAGAATGACACGAAGCTTCACGGCGTGCAGAAGGTGGCAATACTCGCCAGCGGATACACCATATTGAGAGGCGTGGGTTTTAAGCAGCCGATGATGGACCTTTTTTTTTTTTTTTTTTTATTACGTGGGGAAATGCATTTACGCATACCACCCACCCCGGGGAAGGGCAGAGTGGTTATGTGGGACTCGCCCGTGCCTAAAGATGGTAAACGGCACGGGAATACCCACTAAAACCCCACGGTGCTCCCGCACTCGCCTTGATGGGGGGGGTCATGGGAATCTGGCACAGCCTTTACGTCTACAACCCCCCCGGCGATGCCCGCCGAAGCAGGCCCCTCATGGCCCCCAAATGTGGGGGGGACCGGCGCCGAGGACCGCGTGCAAAGCCATCGGACATTCCCCATGTCCGACGGCCTGGTCCTCTCGCGGCGAGACAGGTGGTCGGTCCCGCCGCCCACCACGCCGCAGTTCAACGGCTGCGGCCCCGCCGGGACCGCGGAAGGTAGGGAAAGTGGCAACGAAACACCAACAGTCCTCTCCCGCCGCGGCCCCGTAAACCACCGGGCCACAGTGCCAGCTTGCGCCAACACCGCAGCCCGGCCTTGCCCGCCTAGGCAGGCCCCTCATGGCCCCCAAAATGTGGGGGGACCGGCACCGAGGACCGCGTGCAAAGCCGTCAGACACTTTCGTATCTGACGGCCTGGCCCTCCGCGGTGAGACAGATGTTCGTCCCACCGCCCACCACGCCGCAGTACTAACGGCTGCGGCCCCGCCGGGACCGCGGAAGGTAGGGAAAAGCCGATGATGGACCTGCAGGTATCATTTAGTGCCACATCGACATTTTTGGCGTGAGTTGCACGATGCCACACCAAACATGCAAACTGCCGAAAAACACAGCGCAGAGCATTTATGATAGTTCTATTTACTTAAATGGGTTACGAAGAATAATTTTCAAAATATCTTCATATAAGTATATATATGTATTTACATTATTATTACAGGTCACAGAGAAACCCAAAGTGAGTGTTGTTGTAGTTGCTGTGACCCCGATGTAAACTATACATAATTATAAAAATACTACAGTAGTAATACGAACGATGGACTAAAGCATTGTGATTGGATATGGCGCGAGGTGCGTAGTGCAGTGTTGCGGCGATAAATCAACAGCACGACACAATGTTTAAAGCGCGCGCCACGCGCCACGCCACGTGCGCGTAACACGGTCAGCGCGTTGCGACACGAGGGCTGCGCGCTCCTCCGCGTCGGTAATGCGCACACACAATTACCGCTCCCACGCGCATCGCCCACGCGCCCGTGCTTGTGTGAGTGTAGAGAGGAGCTCCTCCCACGCCGCCACCACCGTCCTACCGACCACAGCCAGACCCAAATTCTTCACAATAAACATCTCGTTGGCCGAGTGCTAACTCACGCGCCTATTAGCTGTGCCCGTATGACATGACGGACGCGAGGCGGCGACGGCGACGGTGTGACACGCTTCTACAGAGGAACGCTAGCATTCCGCATATATCCCAATTGTGGAGCGAGCAAGTAGACAGGCTCATTAAGCTAGTTAACGTTAGGAGGGCTGATGAATAACTAAGCCGACGCCACACCCGCCCCGCTCGCTGCTGCGCCGGTACAGTGGGTAATTCTTTGAAAGATGTCGCGATGCAGCTATACGTGGCGACGACGCTTATTTATAAACAGACTAGCTGACCCGGCGAACTTCGTACCGCCTAACAGTCAATGAATGTCGTGTTACCTTTTAGCTGAACTAATTTAGGCTTTGATGAACGTAATACAATGATACAAAATAATATTAATATAGATAGAAACATAAATGTATTTTATTATGATGAATGATGATGAAAACATACAGAATGAGAATAAAAATTAAAAAAATAATAATAATTAAGTACTTCAAACTCATGTCAGAAAAAAATTATTGAAAACTATGTTGTGCAGATTGGCATACACTCGGATTAATTCATTAATGGGATTTTCATTCAAGCACCTTGTGGTAAACGACATTCTTTGTTTTTTGGTCAGGCGCAAGAACAAATAGAGCGGATGGTTTGCCGACACGTGAGCATGCCACGTACAATTGACCATGAGAAAAACATGCATTTTCTAGATTGAGGCCACAAATAGTCAAGGATTGGCCCTGTGATTTGTTGATCGTTGAACAATGCAACTCTCATATTTACAAACAGTTGAAGTTTCTTTACATATCGCCACAGATTTGATGCTTTGAGGCAAGCGTTTTTTTCGTCGGCAGCAGTAGATCTTGCAATGACTGGTAGTGTTTGTCGGAAATCGCCAGATAATAAAATCATTGCACCACCAAAACATCTCGAGGTCTAGTGCTTCCAATGCGCGTTTGTGTGTCATTGTGCGCCATTGTCCGTTCGTCCCATATGATGATTTTTGATGCTACTAAAACTTTGGCCCTTGCGGAGTGTTTCGAAATGCTACATGTCGGTTGTTCAGTAGTTTGAAGGTTTAATGGCAATTTTAACGCTCAGTGAGCCGTACGGCATCCGTCTAACAATGTGGCCGCTATTGCAGAAGAAGCAATTGCTACCGCAATTTCGGATCTCGCACGTACAGTGGCCAAAATCAATGACATGAGGAATGTCTGCCCAGTTCCACCGGGGGCATCAAAAAGAAATAAGTCACCATAATGGCAATTTCACTTTACCACCAAGGCAGCACAAACCAGGCGTTTCACCAGCAAACTTCAATGCTCCACAGTGCTGGCAAACAACGTCCATTGGACCAATGCAAACTAAACGATGCAAGCTGTAGTCGATGGTGCAATCATATCGAAACGCTGCTCGATTCAAATCAATACTGGAACCATTTCTTCTTGCACTTCGAAGATTATTCCTCTGTTCATCTGTACGATAAGCTCGACGATTTCTCGTTTCTAACCTAGCTGTTTCACGGGCTGCCTCTCTTTGCTCTTGTGTTTGAAAAGCACGAATTAATTTAACGCATTGCAATATCGGCATATAGTCATCATTGGTCCAATATCAAAATTTTCATCATCACTGTAGTTCGCAGTGGGATCATATTGGAATGCCAAGCGATTGTATGATGCCAATGATCTTCGTGTGCTCACGCGTTGTCTCAATCGGGTTTCCAATTGTAATCTTAGGAAACGAATAACTTATTTTTTTTACTTTTTTTTTCACAATTTCACAGTAAACACAATACCGGTTTGTCACATGAATATAACTGCGCAGAAAACAATGAGTGGCTGTCAAACAATGTATCACGCACCGGCGCCATCTACTTATAATATTGGTTTGTAGCACAGATATAGATCCACATAGAAAACGCAAGTATCACGATTTGTATTGAAACCAATCGTGCCGACTTTTTAATACCTTTTGTGACGTCACAGCCGAAATTTAGATAGATAGATAGATAGAAAATTCTTTATTGTACACACAGATTAAATACAATTTATAGAAGAGTCTTATCTAAGTATGCACAATGGGCGGCCTTATCACTATTAAGTGATCTCTTCCAGGCAACCTTTGGATGGACAGGATTGAGTTAATCGACATATTAGTCAGTGGTGTAGTTAAAAAAAAAATAGAAAGTACTTAAAACTAGAATAAATGATGTATACATACATGTATACACAACTATAAATATATACAATCTTAATATAAATACATACATACACTTAAATAAAATATCCATACATAAAATAAATATATATGTTGATAACGCATACACATAATAAATATAATTATAATATATAAATATAAACATAATTTAGAAGACATTATAAAACGATGACTTATGTTTTGCTAACTTTAGTTAGATAGTGCTCCTTGATTCTTTTCTTGAAAGCAGCTAATGATTGTGACCGTCGAATTTCTACTGGAAGATCATTCCACAGGCGCACAGCTTTAACACAAAATGACTTGTCGAAGAAGTTTGTTGAATGCTCAGGTATCTTCAGTCTCAGATCTTCAGATGACCTCAAGGACCTCGCATGTGTGTCATGAAGGAACGTAAAACGTTCTTTGAGGTAAATGGGGCTAGTGGGATTGAATAAGATATAATATAACATTGATAGAATGTGAGTATCCCTGCGAAGGCGAATTGGAAGCCACTTGAGTTTGTTTCTGAAATCAGAGACGTGATCATATTTGCGTAAGCTAAATATAAATCTTATGCAGAAATTTTGGAGACGCTCAAGCTTATTAAGTTGCTCCTCAGTGAGGTCAAGATAGCTGACATCGGCATAGTCTAGGGAGGGAAGAAGGATAGATTGAGCAAGTGTAACTTTAGTAGCTATGGGCAAGAAGTTCCTTAATCTTCTTAAGGAGCCAGCTGAAGCAAAGAGCCTGCGACTGGTTTCCTGCAATTGGCGGTCCCAAGAAAGAGTGTTATCAATGTAAACCCCCAAGTTCTTTACACTTTTGTTAAAAGGCAAGATGGTACCATCGAATAAAACTGCCGGAAGATGTGACCAGTCAATTTTACTTACCATCCTAGAGCTGCCAACGATCATGAGTTGAGTTTTTGCAGGGTTTACCAAAAGGCCAAAAGTTTTGCTCCATTCGCAAATCTTCGAAAGGTCGGTGTTTATTTTTATCAACGCCTCCGACAGTTTTTCCAGGGGTGCTTGTGTATAAATTTGGAGGTCATCTGCGTAAAGGTGGTAGGATGAAAGTAATTGATAGGAAATAGAATTGATAAAGATTGAGAAAAGTAAAGGAGAAAGCACGCCACCCTGTGGTACGCCGGCAGATGTATCACACCAAGAAGAATAGGATTCTTCTATACGAATACGTTGTCGGCGACCAAACAGGTAACTATGAAACCAGTCAATTGCCGTTGGAGATATGTTAATAGACTTAAGTATGCCCAGTAGGATATGAAAATCTACAGTGTTGAACGCACTGCTAAAATCAAGGAGAGTTAATATTGTTAGATTTCCATTATCCATACCTAGCCGAATATCATCGGTGATGTGAACCAATGCAGTGGTTGTACTGTGTCCAGGACGAAATCCAGATTGGAAGGGATTCAGAAGAGAGTTTTTGTTTAGGAAGGAACTAAGCTGGGAATGGACAAGTCGTTCTAGGACTTTGGAAAGGAAAGGGAGTATGGATATGGGACGATATTCAGAAAAGGAACAGGGCTTTGAAGTTTTGGGTAGTGGGATAATTTGAGCATCTTTCCATGAGGATGGAAATACGCTGCTGGTTAGAGAATGGTTAAGGATATTACACAGAATGGGTAGGATTTCATCTAGGACTGGGAGGATCATGTTTCGGCTGACACAGTCATTGCCAACTGCATTGGACGATATTACAAGAATGGCCTTTTTAACATCACAAGCGGACAATTGTGTGAAAAGAAATGGAGAGAAATTAGGAGTTGGTAGTGTAGAAAGATATTGTAAGGTCTGTGATTTAGTTGGCTCATCTAAATTTGAGGAAGAAGAGAAATATACATTAAGAGCATCGATATTTAGATTTTTAGATACAGCATCTTGTCGCGGCTTTCCAACTCCTAATGTATTAAGAAACTTCCAGACTTTGGCTGGATCTTTGTTTTCAACCGAGGAATGAATATGTTGGCGTATAGCTTTCCTACACACCTTGTTGCAGTAGTTCCTAGCGGCCACATATCTTTCAAAGTTAAGCTGTGTTGGTCGACACTTATACCTGGCTTTTGCTGTGGCTTTTCTGCACATGGTTTTTTTTATTTCATCAGTTAGCCAGGGAGCTGGTAGGTGTTTCAGCTTAATAGCACGGATAGGCGCATGTACATCATACAGCTGTATTATATTGTTAACGAAATGTGTTATCTTAGTATCGACACAATCTGATGACATAAGAGGTGTCCAATCAATTTTAGCCGCATCCTGGCATAGTTTAAGATGGTCCATGCCACTAAAGTTACGTTGCATTATGACTTTGGGTTTAATTTTGGGTGGACGGATTTTGTAGGAGAGATAGATAAGGTCGTGATAGGAGAAAGCGTCGGCTGAGCATTGTCCATGCTTAGCAACAAGATGAGGTGCAGAAACGAAGATCAAGTCAAGGAGTGAAGGAACAGAGTTAGGGAAGTGATGTGTGGCTTGAAGAGGAAGAATAGTAAGGTCACATGATTCCAGAATACAGCGGAAAGAAGAAGAGCGCGAATCCTGTTTCACCAAGCAAGTATTAAAATCTCCCATGAGAATAGTGCGACTGTAAGACGGAAGTAGGGTTTCTAAAAGGTGTTTGAAAGAAGAGAAGAATTCAAGCTTTGATGACGGTGAATAGTATACACCTAGTAGAACTTTAGTGTGACTAAGTTCTACCTCTAAAAAGAGATGTTCACCAGCATTCGTCGGAGGCGGTTGTGTCGACATACTGACAATATTGAAAGGAATGTTCGCGCGTAAATAAACACAAACACCACCACCAACGCGACCTGTTCTATCATTCCTGATTAGTTTGAAACCAGGAAGAGAATAAGAGGTAGAAGGTAGGCATGGTTTTAACCATGATTCCGAGACAAGGATTGCATGTATGTTCTTACAATCTAAATTAGCCAGCATATCGGAGTAATGAGCAGGGATACTCTGTGCATTTATATGGACTACATTGAAATTCTTAGGAACATCATCAAAATGAGACCGAAGTATGTCACCGAGTGAGGGCACGCTAACAAAGCTGTCATCGCTGTAAGCAGATTTAAAGGAATCATCATCGCTATCCGAAGTAATCATAAATATAAGTATTAAAGTAAATAAATAATGTATAAAAATATATAAAATAAAAAATAAAACAAATTAACAACTAAAAGTAATCAATTAGTCCACCCGCCAGTTGCATGTTAACAAAAAAGAGAAAAAAAGATAAAAAATAATACTCAACAAAAAACACAAGATACAACCTACAACAAACCAGAAAAAGCGACAAATTATATTTGTTAAAATACAGAAAAATTTTAAAAAGAAAATTTTTTTTTCAAAAATAAACAAAAAGCTCAAAGTTATATTGGATACCAATCCAAACTTTGCACCGACTGTTCAAATTAATGTATGCGTAGAACGGAACGCAACTTGAGCATGAGCATTACAATAACAAATTTTATGACATTGACATAATTGACAATTTGACATTTGAGTTAAAGTTATTTTGTTTACTGTACGAATATGTTAGTTAAATTTGAGGGTGCAAAGTTAATTGAAAGTTCAAATACCCGGCAAGTTAAAAAGAAAGAAATAATAAAAGAAGATAAACCTATTTCTTCGAGGTTGCAGCCGCACGTCGGGTTTTGGCAGCCGTTGGTTTCAAATTCAAATTCAAATTCAAATTCAAATCATTTATTTTCATAGGCCCCAGGAGGCGCTTGAACACGTCAAAACATTACAAAAAATGATATAAAAGTAAATAATAAATAATACTAAATTATACTAATTACAATGATTTGAATAACCGGGGCTCAGATTAATTTTAATCAAACTGTTTAGAATAGAATTAAAATCAATCCAAGTACCAGCTCCGATGGGTATTGCATTATGAGAAGAGCTGGTGAGAAACTCATGTGCACCATCTTTTAAAATGAAAAATATAACAATATAAAAGTACATAAAAAAAAATCACATAAGAAGAGCAATTCATTTCCAAATACTATTATCATTTATGTAGTCTGAAATACTATAGTAAGCTTTTTGACATAATTTAGTTTTAACATATTTTTTAAATTTACCTATTGATAATTCTATTGCGTCTAAAGGAAGTTTATTGTAAAAGCGTATACATTGACCTGGAAACGAGTTAGAGATTTTATGGAGCCTAGTAGTGGGCACAGCGAGTTTGTTTTTGTTCCTTAGATTTAATTTATGGAGATCACTATTTTTCTTAAATTTCGTTTGGTTTTTGTGAACGTACATTAAATTTTCGTAAATGTATTGAGAATGTAACGTCATAATATGTATCTCTTTAAATTTATTTCTTAGTGTCTCCTTGGGACTCATCATATAGATAGCTCGAATAGCTCGTTTCTGGAGCACAAATATTGAATTTATATCCGCGGCACTACCCCAAAGCAATAAACCATATGACATTATACTGTGAAAATAGCTAAAATAAACTAAACGCGCAGTGTCAACATCGGTCAGTTGACGAATTGTTTTTACGGCGTAAGCTGCTGAGCTGAGTCTACCAGACAACGTTTCTATATGTGGGCCCCATTGTAATTTAGAGTCTAATGTTATACCAAGAAAGACAACCTTATTGACCATTTCCAATTCCTCATTGTCCATCACCACACTAGTTTTGACTTGCTTAACATTTTTTGTAAAAAATCTAATATATTTTGTTTTACTACCATTTAAAAGCAAGTTATTAGCACTAAACCAGTTCACTATCTTTGATAAAGCATTGTTTACATCGTCAATTACTGATTGTTGTCTTTTTACCTTAAAAACTAAAGAAGTGTCATCCGCAAACAATACTATCTCATGATTATCCTTAACCAGATGAGGTAAATCATTAATATACAAGAGAAACAGGAAAGGCCCTAAAATAGAGCCTTGTGGCACCCCCATTGCTACAGCTGATCCATGCGAACGCTTTCCATTGACATCTACTCTCTGAATCCTATCGCTTAGATATGAAGTAAAAAGATCCAGAGCGATGCCTCTTATACCGTAGTGGTGTAACTTCTTGACTAGAGTTTCATGCTGCACACAATCAAAAGCCTTAGATAAGTCACAAAACACCCCATAGGCATCCCGCGACTCTTCCCAAGCCTCAAATATGCATTCCAGTAATTTTACCCCAGCATCACATGTTGACCGTCCGCGAGTGAAACCGAATTGTTTAGTGTGCAACAGATTGTTTTCATTAAAATATTTAAGTAACTGCGCGAGAATTAATTTTTCAAAAATTTTACTAAACGTAGGTAGCACCGATATTGGTCTGAAGTTTGTGGGGTCTAATGTACTACCTGATTTAAACAATGGAATGACTTTACTTAATTTCATTAAGTCAGGAAACACACCACAATCAATACATCTATTAAATATCACGATTAAATCAGGTGCAATAATGTCAATCAACGAATTTATAATATGTACAGAAATGCCCCATAGATCAGCGGTTTTTTTAATATTAATTGATTTAAACGCGGCTTTAAAATCAGACAAATTAACATGGTGAAAATCGAAATTATTGTAAAACTCAGGCACATTATCTTTAAGTAACGACTCGGCAACGGAGGAGGAAGAGCCTAAAGCACTAGTTAGAGAGACAGGAAAAGCAGTAAAAAATCCTTCAAAAGCACTGGCAACTTCTAAATCTGACTTGGTTACTTGACCATTGATACTTAACTTAAAGTCTGAATTTTTTGATCTAACCTTCCCAGTCTCTTCATTAATAACCTTCCATGTGGCTTTAATTTTATTACTACTGTTTTTGATTTTAGATTTAATAAATGTAGATTTGGCAATTTTACAAACGCGTTTAAAAATCTTCGAGTATGATTTGACATGTTCTTTAAACTCTTCACTGCTATTAAATTGTCTTTCATAGTATAAAATGTACAATGTTTGCCTACTCTTATGGATACCTGCGGTTGCCCAGTCACCAAAGACAGGACTACTAGTAACAGTAATCTCCTTGGAAGTAAATATTGAGTTAAAATCGCGAAGAAATGAATCAAAAAACGAATTATACATTACATTAGGCTCTATGTCATTATCTAAGAAAGGTAAGTTATTAGCTAGGTTAACTCTCATACGTTCAAAGCGACTAGCTGTTACTGGTACAGAAGTAATTTTTTTCCTAACTACATTTTTACTTTTTATTTTAAAACTTATCATTTGCCCAGAATGATCAGAATCTAGTTTATTAATAATACTTCTATGAGTTGGACTAATATCTGTATAAATATTGTCTAAGCATGTAGCCGTGGTGGCACTTATTCTAGTAGGCTCCATAAATAAGTTTATTAAATTATGGGATTTAAAAAGACTCAAGATTTGACATGATGCAGTTGTATTAACTAGAATATTAATATTAAAATCTCCACAGACTAAAATTGTTTTACCCAAATTATTTATTCTGCATAGGGCTTCATCCATGATTTCTAAAAATAAATTAAGGTCTGCGGAGGGAGGTTTATATACGCATATAATAATGAACTGCTCTAATTGTACACAGGAGAGTTCTATGGAACATTCTACAGAGAGGGACACAATATCTTTCCGTTCTTTAAATTTAAGTTTCTTATTAAGTAAAATTAGGGACCCCCCATGTATTGTGTTGACCCTGCAGAATGAACTACCAACCTGGTGGTTGCTGAAATTAAACATGAGCTGATGCCCCTTAAGCCAATGCTCAGTAACACACATTATACTAATATTTTCAGATTTCATGAATAATTCCAGTTCTAGTTGCTTACCCAGATTTAAACAACATATATTTTGATGCACCAGGTTTATATTTTCGTTTGTATTGTAATTAGTACATTTTTGTGGGTGTATTGACATATAATTACTATTTGATTCTGCAGCTAAATTGATCAATTGTACATGTAATAAATTAGAGCTAGAGGTTGCTACCTCTGTTGTCTCATGAACTAATTTAAATGATTGCAGATTTCAGAATTAATATGAGAATTAGAAATGTCAATATCATTAATATTAAGAATGTCAGAAGTACCCTCAATAGAGGCTAAGTTATAATTCATGTCATGATTCAAATAATCATTAGATAATTGCATGTCATTAGTCTGCTCAATAGAAGCAGATCTGTTAGTAGCCAAGTTCTTGGCTGTAATGTCAATAAAATAGGATAGCGAAATTGCTATCTGTCGCTTAAAACTAGCAGAAAGGTAATAGTTACCTTTAGTCAAATATAATTTGCTGCTAACAAAACTGTTAGTATCAATCAAATGAATACTATCATTATATGTACTTATAGTGTGTAGTACATTGTTCAACTTATATCTAAGATTATTTTCCGCATCTGACAGGCTCCTACAGTAGGGGAATGTGAACAAAATTATACTACTTAAGCCTAGAGATAATAAATTATCTAAATAATTAACTAAATCCTTTTTGGTAACATTACCCCTATTTTCCACTAAAATAATCAGATTTCTATAATTACTGAAGTTATAACTTAAAATTCTCTTCATAATAAAATCATATGTTGCAGATGGTAAGCAATGGTTAACAACTGATTGTCCCTTAACAAGAGAATTCAGTTTTGAGCCCATATGTTTTCCAATACCATCACTAAACATAATAGTACGTTGTGCATCACTTGGTGTACAACATGTTACATCAATTGATGCACCTAATGACTGCTGAGTCCTAACACTAGTATGAGAGCCATCACACAAGTTCTTACTATTGTCACAGCAAACTAAGGGAGCACTCACCGGCTGTGGTGAACTAGAGCGAGCGCACTGACATGAATGGTTGTTAACAAGTGAATTAAAGCGCTCTGTGTTGTCATTACTTAATTTCAAGAGATCATCCATGGCCTTTGAATACTCATTAATCTCTTTAAGTGATAAATCATATTTATTTTGAGTTGACTTCAATGATTCTGTTAAATTATCAATTCTCAATTGTAAGGCCTGTGTGTCAGCATCATACTTAATCCTGCTATTTTCTAATCTTAATGTACTTAATTCTAAATCATCAAATAATTCTACCTTTTCTTTGCTAAATTTGGCACATTTGGATACTAATTTTTGATTTTTAATCAATTTCTGTGTTTTTCTAATATACCTGTTAATTCTTACATATTTTTTCAGTTTATTCCTGCCACAATTTAACAGACACACTGACTGATTTTGTTTTAGAGTTTCATTACTTAAATCTACAATAGGATAACTGAAAGTGTCAGTGTGTGTTATTGTAGAAGAAACCAACTGCGGAGCACTCTCTACTAACTCACTAAACAAACTTATGTTTTCCTGCACGGTGATGTTGTGGGCATCCTCTTGCAGTTGTGAGATGTGTAGGTGTGCCTCCCGGAGCTCCTGCTCCAAGGTGGAGATCCTTGCAAGGGCCTGCTCGTACTCATCACTGCAGCGATCAAACTTATCAACTAAATTTTTGAGAGTGTCCCGTTCCTCAACAATTAAACTAAATTCTACATGTAAAGCAGTCATGTCACCTTTTAATTTAGAGTTAGTGTTTAATAATTCAATGAGTTCTTTCTCATTGTCCTCTCTTTCACTGTGTAACTGCGCACACAAATCCTTGGTAACTTTCAATTCTTGCAATGTCAGTTGGAGTTTTGACTCCTCCTGACGTGACAAAGCTCTGCGAGTCATCATTATAAGGTAAAAAGTATAAAACAATTAAATAAATTACAGTTATTACCAAGGATTTGCGTAAATTTATTTATTTTTCAAGTTAACGGGTAGGTTGTATGACACTATTAACGATTGATTTTAAGTGGTCAAAATTATGAATTTACAACTTTCTGTTAATAATAGATTCAAATAGTTATCGAAGGCACTGTGTCCATGGAAAAATTAGTAGCTTACGTTATTTATTAGCAAAATATGCACTAATTCACTTGCGGTACCGGTAACCTATACCCACCTGTCACCTTGTAATTAAACACTCACAAATTCACAATTAATTAATTATATACGTATAAATATTAATTATACTCTTCCTTATCACTAGAGACCGGATAATATGCAACTTAAAAAGCTTGAAATATGCATGCAAATATGCATGAAAAATGCCTAAAATATGCACGAAAACTGACAGAATATGCAACATTAAATGAGTTTTTTTTGTTTTGTAAATATTATTCCTTTAGATTTAAGTATTTTGTTAGTAAATACTTGTCTTATTTATGTTTTACTTTATTATGTATGTATCTTTTTAATTTATTGTTATTTGATAAAATAAAAAAACTATTAAGTTTTATATTTTTTATTAAAAAATCAGCATACATTTATAGAAAACTATCCACGAAGACACACTTTTTTTTTCGGGAGGCATTGTACACACACAAAAACTTTTAACTGCGGTGAATTATCCGAGCACGAGCGTGTCAACAATCAAAGTAATAATGACATGCATATGCATAATAGGTGGGAGAGTAGCGCGGTAGGCGAGCGCGCGGCGGCGCGATCATTTGTCTCTTTCATTTTTTGAGTACCTACCAAAACAAAATACGCGCGGCTGCCGAGTGCGCTACGCTCGAAAAATACCTACCTACTGTAAATTATAGCAATAATATGCATCATCACTAGATATTAGTAAAAATATGCTATTAGCCTTGAAAATCGCTTAAATATGCAAATGCATATGCAAATATGCAAATGCATATTATCCGGTCTCTACTTATCACTATTACAAATGATTATAATGGAAATGGGCTAAGAAAACTTGAAATAAATTAATAATTTAAATAAAATATAGCGGAACAAACAAGATCAGCTGTTAGCCCTAGTGTTGCCAGACGCGGAAAAAAACTTTGCCGGTAACTTCTCCACGTCGTCGAAGCCTTGAATTTTTGATAGATCGCCGAGTGAAACAATGCGATGCCGTTTTCCATCAGGCCCGAGGACATAAACAAAGCCTTCCCTGGTCCAGGTCTTCGTCAGTCCATACCGTTCACGTGCAGCAAGAAACGCAATGTGACGAGAGCGTGAGAGAAATTCACTCAGTGTTACACCAGTGCCCTTAAGTTTACTCTTGGAGTACCATACACTGTCCCGCACTGTAACCGTCTGAAACTTCACGAGAATGGGTCTTGGCTTCTCAGTAGAGGCTTGTCGTCCCATCCTATGGCAGCGTCTGATATCTGCTGTAGAGAAGGCTTCAATTCTGAGGTGCCGCTTCACAACATCTGAGACCACCTGGGCTGTAACTTCATCCTTCTGCTCCTTCACACCATGAATAAGTATGATCTTACGACGGCTGCGCATCTCCAAATTGTCCACTTCCCGGGCAACTTCTTCTACTTTTTGTGAGAACATCTGAAGAACGCTTAAGATAAAAGTCTTGAACTGTGCAAACTCTTTAGCTAATTTGTCTGTTCCTGGAGATGCATTCTTTTCAAGATCTGCCTCAAACTGAGTGATACGCTCATCAAAATAAGTGCACACATCCAAAAGTGAAACATTCTTAGTGTTCATTGTGTTCATTGTGTTGTTGTTGGAGATGTAGATTGCTGTGCTGATGTTAGTTTAAGAGAGGAGATAACACTTTACTGGCAGGTACTTATTGTCAATTGTATATTTTACACATTAAAATCTCTAAAACTATTAAAGTACTATTTTATTTATTAAATTTATCTAGAGCAGATATAAGCCAACTTGTTTCTTTAACTACCCACCACAGAAAAAAAAAAGTTAAAATTTAGTGACGGGAAATCCAAACCGATTCAAAGACACCGATGCCGCCGATGGCAATCCGCCCAGTACGTTCGACTGGAGCCGTCCGCTATGATTTTCTCTGACAAAAGACGCGCGTGGACTGAAGTTAGAGGCGACCAACCTCGACGCTTGGTCGGGGTTGAGACACGTGAAGTACATGCATCTGCGTTATCTATGTAGATCTATATCTGTGGTTTGTAGTGCATGCTATGTATCAGAGATGGCGCTGTATGTAAAAAAAGGTTTTCCCGCTTTTCTGTTGAAATTTTTATTGTTTTCCTAAATTTTCTTTGCTATAAACCTCACGGAGCCCGAGACCTTTCCAACGAATGCATAACCGTGGAAATCGGTTCGTGCGTTCTGGAGTTATAGCGTCAGGAAGGAAAACCCGACTTATTTTTATATAGTAGATAGTCGTGTAACTAACATTTGCTTGCATTGTTGCTACACAGCTACTTACAACTTATACCTAATAAATTACAAACCTGCGTTCGGAAGTTCGTTCCTTAACATTTATGTATGGAATCTAATATTAAGTACTGATTTTGGTTATTTTAATGGTTAATCACGAATATAAAAACATTAATATACTAAATAAACAAGTATTTATATAATTTAAAATAATTAATCTTCTTCTCACTTGTACCATAAATATAATTATAACATCTTGAAACTCACGTCTTTGAAAGAAAATTCACTAAAGAAAAAAAATTACAGCGTTAGTACTGTCAAGTAAAGTGATAATGCTTTTGTTAGACACTTGTCGTTCAGTTTTGTAATAATGAAAACGATATTTGTGCAGAGATTCAATGCTGCAGCTTGAAATTTCTTTTTTATAAAAAAGATTTTCTAAAGCAACGCAAAATCAAATAAAGAGTATTCTAGCCTAGTTTTTGGTATTGATGGTATGCAAAGTTCAAACGGGTGGGTGATTCCTGGAAAAAGAAATACATGGCTTTTTTTTCTTAAATTTTTAGTATAAACTAAAATGATGTAGCAAAAGATCATCAACATGGAACGAGAAATTAAGAATTAAAAAATATCTGTCCTTAATAGGTGTTTTTCGTAACTGTTATATAATCAGCTTGCCGAACATTATGAGAACATTTAATGGTAAAAGATACTTCACTAGAGATATATAACGATATTTTTAACAAAAAAATAAGCTAATTTTAAGCATAAATAAATACTTTTTTACGCATAATAATAAAATTGTTAGGCGTTTTTTTTACATAATTGTCTTTGTGCATAATATTTCATGCGGCTAATCATACTATCCTAACTAATCAATTATTATTTCGTACTAATAAAGAAATACATTTTGCCCGCGCCTTCGTCCGCGTGAAATGCGTTGTATTAACTAATATCTGCTCCCGCGTTAAACCTTACTGTTCCGCTCCCGTGGCGTTTTGCGTCATATTAAATATTTAAAGACCTTAATTGAGAGTTAGACTTCTGACCAGTCGGTTTCGAGATTGGCGCAAAGAAATCACCCGCGGTTTCGTCATCCAAAAGTAGTCATGTTACGCGCCTTGTAGTTCTATCTATCTTTCCTTGTAGATCTGCATCTAAAAATTATTTTTTATTTGTAACATTTTAAATTTATTTGCAAATTATGGCTTTGCTTTGCCAAAACATTGTTATGTTGACATTAAAAACAGATACATTATTTATTTATATTGATTTGTATTGATAAACATGTCGGCGACTTTCGACATGACAAAGTTGGTCATCAACAAGGCTCGTGGATCAAGCTTTGGTCGATAATGTACACCGTCAAAAGTAAACGATAAACAACGAACACGATCGCGATGGGCGCAGCATATCCCGGGAGCAATTAGTGGCCAGCCCAGGTGTAGTTGGGCCGGGGCGCGCTGCACCTAATACGTAACGTACGCTGCAAGCTGCGGCCTGCGATGCGTCACGTGTCATTGTCACGTGAAAACATCATAATTGTGTATGTTCTAAGATTAGCGGTGAACGAGGACAAGCCACATTACGTCCTTTAACGGTCCGCGTCGCGCCTCCCCAACTCATCGGAAAATCGAATGTTTAATGTTTCTAGCTCTTTCAAATGACCTAATGTCGGGTTTAAAACCGGCATTTATTAAAATTTATTTAAAAGCTCTTACGCGCAGTCAAGGTCGCCGTGTGGGGAGTTTAAAGAAGAAAACAGGGGGAAGTAATTCAGCAGTATCAGCTTAAACCCTAAAAGTAAGGTATCGAGCGCGATCCCCAAGAGTCCACATTACATCGATTAGCCATCGGCGGCAGGCGATACAATGCCTGCACTTCTATTACTTACACTTAACCATGCTAAACTTTATGAACGATTTTTTTGTTTTTTTTTTTTTTTACTACGCCTACACATTTTGTACAACTCCTGTGTCACGGAGTGTGTTCACAAACATTAATTTAACACACAGAACACACCCAGATTCAGAACAAAAATTTAAAAAATAAATTTACTTCGCACAAAATAATACGTTTTTTCTTTTAGTTAAATAGAAATTATTAAAGAATTATTTTTATTCTGAAGTCGGTGCCAAGTAAACAATAACTCTGTATAGATAATATCAATCTTTCTAACAACTATTTTCTGATTGAATATTAGTTCTTAATTATCCGATTTACTTGGCACCGACTTCAGAATTATAAAATAATTCTTTAATAATTTCTATTTAACTAAAAGAAAAAACGTATTATTTTGTGCGAAGTAAATTTATTTTTTGCTTTTTAGTTTACCTACTTTTTGAAGTCGGTTTTTTTTTGTTAAAAAATATTTTATTGTTCTTCACGTTTCCATATTTATAGGTCACAAGTTTCCGCCCGCGGCTCCGCCCGCGTGGTATGTCAATTAAAAGTAGCCTATATGTTAATCCAGACTATAAGCTACATGTGTGCAAAATTTCATCGAAATCGACCCGGTAGTTTTGGCGTGAAAGAGTAACAAACATCCATCCATACATCCATACATACAAACTTTCGCCTTTATAATATTAGTAAGGTTTTAAAAGGTTACATTTTGTAGCAACTTGTGGCGTTTCCATATTAACAACTTTGACTCTAATAGTCCTTTAGTGCAGCAATATTTAAATTTAACGTATCTGCAAGATTAAATTTCATTCTTCTGTCTAGTAATTGATCACTGGACCCCAGTTTAATTTGATTAATAAATATTAAATACACGTAGAGTTTATACAGTTGTCATTAGGAAACACTAGAATTGAACACCAGCCGACTTTATCAGAGGTGAAGGTTATGACATAGGTACTTAATGAGTATTATAATGAGTGATGTATTGTATTGACAACACAGATACACAAAGGAATTTCCCACAATGGCGACGGCGCGGCGCGGCGGCGAGGGAGCGGCACGCGCCGCTAGCATTGAATACTAAACACAGTACAACATTGAGCATTAGGCAGACATGACCAATAAGAACAAGCTCGTAGCCGTCACAGCGGCGTGTCCGCCAGCGCCGCCACCGCTCCTTGGAAGTGCTGCCACCGTTCACGGCATTCGCAATTAGTGGCTCAAACGCAGATCGGACTAGTACTCACATGAGTACGACCTTTCGGCCTGTACTGTGGTACGCCTTCTTTTTGCGATCCCAAATGCTTTAATATTTGATGCTACTAAAGCCTGGATAATGGAATACAGTAGTCAGTAATAAAAACATCCGGTAGACGGCACTCGCAGCTGATGTGACGTGAGATCGGTGCGGGACACGAGGTGCACGGGGCAAGGGAGACTCGTCCCTGCCGGCGTCCGTTGTTGCAAATATGCACACGCTGCAGACAGCCCGCATTGCATACGAGCATAATAGTTACGTAGCGTTGTCTCAATTCGAGCAACACAAGCAAAGGAGTTCAGCCGCTGGTGTGACGACCGCTGCCATTGCCACTAACACGTGCGGCGGCAGTGACGCATCAACGTCTGGACAACTCAAATCAGAACTACACACAAGTACTATCAATCATCATAATATCAATATCAACTGACAACATTGACATTATTTATTTTTGACATCATTATAATATTATTATATTGACTTAAGTTTCGACTTTTAACATTATAATATATCAATACATTTATTTTTATTATTTGATATGATGATTAATGAAAATTAATTAAGTAAAGTCATTCCTTTGTTTAAATCAGGTAGTACATTAGACCCCACAAACTTCAGACCAATATCGGTGCTACCTACGTTTAGTAAAATTTTTGAAAAATTAATTCTCGCGCAGTTACTCAAATATTTTAATGAAAACAATCTGTTGCACACTAAACAATTCGGTTTCACTCGCGGATGGTCAACATGTGATGCTGGGGTAAGATTACTGGAATGCATATTTGAGGCTTGGGAGGAGTCGCGGGATGCCTATGGGGTGTTTTGTGACTTATCTAAGGCTTTTGATTGTGTGCAGCATGAAACTCTAGTCAAGAAGTTACACCACTACGGTATAAGAGGCATCGCTCTGGATTTTCTTACTTCATATCTAAGCGATAGGATTCAGAGAGTAGATGTCAATGGAAAGCGTTCGCATGGATCAGCTGTAGCAATGGGGGTGCCACAAGGCTCTATTTTAGGCCCTTTCCTGTTTCTCTTGTATATTAATGATTTACCTCATCTTATTAAGGATAATCATGAGATAGTATTGTTTGCGGATGACACTTCTTTAGTTTTTAAGGTAAAAAGACAACAATCAGTAATTGACGATGTAAACAATGCTTTATCAAAGATAGTGAACTGGTTTAGTGATAATAACTTGCTTTTAAATGGTAGTAAAACAAAATATATTAGATTTTTTTCAAAAAATGTTAAGCAAGTCAAAACTAGTGTGGTGATGGACAATGAGGAATTGGAAATGGTCAATAAGATTGTCTTTCTTGGTATAACATTAGACTCTAAATTATAATGGGGCCCACATATAGAAACGTTGTCTGGTAGACTCAGCTCAGCAGCTTACGCCGTAATAACAATTCGTCAACTGACCGATGTTGACACTGCGCGTTTAATTTATTTTAGCTATTTTCACAGTATAATGTCATATGGTTAATGGCTTTGGGGTAGTGCCGCGGATATAGATTCAATATTTGTGCTCCAGAAACGAGCTATTCGAGCTATCTATATGATGAGTCCCAAGGAGACACTAAGAAATAAATTTAAAGAGATAAATATTATGACGTTACATTCTCAATACATTTACGAAAATTTAATGTACGTTCACAAAAATCAAACGAAATTTAAGAAAAATAGTGATTTCCATAAATTTAATCTAAGAAACAAAAACAAAATGTATACGCTTTTACAATAAACTTCCTTTAGACGCAATAGAATTTTATCTATAGGTAAATTAAATAAATATGTTAAAATTAGATTATGTCAAAAAGCTTACTACAGTATTTCAGACTACATAAATGATTGCGTATTGAGTATTTGGAAATGAATTGCTCTTCATAAGTTTTGTCAAATTAATTTGTTTTAATAAGCAAATTTCACAACTAAAGAATTTGCATTAATAAACTTAATATTGAAATGTGTTATATTTATCTGTTTACATTGTTAATAATTAATATGCGATTTATTTATAAGCTTTGAAAGGCGATTTGTTAGTCTAAAAAAGTGTTAAGTACCTACCTGCCACAAATTGTAACTTTGGTAAGTGCATTTGTTTAATGTATTACTTATTAAATAAAGATATTTGAAAATGAAATGAATGCTCTTCTTATGTGACTTTTTTATGTAGGTACTTTTATATTGTTATATTTTTCATTTTAAAAGATGGTGCACATGAGTTTCTCACCAGCTCTTCTCATAATGCAATACCCATCGGAGTTAGTACTTGGATTGATTTTATTTCGATTCTAAACAGTTTGATTAAAATTAATCTGAGCCCCGGTTATTCAAATCTTTGTAATTAGTATAATTTAGTATTATTTATGATTTATTTTTATATCATTTTTTGTAATGTTTTGACGTGTTCAAGCGCCTCCTGGGGCCTATGAAAATAAATGATTTGAATTTGAATTTGAATTTAATTCATAATTATATAGTTCTTTTTCAGATGGATTGACGACCTAAAGAAGGTCGCTGGAGGGGACTGGATGCGGAAGGCGCAGGACCGGGTGTTGTGGCGCAAATTGGCAGAGGCCTATGTCCACTAGTGGACTACGAGCGGCTGAATGATGATGATGATAATTTTTTACCCGACTGCGTCAGAAGGAGGGTTATTTTATCAACTCATTAAATTTTATTTGTATAACCTCATTTCATGTTATGTGTACAGTATTATGTATATACACATTGCTTTTACTCCTTTATTTTCTGCTTGAAGTGTAAGATATTGCAACCCTAGATACTATGGACTAATTTATTAATAAGTATTAATTTAATTCCACTGCAATATTTAAGTTCATTTTCTCTCCATAACCATCTTTAGCCATAATGTTGTTTTGGTTGCTATTTATTATTGCTATGACTTACACATAGAATTATTGTCAAAAAAACAAGCAAATATTGTATAAATTATTTGAAAAGATGGTGCACAGGAGTTTCTCACCAGCTCTTCTCATGATGCAATACCCATTGGAGCTGGTACTTGTATTGATTTTTATTCAAATTTCTAAGTTGAATTAATGTCAATCTAAGCTCCGGTGTCAAATCATTTAATTGGCTAAGTTTTATTTTAATTCATACTTTTTGTATTTTGATGTTTATTTTGACGTGTTCAAGCGCCCCTTGGGGCCCATGGAAATAAATGATTTGATTTGATTTGAACTATAACCATTTTTCCCACAGACAAAAATTGTATGTAAAAAAATATCTCTATAGTATTCAGCTTGCAAATTTAATAATAATTTATAATTTTGATGATTGATTTAAAAGATTTTTTGATGGAGGCAGAGCTCTTGTGAACGAGTTCGAGCGTGGCAACACCACCGTCTCACTGCCCTGAACATGCCGCCAAATAGTAGTGCTTGCTCTATTAGATTGTGTTCCGGTTCGGTGGTGAGATGAGATCCGGGTGAATATGATTTTCATGGTGATAGAAGAAATCATCGCCCACCATTGGCAGATACTTAGCATGGTTCAAACCCCTAACACCCTAAACTTTCAAACTTTAGGGGTGTCCGTATATAGTATATTCTGTACCGTATATTTTTTTCACCATTACATAACATAACAGCACGCCGGTGCACGTCTCGAAGGGTAAGTAGATGTATCGCGTACACCTCCATAGTGCCACGAAATCTTCTCGGATGTGGATGGACATTCAATCAGCAAATCATATCGAAAATTTAACCAACCTCCAAAAGTCTAAAGCTTTTAAATAACACCAAAAATTGTTTTTGATGTTGGTGCTAGTCCATTTTTACAATTTGCAATTCAGGGGCACCGATATCAAAAACCATTTTTGGCATTATTTGAATGTTTTTGAGTTTTGAAAATAGATACATTTTAGTTATTACAAATGCAAAAAAAAATACTTTTTGCGGAACAAAATCTAGGGATTCTAGAATTTAGTTAAGTTTATCTAAACGTGAAACGTGATTTGCTGCATTAATAAATTGTGTGCAGCATTGTGTTAGCAAGTATCTGCCAAACAACAGCAAAGTTGTCATCGGAATATTGGCAATATTCTTTTGTTTAAAAATGATCATGTAAACAACCAGAATATTCCCTTGGTTGCAGGTATCTGCCTGACAAGAATGTTCTTTAATGTTTACCTTTCTTGTATTTGTTTGGATTCGCAATGATCGCATCGACAGGAGAGGAGTTGGGTAGCGGTTCATTTGCTTCGTTCGTACCATTCGCCTTCTCCTCTTGTTCTGTCTATTACGGAGGATGCAGTCCGAGGGACCGTTCTTGGCGTCTGGAATCCCTGCAGTCGTTAGGGGCAGAACTTGAGCATCATATCAGCAGGGCGATTTCATTACCGATTACCCGTCGCACGAAGCAATTTCCTAAAAACCATCGAATCCTCAAGCCTCAGTATCCTCCCAAGGATCTTAGATTGACTTAAGCAGGAGTTAAAAGGCTTGGTGGCCATGACACCGCTACTGTTCCTAGTGTTTGATTTGCTCGACCGTTAAGTTATCGAATCCAACCGCTTTATCACTACGTACATGATGTACATCTTTAATACCCGTTAAGATATCTCTTAGTGAGAACGGATTATTTATTGCATCGTCGTTGATACTAGGAACTACAGGTTTTTTGAACTTAATAAAATAAAAAAAAAAAAAATACATACATACATACATACATACATACATACATACATACATACATACATACATACATACATACATACATACATACATACATACATACATACATACATACATACATACATACATACATACATACATACATACATACATACATACATACATACATACATACATACATACATACATACATACATACATACATACATACATACATACATACATACATACATACATACATACATACATACATACATACATACATACATACATACATACATACATACATACATACATACATACATACATACATACATACATACATACATACATACATACATACATACATACATACATACATACATACATACATACATACATACATACATACATACATACATACATACATACATACATACATACATACATACATACATACATACATACATACATACATACATACATACATACATACATACATACATACATACATACATACATACATACATACATACATACATACATACATACATACATACATACATACATACATACATACATACATACATACATACATACATACATACATACATACATACATACATACATACATACATACATACATACATACATACATACATACATACATACATACATACATACATACATACATACATACATACATACATACATACATACATACATACATACATACATACATACATACATACATACATACATACATACATACATACATACATACATACATACATACATACATACATACATACATACATACATACATACATACATACATACATACATACATACATACATACATACATACATACATACATACATACATACATACATACATACATACATACATACATACATACATACATACATACATACATACATACATACATACATACATACATACATACATACATACATACATACATACATACATACATACATACATACATACATACATACATACATACATACATACATACATACATACATACATACATACATACATACATACATACATACATACATACATACATACATACATACATACATACATACATACATACATACATACATACATACATACATACATACATACATACATACATACATACATACATACATACATACATACATACATACATACATACATACATACATACATACATACATACATACATACATACATACATACATACATACATACATACATACATACATACATACATACATACATACATACATACATACATACATACATACATACATACATACATACATACATACATACATACATACATACATACATACATACATACATACATACATACATACATACATACATACATACATACATACATACATACATACATACATACATACATACATACATACATACATACATACATACATACATACATACATACATACATACATACATACATACATAC
The DNA here is from genome assembly GCA_905147285.1 of Hypena proboscidalis. Taxonomy (NCBI): domain Eukaryota; kingdom Metazoa; phylum Arthropoda; class Insecta; order Lepidoptera; family Erebidae; genus Hypena; species Hypena proboscidalis. The sequence goes on along the minus strand of LR990132.1, from coordinate 23,089,111 downwards.
ATACATACATACATACATACATACATACATACATACATACATACATACATACATACATACATACATACATACATACATACATACATACATACATACATACATACATACATACATACATACATACATACATACATACATACATACATACATACATACATACATACATACATACATACATACATACATACATACATACATACATACATACATACATACATACATACATACATACATACATACATACATACATACATACATACATACATACATACATACATACATACATACATACATACATACATACATACATACATACATACATACATACATACATACATACATACATACATACATACATACATACATACATACATACATACATACATACATACATACATACATACATACAGGTGAAGCTAATATAAGCGTGTTAAAAAGAGCTACTATCACATATTGATACAATTCTGTGCCTCCTGTGATCAGTGATACAAGTCTAAAATCATCATTTTACAGGAAGTGAAAAAGAAGGTTTAAAAACATCTAGTTTCGAAACTAAGTGGGCTAGAATAAAATGTAGTACCTTCTTTTGTTGGTAAAAAAAATACTTTTATAGTGCGTTTTAATTTCTAAGGACTATTTCTTTATGGTTTTTAAAGAATTCATTAAAAACCTGCGAATTGTATCTTTTTTTATTTTTAACCGACTTCAAAAAAAGGAGGAGGTTCTCAATTCGGTTGTATTTTTTTTTTTTTTTATTTTTTTTTTTTTTTTTTTTTGTTCACCGATTACTCGAAGACGCCTGGACCGATTTGAGAAATTCTTTTTTTGTTTGAGAGGATATACTCGTCATGTGGTCCCATTTTTTTCAAGTCACGTTCTGATGATGGGATCTTAGAGAAATCGAGGGCAACCCTCAAATTTAAAAGGCTTCCATATTGTTTTTTGTATATTATCTAAAACTACTTGGATATTTGCATCTAGTAATCAGCATTTTATGTTGCTGAGCTGATGCTGGAAGGTACAACTCCTCAACGGTTAGGAGTACGGGGATAATTCTTTAAATATAGGCTCATTGGAGCCGTTTACTGTATTCTTTCAAGTTAGACACAGATGAGGCGAGACGTTGAATATTACTTATGTATATTCATAATATTATTATGAGGTCAAGATTTGATGATGGGATCCTAGAGAAATCATGAGTAAGCCTCAAATTTCAAAGGCTTCTATATTGTTTCTAACCGACTTCTAAAAAAGGAGGAGGTTCTCAATTCAATTCGTATATATGTTACTTTTTTTTTTTTTTTTATGTTTGTTCACGGATATCTCCGTCGTTTATGAACTGATTTTGATGATTCTTTTTTTTTTGGACAGGAGATGATTCCAAAGAGGTACCATAGTCAGCATGTCGTGATCTGATGATGGAATCTCAGAGAAATCGAGGGCAACCCTCGACTTTTATAGGCACATGTAATGTTTTTAGTGTGTTTTTCAAAGCTACACTAGTATTTACGTATTTTTATGTGGATGAGCTGATGATGGAAGGTCAACTCCTCAATGGTTAGGAGTTAAAGGATAATTCTTTCACTACTGTACACATATTCAGACTGCTAGTTATGATTTCAAGTGAGCTGTTGGAACGGAGATATTTCAAAGGTGGTCCTATTGTCAGCATGTCATGATCTGATGATGGGACCCCAGAGAAATCGGGGGCAACCCTCATATTTTATTAATCGAGGCCAAGATTTACGCTTGGTCGCAACAATTTTATGTGGTTGAGCTGATGATGGAAGGTCAACTCCTCAATAGTTAGGAGTTAAAGGATAATTCTTTCACTACTGTACGCATATTCCTGCTGCTAGTTATTGTGTAAAATGAGCTGATGATGGAAGGTCGTGACCCTCAATAGTCAGGAGAAAGGATTTAATTCTTGTTTATTATAAATAAGTTTTCCGTCTCAAGTAACCATCGTCTCCTCATTCGAGAAACATTCTTGCTCGGTGTACCCATCACTTAAAATCGTAAAATAAAATAATTTTTAACAAAAAAAAAAACCGACTTCAAAAAGTAGGTTAACTAAAAAGCAAAAAATAAATTTACTTCGCACAAAATAATACGTTTTTTCATATAATTAAATAGAAATTATTAAATAATTATTTTATAATTCTGAAGTCGGTGCCAAGTAAACAATTAATAACTCTGTATAGATAATATCAATCGTTCTAACAACATTTTTCTAACTGAATATTAGTTATATTTCTGTGGTAAGTACCAATACTGGGCGACCGCGCACTAAAACAACTACGCCTCCCTTTTTGTGTAAACTGTAATTTGATATTGTAGAAAGGTTGTTTTTACTTGGCACCGACTTCAGAATTATAAAATAATTATTTAATAATTTCTATTTAATTATATGAAAAAACGTATTATTTTGTGCGAAGTAAATTTATTTTTTGCTTTTTAGTTAACCTACTTTTTGAAGTCGGTTTTTTTTTTTGTTAAAAATTATTCGTATATTTCCTAAAACTACTTGGATATTTGCATTTTAAGTTGCTGAGCTGAAGGCTGGAAGGTACAACTCCTCAACGGTTAGGAGTATGGGGATTATTATTAATAAGTTTTCCGTCTCAAGTAACCGTCGTCTCCTCATTCAAGAAACATTCTGGCTCGGTCTACCCATCACTGAAAATTGTAAAATAAAATAATTTTTAACAAAAAAAAAAAAAACCGACTTCAAAAAGTAGGTAAACTAAAAAGCAAAAAATAAATTTACTTCGCACAAAATAATACGTTTTATCATTTAGTTAAATAGAAATTATGAAATAATTATTTTATAATTCTGAAGTCGGTGTCAAGTAAACAATAACTCTGTATAGATAATATCAATCTTTCTAACAACTATTTTCTGACTGAATCGTAGTTCTTAATTATCCGATTTACTTGGCACCGACTTCAGAATTATAAAATAATTATTTAATCATTTCTATTTAACTAAATGATAAAACGTATTATTTTGTGCGAAGTAAATTTATTTTTTGCTTTTTAGTTTACCTACTTTTTGAAGTCGGTTTTTTTTTTAATATGTGCTAAAATTACAGGATAAAAAATACAAGTAAAGTTAAATTAATAAAATAAAAAAAAAGTATTTATTGACTCAAATTAATCACAACAATGTTTGCGTAAAGTATGACACTAGAACATGTTTGATACAAATAGTACTGATACTGATTCCCAAACTAAGCTATTGCTTGTATTTTGGGAGACAGCGTTCAGTCGTGGAGTATGGCTCTATGTTACATTAATATATTTGTAATTATGTTTAAACATTGTTACATTTGTACATCGGGACAAAAAAGAAATATAAAATGAAAACATAACAATAAAAAGAAAAGAAAATGGACAATATGAGCGAAGGTCATTAAACGTGGGTTGTGTGTTTGCGCGTTCGTGTGTGTGTGTGTGTGTGTGTGTGTGTGTGAGCGTGTGTATGTATGTGTAAATGTGAGTAATAAGTGATTTAGTGTTATAAAGCGAGCAGATGTTTATAAGTGTTCTTTAATTCTTGTTTAACAATTTGTTTTTTAACTTAGAAATAATAATAAATTTTCTGTTTGTTGGTAATCAAGCTGTTGGAGCCAATCAATAAGTCTGTTTTTTAATTTGTGTTTGGTGGCACCGACAATGTTAATTTCCTTATTAATACGGTTGTATAGTTTGGAACTGATACTATTGTATTGACCTCTGGCGAATGAGGTTCTACAAAAAACACTTGGGCACACATACATCTTGCTGCGTCTGCTTGGGTCCGGTAAGGGGACGTCTCGATGTTTTCTTAGGGTTGAATTTAGCACAAAGAGCTGGCGAACTGTCAGTACTTTACATTCTCGGTATAGATTTGCTGTAGGGTACCTGTAGGGTTTTTTGCTCATTACTTTCAGGACAGCTCTTTGTGCTCTTTCCAGCCCAAGTAAGATTGTTTTGGCCGCTCCACCCCACACTGGTATGCAGTATTGGATAACAGACTGACACAAAGCCAGATATACTAGTCTAAGTGTTTGAGGAGGCGCAGAATTTCTTAAGGTTTTAAATGTATATATTAGCCTTCGCACTCTGGCTGTGACGGTGTCAATCTGTTTATCCCATCGCAACCTACTGTCAATATATACTCCAAGGTACTTAACGTATTCTGACCTGGTAAGCGCCTGGCATGTACATGTGTTATCTCGAGATGAGCATTTATGGGCTTTGATCGTGAAATTTTGTGTTGGAGCAGTGTGTTTTCTTATTGAGAAGGCAACATACTGCGTTTTAGCTACGTTTAGTGAAAGAAGGTTATTTGTAAGCCATCTCATAACATGTGAGAGGGAATTTTCGGCTCTCTCTTTCACTTCGTTCCAGTTTGAACCCCACACGAAAATAGCAGTATCATCTGCGTAGGTGAAAATGTTGGTATAGGGCAGAGTCATGCTACAGAGGTCATTTATGTATATCTGGAAGAGAGTGGGGCCGAGTATGCTACCCTGTGGAACTCCATAGGAGACAGAATACTCATCGCTCAAGGAATCTTCAATCTTAACCAACTGTTTCCTGTTTTTGAAATAGTCCTCAAAGATTTTGTGGGCGTCACCTCGTATGCCTAACTTTTCCAGTTTAGCCAGAAGGATTGGAACTGATACTGTGTCGAAGGCCTTAGAGAGATCCAGGAAGATACATAAGCTTTTATTTCCATTGTCTAAATTTTTGACAACAGCATTTGACAAATCCATTATAGCATCTTCAGTACAATAACCTGTACGAAAACCATATTGGTTATTAGCTAATATATGAAATTTATCTAAAAATTTCTTAAGTGAATGGTTTAGTATGTTCTCCAAGATTTTTGATGCACCCATTATGTTGCATCTGGAAATTCGTCTTGGTGTAAACTGATATACATGAAGTAAACAATCGAATAACTCATTAGAATATGTTCCAAGCCCAATGTTGCTGAAACTAATCTTATTGATATTGACCTAAAGATTTGATTTTTTTGCTTTTCATTTCCCGATGTTCAAAATAAACTGAATTGTATCAGTTTACTAAAATACAGCTCTTTAAAAATATGTGACAAATGATACATATCAAGTTATACCCCTCACTAAAATACATATTATTTGTGAAAAAAAATACAACACTTACAAGAATAATCAAGTTTTATTAAACTTTTTAAAAACAATAATTAACTTTAATCATGGCACATTTTTAACCGACTTCTAAAAAAGGAGGAGGTTCTCAATTCGATTCGTATATATGTTACTTTTTTTTTTTTTTTTTATGTTTGTTCACGGATATCTCCGTCGTTTATGAACTGATTTTGATGATTCTTTTTTTGTTGGACAGGAGATGATTCCAAAGAGGTACCATAGTCAGCATGTCGTGATCTGATGATGGAATCTCAGAGAAATCGAGGGCAACCCTCGAATTTTATAGGCACATGTAATGTTTTTAGTGTGTTTTTCAAAGCTACACTAGTATTTACGTATTTTTATGTGGATGAGCTGATGATGGAAGGTCAACTCCTCAATGGTTAGGAGTTAAAGGATAATTCTTTCACTACTGTACACATATTCAGACTGCTAGTTATGATTTCAAGTGAGCTGTTGGAACGGAGATATTTCAAAGGTGGTCCCATTGTCAGCATGTCATGATCTGATGATGGGACCCCAGAGAAATCGGGGGCAACCCTCATATTTTATTAATCGAGGCCAAGATTTACGCTTGGTCGCAACAATTTTATGTGGTTGAGCTGATGATGGAAGGTCAACTCCTCAATAGTTAGGAGTTAAAGGATAATTTTTTCACTACTGTACGCATATTCCTGCTGCTAGTTATTGTGTAAAATGAGCTGATGATGGAAGGTCGTGACCCTCAATAGTCAGGAGAAAGGATTTAATTCTTGTTTATTATAAATAAGTTTTCCGTCTCAAGTAACCATCGTCTCCTCATTCGAGAAACATTCTTGCTCGGTGTACCCATCACTTAAAATCGTAAAATAAAATAATTTTTAACAAAAAAAAAAACCGACTTCAAAAAGTAGGTTAACTAAAAAGCAAAAAATAAATTTACTTCGCACAAAATAATACGTTTTTTTCATATAATTAAATAGAAATTATTAAATAATTATTTTATAATTCTGAAGTCGGTGCCAAGTAAACAATTAATAACTCTGTATAGATAATATCAATCGTTCTAACAACATTTTTCTAACTGAATATTAGTTATATTTCTGTGGTAAGTACCAATACTGGGCGACCGCGCACTAAAACAACTACGCCTCCCTTTTTGTGTGAACTGTAATTTGATATTGTAGAAAGGTTGTTTTTACTTGGCACCGACTTCAGAATTATAAAATAATTATTTAATAATTTCTATTTAATTATATGAAAAAACGTATTATTTTGTGCGAAGTAAATTTATTTTTTGCTTTTTAGTTAACCTACTTTTTGAAGTCGGTTTTTTTTTTTTACTAAACATTACTATGCAAAGTACACTGAGTTCCTATTACCATAATTTAAAAACGAATGTGACTTATCTACTCTTAAAAATAACTTGTTACATAAGTACAAATAAAAAGAAAATAAAAATACAAAATGAACCAACTCACAAAAAAAACATAATAAAAATGATTAGTCAGATAAACTGGCTTGAGTTACTCATCTTCAGAATCACCATCATAATCTGGAGGAGTATCCTTGACGTCATTCTTGCAACTCAGACCTCTGTGAAACTCATGAGCACTCGCATGAATAAAGCACAGTAGGTTTAATAGATCTTTCTTCTTTTCGGTTGAAAGAGTTATCTGGGTATGGTAGGCTTTTGGTATCGTATCTATAGTAGCCATGTCATAAGTTTTACCCCGTTTCAAATAGTCCATTATCATGAATTCAAAATCCTTGAAATCATTTTTGTAAGAAAAGCGTGGAAATTATTCGTTGGTTTACAAAATAGATCGGATTTGACACCACATAATCTTTTCATTGGCTGCATTGGTTTTTTTTAACATATTTATAAAACAATATCTTACATATATTGTTTTATAAAAATGTTGAAATCATAAAACATAATGACATGACGAATCATCTCAATAACAGAAAAAATTGCATTTGTTTTGTTTAAAGCTGTCCGCACTAGTTGGTAACAATTCCGTAGCAAGTGAATTCCATACCTACGTGCTTTTTCTTCGGCTCAATGAAAGCATGGTCGGTGTCAGCCTCCATGTGAGTATGACCGGGTATGAGAAATTTTCAGCTTCTTAGCATTTGGGTTTACATGCGGTAATTGATTAATTAATGATAAAATCATATAGACATGAAGATATATTGTTTGCTCCTATATTTCCTTTTGACTGGCCACTTAAAACAGAAAGCTTTGATTGTCTTTAAATCATGTATGGTCAAGTTGTAAGTCCATAAATGTAATGACTACAATATCTTCATTTGACTGAGCCAGCTCTTTATCTTTTTTTTTCTTCGTAAGCAGCCTTAAATACTTCCTGGTGCTCTTTGAGTGTATTTGTCAAATCGGCAGCTTCTGCCTCGAACGCGTATAAGTTTCATATTGATGCTGCCACATTTTGAGCAGGTATATACCTACTGATGGCTTTTTAAATGAAAGGTTCATTGTGTTAATTACCTTTCTTCACTTTCTTATAGCCGCAGCGATACTCCCCGTGCAAGCAGTGTCAACCCCGCGTCTCTTTTACCCCGCGCAGCCCCGCCACCCTCATCATGTGCGTACTTGTATCAATTAGCACATTTTATGCTTCATCATTTTTTTAAAGATTTGGTTCGAGTTTTGATACAAGTCAAATTTTATTCATAATTTAAGTCGAGAAATATCAGTTATCACAAATAAGGCATAAATTTAGAATGGGATTGGTAGGTATTTGTCGAATTGTACCCAATAAATATTGAGAAAAATTTGTTCAAAGTAATATTACTCTAAACATATCAATATTCACGTGATATACTTATAAATAGAAAAAAAATATGTGAAAATTAATTTAATCGCACTAACACCACGAAGCACGAAAAAATATTTGTGAAGTAATTACATAAAGGGGTTACAACTTTAAATATTATATCTATATGCACAATTTTTTTGTCAAAATTCAAGCAGATATATCCATTTGCACAAAATTATCTCCGAAACTATAGCATATACGGGAACGTGAGTTAGACCAAAAAAACCGTTATTGTTTCTGATAAATAGTATGCCAAAATCACGAAAAGGATACAACTCGATTTAAATCATTTATCACAGGAGGCACAGAATTAGTAACGATACGGTACAGGTCGATATGAGTGCATATTATCATTATATTCTTTCATTCATTGTATATGTCGTAGCCAAAGTGATAAATCGAGCGATTGTTCATAATACTAGCCATTACGTACAGAGTGTAATTGAAGCCCGCGTAGGCGCTAAGGGGCGAGGTGGCCCGCGAGCTGAGGGGCAGGTAGTTTCCACGCTCGCCGCCGCGCCGCAGTGGTGAGCGTATCTGTGGTATAAACTATCTACGAGTAAGCCCGCGTGGGACCGCCGCGCCGAGACCCGCAGCGCCGCGGGGACTGGCGCGATGGCGGCGCCGCAGCCGTGACAAAAGCCATTATCATTATAATGTGTTTTCTAAGTATAAGAAGTATGTATTTACAAAAAGAAAAGTATATTATGTATTAGTCTCAATTATTTCATTATCCATAGTACAAGCTTTGCCTAGTTTGGCACTAGATGGCGTTGTGTGATATTTATTTATTATCATCATCACAATCATAATCATCTGGATTTTTATTTTTTTTAAGTGGAATATTAGAAGTGGCATTTGAGCGCCTTTGCTGTCGAGAGTCAGCGAGCACCGCAGGCGAAGACTTTTTACTTAAGTATTTTTTGTTTAGAATAAGAAGTGGAACATGTGGCATCCGAATTCGTATTCAAATATAGTGTTCAATTACTTGAAATGTCGTACAATACTGCACAAAAAAGTAGAGAAACCCCTGGGGAGGTACAGTCAGCAAAAGAAATAGCTACGCACAAATACATTTTTAAAGTCACTTCATTCTGAAAATCGAAATTATTTCATGTTTGAATGAATCAAAACCAATATTAATCGATAATAACATATGTGCATTAATTTATGAAAGGGATATTTTTAATGCTATAGAGTGAGTTGTATAGGAGTTTAAAAACTTTAAAGTATTACTGCTACTTTTATTGCTGACTGTACCTAGTTTAGTCTTTCCTTTATCGAAAGCGGGACTTAGTGCGGGACATTTTATTTTGACTTAAAAAAACGGGTGGTCCCACCAAAGTCGGGACGTCTGGTAACGCTGGCCGCGCGGCATAGTGGATAAGTGGAAAGTGAATACCGACATTTCACCTCTTGAGTTTGTCCATGTGATAGGAGGTGAGCCTGCCCGCCATCCGCACTGCCGATATACCGTTATTATTTAATTATTATTAGGCAGTAAAATTTGAAGCAATGTAATTATAGGGTAGGTAACTTTACAATCGAGCAGCAAGTACGTAATTGATAGCGTTAAGAGTGTAAACGAGGCGCGCGACCGCAATCATAATATATGATGCCGCGCGCTCGTTCGCTGATTGCAGCGCAGTCGTTGTATTGCCGACGAGCGAGCTCGATGAGTACGAAGGTACACATTGCACCTACCATTCGATCGCAGTCCGCCGCATTAGCATTGGACGTTTGGACCCTCAGCAAGGTTATGCACACCGCACACTCAATCATTAAATAAGGCATTCAATGCAATACAGGTGTAAATTTATGTAAGTTTAATTTCTTGGATCCTAGTTCGTTCTGTCTGTCTGTCTGCTGAACGAGTATGAACATTTCAGTCGTAGGAAGGAGCATCAAAAATCAAAAATATCCGATAAGCGGCAACGGCACGTAACGAACGACCTATAGCATGGGAGTTGTTTACAAACAAACGGTGGCGACGAGCACCAAGAGCTGTTCCCCAGCCGCAGTGAAAGATATCAATACTCACGTCTTTGTCCCACTGCAGGTGGTAGGGGATCTCGTTGCCGAAGGGGAAGTCGAGGTGGCAGTTGAGCACGGCAAAGCCGCCCACGCTGGCGTGCAGCCGCTCGGCGTCCAGCGGCAGCAGCGCGCCGTGCGCTGAAGCCGCCAGCAGCAGCGCCGGCGCCGCAGCGCTCCACCATAGCAGCGCGCGCATGCCGTACGCGCGCTCACAGCTCGCGGCACGGACCAGGGCTCCGGAGCGCGCACAAATCATCCGTCGAGAAGAGGAGCGCGCGACCAATTGACCGCTCCTTGCCGTAATGGAGTTAACCTCAGGCGGTGAGTAACGTCCGCGAGGCGAGGTCGGCCGCCCGCCGCCCCGCTGCCGCCCCGCCGCCGCGCCGCACCTGCTGGACCAGCGCTGAGGCCGGCTGCGAACAAACGCGCGCTCCACAAGCAGGAAACGATGTTAATTCCCGCTCCGCTACGTTTAACTTCTTGGACTAGGTACCCACTTGTTATTGTTCACAAATCATCCTTAAGTATAACGATGGTTACCTACTGTCTACTGTACTGCACGAGCGGTGCGTTATGACTTTAAGTGTCCACGCGCGCAATGGACATTACCGACACTCAGATTTGCAGTTAGTGGCAGTGCCCATACGTAATAATAATGTAATGTAGTGCTCGGCCCGGCTCGGACCACCAGCGAGATGCCATACGTTTGAATGGCGTCAAGTGGCTGCGCCGCCGCGCCGCTGCAGGGAGCACTGTTCGGATCCTACAACATACAACTCACACCGGTCTCGGTCGTCACTCCACTAAAGAATACCTGCCATGTAATATACACAAAGTATTCGGCTTTAATCCTATGTAACGTATTACGCGTTCCGACCGAGATGAACTTTCCTTTGACAAATGCCTGGTTTTTTCGTATATTCTCTCAGTAGGTACATACCACGAGTTTTATGTACAGTAAACGCTCAAAACTCAATAGGCATGCTAAGGATAATATTTTTTGTCGCGGGGGTGTTCACCAACATACATTTCACACACACAAAGCACACCCAGAGTCAGGACAAACCTTTGCGAATCACACAAAGATTTGTCCTATGTGGGGATCGAACCCACAACACCAGCGTAGTTGAAAACGGTGAGGCGACCGCTTTAACCGCTACGCCAACCGTGCACTCCTAACAACTAAATACACAACCTAACAACAAATACAACTAAATATTGCTATGAACTGTACGAGCCCGATACAGCCAGTACACACACTAACGAAGTCGCGTGCGTGTAAAGCAGTTTATAAGATAACACACACTAATGAAATGTTGTCGCATTCGTACTAAACGCGTCACAGTGGCGTCCTGTTCTTTAAATTCGCATCTATCTATCATGAGCAGCTATATCGGGTAAGCATTGGGATCACGATCAACTAAATCTGAGTTTGAAGCTTATTTAATTTGTGGTTGTATTTTGTTTTTACGAAATCATAATAATATTTGTAATATTTAAAGCACAAACTTGTTAGGTATTCATGCTTACATAGTTACATACAATACATAAATAGTTACATATTAATATAATAATTAATATGTTAAATATGTTATTATTATTTAACTATTTACGTTATTTTTATTTTTTTTTAATTGTTGTAAGGTAGAAATAAAAAAAGTCACGCTGAATGATGATAAAAATGCTTATTCGTTTTATTTATTTATACAATTAATAAACTTTTAAGAGCATTGTGACGTCACATTTCTACCTAAATAAAAAAAAGTTCCCTTGTAAACGTTTATAAGATTTTTGATTAATATAATAACTAATAAGTTAAATATGTTATTATTATTTAACTATTTACGTAATTTTTTATTTTTATTGTCATTGTTGTAAGGTAGAAATAAAAAAGTCATGCTGAATGATGATAAAAATGTTTATTCGTTATATTCATTTATACCTACAATTAATAAACTTTTAAGATAATTGTGACGTCACATTCCTACCTAAATTAATAATATAATAGAAGTGCCCTTGTAACCGTTCATAAGATTTTTTATTGTACCCACCAATAATATAAATGTTACTAAAATGATTCATCATGACAACAAGGAAAGGATGTTCTAATAACAAAAATATAATTGTTGATACTCTAAACTTCAAAAAGTATAGAAAGGACTTAGCGAGATTAGATCTCACGGCTCATTGCTAAACGCATTTAACTGCACTCCTTAACCGCTCGGCCACCTTGAAATTATGAACTACAATTATTTGTTAACAACATGTGTCTATTTCTTGGAAATAGAAGGTCGTTAGTCAAACTACACTTCAAACTATTGCCTTTTGAGATTGCCTTTTTGACTTGACTTTTGGTCGTGACTGTACATACAAGAAGCAAAATGCAAGTTGACTAAAACGTTGACGGAAACATCCAAGAAGAGCCCTACACAATCCATTTCATTGGTGACCGCTAAATACATAAGACGCGGACACGTGTGGGCTGTAATCATCACATTTGTCACTTTGTCAATGCCTGTGGTACAGTGCTTATTATTAGTTGATCCCATGGCTGTAATGTAGATGTAGGCCAGTTTATAGTATTTATACTTATTTTAATACTTTCTGTGCACACCCCGCATCCGCCACCCACTGCCAACCGCGTGGTTCGGTACGAACTACAAAAACTATCACAATTTACCAAAACCTACCAAAAACTATCAAAAACAACCAAAAGCCACCCACTCCCCAATCCACTAACACCTGCCAAACTATCAAAAACGTAAAAAAAACTACCAAACTTTACCAAATAATTTACAAAACCTATCAATAACTACTAAAAAAAATCTATCAAAAAAACAAAAACTTCCAAAAATATCAAAAGAAACAAAAACAATACATAAGTACCCAAATTTACCAGAAGCAACAAAAACTGTAATTTGCACGAATTATTCTAAGTAACTGCATTTTACACTTTGGACCCCAATTACTCTAGAACTAATTAAGTTAAAGTAACCGCTATAGATTTCGTGAAAAGTTTATAACATATACTCCCACCGTGATTTTTCAGATTTTTTTAAACTATCGGTTCAGCTTTTAGAGGGGGCTGGGACGCCCTACTCGTACAAAAATTTGCTCTTCAAAGTTAATTATCTCGCAAACGGATCCCTAAATCAAAAAACTGTATTAGCAACCCCATTATGTTTTTAAAGACCTATCTAACGATACCCCACACTATGGGGTAGGCGTCAGAAACGATTCAGAAAACGAGTACAACGCCATCTATCGAGTCCTTTTGTAAAATAATTTATATTTTTCACTCAACCTGTTCTAGTATTATTTTATTATGTTATCCTCGAACTTATTTAATTTATTATTTATTTTATCCTCGAAAGACATATTATAGGGACCAGATAAACGGCGTCCTTCAGAAAGGAAATGTTTGTAGTACACGAAACCAGCTAGCACGTATGACGAGATGTATGAATGTTGAGGAAGCGAAAGAAGTATGTAAGGAGCGAAGCACATGGCGTTCCATCGTCTCTGCCTACCCCCGTGGGATAAAGGCGTGATTTTATATATGTATTATGTATGTTTATTTATGTTTCAAGAATTTTGAACGAAATATTCTGAGTAACTGCATCTGATATTTCGGACCCCTAATCCTCTTGAACTAATGAAGTGAACTTATCCGCTATAGTTTTCCTTTAAAGTTCATTACATGTACTACCGACACAATTTTTTTCAGATTTTGGGATCCAGTAGTTTAGCTTTTAGAGGGGGGGGGGGGACGCTCTACTCGAACAAAAATTTGCTCTTTAAAGTTAATTATCTCGCAAACGGATCTCTAAATCAAAAAACCCCTGAACGTTTTTAAAAGTCCTATCTAACAATACCCCACACTATGGGGTAGGCGACAAAAAAAAAAACATTCCTACTTTACATGTAGGGGAGCTACCCGAAAAAAAAATATTTTTCCAAATTTTATTCTACGACTTTCTTTGTATAGTTAACATACATGTTTATGCAAAATTTCAGTTTTCTAGCACCAACGGTTTCGTCGCTATGCCTCGGACAGACGGACGGACAGACGGACATGGCGAAACTATAAGGGTTCCTTGTAGGTACTACGGAACCCTAAAAAGCATGATTTGCCACAATTTAAAGAAAACAGTATTATTACTATCTTATTCGGGATGCGAGCCCGTAAGAGAATAATCAGATGATATAGCCCTAAGAAATAGCACCCGAGTAATTGTATTGGTTACTCGGGTGCGCTCTTCCCGCGTCTTGCCCTTTGATTACGACGATTAAGCCGTCTAGACAGCTTCGTTGGCCTACTGTTCCAGTTGTAGTTACCACATTATTATGTTGTGGTAACTACCACTAGTATGGAAGGAATACAGTACCGACAGCGACGGATGCTTGATAATACACCGTCGGGAGCGCCGTCAATCATATAGATTGGCATTCGGCATGGTGGGTACCACAATGATACAGTCGAATTCATAAATATGAGTACACCACAAGTTTCCACAAAACGTGGCCTCCTAAATTGCTACATGTACCTATCTAAACATGTAAAACTACAAAAATAACTATAATACATAATATTTGTGGTTTCGATTGTTTACATATTAATGTTTCCAATGCTGTGTACATATTTATTTGCATTTGTGTACAATTTTGTGGGACTCTATATATAAGTGAATTAGTTAGCCTCACCATAAACAAGGCGAAGATCAAAGTGTTGGTGGTGGACAGACCTGGTACGCTAATTCGCTCGAATGAACTCAGAGAATTTGTGGACCAGTTTGTATACCTTGGCTCTCTGCTCAGCAACGTGAATGGCAGCGAGAAAGAGATATCCAGAAGAATCCAAATGTCTAAAGCAGCTAGGACACTAGGATATGGAAAGACCGCAACATATTTTTATTATTATATTATTTTACTGGTGGTAGAGCTCTTGTGAATGAGCTCGAGGGCGGCAGCACCACCGTCTCACCTTTAACCTGCCGCCAAATAGTAGTGCCTACATTACTGTGTTCCGGTTTGGTAGAGAGATCAGGCCCTGAAATTACTGGCACATGAGGCATAACACCGTAGTCCTCAGCTGCAGCGACGCAACTATAATCTGCTTTTGTGGATTGTTGATGTCCATGGGCTGTACTCCACTTACCATCAGGTGGACTACACGTTCGTTCGCTGTGGGCGTAGTATAAAAAAAAAAAAATATCCCGAAAAACCAAAATGAGGCTGGTGCGCACAATGGTCTTCTCAATTTTCTTTTATGGTGCTGAATCCTGGACAATAAGACAGAGTGAAAGGGCAAAGATAGACGCTTTCGAGATGTGGTGCTAGTGGCGAATGTTGCGAATTCCATGGACTGCACGCCGGACCAACGTGTCCATTCTTGAGGAGCTCGGCATCACCACAAGGTTATCTGCTATCTGTTTCCAGCGTATCTTCAAATACTTCGGACACATCGCTCGTAGAAACCCTGACACTGACACCCTAGGGAAGCGGATGGTAGTTGGCCAGGTCGACGGCAGAAGTTCACGCGATCGCTCACCTACCCGCTGGTCAGACCTAGTTAAATCGCTCACTGGCCTGTCAATACCCAAAGGCTTAAGGACCGCCGAGGGCAGGAATACGTGGAGAAGCATAGTGCAACGAGTAACCAACACTTCTAGCTAAACACGACCTTCAGCAATGAAGATAACGACTGAGAAGAAGATATATAAGTACATATTTTCTTTCAAACTACTTGTACTAAATATATATTATTATATTTATAACTGCAATTCTGTGAACATATTTGTTTGCATTTAGAATTGTACCATTTTGTGGGACTTAACATGAGTACATAAATATATATTCTTTCAATCAACTTGTTTATATATTTTTGTAATTGACTGTACATACTAAGAGTATGGGACGTAATTGGCTCGTTTTACAAGATGGAATATCGCGCACTCAACTGAACTGAACGGTCTTCTACTCAAAGATCACGTAACATTGGATGGCAGGAATTATAACAATTTGATCGGTGATTTAGGTTATTTTTCTCAGGACGTTTGGCTTTACCTTGTAGGTAGTCCAACACGATTGATGATGATTCAGACAGTTGTCATAGATTTTTCATTTTAATTTTACTTTTACATATTAATTTTAATTTGAACTTGGTCGCTAACAAAGTGACAACAAACTGCACTCGCGGTCTGTCTGCGAAAATTAGAGCACCCATTGTTGGGAGTGCGTCTTATAGATCGTATAAGTAACTCCACAAAAATAGTTCTTGAAGTCGGAGCTCATTATTTGTAATTGGAGCACAGACTTCAAGAACTATTTAATATGGACTTTTACCTTTAATGCCTTTTCAAGGTATTGTGAAGTAGGTTTATTTTTTTCAAAAACGTTTTTATCTATTTCTTTTTGGTGAAGTATCTTTACCCCCATCCATTCTCGTTTAAGACGGCTTGTCCAGCAGTTAGAATAACGGATACGAAAAACGACTTATCCTATGTAGATTTATTCTTCAACTTCTTATATGTTATACCTACCTACTGATGTTATATTCAGTCTTGCCTCTTATGTGTATATCTTTGAATAACACATGAAACGGTCTTTAGGTAGTTTAGGTGTCTATATTTAAGGCGTTATCCTCGTATTCCTAACCGTTAAGGAGTTGTACCTTCCAGCATCAGCTCAGTAACATGAAATACTGACGTCTACATGCAAATATCCGATTAGCTTTAGATAACATACGAAAAACAGTATAAAAGCCTTTCAAAATCGAGGGTAACCTTTAATTCCTCTAAGATTCCATCATCAGATGACCAAATGACCAGATATTCATGGGTGGGACCACATGGCAAGTATACTGACTATAGACTGGGACAAGTGGAAGAAGAGAGAGGAGGCCTTTGCTCTGCAGTGGAACACTATAAGCTCATAATAAATAATAATAATAACTTGTAATAAAATATCGCTCGTTGGTGAAGGAAAACATCTTGAGATAACCTATAAGTGCTCAAGAGCCCAATGCTACAAAATCTAGCAACCTGCACTTGACCCACGTGGTGGAATATACATTTCCACATAAATGTTTATAACTGGATTGCAATATCATTTAACTCGTTGACTCGTTCACATTAGTACCACATTCTACCACCACCCACCATACCATCACTATAACAACCTACGTTTTAAAGTAAAACTACGTGAAAGGGAATAATTTAAATTGACGCAGAGTTTTGAACAAACGGATGCAGAACTACAGCGTCGGGAGTTCCATCAACCGACAGAACACGACATCACGCGTCTTGCTTTGAGTAGGAACTTATGAAGTCAGCGCAGTCATATTGTAGTGAACATCTCCGAGACGGTTTGAACCTAATAGAAATCGACGGAATATGAAGATAGGATAGTATTAGATATGTAATATCTTTATAATATGCAGCAAATATTCTTGTCATTCATCTTCGTTATATCCTTCGTGGTAATATAGGCGTCATGTTATTGTATGTATAATACATGTAGATACGTAATCTATATCAAACATATCTATAAAGAATATGGTAGACTGAGACAACTAAATGGCGTCTAACCTCCGACAGCACTAACATTTGACCACTGGTTCATTTGTAGCTAATGTTTTGTGTCCTCCAGCTAAGCTTAATTAGCTTGTGTTAATAGGAAGTTCACATCCGTTGTGTAACGACCAGGATTCAAACCCACTCACCTCTCTTACCACTTTGTCGGCATAGTTAATTTACATATTCATGCTAAATGTTGCAGCTTAATGGTTTCGACGCTACGCCTCGGACAGACAGACGGACATGACAAAACTATAAGGCTTCCTTGTTGTTGTGAATACAGAACCCTAACAGACGCCAAAAGCACACATTGTCTTTTTAATCGCGTAAGTTCAAGTTAGGCATATAGCCGGCACAACGACCTCTTCGCACAAACTGCTTGGTCGAGTACCATGGAGCGTGGAGCGTACACAATCTGTCACAAAAGCATTCGTCTGGCGTCCGTACGCTGAACCAAAGGTATTTATGCCTCCGTTAGCGAAAGGAATCATTTCAGAAACATGAAATAGCTGTGTAGTAATTACAAATACTTTATTATCTGTACAAACACATACGATATAAAATTAATGCTTAAATTTTGGAATACATTTGAACGGGAATACAAATACGGAATCGTAAGTTTCGATAACAGTCTACACGTGGAAGAGCGCGCGCCCTTAAATGCACCGGCGCCGCCACCGCGCCGTCCGCCATCGCTCGCCGTCGCCGGCGACACGCATTACAGCTAAGTACGTTACGCTATAGTAATATGCTACGATGTGGTTAGCCCTGCATGATGAGGTGCACGAAGTTCTCGTAGTTGATGTTGCCCTGCGAGTCCTCCTGCCCCTGCAGCAGCTGCTCCACCTGCAAGCACGCGCAACACAAGCATTGAATCTATTCGTCTGTAAAGAGTCTCAATTTCGTCTCGGGAGCTTTTGAAGAATGGTTCGGTACAAACAATTTAAAACAAAACTTAAGTAAAGCATAAAATTGTATTAAAAAAACGACTTGAAAAAAATTGTAAAATAATGCAAGAAGTCGGATAGATAGTTTTAGAAGCCGGTGCTAATAAATTTTAAATTAAAAGTGAGTTTTTAGCACCGACTACAAGAACTATTTAACCGACTTTTTGCGTTATTTTACGATTGTTAGTTTTTTATATATTTTTATATATAATTATATCTCTTTTTAGTGAAGAAGCTTCACCATGCAAAGTTCTAATTGAACGATGTATGCTAGCTAACTAGCTATATTAGGTAATTGAAGAATTAAGTAATTTTTAAAGTTGCCTTATCTAAATATAACTTAAATGAAAATAGCTAACAGTCTTAACGTGCCTATATTTAAAACCCACGAACTCCTAACCGTTGAGGAGATGTACCTTTCGTCATCGGCCAAGGAACATCGAACGATGACTGAAATGATGATACTACAGAAAGTACTACAGATCCTTATAAAATTTAAGGGTTCCCTTCAATTTCCGTGTAGCTCCATCATCAGCTCCAGATTTCCTTAACACAGTTTATTTTAATCATTGCCTGACCTGAATATAAGTTGCAAGAATACACCATAAGATCTAAAAGTGCTTATGTTTAAATAATTATCCCATTATTTCCAACCGTTGAAGGTCTGTACTTTCCACCAACAGCCCAGCATAATCAAATGAGTCAGCATTTGATTGGCTAGATGGAAATATCCAAGAAACTTCAGAACATATACCAAAATTATGGTAAGAGCCTATAACATTTTAAGGTTCGTCTCGATTTCCTTGGGATTCCATCATCAGATCATAACTTGGTGCCGATGGGAATAATTCGCAACCCTACTCTCTCAAACATATTATATATACCTAACATATAAAATATTCTACATCGGTTCATAATTTACGGAGTAATTGGTGTATGTACAAACATTAAAAAAATTAAAATACGCGCTGAATACAAAACCTCCTCCTTTTTGAAGTCGGTTAAAAATACGTCATATTTAAGTTAAGTCTATGATCTGAAGAAAATAGAAGATTTTTATTCATACTGTGATAATTATATATCTAATCAAAAATCTAAATTCTGTTTTACTTTCATGTCTTAATTTAATCATCAATGAATTATTTAATTGGCAGCACTGAACTGTTTTTGTTAATCTATTCAGCCCCAGTTACAGGTGTTAGATAAACCTTATTATCAGGATAGGCATAAATTAAAGTGACAGCTGTGTTCTTTTTTTCTAGAAAAAGAAACTCTCCTTAATCTGGTTTATTCCTTGTCACCTAATTCTTTCTAGAATGTTAATCTTTTATCCTGACAAATAATATAAATGATATAACTAATATAACCTAATGCGATTTCGGTAGAACATTTAGGGATTCTAATAACTGCATTTAGGCCCTATTTTAAAACCCTGCATGGAATACGTCGAATTATCTAT
Source organism: Hypena proboscidalis (assembly GCA_905147285.1). Lineage (NCBI taxonomy): Eukaryota > Metazoa > Arthropoda > Insecta > Lepidoptera > Erebidae > Hypena > Hypena proboscidalis. Next base: position 23,069,095 of record LR990132.1, on the reverse strand, counting down.
CCAATAATACCTATAAGATACCTATCTAATCCTTTACAATATTATACTAGTGATACCTCTACAATACATAATTATTAATTAGTCTGTAGGTTGAAGCTTAAGCACGAATCAAAGCTCATGGCGGGTCGTAAAATGCGCTGTCTCAGTCACTCGTGTAGGGTGCACGCTTCACGTATATCTCGCGAGCCGCCAAGAACCCATAATAAAATGACAGCCGGTAAACAGAATCAGACATATTAATGTACCGCATGTAGGTCATTGCAATTTATACCTACTTGAGTGTTACTATTTAAGGTCACATAACAAGTTTGTGAACATGTTAATTTAATACATGTTGACAATAAATAGAATAGAGTAAACCACACTATAGAACAACCACTATTACAACAGTATAATAACAACCATACAGATTTCCTTGGCAGCTGCCTCATGCCATAATCCAAACATTGTACAGTAGGCTCTTTATATTAAGTCGCAAACTACAGATCCAGATACAAAGGGACATCTAAAGTGATCAATGATATCTATACAAGCAAAGTCTTCTCATTATACCATCACCCATCTTGCACAAATATATCGCAACATGGACACTGACAAATATATGAGTGCATTCCAATTCAATCACAGCGTCAATGGTTTCTCAGCATCCAAAGTATTCAAAAATATTAAGTAATATATGAAAATGAACTCTACTGCTACATTTATTGGGTACTTTTAATATGGCCATAAGCTGATGATTTCGACCTGTCAAAAAAATGAAAGTGATCAAGCATTGGTATGGTGTTTCTATCATTTTGAGTGACGTCATTGGCATGTGTTTTGTTTAGTTTCATGTATGTAGTATTAAAACGTCCTAGCATGTATGTAATTTAGAATTTTGAGCTGAACTTATTGCTAATAGCCCGGTCGAGATAGACGTAGCAGTATATGGACAATTACCAAACATTGGTAGAATCAAAACTTAATTTTATAAACCTCTTATTTTTACTTTACTTTACTGAAAACCGTTAGTACAGGATAAGTAACCAAATCCATTTTACTACTTACGAGAGAAAACGAAAGAAAATGTATCGTTTTCCGTACATTTTGACAGTTTGGTATTGAAACTTGGTTACTGATTCTGTGCAAATGGTTGGTAGGTTTCAGGTAAAGTAAAAAAAAGGTTGTAAATGTAGAGGTAAAAGATAATTATTCAGTTGATAACAAGTCTATACACATGGAATTAATAAAATAATACAAATAACCTTTCTGTACTTTTACACCAACTTGTAATGCTTATTTGACTGGGCTAATAATAAACACCAATATGATTAGAAAACTTTGTTTTATTGATATCATTCTTAAGGTGTCCCTATATATGGATATGTTGTCTGTGAGTTGATATATGGAGCTGACTGTACATGTAATGTAACATAATCACGGTATTATAATAATAGTTAATAATAGGTAGTTATCGAAGGTCAAGTAACCAAGTCAGATTTAGAAGTTGCCAATGCTTTTGAAGCATTTTTTACTGCTTTTCCTGTCTCTCTAACTAGTGCTTTAGGCTCTTCCTCCTCCTTTGCCGAGTCGTTACTTAAAGATAATGTGCCTGAGTTTTATAATAATTTCGCATTGTTCGTGGGTCTGATTTTAAAGCCGCGTATAAATCAATTAATATTAAGAAAACGGCTGATCTATGGGGCATTTCTGTACATATTATAAAATCGTTGATTGATATTATTGCACCTGATTTAAAAATGATATTTAATAGATGTATTGTTTGAGGTGTTTCCTGACTTAATGAAATTAAGTAAAGTAATTCCATTGTTTAAATCAGGTAGTACATTAGACCCCACAAACTTCAGACAAATATCGGTGCTACCTACGCACAGTGTACGCTCTAGAACAAGCCAAGTGGACAAAAATATTTTTTAATGGTTTTGGAACTTCAACTATAAATTTGTTATTTATTTAGCACTATTTTTTTATTTTTTTATAAAACGCATATTAATTGTGTGTATATATTTTATTTTATGTATACATGATTATTATACAAAAAATAATCGCTACAAATATCAATGCTAATTATATATTATAATTATACAATCTTAGACTAACATCTAAAACAAAAAAAAATATAAACCTAACTCTACTCCTCAATATCTGAATCATCAAATTGAGAATCCGATTGATCCGATAGAAGATTGTCTTCCTGAGTTTGTGGAGGTCTTGGATGCAGTTGAAGTCGAGGCTCTATAGTGGGAGCTATGATGAGCTTTATGACCTCCGCGCACAATTTATTAGATATTTTTTTCGGTACTCCACGGAGGCTGTTGATCAGAGGGTCAGAGAAAAAAAAATACATATTGTACTCAAGTGTGCTACATAAATTATATATCATAATCATCTAGCCATGTAGCTAAAACATATCAAAAATTTAGAGTGGATACAAGAGGATACATGGCTTTTTCAAGCCTGATAAGTTCGAAAACAAAGAAAAACATTGTAATTTTTTGTGTATTCATAGACAGTTTATTTTATGAATGTGTGTGACACATTAAAAGATTCTAATAAGTAATTAATATAAATACCTTCAGAAGTAAAATCCATCACTAAAACTTTCCACAAAATCAAAACTACCACTTTGAGATGTTAGTGCAAGTGTCGCGAAAATGCAACTGACCTAATCATTTAACTGCACTTACCTCATCAGCTTACTTTGATAAACAATGACTCATTAGTATGGAATGTTAGATTTAAACAATTCTTGAAATTAGAGGTTTAGGGGTGTTGTTTACACGTAGAAAGTACAAATGTTTGTTTGTCCACTTGGCTTGTTCTAGGGCGTAAGTACACTGTGCTACGTTTAGTAAAATTTTTGAAAAAATAATTCTCGCGCAGTTACTTAACTATTTTAATAAAACAACCTGTTGCACACTAAACAATTCGGTTTCACTCGCGGACGGTCAACATGTAATGCTGGGGTTAGATTACTTGAATGTATATTTGAGGCTTGGGAGGAGCCGCGGGACGCCTATGGGGTGTTTTGTGACTTATCTAAGGCTTTTAATTGTGTGCAGCATGAAACTCTAGTCAGAAAATTACACCACTACGGTATAATAGGCATCGCTCTGGATCTTCTTACTTCTTATCTAGGTGATAGGATTCAGAGAGTAGATGTGAATGGAAAGCGATCGCATGGATCAGCTGTAGCAATGGGGGTGCCACAAGACTCTATTTTGGACCCTTTCCTGTTCCTCTTGTACATTAATGATTTACCTCATCTCGTTAAGGACAATCATGAGATAGTATTGTTTGCGGATGACACTTCTTTAGTTTTTAAGGTAAATAGACAACAAACAGTAATTGACGATGTAAACAATGCACTAAACCAGTTTACTATCAAAGATAGTAAACTGGTTTAGTGCTAATAACTTGCTTTTAAATGGTAATAAAACAAAATATGTTAGATTTTTTACAAAAAATGTTAAACAAGTCAAAACTGGTGTGGTGATGGACAATGAGGAATTGGAAATGGTCAATAAAGTTGTCTTTCTTGGTATAACATTAGATTCTAAATTACAAGGGGGCCCACATATAGAAACGTTATCTGGTAGACTCAGCTCAGCAGCTTAAACTAGATAACTACGGAATTCGTGGTCCGGCTTTAGATTGGATACAAAGTTATCTACAGCATCGTGAGCAGTGTGTGGAATTACCAACTTTAAAAGATAATACGTTAACCCCTGAGCGTTCCGAATTCTTAAATAATCGATATGGTGTGCCACAAGGAAGCGTATTGGGTCCGTTATTATTTCTTATTTATATTAATGATTTGCCTGACATTACCAATAATAAATGTATTTTATTTGCAGATGACATTTCAATAATATTGACATCTAATAATAGAATTAATATTGACATTGACATAAATAATACAATTGAATTAGTTACTAAATGGCTTGACAAGAATAATCTGAATGTTAATCTTTCCAAAACCAATTTTATACAATTTCAGACACAAGGTTCCAGAAGTGACCCCAAAAAAATATCTTATAATGGCACAATAACAAAAGAAACGGATTGTGTAAAATTTTTAGGATTGACATTGGATAAATTTTGCAATTGGTCAAAACATGTAGATTCCGTCTGCAAAAAGATTAACAGTTTTGTGTATGTATTAAATAGATTAAGAAACACTGGCAATCAAGAGACAGTTCCATTAGCGTATCATGGCCATGTTAGTTCTGTGCTGCTATGGACTGCTGCTGTGGGGCAACTCTACAGATGTCACTAGAGCATTTCTGGCTCAAAAAAGGTGTGTGCGAGCTATTGTAGGTATCCCTCCTTATGAGTCATGTAAGCCACTTTTTAAACAATTTAAAATCTTACCTTTGCCATGTATCATGTATGGATGATATCTCTATAATTTTGAACTGCGAATCAGATATAGAAATTAATGAAAACATCGATTTGATAATTCAGTGGCTCTATAAAAACAATTTACACGTTAATCTTGCAAAAACACTGTTTATTCAATTCCAAACACCGCGCTCAGCAGTAATACCCAGGAATCTTGGTTATAACAACATTAAAATTACTGAAACGACACACATTAAATTTCTGGGTATAATCATTGATAAGCATTGTGACTGGAAAAATCACATAGACGGCGTGTGTAAAAAAGTCAACAGTTTTGTCTACGTCTTAAATAGACTACGAGCAACATCAACCATACAGACAGCACTATTGGCTTATCATGGTTATGTAAGCTCCATACTACGTTATGGTCTTATTCTGTGGGGTAACTCAACTGATATCCAAAGGGCATTTTTGTCTCAAAAGAAATGCATCAGAGCTATAGTCGGTATACGTCCGTATGAGTCTTGTCAACCACACTTTAGTAAATTAAGCATATTGCCTCTACCGGGTTTGTACATTTTTGAAATATGTGTTTTTGTAAAAACCAATCCAGAACTGTTCATAAAAGCTAAAGATATATTTCTTCGGAATACTAGACGGGGTGAACGCCTAGTATTAGATGTAACTCCAAGAACCACAATATTCCAAAGAAATTGTTATAATATGTGTATTAAAATATTTAATAAAGTACCATCTGACATACAGGCGCTACCCATACCATTATTTAAAAGAAAATTAAAATCATTAATACTGGCGAAAATGATTTATTCAATAAAGGATTGGTTTTAGGTTAAGAACTGTAACACTAAATAGATTTTTTTTTTGACATCTAAGGGTTTATTTTATTTGTCTATTTTGTTTAACTGACATCCAAATCAGAAGTCTTACATTATACTCGATTGTAATAATTCTTGTTAAATTGTTTTGACCTTGTATGTAATAATAATTTAGTTTTGGTATATTTTAATCTATAGTATAGTAGTATGACATTAATCTGAAATTTGACATCACATTGATTGGAATTCTTACGTTTGTTGCTCTGACTCTAAGTAATGTAATTTGAATAATTTATTGGTATTACATGTTATATTATAAAATTGCACGTGATTAATGAAATATGTTTGTTTATTGAAAAGATTTGCATGCCATATATAATGACAAAATATGAATGGACTTGTATGATAAAGTGATAACAACTTTTGTACCATATTTAATGCAAATAAAATGATTTGATTTGATTTGATTTGATGTATGTACATCTTTGAGGTGTGTGTTTTTGTAAGGACAAATCCACATATTTTTAAAAACGCTAGAGATATACCCAAGAAACACAACGAATAGTTGTAGATTTTACACCACGCACTACATTGTTACGCAATGTGTATAAAAATCTATAATAAATTACCCACAACCTTAAAAGAATTGCCTCTAACACAATTAAAAAAAACGTTGCAAAAGTGGTTACTAGAAAAACTCATATACTCAAATAAGGATTTTATAACTGACAATGACAAAAGTATGATGCATGATGATGATTGTTTACATTATTATCACTCATTTAATCTTTTCTCATTTTTTATATGTTTAAATATAAATTATAAAAGTAAAGTACATTTAAAAATATAAAAGTATAAAATTTTACATTTTTAAATATAAGTACTAAAAAATATTTAAAAATATAAAAAATAGTACCCCACCGGCATCGGGTACAGGGACCAAACTACCGATGGTTAGGGCTCCATAGAGAGGAACCTTCTCACAATGCGTGCCGTGTCCAGTAGTACCGCCTTCTGCATCAGACCCTTGATCCAGCCACCCAACGCGAGTCTCTTTATGTGTTTGTCGAGACTCTTTGCTATCAGTCCGTTTACGGATACGACTATCGGTACAATAATAGCCGAGTCCACCTCCCACATGTCGACAATCTCATGAGCCAAGTCCAAATATTTTATTTGTTTGTCCTTTTCGGCATTCACGAGATTCTCGTCATGCGGGATGGTGATATCGACAATTATTGCAAGGCGTTCAGATCGGTCCACCACCACAATATCAGGTCTATTACTGCCGCGCTTATGAAAAACGCACTAAGTGCGATTTTTTGCGAAATTGACTTAAAGTCATATTTGGAATCAGAAAAACGAGCTCTATAACTTTGTCATAGAGACCATTTCAATATTTCTATTAGAACCCGCTTTTTTTGGTTATCATAAACGCATTAACTTAAATATCAATTAATGTTACATTTACCAAAAATGCATCATCTACAGTTAGTGCAGTATGTGTCATAAATAATTATATTAATAAGTACAACGTGATAATGAATACTAGTGATTGTTTTGTTTTTAAGTGCTATTTTAAGAAATAAAGACTTTGCATAGAGAAAAATCTTTTATTTTATCAGACTAGTGCATGACTAGGTGTTAAATAATAATTCCTTTACTTTGTGTTTTTTTTTATGAATTAAGAGATTTTGCTAAATATAAACGCATTAATCGAAGTAGTTAATGCACTTATTGTTAGTCTAAATAAACTAGTGGGGTAAAAACATTATATTAAAAAGTGCATTAAAATATTTGACTAAGTATAAATGCACTATGTAGTATATTTAATGCGTTTATGATAAGTTTGAATATAATAAACCCATATTGATTGCTAACAATAAGTTATTTTTTAAAATTATAAATAAAACTATAATATTTTAGTAATATTAATAAAAGCCAGAGTGTATCGTATACTCTGCTGCTACCCCTAGTTCAAATTTCACATCAATAGCTAGCTTCGTTCCGGAGATACAAATAAAATAAGAAAAAAAAAATTAAACATGTTTTTCTCAGAAGTTGTAAAAAGGTAGTATAAAATGACATGGCCATTTTCAAGAACTGGCTCAGGTACATACCTGTAGTACGGCACCTCAGTATCTACAAGTCTGTATTTCAGGGCAAGTTGTTGATGGATAATCCTGGCTACAAGGTTATGCCTGTGCAAGTACATTATTATTATTTTTATTTTTATAATGAATTAATAATTTTATAATTATTATGAAGTGCTATTAATATTGTTGTTTAAAATTTAACATAATAATATCCTAATTTATTGTTAGATATAACTTGAAAGTGTATGGAGTAAATTAAAAAGAAATAACAATCTTATAAAATTGTAATTGATTTAACTTCATGCATGTTTAAATGTTCGCATGCCCACAGACCGGCAAAATAGATGAACTGTATTAACTTATATATTTTAAGAACCATTATAACTCTATTTTGTGTGAATAAAATGATTTTTATCTTTATCTTTATCAGAATCAAACAAAATTTAAGAAAAATAATGATCTCCATAAATTAAATCTAAGGAACAAAAACAAACTGGCTGTGCCCACTACTAGGCTCCATAAAATCTCTAACTCGTTTCCAGGTCAATGTATACGCTTCTACAATAAACTTCCATTAGACGCAGTAGAATTATAGATAGGTAAATTTAAGAAATATATTAAAATCAGATTATCTCAAAAAGCTTATTACAGTATTTTAGACTACATAAATGATAATAGTATTTGGAAAAGAACTGCTCTTTTTATGTGACTTTCAATATGTAGGATAATTGTTATATTTTATTCATTTCATTTGAAAAGATGGTGCACATGAGTTTCTCACCAGCTCTTCTCATAATAAGCTGGTACTTAGTTTGATTTTAATCTGATTCTAAACAGTTGAATTAAAATTAATCTATACCCCGGTTATTCAAATCATTGTAATTAGTATAATTTAGTTTTACTTATAATTTATTTTTATATCATTTGTATGTAATATTTTAACGTGTTCAAGCGCCTCCTGGGGCCTATGAAAATAAATGATTTGAATTTGAATCTAGTGTTAAAGAAAACCAAAACCTTGTCTAGCTCTGCTCAGAATAAAAACTTGATAGTTCCTTAGATTAGAAATCTTAACAAACCAGATAAGTTTGAAGCACTGTACATAATTACAAATTGATCATTGTATTAAAGTAGTGTAGTTACCTCATCATCACTTAGCTTTTCTCCAAGAGTAGAGAGCAGGTGACGCAGCTCAGCCGAGGAGATGAAGCCATTGCCGTCCTTGTCAAAGTGGCGCAGCCCTTCGATAAAGTCATTGGCTGTGTCACCACTGCGTGCTTTGGAGATGGCCTGAAAGATATATAATCTTATAATCTGTTTGACAATTGATAGTTTTGTTTTTTTAGTCAGTGGTCCTGATTACTTTGATTAATAAATTAAATTTAAGTTTTTTTTACATTTTGCTGAACACAACTATCATTACACTATTTCACCAATTTAATAGTGTTCTATTTTCTAGGACTAATTCTACCTAAAAATAAATACATTTCTAAAAACTTAAAATTATATTATAATAATAAATAATAATAATAATAATAAATATTCCACAACTCACACACAACGCCATCTAGTCCCAAACTAAGCAGAGCTTGTACTATGGGTACTAGAATAACTGATACAATATAATACTAATATTGTAACAACAAACATTTTCTAATAACTGCTCATTACTAATTAACAACAATAACATCAAAATGATCAAAGCATAATAATAAGCCTAACATGACATTTACGAATTTACTCCAATGACAAACCACTTTAATAGAAATTATTTAAAAAAAAACAATGACAAGTTTGTCATTGACCACATTTTTTTTTAATTTTTCTTTTTAACAGACTCTCACTCTAGGAGTCTTCCTTCCACAAGTACCTATAAGGTACACAGAGACTTAGATAGATAGAAAGAGTAATCTTTATTGTACACCAATATTAACAAAGTTTATTTTGTAAACAAATTCACTTAAAAAATATGTTGCACAATGGGCAGCCTTATCGCTATAAGCAATTTCTTACACTTCTTCGACTATGACTTAGGTGTTTTAGTAAGCCTGGATTGTGTTGTATGCCACATAATAACCTAATGAGGTTTTCGTCAAGCATGAAGGCTCTGTGCACCATGAGCTGATTGGAGCCAATCATGCCTAAGACAAACAATGAAGGGTTCAGCAAGGTTAGAATGGATTTACCACTGCACCTGCCTCTCTCTAACCTCATCAGGAAGGAACAGATAACAAATTAGAGTTTGACAGCTTTAAAACTTGTGTTGCAACTTTCTTCTTTTTCTTGACCCTTTTTGAATGGTTTAGAGAGTGGGAGATGTATGAAATTAAACTTAGTGGATTAATACATTGTACATCATCATGACCAGATTATTAACAGCTAAGCAAATATTTACTGTCTATTTATAACAGTACATAGTTATACACAATCACAAATATTTACAAGAATTTATTGTTTTCTATTTAATGTATAGAATCATTTATTAATTTATTTTACATAAGGAGGTCAATAACAGATAATTAAGTTATTATATTCAAAGTTCCAATATGCTGCTAGTGTATGGTGTAGTTTTCCTGTTTATTATTTGGTTAAACACAGTGGCACTGCTCACCTGATAAATGGGCAGGAACACTTCAAAAGATATTCTCTCATCAGGCTTCAGGTGCAGAGTGCACTTCTTCACATCTGACTCAGTGGGGTTCTGCCCCAGGGCTCTCAGAGCATCTCCAATCTGGGCCACATGGATCTTGCCATCTCCACGTGAGTCAAACAACTGGAATGCCTCCTGGAATTCTGAAAACATTACCAATTGAGTCAGCTGACCTACTTTCACTACTTTAAACAACACTTACTGAGATGGACTTGAAAAGTTATACAGTAAGCAATGATGCATGAAATCACTAGCAGCAGAACTGGCCAGGGGTACCTTCAACAGACGTGAGCTTGAGCTTAGTGGGAGGCTCGTACATGAACATGTTGCAGTGAAGGCGTGTGGCGACGCACTGCGCGAGCGAGGCCGCGGCTGAACGCGACACCTGGATCGTTTTAAAATACAGACCGTATAAGGAAACTAGGGCGCTTGTAACGAGCACCGCTTTCGGTAAACACGTTGATTGACATGACATGAGTCACGGATTACGCGAGCGCCACATCGCTTGCACCGCTCCTGCCGCCAGTGCGCCTCGCGTCAGCCCGTTCCACCTCTACTTCTGTTCTAGTGAACCAAGAGAACTTCCATATCGTAGTAATGAGTAGCCGTTAAACGCAACTATGACGACTCACCTGCCAGTTGATCTTCTGAATACCCAGCCTGAAACAAGTAATCAAATGTAAATACTAAACTTTCCTTACACTATACAAATTTAATGTTCTCAGGATAAACTTCATTTGATTTACCATTTTCACGAAACTATAGGCCCAGAGATAATAATTTCGATAGTATCTATTTACTTCTATTTCCGATGAGTCATATACAAGTAATAAAGCTACTCAACACAAAACAAATTCTTTCAACTTCAATGACAAATCGACGTCCTCGTCCTCTCCTCCTCCTTCCCTCCCTCACTGCACTGCCCTGCCCAGCCCACAGCCCAGTGCCCTCTGCTACTTTTATTTTTGTTTTAGGTTCAGGTAAATAAAACACTCAAATAGCATCACAACCAAAATAATATAATATTTATTCATTTTCATATAAAAATAACTGTATTAAGAATACATATGCCTTTTTTTTTCATGGTAATTTACTAGAAAAAAATTATCATTGGCAATTAATGCCAACACGCATTAGAATAGCAACACTCGTTGGCTGTCATCGGCTGTCATCGAGGTTTTACGTCACAATAGAGATGAGTAAATGGGCTCGTAAATGCGTAATAATTTTCCAATAAAAAAACCGACTTCAATTACTAATAATGCTTATAAAATAAAAACGACTAGACCAAACTGAAAGAATTTTTTATGGGACCATCTGGCAGCTATTTTGCGTCGAAGAAAAAAAGAATCACGCGAATCGGTCCATTAACCGCAACGTAATCGATGTACACATACATAGAAAAAAAACATACCGGCCGAATTGAGAACCTCCTCCTTTTTGGGAAGTCGGTTAAAAATGGTAAAAATCTGTAAAATCCTTGAGAGAAGAGGGACTTCACACGATTTGTGCATTGACCCTGACAGAATAGATAGATCGTTTTATGACGCGGGATTCGTGATTAATTGAATTAAGATAGAATTTCGCGTTAGTTTAATTATTATAAGTGAGATGATTTGTGCTACCTATGGTTTAAGTATTTAGTTGTAATTCGAAAATAAGATGTAAGTACAAACTGCAACAGTTGCAGTTTATAAAAAATAAAGCGGTCGTCAGCGGCCGTGTCGCCTGCGAGCCTAATATGTTGTAAAACGACCGATATTTGAACGATATCATTCAATTTTAACGGAAGCGAGCTGAAATAAAGCAATTGGCTGTTCAAATGTTTTCTTCAGGTAAATACGTCGCAAGAGACACGGCTTTAAATATGCATTCATTAAAAAGCCTTAAGTCGTGTTTCCTGCGAGCCTGACATGTTGTAAAAGGGCTGATATTTTAGAGATGTAAATTAAATTTAACGGAAGTGACCCGATATGAAGCATTTTGATTGGCTTTTCAAATGTACTGTTCAGCTAAACACATCGCAGGGGACACAGCTTTACATTGAAATGCGTCATGAACTGAAATTGTTACTAAGATTTTAAAATTTTGAGGCTATTATTTTGCTGCGTTACTTAGTATTTTTGTTCGGAGTGTTAACCTTATAATAAACCATTATTTTTACCATAAAACAAACCAATCTTTCAATTCATTATTTTCCTAAATAATTAACCTAACTAACGAGCTCGCTCCGCTACAATTTTTTAACAAAAGTACAATTTATTTTGTAAAAACACACGATTTTTTGATTTGCTTAAGATTTTCTTGAATTTGTTTTCTTACTTGGTTGGCGGACTAGAAAGAACTTGCATCCGTGTCTCCTGCGAGGTGTTTAGGTGAACAAAACATCTGGACAGCCAATCAAAATGCTTGATTTCGACTCACATCCAGTAAAATTGAATGATATCGTTCGACTATCGGTCCTTCTACATGATAGGCTCTCAGTACTCCACAGGTGACACGCCTTAATGACATCATATCTCTCTAAAAGACAGAACGGTGATATCTTTAGTTATCATCCAGTAAGAAGGTAAATAATGGGTTTGTTTGCTTCAATCAAGATGCCTCGATGGTCTAGTGGTTAGCGTAAGCACCTCTCACCACGAGGTCACGCGTTCGACTCCCGGGTCGGTTAAAACTTTCCGTCAAGAAATTCACAATTGCAGCACGGAGTTGAAATTGTGCCCGGTGGATAGCGATAGGCTCCCCCCATCCCAAGGGACTTAAATATGACAGGTGAAGTGTGGGTGTTGTTCGACTTTGCCGCACTCTTCTGGGTAATATAGGCGTGATGTTATGTTATGTTAACTTTATTTTTAACTCATATTGAAATTTAATTTAAAATCAGCTTTCACCAAAACTATTAATATATTATAATTTTTAAATGTGCAGTATCCTATTCTCATCTCATCATCCATCACTTTGTTATTGTCATAGACTAGGTACATATTATTATATTGTATTATAAAAATTGTCTTGGTCTATAAATCGAGAATCGATATAAAGCATATTAATAGAGAAGAGAAAAACTGGAACACGGTATTCGAGCGGTTCAGGTTCGTGTTTGTTTCGGATAGTCGGCGAATCAACGAGCGAATGGCTGCGAATGGCGATTGGTGAATGGTCAAAACGGGCGTAGAAGAAAAGAAAATGGCAAAATGGTGTGATCCATTGATCTTACTCTGGAGGTTAGTGCACTGATTAATATAATTCACTTTAAAGTCATTGAATGTAACCGACTCTAAATTTTGTATTCCCAAAATATAGTGCTAATTTTTGCAATTTCGGCGTTGCGATTACCGTTATCGCATTGTGTAGTGTCGTCGACAGACAGGCGACGGCGCCGTTCGGCTTTCGCTTTGTTCGCTCATCTCCACGTGCCTTCCGCCATTTAGAGCGGTTTTATCTACAGATTATCTATAATCTGGCGAAATATTGCCTCTAATTACAATGAAATACAAGAACACTGCCGTAGGGAAGCTGATTTTACTGTATTTGAATAAATCCTGAGCAACAATATAAAAACGCCGAGAGCCGGCAGCGTGGTCGTGGCCGGCAGTAACGTTTCGTGAGATTGCAATCAGACGTAGGCATCGGGACGTAAGTAGTGGTCCCGGTCAGAGGCGTGAGCTGCAGAGCTGATGCGGTGCTGACGCGCGTTGTTGTTGCAGGTGAAGTCGCGGGCTGCGTCGATGGCGGCCGGCGGCGGCGAGTTCGTCGAGGGCTGGCTCGTCGCGCAAGTGCTGGGCGAAGGTGCTTACGGAGAGTGAGTCCTTTCTCTTAACTGCGTCGAGGCGCCTCGCCATTCATTATCGACCGGCACATCGCCCTATCTTTATTGTTCTCGCTATCTGCTACTAAATAATATTGATTTATTAGTACCAAAATGAATGTTAAGTTAAAAATTTAAATATAGTGATTTGCACTGATTGATACTAGTCATCTTTGCAAATTTGACAAACAACTTAACAAAATCACACATCTATCTATGACATTGATAAGTTTATGTTAAATCAATTAATCTATTATGATAGGTTAAACACATCCTCTCAATAATGCAAAAAGGTGTAATTAATAATTAAAAAGGTAAATTCTGATGAACATTAAAATTTATTAATGTAAACTGTGGTTTGATTATGTAGAAACATAATTATATGGGAACTTTATGTTTTTAATAGTGTCAACTTTACAGTAACTACATTTATATACATATATCATTTTTGATGACATTTCATAATGCAATAATTTTATTTGTGGGTTGGGGTAGTTTTAAAAATACATACTTAAATCTATTTTATTTTGTAATAATCCTATTATAGGTGTTAATTTTGGAAGTGGGCTTACAATATCCTAGGATAAAGTGATAGTTACTATCCAATAATTACATTTGAGTTGCACTTGATTCTGAACAATTACCTCATGTGTAGGAGATGAGTGATCTTTGCCAGAGCATGCATTGTCATTTAATGGCTACTAGTAGTTTTTTGAAAGCATATTTTTAGGAAAGCAATAATACTGCTCTTGGTTTTATTCTTCTTGCTGTATTCTAAACAAAGTGTTCTGCTTTTGAGCCTTTTCCATAAAAAGTGTCCTTTTCAGTTGTTTGAAGTATAGTAACAAGACGTTATATGATATGATAATAATTTAAATATAAAACACACAAAAGCATAATTCAATTTACAAAAATAAATGTAAAAATTGTTACTAACCAGACATGTTAGGTTTGTATGTAATCTGGAAAATTAAACCGTCCAAAACCGAGTAAAGCAATTTACGTATTTAGTAGTGCCACAACCGTCAAGATTTCTTGTCTGTTTTGAGACACAATATAATTGCTGATTCCAGTAAGTTTACATCATGATATATATAAAATTATGGGCAAGTTTCTGAGATTCAGTATAGTTATCCAACCCATAATATAGAACCTGACCAAATTTGAATGTGACACAAGTTACACTTGAAAGAAGAACAGCTGTAAATTTCATCTAAGTGTTGTTATTTGTTTATCCTGCCAATAGGGTTAATCTGACACCTGTGAATATTTTTTTTTTTGCACCCGCACTAGTAAAAACTCCTGTGTCGCGAAGGTGTTCACAAACATACATTTCACATACACAAAGCACACCCAGAGTCAATAAATCTTTGCGAATCCCACAAAGATTTGTCCCGTGTGGGGTCGAACCCACAACATCAGCGTAGTTGAAAGCGGCGAGGCGACAGCTTTAACCACTACGCCAACCATGCACTCAATTATATTTAAATTGGGGCTAACAATTTTATAATGTAGGTAATTACATTTGTAATAACAGATATAGTGTATGTTGACCCCATGACCAGGCTCCCCATCTAAGTTGCAAAACCGACACTACTAAATCATTAAATTTGAAAAGTATAATCTGTCGTGTTTGATTAGTAGGTTATTTCTTTAAGTAAATTGTTTATTTGCTTAGGTTTATGAATGAAGATTTTATTAATTATCGAAATATTAATTTACATGATAGGTTAAAGGAAGCCGCTCACTTGGCCAAAGGTCAAGGTTAAAGGGAGCCGCTCACTATGGCCAAAGGTCAAGAAGGTGCAGAGGACAATCTTAATTCGATTTTTTTCGTTTTTAATGTTTGTTCGCTGGTTATTCCGCGACGCCTGGACCGATTTGAGTGATATTTTTTTGTCTGACAGAGTATACTTTTCATGTGGTCCCATTCTCATCAGGTCACGATCTGATGATGGGATCCTAGAGAAATAGAGGGCAACCCTCAAATTTTAAAGGCCCTCAAATTGTTTTTCGTATCTTACCTAAAGCTTCTTGGATATTTGCATCTAACAGTCAGCATTTCATGTAGCTGAGCTGATGCTGGAAGGTACAACTCCTCAACGGTTAGGAGTTTAAGATAATTATTTTAATATAGGCATCTGAAGACTTTACTGTATTCTTTCAAGTTATACACAGATGAGGTTAGATGTTGAAGATTACTCAAGTTTCTTACTTTATAGTGCATTTATTGTAATTGATGTCGGTTTTTTAACCGACTTCAAAAAAAGGAGGAGGTTCTCAATTCGGTTGTTTTTTTTTTTTTTTTATGTTTGTTCACCGATTACTCGAAGACGCCTGGACCGATTTGAGAAATTCTTTTTTTGTTTGATAGGATATACTTGTCATGTGGTCCCTTTTTTTCCAGTCACGTTCTGATGGTGGGATCCTAGAGAAATCGAGGGCAACCCTCAAATTTAAAAGGCTTCTAAATTGTTTTTTGTATATTATCTAAAGCTACTTGGATATTTGCATCTAGTAGCCAGCATTTTATGTTGCTGAGCTGATGCTGGAAGGTACAACTCCTCAACGGTTAGGAGTACGGGGATAATTCTTTAAATATAGGCTCCTTGAGGCCGTTTACTGTATTCTTTCAAGTTATACACAGATGAGGCGAGACGTTGAATATTACTTATGTATATTCATAATATGAGGTCATGATTTAATGATGGGATCCTAGAGAAATCATGGGTCAATCAAGCTTCTATATTGTGTTTCGTATATTACCTAAAACTACTTAGATATTTGCATTTTAAGTTGCAGAGCTGATGCTGGTAGGTACAACTCCTCAACGGTTAGGAGTACGGGGATTATTATTAATAAGTTTTCCGTCTCAAGTAACCGTCGTCTCCTCATTCGAGAAACATTCTTGCTCGGTCTACCCATCACTTAAAATCGTAAAATAAAATAATTTTTAACAAAAAAAAAACCGACTTCAAAAAGTAGGTAAACTAAAAAACATAAAATAAATTTACTTCGCACAAATAATACGTTTTTTCATTTAGTTAAATAGAAATTATTTAATAATTATTTTATAATTCTGAAGTCGGTGCCAAGTAACCAATAACTAGATAATAAGTATAAATCTTTCTAACAACTATTTTCTGACAGAATATTAGTTCTTAATTATCCGATTTACTTGGCACCGACTTCAGAATTATAAAATAATTATTTAATAATTTCTATTTAACTAAATGAAAAAACGTATTATTTGTGCGAAGTAAATTTATTTTATGTTTTTTAGTTTACCTACTTTTTTTTTTGTAACATTTAAATATGAAAGAGTACATGTTATCCATTTCAATATCATTATATAGTTACCCGATGAAACTACTTACCACTATAATTATTATGTCGAATAAGTTACAGTAACTTAACTTAAAATTAGCATAGTTCACATGTTATTACTTTTTTCACCATCTTGTGAATTTTTTAATTATAATTTTATCTTCAAAATACAATTAAAATTAAATGTGTGTTTCTTCAAAGTTGTAAGATATTTGGCTTTTAAAATAGTCTCAAACCCGTCAATGTTTATCGCAAAACCAGTTCATTTTTAGGATTTGTCGTATATATAAGAAGTAATAAGAACTTACTATTCTAGGAAATAAATATTTATTTCTTTAAATGATTACACCATATAAATTATACTTAAAACACAATTTCCGATGCACATAACGATTCCGGCGTCCATAACTTTTATAAGAATGATTGTCAGAAACAATAGCTATTATTAATCCTCAATTCTCATCGTCAGAAAAAAAGATTAAACAAATGAATGAATGAATGAATCAATCATAATAAAAAATAACAAGAGTATCATTAGTAGGGCAAGATTAAATAAATGGAGCGATTCTTCCAAGAACGAACCCTCAGTTCAGGTGCACTCAATTCTAATTTTGAAGTTACGGCATTTGTGAAGAAACACGTCTTAGTTTTAGACTAATCCAGTGTTGAGTCAAAGAATAAAGAGGGAAAGAAGGATTACTTTGCAAAAGTATTTAAAGAAAAAACGACTTTATATCATAAACAATATGGTGCGATTTAGCTCACCTCAAAGTAAAGCTTACTTTTCTTTAGTTGCCTACAAAATTCATTGCAAGCAAATTACAACTTTATTCCGTTTAGGCGCAGAATGTCCAATTCGCAAAATGTCAAGCGGTCGCAAAATGTCCAATTCGCAAAATGTCCAATTCGCAAAACGTCCAATTCGCAGAATGTCCAATTCGCAGAATGTCCAATTCGCAAAATGTCCAATTCGCAGAATGTCCAATTTTCATCATAACGTTGTGTGATTCATCATAATTAATGGTGACCATTAATTGGTGGAGGTTTTTAAGTATGAATAAATCAATAAGTAGCCAAGTTACTAGGAAATCACATTTATATATTTTTATCACATTTATACATAATAAAACTGTAAGTATTATAATATAATATTTATAATATAACTTAAAAAATGCTGCGATCAAGTGATTGTAATATTTGTAAATCAGTATAGTTTTTAGTATGTAATTAGGGTTTATATAAAAAGTCGTAAAAATATGTTTTTTTTTAAAAACTTTTGGATTGTAATATGGCCATTTTCTAGTTTTCTTAACTCCTTTTTGTATTGAATATCAAAGTTAATATCTTTGAACCTTTTTTGTTTTTTGTGAGCCTATACAAAGAATTATTCATTACACTATCCCAACGTTTATGTATGAATAAATTAATAAGTAGCCAAGTTACTAGGAAATCACATTTATATATTTTTATCACATTTATACATAATATAACTGTAAGTAATATAATATAATATTTATAATATAACGTAAAAAATGCTGCAGTCAAGGTGATTGTAATATTTGTAAATCAGTATAGTTTTTAGTATGTAATTGGGTTTATATAAAAAGACGTAAAAATATGATTTTTTTAAAAAACTTTTGGATTGTAATATGGCCATTTTCTAGTTTTCTTAACTCCTTTTTGTATTAATGTGATAAAAATATATAAATGTGATTTCCTAGTAACTTGGCTACTTTTTTTTTTTTTTTTTTTTTTTTTTTTGTAGGTCTTTTATTAACATATTCATTTACATATTGCTTATTGAATATTTACAATACTAATCTAACTATAATTTAATATTTTAAACTAAATGGCTACTTATTAATTTATTCATACTTAAACTAATTATGTAACATATTATAGTTGACTAAACACACTTTTGTAGACTAAAAATTAAGTCCTCCGCTTAATACTATCTTTAGTGAACTTTTATCATGAACAAAATTTATTCCCGGCTAAATATGGGTCCATACTGGTTCACAAAATGTAATTACTTTTATTATAATTATGTAACGGAGAATGTACCACAAATATAGTTATTCAGAAATTGTACCTTGCTTTAACATGCTGGTTCAATGAAGAAAATAGATGATAACCTCCTCGTTAGTTTCTCCCTGTCAGAGCGGCGGCGTGGCATGAGTCATAACTCATGCTTGACAAAAATGGATGTCGTCTTTGACGGGGCAGAATGTTCAATAACACCGCATGGAGATTAAATGCGAACAACCACGAAGTAGGACTCCGTATCCATAATCAAAGTAGCCCACCCACGAACTGTGGATATAAAGAACGAAATTGTCAAAACCACATACCAAACAATTATTATTGCACAAGGTCTCAATACGCAGTAACAAAATACTTACATTTGAATTTCTCCCAATCCTCTTAGATTAACCAGAAAACAATTGCAATCAGCAATAAATATTTTATTCACCTCAACATTCCATGTTGAGTTCCAGCATGCCAACACAATCTATAAATGCAGAAATCAAATTTAGAATGTGACACCAAAAGATTCAAGACTAAGAAATTGATAATAAAAGAATTCTTACCAACAAGCAGCTTTACACATGTATAATGGCCATTTCGGCGAGATGTATTAAACACCTAATATTTAAAAAGGAATTTATCGAATGTCCTACGACATTGTTCTTGAAAAAATGAAAAGTCATTCAATCACCTGGGTGATCTACCCACTATTTCAAATCTCCCAAAAACGAAATCTACTCACCAACAAATCATGAGAAGAAAACATTATATTACAACCAAACTTTACCTAATCTGAAACTAAGACTACTACTCAACATAATTATAAATTAATATATTTTATTTTATAAGTTTACTAATTATGTTGAACTAATTATGTATAAATAGTAGTATCGCTGGGGGCAGCGATTTTTTCGCACGTGGGAGAGTATTGTAACGGGTCATAAAAACATTATTTGCATTTAAAATATACTATGATAATCAATTGATTGTCAGAGTGCCATCTTGCGTTGCAGATGGGAAATACGTGTTAAAGTTAGATTCTGCTAGATGTCGCTACTAGTCTTGGAAAACATTTATGTTATTTCGTAAATTTCAATTTTGTTATTTTAATTCTGCCTAAATAAAATAAAATAAATATAGATTGCAGTTTTATAAATTAAACACATTTCATTTAAGTATAAATTGTTAATCCAAAAGTAATATCATTAGTTTTGTTATCTGTGCAACGAAGTCTAAATATAATTGCCATCTTTTGGGTTTTCCCCAAATGCGTGGGTCTTCGAATTGCACATTCCAGAAATAATTTATGCAAATAATTAGTAAACTTATAAAATAAAATATATTAATTTATAATTATGTTGAGTAGTAGTCTTAGTTTCAGATTAGGTAAAGTTTGGTTGTAATATAATGTTTTCTTCTCATGATTTGTTGGTGAGTAGATTTCGTTTTTGGGAGATTTGAAATAGTGGGTAGATCACCCAGGTGATTGAATGACTTTTCATTTTTTCAAGAACAATGTCGTAGGACATTCGATAAATTCCTTTTTAAATATTAGGTGTTTAATACATCTCGCCGAAATGGCCATTATACATGTGTAAAGCTGCTTGTTGGTAAGAATTCTTTTATTATCAATTTCTTAGTCTTGAATCTTTTTGGTGTCACATTCTAAATTTGATTTCTGCATTTATAGATTGTGTTGGCATACTGGAACTCAACATGGAATGTTGAGGTGAATAAAATATTTATTGCTGATTGCAATTGTTTTCTGGTTAATCTAAGAGGATTGGGAGAAATTCAAATGTAAGTATTTTGTTACTGCGTATTGAGACCTTGTGCAATAATAATTGTTTGGTATGTGGTTTTGACAATTTCGTTCTTTATATCCACAGTTCGTGGGTGGGCTACTTTGATTATGGATACGGAGTCCTACTTCGTGGTTGTTCGCATTTAATCTCCATGCGGTGTGATTGAACATTCTGCCCCGTCAAAGACGACATCCATTTTTGTCAAGCATGAGTTATGACTCATGCCACGCCGCCGCTCTGACAGGGAGAAACTAACGAGGAGGTTATCATCTATTTTCTTCGTTGAACCAGCATGTTAAAGCAAGGTACAATTTCTGAATAACTATATTTGTGGTACATTCTCCGTTACATAATTATAATAAAAGTAATTACATTTTGTGAACCAGTATGGACCCATATTTAGCCGGGAATAAATTTTGTTCATGATAAAAGTTCACTAAAGATAGTATTAAGCGGAGGACTTAATTTTTAGTCTACAAAAGTGTGTTTAGTCAACTATAATATGTAACTAGTTAAGAAACATTACAAAGTTTAAGAGCCAATAATTAGAGTTTCATTTATTTGCCTTCCCTCTCCGAAAACACTGTTACATAAAATGGATAGTGTAATGAATAATTCTTTGTCTATACAAAGAATTATTCATTACAAATTAAATTACTCACAAAAAAAACAAAAAAGGTTCAAAGATATTAACTTTGATATTCAATACAAAAAGGAGTTAAGAAAACTAGAAAATGGCCATATTACAATCCAAAAGTTTAAAAAAAAAAACACATTTTTACGTCTTTTTATATAAACCCTAATTACATACTAAAAACTATACTGATTTACAAATACTACAATCACTTGACCGCAGCATTTTTTAAGTTATATTATAAATATTATATTATATTACTTACAGTTTTATTATGTATAAATGTGATAAAAATATACAGGGTGTATTTTTGAAACGGGGCAGTAAGGGCAAGTACCTTAACCGTTGCAGTTACAGCAAAACGTTCTTAAAAGACCTTCCCTAACTTTTTGGGACATTTTGAACTGCATTCACAGATTTTGTAAAAAACTTACAGTTAGCAAAAAAAATGCAAAAAGTTTAAATTTTTTTTTTTATGCCAATCGATTCTATTTCATGTGGGGATCAAAAAACTCTCTGGGACCATTTTAGCTTTCAGTACTAGAAAAGACAGAAATCGCCAAAAACGTTTCCCATACATTTCGGCAACAGAAACGAATTTCTACGATGGTCTAACTTTTTGTTATGGCCTGGAAGTGGGTAGAATTGACTGTAAAGTAAATAAAAATAATTTTTACCCTCAAATTTCGAATTTGATTCGAAAATCTGTGTGTTATACTTAGTTTCAGCTGAGAAACTTCGTATGAGTTATTAATTAAGGATTTTCGCTAAAATGTCTTCTAATCGTGAAAAAAATGACATTAGAAGCGTATTTTGTCAATAATCGAAATGCGGGAGCTGCATTAGTGTGGTACCGCAATAAGTATCCGTTGCGGCATGTGCCAACAAGAAAGGTTATTACAAATCTTTTGAAAAACCTGGAATTGCAGGGTTCTTTCAAAATACGCTTCTAATAAGTCAATTTTTTCACGATTAGAAGACATTTTAGCGAAAATCCTTAATTAATAACTCATACGAAGTTTCTCAGCTGAAACTAAGTATAACACACAGATTTTCGAATCAAATTCGAAATTTGAGGGTAAAAATTCTTTTTATTTACTTTACAGTCAATTCTACCCACTTCCAGGCCATAACAAAAAGTTAGACCATCGTAGAAATTCGTTTCTGTTGCCGAAATGTATGGGAAACGTTTTTGGCGATTTCTGTCTTTTCTAGTACTGAAAGCTAAAATGGTCCCAGAGAGTTTTTTGATCCCCACATGAAATAGAATCGATTGGCATAAAAAAAAAATTTTTGAACTTTTTGCATTTTTTTTGCTAACTGTAAGTTTTTTACAAAATCTGTGAATGCAGTTCAAAATGTCCCAAAAAGTTAGGGAAGGTCTTTTAAGAACGTTTTGCTGTAACTGCAACGGTTAAGGTACTTGCCCTTACTGCCCCGTTTCAAAAATACACCCTGTATACATGTGATTTCCTAGTAACTTGGCTACTTATTGATTTATTCATACTTAAAAACCTCCACCAATTAATGGTCACCATTAATTATGAAAATTGGACATTCTGCGAATTGGACATTTTGCGAATTGGACATTCTGCGAATTGGACATTCTGCGAATTGGACGTTTTGCGAATTGGACATTTTGCGAATTGGACATTTTGCGACCGCTTGACATTTTGCGAATTGGACATTCTGCGCCTAAACGCTTTATTCGTTTGTATTACGATTCAAAACACTCTAAACCTATGCAGCTCACGATGCAGCTCTGAATTGGTAGGGTTTACGGCCACTAGAAACTACTATCGCCAGCGGCACGTAGCGTAGACTCGGTCGTGTTAAATTTTATTAATAAGAAATTATTTTCTTAAAAAAAATACAAATTATAAATATTTCTCTGAGATTTCTATATTTCATTTTTAGCACAAAATCTTGTACTTCAGTTGAGTAGGTATTGGCCGTATTGGGTAATTAAGAAA
Organism: Hypena proboscidalis; assembly: GCA_905147285.1. Lineage (NCBI taxonomy): Eukaryota > Metazoa > Arthropoda > Insecta > Lepidoptera > Erebidae > Hypena > Hypena proboscidalis. The sequence continues at coordinate 23,045,591 of LR990132.1, read as the reverse complement.
TAAAAATTTAATTTAGTTTTTTGTAATCAAATTTTTATTTTATGGAAAAAACAGTATTATGCAACCTATAAATGCCTAACCTTGACATATTTCTTATTTCTTTCTAAGAATCTTTAAAATTACGGTTATTAAATTTACGTAGTTTCCATTTATATGTACGTAGCTGGACAAATAATTTTATAAGATATTCAGCTAGAATTTCGAAGCGTAAGTATTTAATTGCGCGGGAAACGTGCGGTGCGAGCGCTCAGCCGCTCAGGCGGGCGTGCGATAGCCCTCTGTCGTTTGTATCGTCGACTATACGCCAAGCGGTAGGCATTGAGCGCGTAACCTTGAGCGAGTGACACAGGCCTGGTTGAGTCGGAAAAATAAGTCGAGTCTTAGTTATGACACGATTACTTCATGCAAAACTTGGTTATGTTCATGCGATAGCTGCAGTAGTAGGCTTTGTCGGTGACCTTTAAGTAATATTCTAAATGATATCTAGATTAATCCTATTCTTTGTAAAGATCTAAAACAGAATGTTTAAATTTATTAAGTAATAAAAATAATCTTTTATGTGTGTAGAAGATGCAATGACTTGGAATTGATTCAAACAAAGCGTGTTGAGAAGTTTTCATAGTTGATTGAAATTAAAGCAAAATGTGTTATTTTTACTTATACAGGGTGTATTTTTGAAACGGGGCAGTAAGGGCAAGTACCTTAACCGTTGCAGTTACAGCAAAACGTTCTTAAAAGACCTTCCCTAACTTTTTGGGACATTTTGAACTGCATTCACAGATTTTGTAAAAAACTTAGTTAGCAAAAAAAATGCAAAAAGTTCAATTTTTTTTTTTATGCCAATCGATTCTATTTCATGTGGGGATCAAAAAACTCTATGGGACCATTTTAGCTTTCAGTACTAGAAAAGACAGAAATCGCCAAAAACGTTTCCCATACATTTCGGCAACAGAAACGAATTTCTACGATGGTCTAACTTTTTGTTATGGCCTGGAAGTGGGTAGAATTGACTGTAAAGTAAATAAAAAGAATTTTTACCCTCAAATTTCGAATTTGATTCGAAAATCTGTGTGTTATACTTAGTTTCAGCTGAGAAACTTCGTATGAGATATTAATTAAGGATTTTCGCTAAAATGTCTTCTAATCGTGAAAAATTTGACTTATTAGAAGCGTATTTTGTTAATAATCGAAATGCGGGAGCTGCATTAGTGTGGTACCGCAATAAGTATCCGTTGCGGCATGTGCCAACAAGAAAGGTTATTACAAATCTTTTGAAAAACCTGGAATTGCAGGGTTCTTTCAAAATACGCTTCTAATAAGTCAATTTTTTCACGATTAGAAGACATTTTAGCGAAAATCCTTAATTAATAACTCATACGAAGTTTCTCAGCTGAAACTAAGTATAACACACAGATTTTCGAATCAAATTCGAAATTTGAGGGTAAAAATTCTTTTTATTTACTTTACAGTCAATTCTACCCACTTCCAGGCCATAACAAAAAGTTAGACCATCGTAGAAATTCGTTTCTGTTGCCGAAATGTATGGGAAACGTTTTTGTGCGATTTCTGTCTTTTCTAGTACTGAAAGCTAAAATGGTCCCATAGAGTTTTTTGATCCCCACATGAAATAGAATCGATTGGCATAAAAAAAAATTTGAACTTTTTGCATTTTTTTTGCTAACTGTAAGTTTTTTACAAAATCTGTGAATGCAGTTCAAAATGTCCCAAAAAGTTAGGGAAGGTCTTTTAAGAACGTTTTGCTGTAACTGCAACGGTTAAGGTACTTGCCCTTACTGCCCCGTTTCAAAAATACACCCTGTATATAGGTACACTGAATGAATGGTGTGGCTCTGGTGAGTCCGGTGCCAATGACAGTCTTGAAATACCAGTAACTAAATGTACGGTATTACTCATAAGAAATAGCGATCAGTATATAGTTTTATAAAGGCGACTATGATCGAGTCCCGTCAAAGACGTGGCCACCGACACCGACGCGGAACTAGACCGACAATGCAATTCGGGGAAAAACACGCGGCGAGCGACGGCGGCGGCGCATCCTTGAAAGTTTATCCACCCCGCCTGCCGTCGCTCACCGCGCTGCTGTGTGTGCAGGGTGCGGCTGCTGGTGCACGCGCGCTCGGGCGCCGCCGTGGCGCTGAAGGTGGTGCGGGGCGCGGCGGGCGACGCGGCGGCGGCGGCGCGCGAGGCGGCGCTGCACCGCGCGCTGCGCCACGCGCACGTGCTGCGGTGCCTGGGCGAGCGCGTGCACCAGGGCCAGCACTACATGTTCCTGGAGTACGCGGCGGGCGGCGAGCTGTTCGACCGCATCGAGCCGGACGTGGGCATGCGCGCGGCGGAGGCGCGGCGCTACTGGCGCCAGCTGCTGGCGGGGCTGCAGTACCTGCACGCGCGCGGCGTGGCGCACCGCGACCTCAAGCCCGAGAACCTGCTGCTGGACCACCGCGACGACGTCAAGATCTCGGACTTCGGCATGGCCACGCTCTTCAGGTGAGGTACGTTTGCCGATTCGCTGTAATGGCGGGAGTGCGTCATGCTCGCGCTCGCGCTGACCTTGCGCTGCCACGATTCGCACGACTCTTATAAAAATATTTTTTGCTCATGTACAGTCAGCAACAGAAGAAGCTACATACTAAACAATACTTGTTAGCCAGTTATTGCTTTTAATCGTAATTCTTTAATAATATAATAAATTAAAACTTATTACGATAATAGTAATCGATACTAAGTATATTATTTTATATTAGTCTTTAATGACAAAAAGAAATTGTATGGAAGTTTTAAAAAAATAAAATGTTTAGCTACTTCAGTTGCTGTCTGTACTTACAAAAAAAGTTAGACACATTATTCAGGTACAAGTTTGGCTAATAGCTCTTAAATGGTAAATTGTGTAAAATATTTATTAATATCGCGCTTGTCTAATTTATATTTGTAACTTGCTCTTACCCGCGACTTCGTCCTTCGGCTTATTAACACGCTTATATTAGCTTCACTTGTATGTATGTATGTAACCGACTCCTTTGGACTCGATTTTGACCCACTTTAAATGGACAGATTTCATTAAAATTTTGCACACCTGTCAAAGATCGATGACAATGCAATAATTCGATTAAAAAAAAAAAGAAGCTCTTATAAATAACCTAAACTAAAAAGTAGAAAATAAATAATAGTTTAAAAAAACTAAAAAAACACGCTTCTAACTAAAAAGTGAAAAATATTTCCTAATATAAGCTGAAAATGGTAATGAACAAAAAATACTAGTATTATTGTGAAAAGCGTGGGCGCTCTGTGCCATATTTTTCGTCTATCGGCGGAAAAATATATGTATTGACAATCATCCAATAGTTTCTGAGTTCAGCGCGATCAAAGAAACTAACGAACTTACTGACGCGGTTTCGCCCGCGTGGTAGAGCACCGAAAATAATTGCATACGAGGAGTCAATTACCATGGAAAATGTTATCGATAGCCAGAAAAATATCCGCTTTTAAAAACAACTCATTTGTTTCTTCAGAAAGATTTGCAGTGTGCCTAGGAGGTGGGTCCGAGTGGGGAGGGGGATAGAAGTACCCGATTTTTAGTTTTTAGCTAATATCTTTTAAACGGTGGGCTGAAAATGAACCTTCATAAAGACATAGAGAATTAAAAAATTAACAGTCGTATTTTTGCTGGAATTTGCTTTCGCTGCCCACTACTATGTCACACGACACACTACACAATCCGAAGAAGTGAACATTTTTGAAAATATCTTACGTAAAAATTTGTGCCAGCTTCACTCACGTGGTACCTTAACAAAATATAACGTATAGCTTAGCGCGTCGCGTGGTAGACATTTCGATAAAAATAGCCTATGTCCTTCCTAAGCTGTTAGCTATTTCTATAACAATTTTCATCTAGATCAGTTTTGTAGAGTTTTGGTCGTGAAAGCGAGACAGACAGACAGTACTTTGTCATTCATAATATTAGTAAGAAAGCATCACGCGCACGAATTAAGATGTAATATTTTTTCATACGTTATGATTTGTTAGAAAGATACATGCTTTGTATTAGTGGAATGGATTTTGTCACAAACTGCTCAAGTTTCTAGAACCACTATAATTTCAGTCAGTATGCGGAGCAAGTTTGTTTTTTGGGCATAGATTTAATAATCACAATTTTTCTTAAATTGTCTTTCTTTATTGTCTACCTGGGACTCATCGTATAGAAAGCTCGAATAGCTCGTTCCTGGAGAACAATGTAGATTGAATCTATATCCGCGGCATTACCCCAAAGCAATAAACCATATGACATAATACTGTAAAAATAGCTGAAATAAATTAAACTCGCAGTGTCAACATACGAAGTGTTATCCGCAAACAATACTATCTCATGATTATCCTTAAGGTGTTTGAATTTACCTCATCAAATCATTTTTGTTCAAGCAAATCAGGAAATGGCCTAAAATAGAGCCTTGTGGCCCCCCCCACCATACAGCAGCAGCTACAGCTGATTCATGCGATCACTTTCTATTGACATCTACTCTCCGAGTCCTATTGCCCTAATAAGAAGTAGTGGTGTATTTCCCTGCACACAATGAACGGTGGTTCCCCGCGCTTGCAGGCACGGCGCGCGCGAGCGGCTGCTGGCGCGCGTGTGCGGCACGCGGCCGTACGCCGCGCCCGAGGTGCTGACGGCGCCCGCCGCGCCCTACCGCGCCGAGCCCGCCGACCTGTGGGCCGCCGCGCTCGTGCTGCTGGCCATGCTCGCCGGAGGTCAGTAGCTCCGCCTCCTCGTTACTGCGCGAATACATGTATGATGGATGTGCTAAATGTCTGGAGTGGATCCCGTTGGCCGGCGGCTCCGGGCGGGCGCGGCTCGTGTCTTTGGTATCCTAGCTGTAGGCGTGGTCGCTCCCTAAAGTTATGGTACCGAAGTTACGATTCGCGCCGCAGCTGCATGAAGACTCGCCAGCGCCGTCGTCCGATCGTCTCGGTCCGTGTCACACGTCGGTAAGTTTGCGACCTATGATCCATATTTTTAGGCCACTTTCACACTACTCCGCGGCGGCAGCTATCCTATACAAATCAGAACTAAATGAGTCTGAAAGATCCGTGTGAAATTTCTTTCCATCCATTTATTAAATACATATTTCACATCCTCAGTATTCTGTTCACCTTCTGATGATGATGTTGACACTTAAGAAACGGATAGCCTACTCTAAAACAAATTTTAAAATGCAAAATTGTGTGTAACTTTCGGCCTTGAGCTATTATATATAAATATAATATTTCCTATGAGCTTCTGTTACCATCTTGAAAACAGTGGTGAAAATGTATTTGGGATAGGTCGGCTCACTCAGATTTGTCTTAAATCAGACAAAGCTCTACAAACCCCGTTGGATATCATTTGTTCGCAGGCCATGAGAATACTAAAACGCCGCACTATGGACTAACTCATAATTCCACAGACTATGGAAGCACGTAGTCGTGCCAAAAATGAGTTGCATGGTATTGTGTATACCTCAAGTTACAGCTGATGAATCAATCAATAAGGTAACAATTACACATAATCTGCATTGGAAAACTCCCAGAAGGATATTTGATCCTGTTTTAGACTTTCCGATTTCAAATCTGAAACATTGCCGAAGGCTCTCATTCAGGCCCTGTAATAGCGCCCTGCAACGCAGCTTTTGATTGTAGTTTTATTTAATTTGGTTGCGGCGTGACTAAAAGTCAAGGTATTATGATCTCAAACGCTTTACCCTGAACACCTTTGTGAAAGAGAAATAAACAAATTTTCAATTTTTTTTTTCTTAAGCAAACGGATTGGTTACGGATATAAAATTGGTTATTATACCAGATACGGATTCGGATGCGGATATTAATTTATTTCGGATTATCAACGAATTTCAGTTACGGATGTTAGATTTTTAAGGCATATGAAAGTCAAATACATATAGCTAATAAAATCGTTTTATTTATATTGACACCAGAAGTATCAATTAACGTAAGGGACAAAACACGACTTTTCAGGAGAGCCAAAAAAACATTTGTTTTTACGAATTCGTCTAACTTTTTGTTATTTACCCTAAACTCAAAGGTGTCTAAGACAAAGTTTCTTAGAATTCTCTTCTTTATAACTAAAAACAAAAGATTTACGTAAACTTACGCGTTGAGAAAATAGCTGTCCCTTACATTAATAAAAGTTGCTTAGTTGTCCTTTACGGCACGGATTTTTTCAATGCAAACCATTCCATATTAAAGTAAGCACCAAGTTTAATAGGAAACTACAACACAAATCTACTGTAAGGACATAAACAACTATGAATTGGACGAAATATGATGTATGATAAACTATTAAGAACAAGTATCATGTTATTTTAGACCAATGTCTTTAATATTAAGTCCATTAGTGAAAATATACTTATATTAACTTTACCTTGTAATTAATTTATTTATTTTTAAAAAATGACGATTCGAAAGTGCTTGTTGCTAGGCCTACTTGAATAAATGATATTTGAATTTGAATTTTGAATTTATTTCGGTAATTTTAGAGATACATTTGACTAGTGGAATACGTTTTAGGCCACATTAAAAAAAAATATCTGGGTCTGAGATAGGCTCTTATGAACGTGACGGGAACACAGGATTGGAGCAGTAACTATTAGAGCATCACGCAGATGAAACTGCGCGGGACAGCTAGTATAAGATAAAGATCAAAAGTAATTTTTATTTCAGATTTATTTTAATAGTCAAAAAATATATACTTCCGTTAAATCATGTAAGGGACATTTTTTTCACGATAGAGAAATTTTAAATATATCAAACGATAGAGCGCGAAATTCTAAATCGAAATTGTATATTAACTCATTTTGGCCAATATGTCCCTTACGTTGTTAATTGATACTTCTGGTGTCGATGTCATAATTTGGTACGAGTTACGGCCGGCCCATCAAAACAACTTGTAATAACGTGTCCTAATTAGGCACCGCTCCTATCCGATATTATACGAAACTTTTATTTAGGATACGGTTACAGATATTTATTTCCTTCGGATATCCGATAGTTTCGGTTACGGGGCTCCCTAACATCCCTGATATTTACATAACTATGTTATAAGGTTAGATGCGTATGAATATGTTAGATACCTATTCATACGGCTTCCAGAGGAGTTGCTGCCCTCTTCATACGCCCATGCAGCAAAAAATATCTCTAATAATTCTGTCAAATATTGATTCGGTTATGTAAATACACTGATTAGCGATACATTTATGATGCTATGCACATTTTGTATATCTTCAAATATTTATTGAGAATTATGACTATTGCCGCCGGCATTTCCAAAACTACTAAAATATTATGGGAAGAAAAAATTACCGGTATCAGTGCAAAACGCATTTTATTATACAAGTCGGTTGTTCGGTATGTTCAGTAAATAAAGTTATTCTATTCTATTCTATTCTAAAAGTCAAACTGAAAAAAGTCGGTTTTCAAAAAAATATCGCAAGTGACGTATTTAGAATAGGATGGTATTTAAAAGTGCTTCAATTTATTCCCATATAATTTAACTAATTTTGCCTTTGTTCCACCAAATATACTGAATGTGCACCAAAATATGTTCACTAACCTATTTCATAGTGAGCACCTATTTAAGAACTGTTACAAATTTGTAAAAATAGTACTACACCTATTTTAAAAACAGATTGATTCTAGCATGGTGTTATGGTCGCAGTTCTAACCTAACCTAACCTACTACTTTACCCATAATTGACCTATGCTTTTATTTTGTGTAACAATCAGGAATATTTGGTGCACGAGAAGTATTTTTCGTGGAAGAATAAAATAATTATTGTTACAATAGAATATTTGCAGCGCACTAGAATAAAAAAGTGTTATATCTTGGTGATAATTTGGAATTTGTTTGGTGTAACATATTTTGTTGGCCGAGTAGTTTAATTATAGCAAAATAATGAAACGGGTTTAAGAATAATATTTTAGAAATGCGTACATAGGTGTACCTTTAGATTTTTGGTGAACAGAAAAATAATATAATAATATAGTAATAATAATTACATATATGTATCCAAAAATCAGCTTCTTCGGTCCATTTGCATTCGTCGGCTAACGCGCTGACTGTGGGGTCTGTATGTTAAAGAGCTGCCGTGGGAGCGCGCGTGCCCCAGCGACGAGCGCTTCGCGGAGTGGAGCCAGTGGGCGCCGGCGGGGGAGGCGAGGGCGCCGGCGCGGGGGCCGTGGCGGCGCCTGCCCCCCCCCGCGCTGGCGCTGCTGCGGCGCGCGCTGGCGCCGGCGCCCGGCCAGCGCCCCGGGCTGGCGGCGCTCTCGCAGCACGCCTGGCTGCTCGACACCGACGGTGAGCACCCTACCCTCTACGACCCGAGTGTCTGGCCAGTCGGGTTTTCACAGTCCGAGTGGACTCGAGTAAGACTTCTCGAAAGCCGAGCACACTCAGATGTCAATCTTGAATCCGATCTTCTATCACTATCCGAGTTTATGAATTCTAAATCAAGTCGCTATGAAGGAGATCTTCAATTTTTGAATCATGTGGCCTGTGGGCTACCACTATTGATTATAGTCGATAGTCAGGAATTAATTATATTTTATTAAAATGGTGGCAGTAGGCAGTAGAAGCATTTAATATTGCGACATTTGCGACCATGCTTCATAAATGTTTTTTTTTTGATGATTTAGAATTTTTGTCAATAACATATTTGCTACAAGTCCCACACCTCGCAGCTACAGATCAGTTGTCCTCATTTGACTAAACACTGTCCGAGTGTACAAGCTAACTCTTATGTTAAAACTTAGCCTCACGCCCTTCTAATTTTACCAAAAAAATAATATAGTTTTCGTAATTTCTTCAGTTTGACGATGAAGAGGGGCAAATGCTCGGGTTGGCTTAGGCATAATAATGTTATGTAACTTTCTGCACGGCGTAAAACCTCTAATACTTTGAATTGCTCTTTCTGCTTTAAATATCTTGCTTATTATGTATTATTTACAAAATGTTTTGACCCTTACACGATGTAGCGTGGCGCAGTGACAGCGTCGCGGCCGTGTCAGGTACTAGGTGACTCTGAGTGGGAGTGTCTCGGAGCCGCCTCGTGCCTCAGCACGGCCGCGTCGGCGAGGCGTCGGCGGATCGGCGGCGGCGTCGGCGCGGGCTCGGCGGCGAAGCGCGGTGCGGCGCTTTGGCGATTTAGCTCCGTGACGTGTGAAGGCTCATAAAGCTAGATTACCAAAGCACCGCGCCGCGCACGGCGACGCACCACCATCACCTGCGTGCTGCACCAGCATCGCATCGTATTTACTGTCTCCATATCTATATTGTGTATTGTGTTACTTTGTGCTGACCTCACTAAAATAAAGCTTAAGATTTATCCGATATTACGGTACATATTATATAAAAATGAATCCCTAATTATCCTGGCTCTATTTTGTTGTGTTTGTTATTGTCAGGAGATGGATTTTATGAAAGAAATAAATAAGAAAATTTAAAATCAAGAGGTATATTGGCACAGGTTACAATTAGTATAGATATAATATTATTTTTGTGTAATGTTGTGTATTCTGAGCGATCTTCAACCAACGGGGCCCCATTGCACGAACAAGAAAAGTATTGCCAATAGTTTTTTCGGTTAAACCCGAGGGGCCCCGGTAAGCAGTTGTACGCCACCCTCACTTCCTCCCATCACCCGCAGAGGCAGCGCGCGCGTGGCGCTCCCAGCCCGCCGCCGCCGACGCCGCGGACGCGCCGCCGCCCTCGCCCTCGGCGCTCTCCGCCGCCGACATGGACGCGCTCATCTGCTACTCGCAGCCCGCCGCCGCCGACGACCTGCTGCTCGCCGACGAGCGGTGGGCCGGCGCGCGCGTGCCCACCGTGCGCCGCATGACGCGCGTGTGGCTGCGCGGCGGCCACGACGCGGCGCTGCAGGTGCTGGCCGACGCCGCGCGCCGCCGCGGCCATGCCACCCGCCGCCTGGCGCCGCGCGCGCTCGCCGTCGACTGCGGCGACGGGCTGCGCATGCGCGCCAGCGCCGTGGGCGCGGGCGGCGCCGACGCCACGCTGCTGGAGTTCCGGCGCGCGCGCGGCTGCGGCCTGCAGTTCAAGCGCCGCTTCGTGGAGCTGCGCCAGGACCTGTGCCAGGTGGAGGTGCCGCCGCCCGGCCCGCGGTGACAGACGCGCCAGGGGCCAGGGGTGAGAGGCGTGCGGTGACGGACGCGCCAGGGGCCAGGGGCGAGAGGCGTGCGGACGTTGCGCGCACGAGTCTCATTCGACAAGACTTGTAGATGTAGGTCTGTGTACCCAAACCGGGAACTAAAGTCGGCGATCTGACTAAGGTGTTATTAAGAGTTCCTGGTTTGAGTATACAAGTAATATAAAAACCCACTCTTAAGATATTAGTATATTAAGAGTGGGTTTTTATTGATATAGTTGGTATTGTTGCTCATAATAATAGTATTTTTGAAATGATTTGTTATTTTTTTAAATAAAAGTTATTCTTTAATTGATGGCTTTTTATTAAAATACAATGCAAATCCCTACACTTCGTGGCAACAGTGAGAGGTGTCTAAAGGTCAACTCACACCGAAAGAAGCGCAGCGACCCGCTCGGTAGAGAAGACGCGCGGAGTCCCGCGACTTCTCGAGCAGTCGCGGGACTCCGCGCGCCTTCTTGAGCCTGCCCGCGATGAATTCATGGGTCGCTCTCCTATGCGCGTGTACGTTACGCCAGCAAGAAAGTGTCACCTAGAGTGATATGAGTAGAACGTATAATTAGTGCGCAATCTGCTGTAAATGTGCGCCGCATAAAAAATTTGTGCGTCTTGTAGTTTTGAAAAAAAAACGTAAAAACGATTCCTGCTGGAGTAACGTTGTTCTAGCAAGAAAATTCTAGACCAATCATCGGAGATATAAAATACATACATGGGCAGAGAGCTTATATTTGTGCAAATTTGTGCGCCATAAATATAATTTGTGCGTCTTCAGGTTTTCGAGATATTGCGTTTCCCGCTGGAGTAACGTTTTGCGAATTCGTGTATCTCAAAGACCATTATATGTGCGCCTGTAGAATGAACATACACGAATAGCTCTTAATTTGTGCATATTTGTGACATAATTAGATGCCAGATAATATTTATAATTTTCAAGTAATCGCGCTTTATTGAAAACTTAAAAAAATATTGTAGCGCCTAAATGAGAAGACGTATAAACTCGCTAAAAACTGTATTCGTTCCATCTTGACGTTTATAATTACCATAAAAAGTTTCAAAACAGAACCTACAAGCGATAATGAATAATATTACTAAAAGTCAAAACGACGGCATCATAACTTTGACGCCATCAAACAAGAAACTGGCTCAACCTAAGATGTGTAAATGTAAACCAAAAATTAGTGCATTTATCAAATAATATAAAGTAAAAATATCCAGCTTCAACTGTTTCGTATTAAGTAAATATTAAGACTAAACCAAAACAGTTATTCGGCGCAGGTTATCCGACCAAATTCGAATGACTACAAAAAAGCGACGGATTCATACGTATCGATGACCACCTTTATTAAACGTATTACACCTAAACTGTGTTTGTACAGTCACGCTCAAATAATCGTTGGGAATTATTATTACAATGACCTAATAAAAATATAATATATATTAAATGTACTTTCTGATCATATGAAATCAAAGAGCTTGTTGGTTTAAAAAAATATTATTTTTATTATCATAATCATGATTCTTAAAGTAATTATGGCATCAAATCACAGATCAAATTTCCTACCTCTATATATTAAAACAAACATTGTTCAATTAAACTATTTGTACCTTGTATAGTCATTTGGTATTATTTAAAATCACAGATCAGTTTTTCATTTACTTAAATACACAAACAATAAAATCACTTAAAGTGGCTCAGTACCATCATGGCGTGAAATTTAAATATTAAGTAGTTGTTGTTTTAGATATAATTAAGTTTTGGGTATGATTGTATAGTACGCGAACGTAATAAATACCTATAGAGCGTTATATTTTGTTATGAGTTTATGTTTCTTAAAAAATAGCCGGATTTGAAAACTTCAACCCAAGTTTCACATATCGGGCTGCTTAGGTTTGGGTTTTCAAATTAGGCTAATTTTTAAGAAACATAAGCTGATAATAATTTTAACCGGTCTATAGGTACTACGTTCGCGTATCATACTATCATATCCAAAACTAAATTATATCTCGGCCAACAAATAGGTAGGTATATGGCTATGATGGTACTGAACCTTTATCACAGAAAATCACAGTTTTTTCGTTTTTCTACTGATATAATAAATGCAAATGGCTAAATTTATTTATGTCTAATCAAAAAAAAAATCTGAATTTATTTTAATAACTATTTCTACTGCACTGTACTCGGGCACAATACGTTTCAACCAGTTAGCGAGTAAAGTTAAGAAGGTCATCGATACGTATGAATCGGTCGCTTTTTTGTAGTCATCCGAATTTGGTCGGATAACCTGCGCCGAATAACTGTTTTGGTTTAGTCTTAATATTTACTTAATACGAAACAGTTGAAGCTGGATATTTTTACTTTATATTATTTGATAAATGCACTAATTTTTGGTTTACATTTACACATCTTAGGTTGAGCCAGTTTCTTGTTTGATGGCGTCAAAGTTATGATGCCGTCGTTTTGACTTTTAGTAATATTATTCATTATCGCTTGTAGGTTCTGTTTTGAAACTTTTTATGGTAATTATAAACGTCAAGATGGAACGAATACAGTTTTTAGCGAGTTTATACGTCTTCTCATTTAGGCGCTACAATATTTTTTTAAGTTTTCAATAAAGCGCGATTACTTGAAAATTATAAATATTATCTGGCATCTAATTATGTCACAAATATGCACAAATTAAGAGCTATTCGTGTATGTTCATTCTACAGGCGCACATATAATGGTCTTTGAGATACACGAATTCGCAAAACGTTACTCCAGCGGGAAACGCAATATCTCGAAAACCTGAAGACGCACAAATTATATTTATGGCGCACAAATTTGCACAAATATAAGCTCTCTGCCCATGTATGTATTTTATATCTCCGATGATTGGTCTAGAATTTTCTTGCTAGAACAACGTTACTCCAGCAGGAATCGTTTTTACGTTTTTTTTTCAAAACTACAAGACGCACAAATTTTTTATGCGGCGCACATTTACAGCAGATTGCGCACTAATTATACGTTCTACTCATATCACTCTAGGTGACACTTTCTTGCTGGCGTAACGTACACCCTATGCGCAGTTCACTTTCAACAAAACTAAAATATTGCCAGCGGCCGCTTGCGACTGCTCGAGCATTCTCGGGACTGCCCACGACTTCTCGCGCAGTCGCACGGCTCCGTTAATGGAATTCCCGCGGCGCACAGTGGGCTGAAAATCGACTTCCATAGACTTAGGGATTTCAATTTGCAAGTGTCGGATTTTTTGCCGAATATCGCTTCTATTAGTTATTAATATATTCAAAATGACACCTGAGTTAATTCTGTACAGAAACGAAGGAATTATAATTTTTTTACGAAAATTTTGTATGAAGTTAGTATGAAAAAGTGAATTATCTCGTAAACAGCAAGGAAAACCGTAATATCCTTACAGATGGTTATAGTACCTACTAATTATTTATGATTTTTTGACATATGTCATATAACGGTTATCGCTGCTAATTTTTTTTAAAAAATCGTCAAAATATTTTTATTTATTTTTACATATTAGTTTCCTTTTAGGGACTAAGTTAAGTACATTGTTAATTATGAAGAATTTTATTGACCCAAATATTAAGAAAACATAAAACAAGAAAAATATTTATAAGAAAAAGAAAAATTAAATCAAATATTAAACATTTTCCTTATCTCCTTCGTTGTCGGACTCCAATTCTGAGTCAGAATCCAGATTGGATATATCTAAAAACTCGAACTCACTTTCCTGAAACTGAATTAAGTCGAGAGTTTCAGCAAAAAAGCTCTGCTTTCTCTTGGCATCTAACTTAGGCCTTTGCGCACTTAGGAAAGGATCGGAAGAAACAACAAGCATATTTAAGATATCTTGATTAGAATCTTGCCTACTTCTTTTCCGCGAATGATGTTCCCGGAACCTCCTAAAATCTTTGTTTTGAGACTTTGAGGCTTCTTTCGAGAGAGTCCCAATCGGCACAATATCATTTTTCTCGATTATGTCAGCCCCGTGTATTAATAAATTTATGTACGGTTGACGACATGTAGTACCAGTCATACAACTCCACGTACTTTTCTGCTGTTTTGCGGGCAAATTCTTTAAATTTTAATACGTCGATCTTCTCGCCAGATGTTATCGCTTGCAAAATTACAGCAAATCTTTTAATGAGATCTTCGTCCAACCCGGTTATAGCTGCAGTTTTATTGGGAAACTCGAAAAACTTTCTTGCGGTATTCCCATCATTGGTAGTTCCCGATCCTTGTTTCACAATATCAGTCAACAGATTGAGCTGATCTTTGAATTTATTTTGAATTTTTTTTTTCTGTTTTGCAACATTTCTTTGTCCTCATTACTTCTCGCTGCCCACCGTTTGAAGTCAAGCCTGTACGCAGTATGTAACAGACATTCCATACAATTTATACGTGCGTGTAGGGATGACAAGCCAAATTTGTATATTTCCGCACAAACTGTCTTTGACGTTGCAACATCTAAGTGGTTCATTTCCGTAGGTTTTGGCTTGATCTATGATCGTACACTAAGCACAAGTAGCACGATGCATTTGATCTGGCCTCAGAAAGGTACGTGCAGACTTTGGCGTCGATCATTGTCATCATTAGTTGAAGAGTTACTATGTTATTATTACTGCACTCTGTGGGGATTAGGGCATGAATTTCATCATCCATCTGTCTCTTAAGACCAATGACAACTGCTTCGCTCTCCTTTACAAAAGTAAACTGAACTGGACGACAATATAAAGTTGAGCATGGTTTTGGGTTCGTCCATACTGTATTATCTCCATCTGTCAGTTTTAGTGGCACCAAGGAGGTCATGAAAATGCTTGCATCATTTTGCTCACCGTCCATTTTCTGCTTGTATCGGCTTTGGTTGGAAGCACCATCAAATCCCCACTTGGATATCAGCTTTAGCTGCTTATTTTGCACATCGGCATAGTCAGAAAGACTGGAGGATCCTCGTCACCGTGATGTCAAGTAAAGCTTGAAGTGTAATACTAGCCGAGGAATCCGTAACTGACACTGATTGCTTCGGAGGATAGCAATCAAGCTTAGTTTGCTGCACTTTATAGTAGGATGGATATATATCCTTAGCACCTTCCCGAATGGCAGCCTCTCGCAAAGTAATATATTGCCACTTTGACAGTTTTAGTGAAAGAAGCAATCCAAGCGCTTTCTCTGGTGTAAATTTGACTGTCTTCACTGTTTTTTTAAGCGTTTCTTTAATTTTAGCGGCTGTTTCAGGATTTTTCATCATGTGCTCGATAACAGATGCGATATCCTCATGAACTTCTTCTTTTAAACGCGCTGCAGCTGCACTGGAATCATCGCCTGTATGATCATCAGATCTTCTCTTTTTCTGCTTAGTTCCCAAATCTTCGAATGGTTTTCGGGACCTTTTTGTCATTGTTCCAACGGACGATGATGATGTTGATGGCAAAGACGGTTCTTGAGAGTCTGATTGTGTTCTTGTTATCTTATCAACAATTGGTTTTTCATTAACTAAAGTTTGCACACAACTTGGCCAATCAATATTTGTTTGCAGCCAATTTCCGTACAGTTTTCTGAAGTGATCAAGGAATCGGTTGGATTTCTGCCACCTCTGTAAAGCAGCTCGCGTGAATTTCCGACAAAATTCTTTGAGAGTTACTCGATCTTCGGCAGAAAGGCAATCGCCTATGCGGGACACAACTGCACCAAACAATACTTCATGATTAAATAAAGTACTCTCACTTTTTAGAAGAACAAACAAGTCTAAATTGGTGATTAAACTTTCCATTTTAAGATTTTATAGTCGCAGAGCAAAAACTCAGCAGTGTTAGCAGTTACACAGTTGTGAACAATTTAAGTTATAAGGGAAAATTTTACTTAATCACTTATTTTCAGACTCACTAGGAGACTAAACAATTTGGTATTTTGGTTGTATGTAAAGTTTTAAAACTCATTTTGAAGTGATAAATATCTAGCTTAAACATAGTTTCTAAGTGTGGATGAACTATAAACCTCTGACTACTCCTTCGGGAATATAAGGGTGATGCTATTTTATGTCACACGTTGTTAAAAGTCTGTGTTCCTCAACTTTAACACTAAAAGAAAATGATTAATATGTAAAAATAAATAAAAATATTTTGACGATTTTTAAAAAAAAATTAGCAGCGATAACCGTTATATGACATATGTCAAAAAATCATAAATAATTAGTACTATAACCATCTGTAAGGATATTACGGTTTTCCTTGCTGTTTACGAGATAATTCACTTTTTCATACTAACTTCATACAAAATTTTCGTAAAAAAATTATAATTCCTTCGTTTTTGTGCAGAATTAACTCAGGTGTCATTTTTGAATATATTAATAACTAATAGAAGCGATATCCGGCAAAAAAAACGACACTTGCAAATTGAAATCCCTAAGTCTATGAAAGCCGATTTTCAGCCCACCGTGCGGCGCCGCAAGCATCCGCGCGACTCGTTTTGAGTTTCTCATGCGATAATAAGTATTATAGTACATAATGAAAATAAAGTTAAAATTCATATGACACTGAAAATGCGCTGCGCTTCGACGCTCTTTTGGTGTGAGTCGAGCCTTATGATCAACCACTGGTGCGCCGTAAAGCGCTACCAACCGCTCTACCCCGGTGTAGAGCCGCCGGTACGCGATGCCTGCTCCACCCAGATTCGGCAGTAACCACTCGAGGGTGGACGCCGTGCCTAGCTGCTTCGGGGCCAGTTGACCGAAGTGCTCATCAAAATTCCACCGCCCATGCAGCACCAGGTCAAGGTTTTTCATGTGGGCTCGAACTGGCACGTGGGTCGTACCGACAACGATCGAGGCGCCGGAAAGTGGACCGCGACGATGCCCATGGATGAGCAGGGTTTCTGTTATTTCCAGCGCCTCGATACTTGGACGACACCTCACAGCTTCTTCAAAGGCTTCGTAACAAATTATGCGGGCAATCTCCATGTAAAACCCAGTCCTAGTCAATGTTCCACAGGAGTGGTCCGAGAACCGGCCTTGGGGAACACCGCAGGACATGGATCCGACGCCCGCCGTCTTTGTTTACATAACATTGCGCCTATATTACCCAGAATGTTGTGGCATAGGTGTAGGTACAACACCCACACTTCCACCTGTTATGTTTAGGTCCCATGTGTTGTGATCCCCTATTTCATGAGCCTATAGCCATCCACCGGGCACAATTCCACCTCCGTGCTGTTTAGATAATTTCCTTACGGAAAAATCCCCAATAACACTATTTCCCGACGTAGGAATCGAACCCGCGACCTCGTGGACCACAGTGAGGTCACAATACTTTCTGCAAATACAAATTAGTTCGTAGAGCGCCAGTCTCCGTAATATTTGACGCATTGGTCGGCTCCCGTCGCACAATTTTGCAACATAATTCACTGCTGCATCGCTCCTATAGACCAAAGTAGATCCGTTTAAAAATGATAAAAAGTCAAAAAAATTATAGTAGGATGAAACCCATTAGAAACGAAGGAGAATATTGTAAAAATTATAGGAAAAATAATTTACGGGCGATCTGAGGTCGGGAAGAGGGGGAGGGGGGGTTTTAAGGGTAAAAAACGGTTTTTCTCGATTGCCGGCAAAACTAAGTCCTATTGAAAAAAGTCGAATGGCAAAGTTGTTGGTAAAAAAAGATTTAAAACTTTTGTTTTTACACTTTTTTCATATAACCTCAAAATTTTTGTGAAAAATTCAAAAAACCAAGTTTTTGGTTTTTTATTTTTATCTTTTACAAAAAATATTTTTTAAATTTGAAATTTGGTGAAAACTTTCCTTTTTATGTCCTAAATATACTGTAATTTATTTGATTAGAAATATTTATTTTTTCACCTTATTTTGAATTAATATCGATTTTTCACCCTTATTTTCGATCGAAAATTCACCCGTCAAAATATCAGCTTTTTTAAAAAAGTTGATATGTTTTCTGTTCGTTAAAATCTCTTCTTTCTGATGGTGAAAAAATATATATATGTTACTCTAGTAAATCTTCACAGAAAATGCAAAACAAAGATCGAAAAAAACTATTAATATATAATTTAGCCCGCTCGCCACGAATTTATCACTTTTATATTACAATGAAACTCCGAGCATGCTCGGAGTTTCTTTGAAGGATAAAATTCGTAATGAGGTCATCCGACAAAGAACCAAAGTAACCGACATAGCTCGCTGAAGTGGCAGTGGGCTGGTCACGTCTGCCGAAGGACCGACAGCCGCTGGAGCAAACGAGTCCTAGAATGGAGACCGCGACTCGGCAACTGTAAGGTAGGACGCCCCCCTGCCAGGTGGACTGACGACCTGGAAAAGGTCGCTGGAGGGGACTGGATGCGGAAGGCGCAGGACCGGGTGTTGTGGCGCAAATTGAGAGAGGCCTATGTCCAGCAGTGGACTACGAAAAGCTAAATGATGATATTACAATGTAGTCAGTACATACTAAATAACATGCTATGTAGTATTAATCACTTCGGTTTTAACGTTAGATAATGATTCTTATGATGCGTCTTGCATATTTTACATATTTTAATAACACTAGCTATACTGCATTGATACCGGGGAGAAATAAAAGTAAAGAGCTTAGTAAAATTATTTATTACAAAGTGCTTCGATCTGTAAACCGCGAACACGCTCGAGACTTCTCTGATGCAAACAAAAATAGTTCAGTCACTTCGCTGCTCAATGTCGCCGCTCGTGGCTTGCCTCGAACATTTGCATGCCTCAAGGAATTACATGCGCCATCGGTGACGTGCCTCGTCCTATCACGAGCTCAGCGCTCTGGGCAGTTGACGGTGCATAGTATTTAGGCCGCCGCTTACAGTCTCGCTGGCAAAATGTAAATGTTACAAAATTGTACGTACAATAGGTACATCATTGCCTACCGTCGGTAAACGACCACTACAGGTTATT
Source organism: Hypena proboscidalis (assembly GCA_905147285.1). Taxonomy (NCBI): domain Eukaryota; kingdom Metazoa; phylum Arthropoda; class Insecta; order Lepidoptera; family Erebidae; genus Hypena; species Hypena proboscidalis. The sequence continues at coordinate 23,026,429 of LR990132.1, read as the reverse complement.
AACTTTGTTTACTTATTTCTAAAAATGGTACTAAACTGATAAGATTTCATTATGCGCATCTTCGTTTTGAATATAATGACCAAAATGTGAATTATAGAGAAGTTGATTGAACACTGGCTGCGCGATGCGTGAGGGCGTCTGCACCCGGCCCGCTGTCCTAGGAGAGCGACCGTTTGTAGCGAGTTGCGTCACAACTCGTCGCGTTTGTCGCTCAGGCGTTGTCCTATACTAATCTTCGTTTTGACAGCTTTGGTCGCTTGTTTCGTAGGAACCGCGTCGCGCTCGTCGACCACCCAGGACAACGCGTGACGAGTGCGACGGACGCTCATCGTTCGCTCGCAGCCCATCGTCCACGATAGAGGGTTACGTTCAAGTATATTTTCACGTTTGACAGAATTTTATTATTTTTTTAATTTTACAGACTATGTACAGAAAGCAGCGGCTTCTTTACAATAATTCAATTCAAGCTTTTATAGCTTCCACTCGAAATAATCTTATAAATAAATAACTGGCTACTTCGTAAGTTCGTACTGCTCGGTGACCGGCGGCGGCGTTCTGCCCTCGGCTTTAGGGCGCACGGCACGCGGAGGGCGCCTCGTTGTAAACACGTACGAACTACGAATGTATAATTTATAGTAAGCTAGCTTTACAGTAATATCTAACGTATTCTTACATATCACTTGAATCATGCATGTGTGCACGACGTTGTGATATATACGTAATTCTACGAGCATTGAAGTTTCTAGTAAAGTAATTGTATATCATACGCATACGAACGAATCGCAGAGAATGCTGGTCTATTGCATGACACGTTACATGAACGTAGATACAAGGAAAAACACGACACAAAACTGATGGCCGATGATAGTTCGTATAGAAAACTGTTAAAATGAAAACTCCGAGGCGCTCGAACTCCCGGTTACTCCTCGGGCGTTCGTTTGATATGTGTGCGTGCATCGTCCACACACAATGAGTAGTTGACGTCACGCTGTAATACTCCTGTCACCTCGACACTTACAACACTCACTACAGCTAAGGACATGATTACAATTAGGTATTATATCTAACGGAGCTATGCGCGGCGGCGCCGGCTCCGAGCCTTTCATCCATGAGATTTGGTTCCATAGCCTACAGAGTTTTCGCTTTCTCTAGCAACTCGTTTATAAATTTCTGAAACAAAGAAAAGTTAATCATTAAAAACGTCTACGATTCTAGATACCTAAGCACCTAGAATAAAAAATGTCAAATGTAGCTCAAACAGGTATTAAAATATAAACGGTCCAAAACCAGCATTTTGTCACTGACTGATTATGAGAACCACCATACTTCCAGGTGACCTAGAAATATGGCATTAGTGCCTGCCACCTTAAGAGTGAGGAACCACCACAAGCACCGACATTTTGAAGTTGTTTTTTCAATATAAATAGGAAGCAGCAATGGCCTCAATGTTCTGAAAGCGGCGCAGGCGTCGATCTTTTTATGTTTAAAATATGAAGCGGCAATGAAATTATTTTTGACCTCAAAATTCAAGTAGAGCCGCAGGCGCTGATTTTTTGTTGCGTTTAAGTTCAGTACTGCGTTATCCTGAAGTGCTAGCAAATATGCTATTTCTGTAGTGATGCCATCCATAGGCATCACGTCATAGGTGTGTCAGGGTTATTGTGCCTTCATCTAACTCTGTCTTGGTCCCAAACCAGGCCCCAAGGGGAGGGTCACGGAGGCCACGGCATTACAGCGCGATGAAAAACAGGAGATAAGGTGATTGATGATGTAAAGGAACAAATATATACGTATGTTAGTTAACAAATGTTTTTTGATGATGAAATGGTCGTTGCATTTACTATTACATTTACTACAAACGTCTGATCTATAAGAAATATAGATTAAAAAACTAAAACACACGCTTTTAAAGTACTTCTAACTAAAAAGTGAAAAATAATTCCTAATATAAGCTGAAAATGGTAAAAAAAAGCGTGGGGCGCTCTGTGCCATATTTTTCGTCTATCGAGCAACCCACGCTTTTTCACAATAATACATGTTGGATCATTTAGACCATTACCAGGATTCGGAGATGATGACATAATTAAATGCTTGTGTAGTTGAATATAATCACTTTATTTAATTTAATACACAATTAACTTTTATATAAAATTATGAACTCAGAGCGTTATTGTAACGCAGGAACGATCCGTCTCACACGGCGACTCGCTCTCATCTGAGCTCTGGAGAGGCCACACGGCCTTTTATAAAGCTAGTCGTAGCACTCGTAGCACTCGTAGCGGACGTAGCAGTGGGGAGAGTTGTTTACGACAAACGGCGCGCAGGTGTTGATGACGCGCTCGATCGCCGCAGCTGTTGTTTATCGCTTTAGTTTTGCATTAGTCATTGGACAATGGCACCATGCAGTTTCTTAATTGATACGCGCTGACACGGCCATACTACACATGACGCGTCTCTGCGTCAATTCTGTAACACGAAAGAGTTAGCGTCCACCTCAGTACTACGTTACCAGCGGATTCAGCTACAACAATCAAGTCTCAACACTGGTGATTGTAGTAATGGTCTCGACACCATTCATTCTTAAAACATTGCAGCAACCAAGTCTCGACACTGGTCTTTGCAGTAATGGTCTCGACACCCTTCATTCTTAAAACATTGATGCAATCAAGTCTCGACACTGATTGATCAAAGTTCTGGCCTCGACGCCTTTTCTATTTGCAACACCAAGTCTCAACACTGGCATTCGTTACTCTGGTCTCAACACCTTTAACAAACAATACTAAATTGAAATATTAAAATGCCTTACCTCAAGTATTAATCCTCATGTTCAGCTACCTCAAAATTTGTAACTGGTTCCGATGTCGTTTCTTGTTCAATTTCATCTGCTGACACGGCTATTTCGTTTTGTGTCCCAAAATTTGGAGCGGCTCTTAAATTTTCGTGGACTACTTTCCTTGGTCGTCCACGGCCTGTAATCTTCTTTATCTCGTAGCGGTCATTGGGGAGTATTTTCTTAATTTCATAAGGGCCACCATATTTTTGACTTAATTTTGTGCCAAGCCGGACCGGTTCTTTCACTAGAACGTATTGTCCTTTTTCGAATCTGTTTACTTTTGCCTTGCTGTTGTCGAATTTAATTTTTGATTTGTTTGCCTGTTCGGTCATCCTTTCAGAAACAGCTGTTCTCAAAGATTCAGGATCAACTCTATCATTTTCTTCGTCTATTATTGAAATTAGTTCTGGCGGAACACATCCATTTTTACCAATCAGTAGTTCTATTGGTGTTTTTCCAGTTGCTTTTGACATAGTGCAATTAATAGCAAGTTGTAGAGTTCCTAAAGCGTGTTCCCAATGAGACTTTTCTATGTTGCTAATTATTGTAAGCCCGTCTTTGATAACACGCATTGTCCTTTCCGCTTGACCATTTGCTCTGCTAGTGTATGCTGCAGTGTGGTGTAGATCGATGCCATATTGTTTACAGTACTTTTCATATTGAGATACAAATGCACCGTCACCGTCTACGATTATTCTTTTGGGTGCGCCAAATAAAAATATTATTTCTTTCAGGTGTTGCAATGCAGACTCTTGATTTTTTGTAGTAGCGTATTTTAAAAAGACAAATTTAGAAAACGCGTCAATCGCAACAAAAACGTATTCTTTTTCAGATGATGGTCCACTTAATTTTCCTGTTATGTCAATGTGGAGTGTGTGGAATGGCTCAGATATCTTCTCAATAGGATGCAATTCAGCTTGTTTTGCTCCAGATGCTCCTTTCATAGTTTTACATACCACGCAGTTTTCAATGAAACGTCGGACTTTAGAACTCATTTTTTCAAAGCAGAATTGTTCTTTGAGCTTTTCGAGTGTCTTTTCCCAACCGAAATGTTTTAATGCTTCGTGGTAATGATTTATTATACTCCATTGGTAAGACTGCGGGACTATCTTGAGTAATTTAGTTTTTCCATTTTCCAACTTGACTTTTTGACATAAAACTTCATCCTTGATTAAATAATCATTTTCTTTGCTGCTGTCCTGGTTGATGTTCTTAATTATTTTACTCAAAATTGGGTCCCGATACTGTTCCATTATTAACCAGTTTTTATCAGATGTCAAACTTAATATGGTTAGAGGATTTCTACTAAAGAAATCGACGTGCTTCAATCTTTCTCCTTTGCGGTACTCGACTTCGAAATCATAATTTTGCAAGAAAGACCACCAGCGATGGACACGAGGTAGTAGTTCCTGTTTGTACCGGGATGCTTTTAAGGCGTTGCAGTCGGTAACAATAGTAAATTGTCTGCCGTACAAATAGTGTCGGAAATGTTTTACTGATCTCACCACAGCCAACGTCTCCAACTCATAAGAGTGATAATTTGATTCAGCCTTCGTAGTCCTTTGACTAAAATAACCGATAACATGTTGCCTTCCTTCTTTGATTTGGATCAATACTCCGCCAAATCCCAAAGCGCTTGCATCTGTGTGGAGTTCTATAGGTAGACCTTCTTGAAAAATCGTGAGAAGCGGTGCACGTGTTAGATAAGTGATTATTTTCATGCGCGCTGCTTCGTGATGCTCAGTCCACTCCCATTTCACCCCTGTTTTAGTCAGTTCATATAGTGGAGCCATTTCTGAAGAGAAGTTCGGCACAAACCGCCGAAAATAGCCAGCTAATCCATTGAACTGTCTGAGTTGTTTGATGTTTTGAGGGATAGGTGATTTTTCCAAAGCTTCTACTTTAGAAGGATCAGGTCTCACTTGTCCATCGGCTATGACATATCCCAAATATTCTATAGATCTCTTTAAGAATGAACATTTTTTTAGATTAATGGCGAATCCTGAGTTACTGAGTGCTTCCAATACCAAGTCTAGTCGTTGTAAAGTTTCAGCAACCGTTTTGCCAGGGACTAGTACATCATCCATGTAAACAAGAGCTATTCCCCCTCTTAATGAACCTAACGCCTTGTTAATACATCTTTGATATACAGATGGTGCGTTAGTTAATCCAAAAGGCATAGTCAAGTATTCATACTATCCATCAGGAGTGATGAATGCTGTCTTCTCGATGGAATCTTTAGCCACAGGAATTTGATGGAATCCGGCTGCCATATCCAGGCAACAAAAGAACTTCGCATTAGAAAGTTGATTAAGTTGATCGTTGATAAGTGGCAACGGATAGTGATCTCTGACCGTATTAGAATTTAGCTCACGATAGTCAATCACGAGACGATCTTGTCCACTTTTCTTTTTTACCAAGATCACTGGGCTTGCGAATGGAGAGTTGCTTTCTTGTATGATACTTTTATCCAGAAGATCTTGGATAATTAGTTGGACTTTCTCCCTTTCCACTGGCGCCATTCGGTAGGGACGCCGTTCCACTATCTTGCTCGGGTTTTTCAGTCTGATAGTTAGTTCACCAGTGGTCACCCGGTAAGAACTAGTACCTTCAACGAAAGTATGCTGATATTTGCACAATACTTGCATTAAAGCATCATGATCTTCACTACCTAATTCTGTATTCATATTGATTTGATTGCCACTAATTTCTTGAACTGGCAAAACAATAGATAAATCTTGATCGTGACTCACAATTGTACCATTAATCGAGAGCTCCACTTTAATTCCGGGAATCATAAGAAGATCTCTTCCAATTAAAATCTTTGCTGGTAATTGATGATCAAGTACAACACATAATTCCATCTCAATTACAATGCCATTGATTATGCAGTCAGCGGTTATTTGCGTATGAGAATAAATGGGTACTGGACCAATACCTTTCAAGCATTTTGCTATGTGCTGTCTTTTGCCTGGAATGCATGATGCTATGCTCTCTCGTATTAAAGAACAGTCTGCTCCACTGTCAAACATGCACTCTAATGTGTTCTGTCCAATTTGAACGACTATGGAATTTAATTTTCTTCTTTCATTGCTCTGGCACAGGTTAATTTTCTTACTTCGTTGTTCATCAGCAATTCTCTTGAAACATGTTTCAACAGTGTGTCGTGCACCTTTGCAGTAAGAGCATTCCTTAACCGATTGTACGGGTGTATCTGTTGCAGAAGAAGTCGATGGTTTTTCTGTTGCTGAAGGTTGTCCATGTCGTTCCAAGCAACGTCGAGCAAAGTGTCCGGTTTTACCACAAACGTAACATGTAAGGTTGGGTCTGTCACGATTAGTTTCTAGGCGAGGTCTTTTAGGGTTTTCAGTGTCATTTGATACAGTACCTTTGCGCTTGCGCATAGTCTTAGCAATTGCAATCAGCTCAGGAACAGAACTTGACTTACTGTTTAAAAGTTCTGTGCGTATTCGTTCATCATCAATACTTCCAATTACAAATTCCACTGCATCTTGTTCCGTTATTTCCGGTTTTATAATTCTTTTGAACATTCGCCAAACAGTTGAAACATAATCCTGAATACTATCGGCATCATCTAGGGTATAACTTCTATAACGTAAAACATCAGCAAAATATCTGGATTCTGGACCAAAAGTTTGCAACATGTCATCGCGCATCTCTGTCCAAGTTGTAGTTCTAAGAAGACTGCTATCAGCCCAAGTTTTTGCACGTCCTTGAAGCACGCCGGCTACCTTAAGCCGTACTTCATGATCTTGTAAACCATATTCATTTTGAGTTCGTGAAATGAGATCCACCCAGTCTCGAACATCGGATCCACTGTCAGGATCGTACGAAGGGAAATAAACGTCTGAAATTCTTACACGTTTATTCGCTTGTGATTTCATGATATTCATTATCTCTGTTATGGTCGTACGATGATCATATGATAATTGAGCCATCATTTCGTTCATTGAATTTCTAAACGTGTTTGCCATAATCTGGATAACGTCATTCTGGTGCGGTTCATCACGTGGTGTCCCAACTTCTGATGTTGGATCATTTAGACCATTACCAGGATTCGGAGATGATGACATAATTAAATGCTTGTGTAGTTGAATATAATCACTTTATTTAATTTAATACACAATTAACTTTTATATAAAATTATGAACTCAGAGCGTTATTGTAACGCAGGAACGATCCGTCTCACACGGCGACTCGCTCTCATCTGAGCTCTGGAGAGGCCACACGGCCTTTTATAAAGCTAGTCGTAGCACTCCCCAAGTAGCACGTAAGTGTCGTCAGCATCAATAATACAGCCAATATAGAACTTAAAGTGGTATAAGAGCGGTATAAGAGAGTCAGGAAAGGTTATAAGCGTTATAAGAGTGTTACAATCCGCTATTATACAGCTCAGCTGTATATAGTCTTTATAATGGTATCTGCGTACACTTAAGGTGTTATATCGGAATATTACAACTCTACTATACAGCTTTAATAATTGTGTAACACTCCAAGCGTATTTCTACGGCTAAAGCTGTATAAAGGCTGTATTATAGTACTATTCACTCGCTTATTACAGCTTTAAGCTGTATTATAGTGTTACTTGACACTTGTTGCTGTACAAAGGCATATGCTAACTCCATTATAACACTAGTTTTTATGGTGTAATTTAACACTCTTATAAGTATTAAAGCTGTAATAGTTACTTCTAAGAGAGTATTATAGAACTAAAAAGATAAATGGCAGCTATAGTACAGCTTTAGTCTGTATTATTGACGGAGACGTCAAATCAATGTCGCAGTCAGGAGATGGATTGAGAAGGAATATTTGAATATAAGGAATTACAACTTAAATAACAGTAATGATAGTGAACCAATATTGACTGAAAGAAAAAACCATTCAACCACACCGACAATCCATAGCTCCAATGAGGGTTCCGTACGAAAAAAAAAAAAGAAAAAAAAAAAAAAAAAAAAAAGGAGATAAAAATAACATTATTAATTGCTTCCTTCGCCATCATAACACCCCTTTTGATGCCCAGGAACTTGGCACTATGCAAAGTTTTTTTGACATTTTTCTTCAGTTTCTATTATCTTGAAAGACATATTATTCTGAAAAATAAAGAAAATACCTTAATAAATAATCGTCAAAATGGTTTTAAAGATTTTAATTCTTTATACGTATCTCTAAAGAGGTTATTAGTTATTATCTAAATGAAGAGCATAATACAGCCTATTGAATAAAAATATTCTATAATTACTCTAATTAGAAGTTAAAAGCTGTACAATACACTTCATTTATTCCATAGTACAGCTACTGGCGCTATATTGCTCTTCAAATAGTGTTAAGGCTGTTTAAAATTGACGCCATTTTCTAATAAACAAAAACATATTAGATGATTCTAAAAACAAAAAGAATTGACATTATTTTGCATTATCTTTAGCCGTATCATGTTTACTAGCTTAAATAACGTTAACTTGGCCTTTTCCTTATTACTTGAAATTAAAATGTTGTTATTCTAACCTTAAAAAACAAAAACTTACTTACCGATATTCAGTATTTCTTTTGTTTTTCTTGATTTTTATGCTGGCGCGCGAATATTTTACCGAAAACCGTATACAGGTTTACAATAAATATTGGTTTGCACGTTATTTTCACCAAACCAATAAGTTCAAGATCATTTATATGTTTTTCTTAGCAAGTAATTTGCCATTATAATAATATGCATAATGTAGATAAAAAATATGATGTACATTAAAATATCTATACTTTTGTAATTCTTTTATAAAACTATTGTAGAACTTTAACTCTTACAAGATACGTTTAGGATACCATCTGGAGAGTTGTAGTTTCTTTTTACACCAAATAACAGCTCTAATACAGCCTTTATACAGCTACTATACAGCTCTTATAACACCAAACGCTGTATAATTTGTGCCCATTTTACACTTATAAGGGCGGTATAAGCGCATATGCAGCCTTTATACAGCTACTATACAGCTTTAAGTATTAAATTACGCTCTAGTACAGCTTTTATACAGCTTGTAATGCTACTTGGGTCGTAGCACTCGTAGCGGACGTAGCAGTGGGGAGAGTTGTTTATGACAATTTTTTCAGCTTATATTAGGAATTATTTTTCACTTTTTAGTTAGAAGTACTTTAAAAGCGTGTTTTTTAGTTTTTTAAACTATATTTTTATTTTCTACTTTTTTTTCTACTTTTTAGTTTGGTTTAATTATAAGAGCGTTTTTTTTTATTATTATTTTTTTTTTTTTTTTTTTTTATCGAATTATTGCATTGTCATCGATCTTTGACACGTGTGCAAAATTTTAATGAAATCTGTCCGTTTAAAATGGGTCAAAATCGAGTCCAAAGGAGTCGGTTACATACATACATACAGGTGAAGCTAATATAAGCGTGTTAAAAAATAGGTATTATTAGGATAAGTAAAAGCATACTCACATGTACATCCTTTTGTGGTTTTTTGGCATCCGCTAATAATGTCTGCAAACAAAAACATAATCCTTACATATATTATAAATGCGAAAGTTTGTGTGTATATGGATGCTAGACCAGGGTAACACAGGCCTTTAAAAATAATAAAAAGTGAAAAAAAATAATAGTAAGATAAAACCCATTAGAAAAGAAGGAGAATATTATAAAAATAAGAGGAAAAATAATTTACGGGCGATCTGAGGTCGGGAAGGGGATGGGGTGAGTTTTTAAGGGTAAAAAACGGTTTTCTCGATTTCCGGCAAAACTAAAAGTCCTATGGAAAAAACGTCGAATGGCAAAGTTGTTGGTAATAAAAAGATCTAAAACTTTTGTATTTACACTTTTTTCATATAACCTCAAAATTTATGTGAAAAATTCAAAAAAACCAAGTTTTTGGTTTTTTATTTTTATCTTTTACAAACAATTTTTTTTTTTCACGAAATTTGGTGAAAACACCTTTTTATGTCCCAAATACGCTGTAATTTATTTGATCTAAAATATTTATTTTTTCACCTTATTTTGAATTAATATCGAAAAGGCACCCTAATTTTCAATCGAAAATTCACCCGTCAAAATATCAGCATTTTTTCAAAAAGTTGGTATGTTTTCTGTTTGTTGAAATCTCTACTTTCCGATGGTGAAAAAGAGTAATTAAAGTGTAAATTATAATAAATAGCTCAAAATTGTATAATTATATTAATTATATATTAATAGTTTTTTCGATTTATATTTTGCATTTTCTGAGAAGATTTACTATAGTAACATGTTTTTTTTTTACCATCGGAAAGTAGAGATTTTGAAAAAAAAAACAATACCCGAGAGGCAGTACAAAATGCCTTTGAAGAATTTGTTGCCCCCCGTCCAGCTCATTTCTTTAAGAAGGACATCAATAAACTGCCACTGCGTTGGCAAAAATGCATTGATTGCATGGGTGATTACTTCGATTAATACAAATAAAAAATACATGAAATAAATTCGTTTAAATTGTTTCATACTAAACGGCAATTTCATAGGTAAAAACCTAATATTAGTCTTTTTCAATCTTTCTTTTTCAATTCTTTGCCAATCTTTTCCAGAAGTCAACTTCAAAAAGTGTAGCTGGCTGCATGGAATCTTTGCCTGCGTCTATGCGTGTATGAAAGAAGAAGTTGTACAAAACCTCAAATAACCTCCTCTATGATCACGGTATAACGGTTGTCAAATTCCATAATTGTAATAATTTTAACCCCCTAACTTTAGTATACTGAACACCAAACATGTAACGTTATTTCGTCCCGTGAAAAACATTTGATGAAACAACGGACGGCAACTTTTATTTTTAGCACAGAGTTACGCACTGGTATCTAAAACACCAAAGAGATTGGAGATAGGTCTGTCGTACCGTGAGGTGTCTGCGGCGGTGCTCGTCGCTGTCCATGTCCAGCAGCTCGTCGATGTCCACTTCCACCTCCTGCGTACTGCTCGCCGCACCCGCCGCGCCCTCCTTCTGCAATACACATGGTTACATGGTTACATGGTTGTCATACGTACGATGATGGTTCAATAAGGGCAATCGAGCAATGTTTAATTGTCTTTTAGCGTCTCCTGAACTTTCCAAACATGAGTTATTACTTAGGTTTTGGTTTCGAACAGCTGCCATGGCCAACACTCAATAGGTCGGCTATCTGACACGATAGAAGAGAGAGTTTAGGGACAGGACCGACGCGGTTTCCAAAATACGGGGTGTACACACAAAAATGTAAATACCCTCAATCTAATACCCTAGTCTCTAGTAATCACCGCCAACTCCTTGGAGCTAGACTTTGTCGATAATATCGCCGACCCAGGATTCGGACCTAGGACCAGTAGACCAGCAGGTAATATAACGCGGCCAGACTGTGTCGCACAACCAGAAGGCATATGAATAAGAAAGACAGCAGCTTACAGGCGTGTCGTATAGCTTCTGTAATTCGTCGTAGAGCCACATCTCGACGGCGAGCCGTTTGCGGATCAGCGCCATTTGATGGCTGCCATACTTCGCAGTGAGGAACTTCTCGCGTCTCTCCTTCACCTGAAAACATGTATTAATTTAATTTTCTTTGGGCTAATGCATAGCTATTTAAGCTCACGGGCACGAAGTAGTGCATAGTGCATACACCACGTTTTATAAATGCTTCAACGAAAACCATATTATTATTATTATATCACCGGTACTATTGAACAAACGGCATTGACCATTTGTTGAAGTTGGACCAAGAGCTGCCCAGAATGAACACGTGGTGCATTAAGTTCCTCAGGCCAACTAATTCTAATTAGTAAACGAAGGCCACGAAGCGCTCCAAAATCAGCACTATAAGTCAAGAAAAAAATTGTTTGGTTGGGAAATTATATGAGCGAAAAACCTCAATAATTAATTATTATAACTTGACAGACATGTTAAAAATGCACACATATACAATGTTTTTCGAATATCATCAGCCTGACCCGATGAGGAACTTACGAGTATAAGATTCCCAAGGCCTCTTCACTTACAGTCCACGTAAACCCATCGAGTTTGTGCAGATAGCATTTGTTTCAATGAGTACTTTCATGCCAACTGATGGTGGAAGCCCGAAGATACCCAGGGGTAGTGTTTGTGATAAATTACGGTATTTAGTTAAAAGTTAAAGTTTTAAATTCCATGGCTATTTTTAGATGCAAAGTCTCAAATCACGTCGGGGTCACCAATATAGGTTTATCTTTGGTATTTTGTTGAGGTAAGGTAATTAGAATATAAATAATAGATGATACGTGTTCACGCAAACTGTTTGTATTCACGACTGACTTAAGTGACGGGCGCAGCCACGTCGCTAGTTTGTTTACATTTTAATCTATGTTTATGTTAACATAATAAATTAATAATATACACTGTACCTACACCATTCCCCCCTTTTTTAAAACAAAAAAAAACTAACAAATATTTTATAATTAAAGGGTAAAGCTAACATATTTTCTTGAAACACTTTATTTGTAGATAAATGCGGTTGCCGCCTGCTTAATCTCAAGCGCTTTGTGAGAGCTAAACAAACTGCTACTCAACGAAAGCGTTGTTCACAAAAAAAAATACACATAAGCTTTTCTTATATAAATAAACAATAAAAATGTCTTAACCTATGATTAGCTTATACAAAAGTATATTTAAAATAAACAATAAACATTTCGAAACCTATGAATAGCTTACACAAAAGTATATTTAAACAAAACAATAAAAGTGTTATAATAATTCCTTTGTGTCAAACGCTACCTATGTTGCTTATTCTACGAATCTCAATGGTGTTTTGATTAGTCGGCCAAAACGCGTTGTTTTGTTATGAACTTTTGTCGCTGCGCTTTGCTTATCGTTCAAGTTACAATCCAAATTAAAACTATAGTCGGTAGAGTTTTTACAATCGCTATCAATTACATAGGCAGGTTTCAGTCTGTCTATGGAAATACACTTTTCTTTATCGCCTACCTTGATAGTGAAAGTCTTTCCTTGTCTTTTTACGACATTGTATGGACCGTCATATGGTGGTTGAAGACACTTACGCAATAAATCAATTCTAACGAACACACTTTTACACGTATTAAGATCGTTGGATATGAATAGCGAACGTGAATTACTATGACATGGTGGTCGTGGTTTCAATTTATTTATAGAATCTCTAAGTACCTGTAAATATTCAGAGTCCGACATACATATTTTACTTTCATCATAAAAATCACCCGGCAATCGAATCGTTTTACCGTAGGTCAATTCAGCTGCGCTTACTCCGCTATCACTTCTGATAGCTGCACGCAGTCCTAATAATGCGATCGGAAGCTCGTCCACCCAAGACTTGTCATCTTGTAAACGTGCCATAAGGGACACTGTTAATGCTCTATGCCAACGCTCAATGACGCCGTTGCTTTTTGGATTATACGGACTTGTGCGTATTTTATGTATACCTAAATATTTCATAAGGTTTTTAAACATATCACTCTCAAATTGTCTACCCTGGTCGCTTGTTAGCTTTGAAGGGCATCCAAAACGTGAGATCAAGCATTCAAAAACTACTCTAGCCACGGTCTCCGCTGTAATATTCTGAACAGGAACCGCCTCTGGCCAACCCGTTGTCCGATCTATAAGAGTTACGCAATATCTATAACCATCAGGTGATATCGTTAAAGGTCCAACTATGTCAATGTGTAGGTGCTGAAAACGTTCTGCCCGTTCAAAACTACCTACACCGGAAACAGTATGTCTATTGATTTTTACTTTCTGACAAATAGGACAAGTTCTAGCCCATTTGGTAACATCTCTATCCATATTCGGCCAAAAGAACTTTTGTTTAACCATCTGTTTAGTACATTTAATTCCAGGGTGGCTAAGGTCATGAATTGAATGGAATGCGATTAATCTAAAATTTTCAGTTAAATATGGCCTAATTTTATTCGATGAAATTTCACAATATACTTGTTAATCACAACCTGGTAAATAAAATTGTTTAAACTGTAAATTACTATCTGGTACTTGCAATGCCTCCCGTAAGTATACGTCACTGGATTGGGTTTCTGCTAATGCCGCATAATCTAGTATCGTGGGACAACTTACTGTCTCTATCCGAGATAAAGCGTCTGCTACTACGTTTTGATCACCGCTGATATACCGAATGTCAGTACTGAATTCGCTTATGTAGGAAAGTTGACGAATACGTCTAGGACTTTCTTTATCGCTATTTACTTTACTGAATGCGTATACGATAGGTTTATGATCTGTGAATATCGTTAATGCCCGACCTTCCACTAAGTGTTTAAAATGTCTTATTGCCTTATATAGCCAATAATTCACGATCATAAGTAGAGTATTTCATTTCCGTAGGTGATAATTTTTTAGAAAAATATCCAAGTGGTTTCCAATTGGTATCTATTTGTTGCTGTAAAACCGCGCCTACACTAGTATTTGAAGCATCACACATCAAAGATAAATTAGCATCAGACATTGGATACGACAATGTAACGGCGCTTTTTAAGCTCACCTTACATTTCTCGAATGCCTCGATGGCCTTTGCGAATATGGGCTCGATGGATTCGTTTAAATGAGCACTTTCATGATAAATGATGTTAGGGATCTTATAGTAGCAAGTTAATTCATTTATTTTTTCGATTGAAAATAAGGGTGCTTTTTCGATATTAAGTCAAAATAAGTTTAAAAATAAATATTTTAAATCCAAATAATTACAGTGGTGCTCGGGCTTTATTTAAAGATATTTCAAAGCGCCTAATCGGCGCTTCTCGCGACCAGGGGGCTGGTTTTTACTTCGCCCAGCGAATAAGCATTGCCATTCAACGTGGCAATGCTGCCAGCCTTCTGGCCACGGTATCCGCTGTGGACAGTGATGCGGAGGAATTTTATGACGCATAATGTATTTAATTATTTTATTTCATTTTATTAATTAATTTATTGATTGTATGTGTGTGTTTGTGTGTGTTATAATTTGACCGAGTTTGATGTTAATATTTTATTTTATGTATTTATAGTTAGGTAGATATTTAGTTTACAATAAAGTATTAAATAAATAAATAAAGTTCTGAGATATAAATAAATAAATTACTTTTATATTACAGTGTATTTGAGACAATAATAAGGAATTATTATAAAAATAATAGTTATTTCATTATTTATGGTACAAGTGAGAAAAAGTTTATATTTCTGTTGTGAGTGCCAATTTGAAATCTTGAGCTTGCGAAGTAGTCTTAAATTGAATCACGAGCGTAGCGAGTGATTCTATAAAGACTACTTCGCAAGCGAAAGATTTTAAGAGGTCACGAACTGGAAATTAAATTTTTCTTACGCGTTACATACAAAACTTTTCACCTCTTCCAGTGAGAAAATATTAAGATTTAAATAAACTCGTACTCGATTGCTTAACCTGGAATAATTCCATGAAATACGACAGTAATACCAATTGGGTTGCATTTTAGGACCTTTTGAAAGTCGCCACTTATTAAATATGTCGTACGCTTTCAAATACTTTTAACGAGATTTGTCTGGTAAAAAAGCAAACTTCTGTGTTAGAAGCAAGTTGTCGCAACTCTTTTGGAGTTCCACAAAGTTCTTCAACACTGAATTCACTATTTTTTTTGTTTAAAAGTTCCAGTAAACAATTAAATATAAACTGAAAAGAATTTATAGTTGCCCGCGATGACTGACACAGACACAGACTTTTTTTTTTAAATCGTGCGTTCCGAAATTCGTTCCGAAACATTTATTTATAGTCTAATATTAAGTACCTGATTTTAATTAATTTAATGGTCAATCACGAATATAAACCATTAAAATATTTAATAAGTGCGTATTTATATAATTTAAAATAATTTAAACGTATCGTTTGTAGTTTTTTAATAAAATTGATGTCAATGTTTATTACTAACCTACATGGTGGCTGCTTTGTTTTTTTAGCGCCTATTCATTGGAAGGATTTTGTGTTTCGCAATTTGAATCACTTTGCCTCACTAGTGAGTAAAAAGCGTTTTTACTCACAGAATTCTCGCAACCAAACGATCATTTTCGTGCTGGTGTGGTGAAAAATAATTTAAACGTATCGTTTGTAGTTTTTTAATAAAATTGATGTCAATGTTTATTACTAACCTACATGGTGGCTGCTTTGTTTTTTTTTAGCGCCTATTCATTGGAAGGATTTTGTGTTTCGCAATTTGAATCACTTTGCCTCACTAGTGAGTAAAAAGCGTTTTTACTCACTGAGTTCTCGCAACCAAACGATCATTTTCGTGCTGGTGTGGTGAAAAATACATTTTTCCAAATTTCGTGAAAATAATTGTAAAAGATAAAAATAAAAAACAAAAACCTTGGTTATTTGAACTTTTCACATAAAGTTAGAGGTTAAAAATACAAAAGTCGTCTTTCATATAACTTGTAGTTTTGCCGGCAATTGGGAAAAACAGTTTCATAACCTTCGATTTTGTTTAACGGTGAAGCGCATTTCTGGTTAAATGGTTACGTCAACAAACAAAACTGCCGCATTTGGAGTGAAGCTAATCCTCAAGTGTATGTCGAAACACCGTTACATCCAGAAAAATTAATTTTACAGTTCGTGACCTCCTAAATCTTTCGCTTGCGAAGTAGTCTTTATTAGAATCACTCGCTACGCTCGTGATTCAATTCAAAACTACTTCGCAAGCTCAAGATTTAAAATTGGCACTCACAACAGAAATATAAACTTTTTCTCACTTGTACCATAAATAACTATTAAGTTGAAGCTTTTTGAAAGCAAAAACACTTCGGTGCCGCTTCCTTACTGTTTTTTTAAAGAAAATACGTTAAAAAAGGTCGACACTTTCAGAACTTTCCTTCTCGTCGCGACAAATATCAATTGCGTAACAATGCCATCGGGGGCCCGTGGCAAATCGTCACGTTGCAGCCGTTTCGTGTGAAGTGATCTTGAGAGTGAGACACGGTGCATAAAAATATCAACGGTAAATACATGATTTTTCCTTTGAAAATGTATTCCTTAGAATAATTTATGGTTTACAAACAAAATATGGACTGGTGAACCCAATTTAATTTAGAATTTATTTGGATAAATAAAGGATGATAAGGGAGCATTACCTCTCCTTTGTCGCTGAAGTTGACATGCAGTCCAGACTTGGCGGGCGAGCGCTCGGTGGGCGAGAGCGCGGGGTGTGGTGGGTGCGCGGGGTAGCCGCTCGGCGCCGCCACGCCGCACTCCATGCCGCACGCCGCTGCGCCTGCGCTGCCGCGGCTCTACAACACAAAACACAACTTGTCCATCACGCAGTCAACTCCGTCATCGTAAAGGACTTCCTCTGTCCTGTATCACAGATAATATAATACTAGTACAGATACCCAATCTCATACAAAAAATTGACGCCACCTTAAAAAAATTATTTCTGTGAGCTACTTTAATTCACTTTTATGCCAATAGATGGCCGTACTTGTGAGTAGTCTCAACCGCGCTACCCTAACGCCATCTAGCTATTGCAAAAGGTAACATAGGTACATGTCGTCCTTGTGTGCGTAAGAATGTGTCTGTGTGCGTGCCAAAGCTGGTCAATGTTTTAGAATATTATTATCTGCATTTGTGCGTGTCCGTGTCAGTATGTACCTACATTACCATGACGTTTGACCTTCTACAGCGCTATAACACTGCTTCATTCAAAATATCAAACGATTTTTTAATGTTTTGCGATTTAAAATGTAATGTAATAAAATAATGATTACTTTCTATTGCAATTGATTTTGATTTAGACTTATGTTAGTTGTTTCATTTTTAAGGTTATACAATACAATATCATTCACCCAAGAATAAATTCATTTTAATATGATAGAGCTTTTGTTAGCACGCTTGAATGATGCACGTAGCCGTACTATGCGCTAAACTGGTTCTCAGTTCCTGTCAAACTTGGTAGGTATACCACTAACAAATTGGAGCCTACCTATGCCAAGGATGTTTCAAATCATAGGTTAGGTATAAATAGCCGGGGCTACTCCCGCGAAGCAGTACTGCATTGGGCTGGCGCTTAAGCGGTTACGGCGCGGCGGAGCGCGGCGACGGCGCGGCGGCTCGGCGCGGCGGAGCGCTGCGGTCTTCCAACCCCTAGCCATAACAGATCGCCGCGCTTAGAACATTCACAGTTCGCGCGCTGTAATAAGTTTCAATTTTGCGTGCAAGACTAGTATTATATTATTATTATCTGTGGTGCAAGTGGGTACCTCAGGCGAGGTGTAGGTATAATTTTTACATAAACTTGACTCTCGTTAGGGAGTGAATCTTCTGTTGTTCCCAAGGACGATATAATATCTACTAACGTTGTTACTTATTTTGCCTATTAGGTACCTACTTCAAATAATAATTTCAAGTATTTCAACATTAATGTAAAGACAATTTAAACGTCTTAAGTCAATAAAAGAGTTGCTAAAGAAAGTAATCTTTATTTATTTCTGGTAAAGTTTGATCGAAAAATCTAAAATCTGTTTATAAAAACGTGCAATCATGTTTGCTGCATTGTTCTTACAACTGTCTTCGTTCGCAAAAACGTATTTTTGTAGCAATCTTATTATCGAAATTCTTATCTAGACTAAGATTGCTTTGAAGGAAGAAGACAAGGGAGGTTTTAGTCATATCACTCAGTACAAAAAACATGACAATGTATGTAAAATACCCACTAGTGTATCTAGGGGTGCGCTTTGTTTTTCATAAAAAAATTTCTTCATAAAATCGCAATTATTTTCCGAATTTGTTATTAATAACATTTTTCTTTATACTCATTGGCATTCATAATATTGTTTTTCATTCACATCTTTATCCTATTATTTTCTTATATTATAGTTTTTCTTAATGATACCGATCATTCTTTTCAACTCCTAATTATTTTTATTCATACATTTGTTTGTTCTTTTTAATTAATTAATTTCTTCATTTTGAGTGTTACGTTATTTACTCTATTGATATCCATAATGTCAATATAAATATATTAATTATTTATTTATTTAATTGTAAAAAGATCTAAAAAACATCTCACATAAAATATCCACAAGAGCACACAAACAATCCGAAAACTTCTACCGAAGTGAAGGACACACGCGCGGCCCGTTTATTTGTAAATAAACATTGCAGAAAAACGTTTTGTTTCTGTTCGAAGTACATCACATGACAATTGATATCTATATTAATTTAGATTATAAAAAAATAAAATACATATATATGATTACTTACATTATTAGAAAAACATGTATTTAATATATAATTTAAAAAGTTCGATGATGATTTTATATCTAACTACTATTGGAAGGCAATCGTAGACTCAGAAACTAAACGCGTCATCGTAAGTGAATGTCCAATAATTTAGCATGCTGAGTGACAAAAGCGTCGAACTCCAATTTGTTTATAACTTAATATACACTCACACACTCATACAATGTTAAAATAAAATGGAAATAAGCGCCATCTATTAGCCACAAATTACCAAACCGCATGAAATTTTTACATTTTGTGCCGTATCCAAGACGGCGACTTAGGAGTTAAAGACATAGATTTCTTTTTTCTCTCAAATCACTTTGAAATAATTGAAGAATGCTTTTAACGTTTTATATATACGTGCTTTATTTTTTAAAAATCATATTTTGGTCAAAAGTTGAACAATAGCGTTTATAACAATTTATTATTTTTGCATTGCTATACATAACGCCATCTATGGAAATTTTTAAGAAGTAAAAATCTAATGTTCCTAATGATACCCCATGCCTGTATACACAAAAAAAGACAAAAATACTTGCGCTTAAGTCCGACCTAATTAATTATAGCCTTAATGCAGACATATTTTAAACATGATTGAATGTGAGGATTTTGGATAAAACGAGAACAGAAATAATTAGTAATCTTCTCTGAGCACTGAAGTGACTCTTTTGTGCTCTTAACGACGCGACGCGGCGACGGCGCGGCGTGATCTCGTGACCTACACAGTAGCAAAGAGGAGGGAGTGCATGTTAACGTTACCATACTTACCATACCAGTAATGAGTATGACGATGGATCAGAAGAAGCTCCTCTCCCCATCTCGTGTTTACGAGTTTTTCAGTAGATTCACATGTATCTGTGGATGTAGGGCATACTATCCGGACATCTGAAATATCCTGATGTCTGCCGTCTTTATTATCCGGATACTTATAGTATTGAATTTTTTTTTTTTTTAATTTTAATCTTTAAATTTATAGATTTGTTATGTGGTTTCGTAAATCGTATTTGAGTGCTTACACAGCAAGCGTTGGCTGAACCTTACGAGATAGATGCTAGAAATATACTACGAAATTAACGATCTTTAAAATATCGATATAAAAGTCCGCGATGGAATATGTTTATCTCTTTAGGACAGCCCTAAAAACCATTTTATTTTTTCACTTGAAAAAAAAAAGAACCATTTACCTAGCTATTTTAAGCAATACAGTACTTTTC
The DNA here is from genome assembly GCA_905147285.1 of Hypena proboscidalis. Lineage (NCBI taxonomy): Eukaryota > Metazoa > Arthropoda > Insecta > Lepidoptera > Erebidae > Hypena > Hypena proboscidalis. Next base: position 23,006,129 of record LR990132.1, on the reverse strand, counting down.
CTTAACCAATTATATAGATTAACATGTTGTGTATTTCATGAAGATAAAAATTGTCTTTAAAAGCATGTCATTAAAAGTATGATTTCAGAAGATAACAGAGATTTAAAAGGCGTTCGCGTCCAAATGTACGGTGGACGCGAAGCCGCCCGAGCTCTTCAAACTAATTTATACACATTTAGTTCTGAAAACCATATATTATTTATTTATTACTAGCGTTCCTATTACTATTAAATAAATTAGTTTTAATTAGAATTTTCAAGATTCGATTAGTAATTCTTGAGATTAGCGCTATCAAACAAACAAACTAACTATCTGCCTCAGATTCGTCTGTGTAGGGTAGGAACATCGATAAAATCGACGGCCCCTACGTAAGTACATAAAGACATGTCAAATATGGCAAATTTTTTTATTGCTCAATTGGCTTTAGATTTTCCATATTATACATAGTCCTGGATATAAATATTTTTTTAATATTACCTATTTAACGTCTTTTGCAAATCGTATAAGAGAACAAGTAATATACAGCGAATAAGTGTCGTAGATGCGGATATCTATACGTGTCGTTTTCTAGATTGTTTTTTAAATGCGCGCCACTCGCTGCGAAGGCTTATTCCACTTTTCCCCGTTGGATGATCCCCATTGATGGGGATTAGTGAACTTTTTGTTCACTATTCCCCGTTGACCCAAAATTTTTATTTAATGGGGATAAATGAACTAAAAAGTTCAATAATTGGTAGGTACGTTAAAAAAATAAAATATATGAATCATGTTACACTTATTAATTAAAAATATAAGTTTCTTATACCTAATAAAATCACAGATTGTACAATTATTAATTTAAAATTAAAAATATAACTCTTATACCTAGTAAAGTCACAGATTGTACAATTATTAATTTAAAATAAAAAATAATAACTTTCTTATACCTAATAAAGTCACAGATTGTTACAATCATTAATTTAAAATTGTAGCATGAAAATATTTCTTTCTTATACCTTGTAAAATCAAAGATTACAATCACTTAAGTTTTTCTAATTAGGTACGTTATATAAAAACAATATAAAAATAAAATATATGAGTCATGTACTTTTATTTTTATAAGGTAAGAACAAAATTTTAAATTACCTACATACCTACTTTACGATTTTATTAGAACGAAAAACAGATGTTGCACCAACGAAATTGTTCTAACGATGTTTGGGAATAATGACCTTATATCTGTCTAATAAGATACACAATACTGTAAAAGATGCTCATTTTCTAGAGGCGCGCGCGCGCAAGGCGGTGGCGGAGCGGGGTGCGAGTTAGCTCGTATGTGATTGGTCGACCCATCTTTTGTTTTTGTTTCGTAGTCGTTAAGGGTTAGTAGTGTGTAGTGTAGTTCAAGCGTGCAGTTCTTATCAGTTCGCAGTTATTAGTTTAGTATAGGAATAAATAAAGGAAATGGCTGGTAGTTCAACTGACGTTTGTTTAGAGTACGTTAAAAAAGGTAAAGCTACCATACTTCTCCGGGCCGGACATCAATACAGTAAAAAATGCAAATATAAAAACGGTGGAGTTTTGTGGGAGTGTACCACAAGAAAACAAAGTAAATGTGCCGGATCCATCACTGTCATGGTAAGTTACTTATTATATTTTGTGATTAATAATGACAATAATAACTCAGGTTATGTGTGTTATTTGATTGTGGCAACAATAGGCCATTTGACTAATTTTAATAAATCATTTGAAACTATTCTTTATTGCATGTTATAATGATATAACATCCAATAAAAACATTTAAAATTACAACTTTACGTTGATATTTCTGGGAGGATTAACGTTTATCAATATCAAAATTTAAAAATCAACGTTAAAGTTTAAACACTGTTTCTGTCATGGCGGCACGTGTGACGTCATTCTTTTGTCAAACAAGTCTATTAAACCTAGTGTAAAAGAGTGTAGCTGAAGTGAATATATATAAACTAAAATATGTAATAATAATTAAATATATACAATATTTAATTATTATTACATATTTTAGTTAAGCATAAAGTGAAATATGTTTTGTTGAACTATTCTGATAGGATAACAACAATTTGTTATAAGTTTTAAAGCCTATTTAATTTTGTATTCTATGTAGGTGTGTGTGTTGATTACTTAAAAAATAATGTAAAGTAATTAATTATTATTACTTAATTTTACAGGACAATCAAGTTGTAGCTGAGAAACGACACAATGTTTGTGAACCTGATTTTGCGCGGAATGAAGTTACCTTGAGGTTATTCAAACTAAAAACTACACTTGCGGATCCAGAAGCACCTGCCATTCCCACTGCTTACAACGCGGCTGTGAGCTCACTAAAAGATACCGGAATTGACAAAATAAAAGAATTCCCTGCCCTGAAGTCTATCAAATCAACATTATATAAACACAGAAATGCAGCATTTGAAGTAAGTAAAATTGAGTTCAAAAATGTTGTTGAAGTTAAAGTACCTCCAGCTCATCAGGAATTTATTTTAGCAGACTACAATGTCAGTGGTATCCGTGTAATAGCTTTTTGCTCTGAATTTGCCCGACATCAAATGAAAAATTTGAAGATGTTCTTGGGTGATGGAACTTTTTGGATCTGTCCATCTCCCTTTTACCAACTCTACACCATTCATGGGGATTTGGGCAGTACAGAAAAACACATAAACATTGTGCCACTTGTTTATGCCCTCATGAGCCATAAAAATCAACAAACATATGAAATTTTATTTAGTATGCTAAAATCTGCATTACCTGATTGGAATCCAGAAATATTTAAATGTGACTATGAAGTGGCTTCGATGAACGCTATGCGAAATGTTTTTGTAAATATATCTATTAGCGGCTGTTATTTCCATTTCACCCAGGCAATATGGAAGAAAGGAAAACAACTCGAACTAACAAAAGATAAATTAACCAAAAGACAAGTTGCACTTAGCACTGCTTTGGCTTTGTTACCATCAGATAAAATCATTGCGGGTTGGTTTTATGTTGCCTCTCAAAGCCCTAATGACGATAATAGCGAGGAGTTTAGAAATTACATGCTCAGACAATGGCTACAAGAAGATTTTATTAAAACGTGGTGTGTATTTGGACAGACTCATCGCACTACGAATTTAGTCGAAGCATGGAATAATAAAATAAAAAAGCGTGTGATAATAAAGAAACCCAACATTATGAAGCTCCTCACAGCGTTGGCTGAAGATGCATCGTATTACGAAGTTCTTGCATTGGGGGTTTCTGAAAATAAAGGTATAGCGGAAAAAACAAAAAAAGCATCAATCGCGATAATTATATACAGGAGGTCCAAATGGAACTCATTAATGGTGAACGGGAAATAGTGAACAAAAAGTTCACTAATTCCCATCAATCATCCAACGGGGAAAAGTGGATTAAGCCGCTGCGAAGACGGTCATGTCTGACATAACGTCATTCACGGCGCGGCGGCGCGGCGGCGCGGCGCTTGTGTTCCCCAATAAGTCGTGTCGATACTTGTCCGCGTCGTGAAATATTTTTGTTTTGATACAATTTTGCAGAATTAATAGTTTGTCTGTTTTTTAGTTATAATTATTCATAATATTAACTGCAACGTTTTAAAAAAAATCCAAATTCCACGTGTTCATAAACCATTTTATTTATATTCTATTTTATAAATCGTTTTCTTCTTTACTGCGTATAAAAAGCTATCATTGACATGTCTGACATGTTTTTATTTTAATATCGGCGTAGAAACAGTCATCTATCAGTTTTGCCAAGAAAATATAAAAAAAGAAAATATGTATTGATACCACTATAAAGTTTCTAAAACTAAAAAATCATTTTAGAAAAAAAACATTTACATTGTCCATACAAATCATTTCTAGAGCAGTTTGAACCTAAAAAACGTTCTCCTGAAAACCTCGTTTTTAACATACCTTTATGTACATACGTAGCGACCGTCGAAATGTAGCCCATGTTACGCGCCTTGTTTTTTTACCTGCATCTACAATTTGTATCAATATGGTCCATACGTTTAGAAGGAAAGCTGATACAAACAGATAGAAAGACAGATATAGATATCCTAGGCAAAGGTACCGTGCAGAAAACTACACCAGCTGACGGTAATAACATAGACTTTACATTTTATTTTCCTACGTGTACGTTACGCCAGCAAGAAAGTGTCACCTAGAGTGATATGAGTAGAACCACAGATAATATAATACTAGTACAGATACCCAATCTCATACAAAAAATTGACGCCACCTTAAAAAAATTATTTCTGTGAGCTACTTTAATTCACTTTTTATGCCAATAGATGGCCGTACTTGTGAGTAGTCTCAACCGCGCTACCCTAACGCCATCTAGCTTTTGCAAAAGGTAACATAGGTACATGTCGTCCTTGTGTGCGTAAGAATGTGTCTGTGTGCGTGCCAAAGCTGTCAATGTTTTAGAATATTATTATCTATCTGCATTTGTGCGTGTCCGTGTCAGTATGTTACATTACCATGACGTTTGACCTTCTACAGCGCTATAACACTGCTTCATTCAAAATATCAAACGATTTTTTAATGTTTTGCGATTTAAAATGTAATGTAATTAAATAATGATTACTTTCTATTGCAATTGATTTTTATTTAGACTTATGTTAGTTGTTTCATTTTTAAGGTTATACAATACAATATCATTCACCCAAGAATAAATTCATTTTAATATGATAGAGCTTTTGTTAGCACGCTTGAATAATGCACGTAGCCGTGCTATGCGCTAAACTGGTTCTCAGTGTTCCTGTCAAACTTGGTAGGTATACCACTAACAAATTGGAGCCTACCTATGCCAAGGATGTTTCAATTCATAGGTTAGGTATAAATAGCCGGGGCTACTCCCGCGAAGCAGTACTGCATTGGGCTGGCGCTTAAGCGGTTACGGCGGAGCGCGGCGACGGCGCGGCGGCGCGGCGCGGCGGAGCGCTGCGGTCTTCCAACCCCTAGCCATAACAGATCGCCGCGCTTAGAACATTCACAGTTCGCGCGCTGTAATAAGTTTCAATTTTGCGTGCAAGACTAGTATTATATTATCTGTGGTGCAAGTGGGTACCTCAGGCGAGGTGTAGGTATAATTTTTACATAAAATAAACTTGACTTTCGTTAGGGAGTGAATCTTCTGTTGTTCCCAAGGACGATATAATATCTATTAATTAACGTTGTTACTTATTTTGCCTATAGATACCTACTTCAAATAATAATTTCAAGTAACTATTTCAACATTAATGTAAAGACAATTTAAACGTCTTAAGTCAATAAAAGAGTTGCTAAAGAAAGTAGGTAATCTTTATTTATTTCTGGTAAAGTTTGATCGAAAAATCTAAAATCTGTTTATAAAAACGTGCAATCATGTTTGCTTAGCATTGTTCCTACAACTGTCTTCGTTCGCAAAAACGTATTTTTGTAGCAATCTTATTATAGAAATTCTTAGCTAGACTAAGATTGCTTTGAAGGAAGAAGACAAGAGAGGTTTTAGTCATATCACTCAGTACAAAAAACATGTATGTAAATACCCACTAGTGTATCTAGGGGTGCGCTTTGTTTTTCATAAAAAAATTTCTTCATAAAATCGCAATTATTTTCCGAATTTGTTATTAATAACATTTTTCTTTATACTCATTGGCATTCATAATATTGTTTTTCATTCACATCTTTATCCTATTATTTTCTTATATTATAGTTTTTCTTAATGATACCGATCATTCTTTTCAACTCCTAATTATTTTTATTCATACATTTGTTTGTTCTTTTTAATTAATTAAATTCTTCATTTTGAGTGTTACGTTATTTACTCTATTGATATCCATAATGTCAATATAAATATATTAATTATTTATTTATTTAATTGTAAAAAGATCTGAAAAACATCTCACATAAAATATCCACAAGAGCACACAAACAATCCGAAAACTTCTACCGAAGTGAAGGAAACACGCGCAGCCCGTTTATTTGTAAATAAACATTGCAGAAAAACGTTTTGTTTCTGTTCGAAGTACATCACATGACAATTGATATCTATATTATTTTAGATTATAAAAAAATAAAATACATATAATATGATTACTTACATTATTAGAAAAACATGTATTTATTATATAATTTAAAAAGTTCGATGATGATTTTATATCTTACTACTATTGGAAGGCAATCGTAGACTCAAAACTAAACGCGTCATCGTAAGTGAATGTCCAATAATTTAGCATGCTGAGTGACAAAAGCGTCGAACTCCAATTTGTTTATAACTCAATATACACTCACACACTCATACAATGTTAAAATAAAATTGAAATAAGCGCCATCTATTAGCCACAAATAACCTAACCGCATGAATTTTTTACATTTTGTGCCGTATCCAAGACGGCGACTTAGGAGTTAAAGACATAGATTTCTTTTTTCTCTCAAATCACTTTGAAATAATTGAAGAATGCTTTTAACGTTTTATATATACGTGCTTTATTTTTTAAAAATCATATTTTGGTCAAAAGTTGAACAATAGCGTTTATAACAATTTATTATTTTTGCATTGCTATACATAACGCCATCTATGGAAATTTTTAAGAAGTAAAAATCTAATGTTCCTAATGATACCCCATGGTAGAACGTATAATTAGTGCGCAATCTGCTGTAAATGTGCGCCGCATAAAAAAATTGTGCGTCTTGTAGTTTTGAAAAAAAAACGTAAAAACGATTCCTGCTGGAGTAACGTTGTTCTAGCAAGAAAATTCTAGACGAATTATCGGAGAGATAAAATACATACATGGGCAGAGAACTTATATTTGTGCAAATATGTGCGCCAAAAATATAATTTGTGCGTCTTCAGGTTTTCGAGATATTGCGTTTCCCGCTGGAGTAACGTTTTGCGAATTCGTGTATCTCTAAGACCATTTTATGTGCGCCTGTAGAATGAACATACACGAATAGCTCTTAATTTGTGCATATTTGTGACATAATTAGATGCTAGATAATATTTATAATTTTCAAGTAATTGCGCTTTATTGAAAACTTAAAAAAATATTGTAGCGCCTAAATGAGAAGACGTATAAGCTCGCTAAAAACTGTATTCGTTCCATCTTGACGTTTATAATTACCATAAAAAGTTTCAAAACAGAGCCTACAAGCGCTAATGAATAATATTACTAAAAGTCAAAACGACGGCATCATAACTTTGACGCCATCAAACAAGAAACTGGCTCAACCTAAGATGTGTAGATGTAAACCAAAAATTAGTGCATTTATCAAATAATATAATATAGTAAAAATATCCAGCTACAACTGTTTCGTATTAAGTAAATATTAATACTAAACCAAAACAGTTATTCGGCGCAGGTTATCCGACCAAATTCGAATGACTACAAAAAAGCGACGGATTCATACGTATCGATGACCACCTTTATTAAACGTATTACACCTAAACTGTGTTCTTACAGTCACGCTCAAATATTCGTTGGGAATTATTATTACAATGAACTAATAAAAATATAATATATATTAAATGTACTTTCTGATCATATGAAATCAAAGAGCTTGTTGGTTTAAAAAAATATTATTTTTATTATCATAATCATGATTCTTAAAATAATTATGGCATCAAATCACAGATCAAATTGCCTACCTATAAATATTAGAACAAACATTGTATAATTAAACTATTTGTACCTTGTATAGTCATTTGGTATTATTTAAAATCACAGATCAGTTTTTCATTTACTTAAATACACAAACAATAAAATCACTTAAAGTGGCTCAGTACCATCATGGCGTGAAATTTAAATATTAAGTAGTTGTTGTTTTGGCCGAGATATAATTAAGTTTTGGGTATGATTGCATAGTACGCGAACGTAATAAATACCTATAGAGCGTTATATGTTGTTATCAGTTTATGCTTCTTAAAAAATAGCCGGGTTTGAAAACTTCAACCCAAGTTTCACATATCGGGCTGCTTAATAGGTTTGGGTTTTCAAATTAGGCTAATTTTTAAGAAACATAAGCTGATAATAATTTTTACCGGTCTATACTACGTTCGCGTATCATACTATCATATCCAAAACTAAATTATATCTCGGCAAACAAATAGGTAACTACTTTATACTTGAATTTCCCATTATGATGGTACTGAACCTTTATCACAGAAAATCACAATTTTAAGTATAACATTGCTAATTAAAGCTATATAAACTATGTAAATATTTAACAAATTTTAAATCATAGATAAATAATTTTCTTAAGGGTAATCAAATGCTAAATTGAGATAAACCATGTTATTCTAACAAGTAGACCTATATGTAGCATAATATTATAATTAAAATGTATACATGCTTTGTGTATTTTTTTACTGTTGTGGGGTTTTTGTAGTATTCATCACACATTTCTTGAACTTAAAAACAAGAACCAATAAAATTCATGTTTTTTACAATTCGTTTTTCTACTGATATAATAAATGCAAATGGCTAAATTTATTTGTCTAATAAAAAAAAATCTAAATTTATTTTAATAACTATTTTCTACTGCACTGTACTCGGGCACAATACGTTTCAACCAGTAAGCGAGTAAAGTTAAGAAGGTCAAACTTAATTATATCTCGGCCAAAACAACAACTACTTAATATTTAAATTTCACGCCATGATGGTACTGAGCCACTTTAAGTGATTTTATTGTTTGTGTATTTAAGTAAATGAAAAACTGATCTGTGATTTTAAATAATACCAAATGACTATACAAGGTACAAATAGTTTAATTATACAATGTTTGTTCTAATATTTATAGGTAGGCAATTTGATCTGTGATTTGATGCCATAATTATTTTAAGAATCATGATTATGATAATAAAAATAATATTTTTTTAAACCAACAAGCTTTTTGATTTCATATGATCAGAAAGTACATTTAATATATACTATATTTTTATTAATTCATTGTAATAATAATTCCCAACGAATATTTGAGCGTGACTGTACGAACACAGTTTAGGTGTAATACGTTTAATAAAGGTGGTCATCGATACGTATGAATCCGTCGCTTTTTTGTAGTCATTCGAATTTTGTCGGATAACCTGCGCCGAATAACTGTTTTGGTTTAGTATTAATATTTACTTAATACGAAACAGTTGAAGCTGGATATTTTTACTATATATTATTTGATAAATGCACTAATTTTTGGTTTACATCTACACATCTTAGGTTGAGCCAGTTTCTTGTTTGATGGCGTCAAAGTTATGATGCCGTCGTTTTGACTTTTAGTAATATTATTCATTAGCGCTTGTAGGTTCTGTTTTGAAACTTTTTATGGTAATTATAAACGTCAAGATGGAACGAATACAGTTTTTAGCGAGCTTATACGTCTTCTCATTTAGGCGCTACAATATTTTTTTAAGTTTTCAATAAAGCGCAATTACTTGAAAATTATAAATATTATTTGGCATCTAATTATGTCACGAATATGCACAAATTAAGAGCTATTCGTGTATGTTCATTCTACAGGCGCACATAAAATGGTCTTAGAGATACACGAATTCGCAAAACGTTACTCCAGCGGGAAACGCAATATCTCGAAAACCTGAAGACGCACAAATTATATTTTTGGCGCACATATTTGCACAAATATAAGTTCTCTGCCCATGTATGTATTTTATCTCTCCGATAATTCGTCTAGAATTTTCTTGCTAGAACAACGTTACTCCAGCAGGAATCGTTTTTACGTTTTTTTTTCAAAACTACAAGACGCACAAATTTTTTATGCGGCGCACATTTACAGCAGATTGCGCACTAATTATACGTTCTACTCATATCACTCTAGGTGACACTTTCTTGCTGGCGTAACGTACACTTTTCCTACGCTTTCAAAAGTTTGTCTATAAATGATCAAGGGGAGCATGTGTTATTTGCAGATAATTCTCATTTTATTTGAGAAACAACTGTAACATTAAAACTAGTATAAAATTTTGCAGCAATGTCAGTTATATTTTTTTAAATTTCGTTTCAAAAGCTGAATACGGTACTTTTTTACCGTAAAATCTTGACAGTTAAAATAAAATAACTGGCGAGGTGAACTGTGAGTTAGGGGGCTAAAACAATAGCTAAGGACCTTTTGGCAATTTAATTGGGTAAGCGATGTACCAAACACCCTGTATGTGTACCGATGAGTCGTGAGTCGTTAAACCCCGAACACATAGCTAATGTAACTAAATACTTATTATTAAATCGACGAAATAAAGAAGGAGGTTCTCAAGTCAATGTATATATATATATATTAAATATATATTTTCTTTCATCTTTTATGTAAGACCACGCATTACTTTTTACTTATTACATACACGTTTATGTAACTAAGTTCAATACCCAAGGTTTAAAATGTTAACTTATTTTTTACTTTTTACTTCTTTTTTGTCGGCTAATTTTTTTGTTAAAAATAATTTTATTGACCTAAATAAAGTGTTAGCATAATTTAAATGATTACGGCTAGGTGGTTGGTGGTCTGCAGTATCGAAAGCATGGCTTCGTATCGTATGCTAATGAATTAATGATTTATCAAATCGTTGTAAATGGTTGTGTATTGTGCGCGTGATGCCCACGCCCACGACCCATCACCTATACCAGCAACGCTGCGAACTTCCAGACGAATGTCACCGGATTCAAGTGTATGAATCCGCCATCGCGCCAGCCTTCACCGCACGCGACCGCACCGCCTACATTCCCGTAGGCTGAACGTTCAGTTTAGAACGTCAGAGGTGTTGATGACGATTTGTGAGGTGATAATATACGTGTTGTTTGGTGAGCGTTTAAACCTAAGCCATTTGTAAAGTACGGCAACCACGGACGCGGCGCCGCCGCCGGGGCGCGTGAATAGAGCACTCGGCGCGGCGGCGCAGCGCCATCGATCCGCGGCAGCCGCGCCCGGCCCGGCGGGCGCTCGGCGGCGGCGGCTGGGATCGGCGGGACTGAACCATCCATTCAGACATATTAAGCGTATTGTGATGATCCGTTCAGTCCCGAAACCCCTTTAATGAGAGTTAGACTACCAAACACAAAAATAATGATTAAAACACGACCAGTAGTTACAAACAAACTATGTTTCTCGTGCGGTTTCGTCTGCGTGGTAAATACATCGATTAAAAAAACCGACTTCAAAAAGTAGATAAACTAATAAGCAAAAAATAAATTTACTTCGCACAAAATAATACGTTTTTTCATTTAGTTAAATAGAAATTATTAAATAATTATTTTATAATTCTGAAGTCGGTGCCAAGTAAATCGGATAATTAAGAACTAATATTCAGTCAGTAAATAGTTGTTAGAAAGATTGATATTATCTATACAGAGTTAGATATTGTTTACTTGGCACCGACTTCAGTATTATAAAATAATTATTTAATAATTTCTATTTAACTAAATAAAAAAACGTTTTATTTTGTGCGAAGTAAATTTATTTTTTGCTTTTTAGTTTACCTACTTTTTGAAGTCGGTTTTTTTTTTTATTAAAAATTATTTTATTTTACGATTTTAAGTGATGGGTAGACCGAGCAAGAATGTTTCTCCAATGAGGAGACGACGGTTACTTAAGATGGAAAACTTATTAATAATAATCCCCGTACTCCTAACCGTTGAGGAGTTGTACCTTCCAGCATAAGCTCAGCAACTTAAAATGCAAATATCCAAGTAGTTTTAGATAATATACGAAAAACAATATGGAAGCCTTTGAAACTTGAGGGTTACCCATGATTTCTCTAGGATCCCATCATCAAATCATGACCTCATATTATGAATATACATAAGTAATATTCAACGTCTCGCCTCATCTGTGTATAACTTGAAAGAATACAGTAAACGGCCTAAAGGAGCCTATATTTAAAGAATTATTCCCGTACTCCTAACCGTTGAGGAGTTGTACCTTCCAGCATCAGCTCAGCAACATAAAATGCTGGCTACTAGATGAAAATATCCGAGTAGCTTTAGATAATAAACAAAAAACAATATAGAAGCCTTTTAAATTTGTGGGTTGCCCTCGATTTCTCTAAGATCCCATTATCAGAACGTGACTTGAAAAAAATGGGACCACATGACAAGTATATCCTTTCAAACAAAAAAAGAATTTCTTAAATCGGTCCAGGCGTCTTCGAGTAATCGGCGAACAAACATAAAAAAAAAAAAAAAACACAACCGAATTGAGAACCTCCTCCTTTTTTTGAAGTCAGTTAAAAAGTAGCATTTGTTACGCGCCTTGTAGTCAGTTACCTGCATCTCAAATGTTATTAATATCGGCCCAGCCGTTTAGAAGGTTAGCGGATAGAAACAGACAGGTGGCAGACAGACAGACAAACAAATTAAAAACTGTATTAGGCAAGGGTATTGTGCAAACAACTATACCAGCTTGAAAAACATTGTTATTTTGACATTTAAAATAGGTACATAACAAATTATAATATTAGATTAGTTCGCATATTGACATTAAACATATTGAGATGATGTATGTTATACGTATGTATGAAGTTCTCACTTTCATTATAAAACTATTGTGTCAATGTATTATTAAGTAGTAATAAATGGTAATCGTTCGAGACTAGTTGTTTCAATAACACAACATCTCTTCAATATTCAAAAACACTGCATTCAATTAGTTCTCTAATGGAACTAAATACATTTATGGAATAGCGCGACCCTAGACGAGTTCTTTGCTCTCTCAATAAACAAGCAGCGAGCCTGCCAGAGTGCACACAAAGAGTATGCACAATGCAAAGAGCTCTGGCTCGACGACGACTCGTCAAACATGCATGCACTGTATACCGACGCCAACACCAGTAACACTAACACTAGTGAACCATGAAAGCTTCCGAGAACAAAAGCTGTCGACTGTCGACGGCCGCGGCCGAGGCCCGGGGAGGCGACCTGTGCTCCGTTGCGACCACCTCCCAACACCCTGTCTGCCGTCTGCCGTCTGCCGAATGCAGACACTTGCAATTCGCATTATAACGAGGCGACGACCAGACACCGAAGACAACATGTATTAACTTCTTTATCAGGTGTATATCTATCTATGTATGTAATCTTATTTTAAGTATGTAAGTATCTGGTACTCCAAATCCTTTTGTTATTCTGATCTTAAACACTTTTGACTTTTACACCTCCTACCCATCTCCAAGTTTTCATCATCCAAAGGTTGTCTGGAAGAATAATCCAAGTACTGTACACTATAATTATACGCTCGGACTACAATTCATCTACTTCGTTGTTGTCGTTGCCTCAGTATTTTATCATCTGAGGTTGTACTTCACGTCACGGCGCAGTCCATTTACCGCGTCGATGACTAACACTCGTACTTGTTCGTGGCGAGTGCATTATTTATTAATTAGTGGTAGGTAACGAATATTCGTATTCGCGAAATATTGACTAATATTTGCCGAATATCAAGATTCCAAAAAATACATAAGTAATAAGTTAATAAATCATAGAAACGTTTATTCTTATTGTAAAACCGTTATTCTTGGAACACAGTCTTCTTATAAAATATTAATTGAATTCAGCTTTCATTTTAATATTTGGATTTAATTTAGTAATTTAGAAAGTTTTTTACTAGCATAAAATAATAATATAACATTTGTTTCTGTCTGGTTGCTTTTCTGTGTCAGCTCATCTTGTATACGGCTGGACCGATATTAATACATTTTAGAAGCAAGTAAGTAACTACAAATAGAGAAATATATTAAAATGTAAATAATTTTTGGTAAAGCAATCATAAATTTTCAATTATAATTATAATCATAATTCAATTAATTTATTAATGTAAATATTTTTATTGATCTTATGCATGAAAGTTTACTACTCATAATGTAAATATTCTATTGTTAATTTTTCTTTTAATTGATATTATATATTATTATGCATGTAGTTATTGATATTGATATGATTAAGTAATTTTAGAAATGGATTATTATTTATTATTAAGATTTTGAGTTATAGATCAGATATATTTTAATCACTATTTTAAGTAATTTGGCAAGAAATAAAAGGCTTTTTATTTATTTTATTTATTTATTATATAAGTAACTACAAGGCGCTTAACATATGCTGCTTTATAATTATGTATATTTACTACGCAGACGAAACCGCAGGGGAAAGTAAGTTTGATTGTTTAATATTTAAGGTTCCTAGTTTTTAAAGCAAATGTATAAAAGTCTATCTTCTGCGCTCCCTGACTTTAGGCGAGACATGCGAGTTGGGTCGCTTGCTAGTTTTGAAAAAAAAAATTAAGAAGTAGGCGCCTTTGGCGCTGCCTGATTCTTAAAGTCTGGATGGCAAAGACGATTTGGTGTTTCTTTTTAGTTTTAAAAGAAATATCACAAAGGTTCACGCACTCTGACTCTTGGCGGCAAAGCTGTTTTGGTGCCTTTTCATATCTCTTAGAGTAATCGCTTCCAGGATTTTGAGGTGTCAACGGGATTAGGAGCGTTTTTTTTTTAAATATGCATTTGTCGGCGCCTTCGGCGCTTACCGCTTTTTTGCATTGGAGGCATTTCGGTACCGCTTCTTTATATTTAAAGAATACATTTACAAAAAGTCGCGCCCTTCTGAACTTTTGCAGTCTTGACGAGAATCGGCATTTGGTGCGCTTTTTTTGTTGAAAACATTTAAAAATAAGTTGTTACCTTCGGCGCAAACTGACTTTACTGAATATAACAATTTATTTGGCACTATGTGGTCCTTGCCTGCTAAAAGGTTGTCGACCGCTGTTATAAATAATCAACTGTTCATTAGAAGTAAGCAAGTTAACTAATGATTTACATGTACATAATTGTTTAAAGCATATTGATCGATTAATTGAACGGGTTGAACAAACCAGATTATTAACGGGTCAGTATTCGTTTATTTATTTATTTATTGTATGGAAAACTTACAGCTAGTATAACTTAAATAACAATAGTTTATGAACCATAAAGCCAATAACAAGTTTTCGCTTCTAGTGACTGTATAACAATTTGGTGCGAACAAAACGAATGCTTACATCGCTTGTTCATAAACCTTATAACTAGAGCGCGATTTTGGTTTCATTTCGGCGAGAGTGATTGAGTTCTTCTTTCGTGTCGATGGCTGCACTGCTGCAGTCATATTCTACGAGCCCAGTGCGTGGCCACGCGGATAGCGCTTTCATTGGTTTAGTTTTTTGCGATCGAAAGCACAAAACTAAAAACGAACCCTAGGTAAACATAATAATATTTGATGCATCAGTCTAGCAAAGCCCGGAATGAGATGCGCGGCAAGTCAACTGCCGTAATAAAGCCATATTTAATTGGCGCCAAACTGCATATCAAATATTCGGTTTCGTATTATCTGTTTTCGCATTAGCGAATGCTTTTTAATTGATACTCGTTTCGTCACTAGTAGGTACAGAAACAAACAAACGGCCCATTGGCCGTGAGTTCTGCGAACGAGGAGTCCGCGGAACGATCGATGGCGGCACGCGGTTCTCAGTATTCGAGCGAGGACGTGGTGCGTGCGGCAACAAGCAGCGCGGCGAGCGAGGGCTCTGGCCTCTGTGGCGACCGAGGCGGCGGCGAGCGGCGCCAAGACAAATACAACATTCGACCGGAACTTTTCCATCGAGTGATCGTCGTGATCAAAACCTAACGAGGCTCGGTCTCCAGGTGCTATTTATTTAAATTGGTCACACCTTTGTTCACAAAAGAAAATCGAACTAGAAATCAGACTATACAAATGTATTAATGACCATTATCATGTGATTGAAAACCTTAGCTGATGATGGAGACGGAAAAACCCCAGGGTTCTCCGCTTCTCGGTCACGCATAGTATACTCATCGCATTTGAGCTCATAAATGTACCAATGAGAAATTTCAAGACAAATGATGTTCAGCGTCTAATCTAACCATAGAAAGCTAGCTTTTGGAAATTATTTTCTTTCTTATATTTTATTTGGTTATAAATGTTCCCCAAAATAACCAAATGTTGCTGTTACCCCGCTGTTGGTGCGCGCCGGCGATTTGTTTATTAATGGGTATATTTCTGCTATGCTACGTGTCATGCAGGATGAACGCGAACCATGCTGTAAACACGAACGCGGAACGTCTGTAACTCATTCATGTTTATTTGTGTGCGTTCGCCCAGCTGAATGTTGTTAAATTTAAAGATTTTAAGTCTGCAGATATTTAGTGTATGACGTCGTGTAATTGTGTATGGTAAAAAAAAAATTGTGCATGCAGCCATTGTGGAGAAATTCACCAAAAACTGATTCCGCTGGGCGAACGTTGTCCTGGCGGAACTTTTTTTAATCCATCGACTTTAGAAGAAAAGAGATGTGTCCAAAAATTAGTGTGTATTTGTGTGTAATTGTGTATGTATGAATAAAATTAGTGCATGCATAAACTTCGGAGAAATTCAAGTTTCCGCTACGCGAACGTTTGGCCATTAGCTAGTTTTCATATAAAGCGCTTACATAGAGGGCTGTAGATTTTTACATACGTTGTTTTGAATTTGTTTATATTTGTTTAAAAAACAGATTTAGAAAAAATTTTAGGGTTTTAAAGATAAAAATATTAACGTAAAATACGCTTATTAGGTCTTAGTTCTTAAAGTATGCACTTTGGGGTCTAGATTTTCACGTTTATACAAACCTTGTAAGTGTCTGCAACATGTTGCCAAGTATCAATGATGTTCCGTTAGTAATTAAAGAGTTGTAGGGCAATTTACCATGAATAGATCACTGTTTACAAAGCAGTCAAATATCACGACGTTCTAAAGGAATTGCATGGTAAAATGTATGCCAATAATTAGTGTATTCATTCAACTATGCACATGCAAAATTTCATGTCATTAAATTGTTATGCGATGTGTGGGCATATCTACAACACCATACCTAATGACATAAAATCATTGCCTTATAACAAATTTGTAACTAGTTTAAAAAAATGGCTTTTAGAGCAGAGCTTCTACTCTGTGGCTGACTATTTAAATGTGAACAAGAGATGTTAACTTTTATTTTGTATAATTGCCAAAAATATTCTTGTATCTCAATTATTTTTTTCTTTTGTATACTATGAATAACTGTTTGCATGCCCTATTCAGGCAGAACATTCTGTACCTATCTGACTTTGTACCACCTATACTACAATGTTCTTGCAAATAAAGAATTTTTATTTATTTATTTTATTATTCAGTAATTAAAGAAAAAACAATTAAAATACTGACGAAGCATCGAAAACCTACATAACCCGACCAAGTTCGGATGGCTACAAAAAAGCGGCCGTGCAAAATATTTAGGTAACAACCCAAAATTTACAGTATAATACCGGTATTGAACTGGTATAGGTAATAACACAATTGTTTCGATATAATTTATAGGTCATTTATTTGTGTACACCTGACTACACCTACTTTTTTAAATCTATTTGACTATGACAGAAAGTAGGTACTATTTACGTAGATACTTTATTTAAGTACAATATTTGTGTACGCAACTGTACCATATTAATAAATACTATATTGAAAGATTAAGAACGTTTCTTAGATATATGGTACGGCCGCTTTTTTGTAGCCATCTGAACTTGGTCGGGTTATGTAGGTTTTCGATGCTTCGTCAGTTTTTTAATTGTTTTTCTTTAATTACTGAATTTAATGACATGAAATTTTGCATGTGCATAGTTGAATGAATACACTAATTATTGGCATACATTTTACCATGCAATTCCTTTAGAACGTCGTGATATTTGACTGCTTTGTAAACAGTGATCTATTCATGGTAAATTGCCCTACAACTCTTTAATTACTAACGGAACATCATTGATACTTGGCAACATGTTGTAGACACTTACAAGGTTTGTATAAACGTGAAAATCTAGACCCCAAAGTGCATACTTTAAGAACTAAGACCTAATAAGCGTATTTTACGTTTATATTTTTATCTTTAAAACCCTACAATTTTTTCTAAATCTGTTTTTTAAACAAATATAAACAAATTCAAAACAACGTATGTAAAAAGCTACAGCCCTCTATGTAAGCGCTTTATATGAAAACTTTATGCCAAAATGCTATACGCTTTATGGCCAAACGTTCGCGTAGCGGAAACTTGAATTTCTCCGAAGTTTATGCATGCACTAATTTTATTCATACATACACAATTACACACAAATACACACTAATTTTTGGACACATCTCTTTTCTTCTAAAGTCGATGGATTAAAAAAAGTTCCGCCAGGACAACGTTCGCCCAGCGGAATCAGTTTTTGGTGAATTTCTCCACAATGGCTGCATGCACAATTTTTTTTTTACCATACACAATTACACGACGTCATACACTATATATCTGCATACTTAAAATCTTTAAATTCAACAACATTCCGCTGGGCGAACGCACACTGTTTATTTCACACTTCTTTGCTAATTATACCCGGATCTTGAATTCGATGTTTGTATCATTTATTTATACGAATATCAAATTCATTCCACTAGTTATAACGAGAAAATTATATAATTAAAAAAAGAAGCACGTTTTCCATATAAATTTAACATTTCAAATAGTCAAAAAATGGTTGTACATACTTATATTTTGTTTGCAAAAGGGGTCAGAAAATTTACAGCTTGTGGAACAGTGTCTTCGCTAGCTCAAATTATGTGTGAGCACACGGTCCCGCTCTGCCCCACACCGCTTCAATGGAAATACACCTTAGCAGTTTGTTGAGGCCCGCCGTTTTAAAGCGATACTTCAATTATATACAGGCTCCTTCGCTATATTATCTCAAAAAGGTCATCTAAAAAAACAAGTAGGTAATATTGTGCGCCGCTGGAGGCTCCGCGAGAAATGATGGGAGGGCGATGACCTGTGAGTCGTCGCACACGATGGCACAAGCATGGCTCTCCGTGTGCGTGTGCCACAATCAGAGAGACAAATATCGAACTCCGAAATGTCTCATTCACAAATAATTGTTTGTCTGTGATTCTTGTCTCTGACTTTGGTACAGAGCATAGTTATGTTCTGTCATCGTTATAATAACGGAGGATACGCTGACGATACATGACAGCGATACCAATCTAATATTGCGTATCTTTAAGCTCGAGATAGCAGCACAATATACAAAAATCTCGTGCCACAGTTATCGAACTCCTAAATGGCTCCGAAATGGCTTGACTGATTTGTATGATTTATTTTGTGCTTATTTTTTAAGGTCTGAGTTCAAGTCTCAAGTCTCCCGGACTCTCCCTACTACCTAGGTAGGAAGAGTCCGCGAGACTTTATTTATTTGAAAAAGAAAACAAATTTATTTTCCTTAACTACATAACAGCACAACAAAAATAAATAATAAACAAACAATGAAAATAGTTGTAAGGAAAGCAGTGGTGGTTGCTCAGCTTGAATGCTTGTCTTACATTGGTTTTGGTTTCAGTAACCACGACGGTTGACGGCACGAACATAAAAACAGAGATATTTTAATAAATATGACGAAAAAAGTACGAAAATAATAAAATAAATTGTGATTTTTAATGAAAAAGAAAGAAAATAATACGCATATCGCAAATACCCTGCCATTATCTTCGCAGAGTATTTGCGTTATGCGTATCACCTGCTATGTTTGGCAGTCACTCATTTCAATGTAACCCTTTACGTACTTAATGAAGTATTACTGACTGAGCTAACGACTGGCACGAATCGAAATATTTCGGGAATCAACATGACATTAGCGGCTCGTTGCCCGGTATCGAGAGATCGACCGCTCGCGCTGAATCATTGCAATCTCGATGAACCGTCAACCGTCAAGCGCGTAACACTGTAAACTAAAAACACGTCACTTGGAGTAACGGCAGATTTGCCTGCGTGTCTTGTTTGGGCACTTCAACAAGTTCTGATTGTATATTCTGGCGAGTACCTCTACGTACCTACACCTACACCTAGTAAATTAGTTAAGAAATGGCCATAGCGAGCAAGCGATGCGATGCGATGTGGTCACGCGGCATCGCCACCCCCGACGCTCGAGCCGAGCGCGGCGAAGCGTGACAGTGGGCCGCGATGCCGATAACACATTATTTTACAGCTGGTAGTATCGTAACTCTAGGCAGTTTGCACAATACGCTTGCAATTAACATAACGTACAAAAGACAATCACGAGTTACACGCCTACCTCCCACTTTAGTGCACTATCTGACTACTGAAGAACGGATCACTTTTATGGCGGGTCGGTGATGTCTGAGGCGTTCACGATGTCCTTTAAAGACACTGATAATGTGAAGCATTTGGTACGCGAGGAGTTCATGGCACGGCACCTCGAGGTTCCGCGCTAATCCTGGGTTAATGACTCTTGTGATCTAACACTGTGATCATTAGATCATGAACTTGACTGGGCGGCCGGAGCGTGGGAATTCATTCAATGCAAATTTTCTACAGCCACAGGGAAGTGTAAGCAGTTCGCCTACACAGCCTGCTATTAACTACATAGCGGCCATTAGTGGCCTGCGACCGTAGAGGAAACAAAGTCTAGAAGAACACTCGGACGCAAATGGAAGTGGGTAATTCTCATAGGAGGTTCGATGACTTATACTTCTTACACATTGTGTATTTGTTCTCGCAGCAACCAAGCCTGCGTGTGACGTGTCGCCCATCCGCTTTACCTTCACGGCTTTACATCTTTCACAAGCTAAGCTGGAAGTCGCGGCGCCCAACGCCCTTGTCTGTCACACGTCCCATTGTTCTCTCACGTCACGGCGAAACAAAACATTGAAGATGCGCCAAGTCTAGTTCTACTCTTATATTTCCATAATACCGCTGCGCTGGTTAGCAGCCGCGTGACGTCGTGGCGTCGTGGCTTAGAACAAGCATAACACCATTCTTGGGTTTAGGTGCAAGTTATCTATATATATAAAAGGCTTTGTCCTGACTGACTTAGTGTCAACGCACAGCCTAAACCATAGGTCGTAGCGACTTGAAATTTGGAGGGTGTATTCTTTACATGATTTTATCGTGCAATAAGAAAGGATTTTTGAAAATTCGACCTCTAACAGGGTGAAAAGTGGGACAAAAGTTTGTATGGAAAAGCGTTTGTAGTAATTATGAGGCTTGATCAATTTCAAAAATGGAACTTTGTTGAGCAATCGTGTGTCAATGAGATGTTGACATGAAGTTTCATAAAAAAAGGATTTTATGTGAGTGTAAACTTTTTAATTGTCATTTCGGCCTCTTTAGATATCTAAAAAGTAATTGTTTTGTTTAGTAGAAACCAACATTAATGTAATGGAAGATGTATGATGTAAATTATAAAAAAATATATTTAAATAGGGTTAAAACTATCATTTTGATGTGCTTTAGTCAGGTGGCAAACATGCCCACGGTTTAGCTGATGGTAAGTTAGGGCATCAACTGCGCAAATTATACAACATACACTTTTGACGGATGGACTAATTAATATTAAATATAATCTACAATAAAGCCCGACACGTGCGTTTATTTAAGTTTGACGATGCCGAAGGTCTTACTAGGCCTGAATCATCGGTATTCTCCATTAAAATAGTGCAGTGTTAACATAATAAGATGCGTTTTTTGGGAAACAAAAAAAAAACCGACTTCAAAAAGTAGGTAAACTAAAAAGCATAAAATAAATTTACTTCGCACAAATAATACGTTTTTTCATTTAGTTAAATAGAAATTACTAAATAATTATTTTATAATTCTGAAGTCGGTGCCAAGTAAAAGCTATAACAACCTTTCTACAATATCAAATTACAGTACACACAATAAAGGGAGGCGTAGTTGTGCTAGTGCGCGGTCGCCCAGTATTGGTACTTACCACAGAAATATAACTAATATTCAGTCAGAAAATAGTTGTTAGAAAGATTGATATTATCTAAACAGAGTTATTGTTTACTTGGCACCGACTTCAGAATTATAAAATAATTATTTAGTAATTTCTATTTAACTAAATGAAAAAACGTATTATTTTGTGCAAAGTAAATTTATTTTTTGCTTTTTAGTTTACCTACTTTTGAAGTCGGTTTTTTTTGTTAAAAATTATTTTATTTTACGATTTTAAGTGATGGGTAGACCGAGCAAGAATATTTCTCGAATGAGGAGACGACGGTTACTTGAGACGGAAAACTTATTAATAATAAATAAAGAATTAAATCCTATCTCCTGACTATTGAGGGTCACGACCTTCTATTATTAGCTCATTTGACACAATAACTAGCAGTAGGAATATGCGTACAGTAGTGAAAGAATTATCCTTTAACTGCTAACTATTGAGGAGTTGACCTTCCATCATCAGCTCAACCACATAAAATTATTGCGACCAAGCTTTAATCCTGGTGTAGCCTCGAATAAATAAAATATGAAGGTTGCCCCCGATTTCTCTGGAATCCCATCATCAGATCATGACATGCTGACAATGGGACCACTTTTGAAATATCTCCGTTCCAACAGCTCACTTGACATCATAACTAGCAGTCTGAATATGTGTACAGTAGTGAAAGAATTATCCTTTAACTCCTAACCATTGAGGAGTTGACATTCCATGATCAGCTTAGCCACATAAAAAGGCGTAAATACTGGTGTAGCTCTGAAAAACACACTAATAACATAACATGTGCCTATAAAATACGAGGGCTGCCCTCGATTTCTCTAAGATCCCATCATCAGATCACGACATGCTGACAATGGGACCCCCTTGGAATCATCTCCTGTCCAACAAAAAAAGAATCATCAAAATCAGTTCATAAACGACGAAGCTAGCCGTGAACAAACATAAAAAAAAAGTAACATATATACGAATCGAATTGAGAACCTCCTCCTTTTTTGGAAGTCGGTTAAAAAGAAGAACGTCACAGTCATGTCATGTTATTTATTGTGTGAGTATAAACTTTTTGGTAGTCATTCGGTCTCCTTGAGTGCCCGACGATACGTTCCAAATTATGGAAGAAAAAAGGTCATTTATAAAAAAAAAATAGAATAAATTCAAATCCGTGATATAAGGGCCCTTCTACACGAGTGACTTTTTGCCACGGTCAATTCCAAAACATTTAGATATTCTTACCGACATTCAATTTAACCCCCTACATAAAAACGACTAGGTGTTATTAGTTAGACGTGTCTGTATGTGTGTGTGAGTCTGTCTGTGGCATCGTAACTCGCGAATGGATGAACCGTCGTGATATTTTTACTTAGAATTTATTCGTTCAGTGATAGATATTATTGTATTTATTACTTTTTTAATGTTCGCTTTAATTTTTAGCAATAGGATTTTTTTTTTTATTTTTGAAAATTTATGTACGTTTTGCATTATTTGATCTTTTTCTGATATTATTTATGTTCTTAATTTTTTACGATTTCTTTTTAGTTAGACTTTTTTGTTTCTTTATGCATGTGTTTTATTATGTTAAACATGATTTTGATTTTGTACAGTAACTTTTTTTAAATTTAATGTTAAATTCAATTTCACGTTTTCATGTATTTTTTGAAGATTTTCATAATATTTATAATGTGCCTTGTGGTCCGACCCTAAGGATGCCTGATTGTTTTGGAATTGACCGGCGCATTTTTCTGCTGGACCAAAGTTAGTAGAGAGTAAAGTTCGCCTCGAGATCTGGTTTTGTTGGCACCTGAAGGGAAGACTTCGAATATTGTTTACAAAGAAATACTTTAATTGGGTATTTATTTATAATGATAACTCAACTTACAATCGCGAGCAAAGCCGCGGGCAAAAGCTAGTATTCATATATAACTCCTACCTAGTCAGTCGATAGTCATATGTGTACAACATTATTGTTCTACAGCTGCGGGAGTGAGACAACACGAAATGTAAGTGCAGTGGTGAGTGAACTGCAAGGCATTTGGGTCAATGTCGCAGTGATCCAGCTATACCAATACTATCTACTCAACACGCGTCACGCGAGTCCCACTCCAAAGTTCTTCGCAGCTTAAGCGCCGTTCACGACGCGTGCTAGTTGTCTCACCACATCGACAGCTGACCGGATGTTACCGACGTGAGCCAAATAACCTCTGTCAGGCCTGTCTCACTCGCTCAAGGTTACGCGCTAAATGCCTACCGCTTGGCGTATCGTCGACGATACAAACGACAGAGGGCTGTCGGCCTGTCGCACGCCCGCCTGAGCAGCTGAGCGCTCGCACCGCACGTTTCCCGCGCAATTAAATACTTACGCTTCGAAATGCCGAAACCACGTAATTATTGTGCAGTAGATGGGTGTAAAAGTAAAATAAAATTATTTGTCCGGCTACGTATTACGCGACATTTAATTTAATAACCGTCATTTTAAAGATTCTAAGAAAGAAATTAAGAAATATGTCAAGGTTAGGCATTTATTATAGGTTGCATAATAATGTTTTTTTTCCATAAAATAAAAATTTGACTATAAAAAACTGAATTGAATTTTTATTTCTTAATTACCCAATACGGCCAATACCTACTCAACTGAAGCACAAGATTGTGTGCTAAAAATTAAATATAGAAATATTTGTATTTTTTTGAGAAAATAATTTCTTATGAATAAAATAAATTAGCTTCTAGCTTTTAGATTATTATCATTCGCAACTGCCGGGGCGCGCGGCGCGGCGGCAGCCCGCGCTGCGCTAGTTTTTAGTGGCCGTCAACCCTACCAATTCAGAGCTGCATCGTGAGCTGCATAGGTTTAGAGTATTTTGAATCGTAATGCAAACGAATAAAGTTGTAATTTGCTTGCAATGAATTTTGTAGGCAACTAAAGAAAAGTAAGCTTTACTTTGAGGTGAGCTAAATTGCACCATATTGCTTATGATATAAAGTCGTTTTTTCTTTAAATACTTTTGCTAAGTAATCCTTCTTTCTCTCTTTATTCTTTGCCTCTGTCCAACTTTCCTTTTGTACCAAGCGCTTGGGATGTATGGAACAAAAGCTTTTTGCAGCAAATAACAGTTTGTCCGACCCGGAAATCGAACCCAAAAGCACGCGGTGAGAGCTACGCTAACCACTAGTTTTGAGGCAGTAAAAGTACCTTCCGGAATCCAACACCAGACCCTGATCATCACTTGTCATGAAAATGCTGAATGAGCCCAAACACGATGAACCAGTATTAAAGAAGCCTGGGTACCGAGACAAGTCTAATGAGTCCAAGCACGAAGGATTTATTAAACATTGTAAACCCAATATTGGCGATGCTTAGAAACCGGTGGGACAGCACGGAGTTGGCTTTGTGTCCAAATGATGGCGATATATTGTGAAATGTGTGTGTAATACACCTCTGGCACACCCCTCTGGGTATTTTTTACCAGTTCCGATCACAAAAATTAGCTTTAAAGCAATTTCGCTTTGTTACCTTAATATAAAAACAATTTCCATACAGGATTAAAATGAGACCTATCTAGATCTTATTTTTAGCTTTGAACCTAAAGATATCGATATTTTTTTATAATTTTTGTCTGTCTGATGTTCTTACGCGCATCACGCCAAACGTTTGCATAGAATTGAATGCGGTTTCATACTTCTGTAGCTAGAGGTCTAACTTAAAACTGGTATATGTTTTATCTTTGTATTTTATCCAAGAGGGGGTAAATTAAATTAGGAAGTGTAAGTTTATATGGGAAGTAAGTCAATTTTTAAGGAAATTACACGAAATTCTGCACTTAGTTTACCTTCACAAAATAAATTGACAACAAGATAGATCTTTCAGAAATTCCACAGCCCAAGAGGGGCTTCTAGGAAATCTGTAGGAAACAGTATGGGATATCGAATTCCGAGCGGACGAAGCCGCGGGCAACAGCTACCCAGAAGCAGCAACATTAGTTCAAGAGGAGTTCAGCAATATTGGGAGGAATTCTCATAACTTTGCGTCTTGCATGTCATGGTAGACTCATAGTATATCTGATATTGTGATAACAAAGTGATAGACAACAAGCTTCGAGGTCCTCGCGGTGCGTCGCCACAAAACACTCGGTCACGTACAAACGGAAATCCTACAGAAATTGATATTAGCCGAAGCTACAACAATATAACATTTATTATACGTCTGTCTGATGGTACGTGTTGTTTAGCAGGCGAATAGGTAAATTGTTACATTATATTTTGTTAATTATTGGACATGTATAGTTAAACAGTTATTAGGCAGTGCTCGCGTGCTGTATGCTTTAATTAATGAAACGTTACAATTTCATCAGGGGAGGGCGGACGCATTCCTCGTGTGGCGCAGGCACATCGTGTTGGTGGCGTGTGGCGTTCGGGTGGCTCGCCGAGGTAGGTCGAGTGCCTCCACAAATACCTCAATATCAAAAATAAACCAAGCACAAGTCAATAACAGTTACCACAACGCATTTACCGATTGTACTCAAATAGTTTTATATTTCCCTGTGTAAATGTCGGTGTTAAACTTAGGCTACGGGGCCTACGGGCACAGTATAAATATGTACAAACAGTACGGAAACTGCCTACAAACGTTCGAAACGGCACGCACACATAAACATGCACACCGACGAGACCCCTAAGCGATTGTCGCGGTGCTCTCAGTAGCGAGTGCCGCGTGGAAGCGAGTGGTCACGTTTAAAATTTCGCCGACCACCAGATGATTTTGTTCAATATATCGAGAAAATGGATGAAATTTTTCGTTATTGCTTTAAAAAACCACACATAAACTGCAAAGTAGCTGAATTAATTTACAAAGAATTAGACAAAATCACTTTTATAGTACCCTGTCTGTTAATGGTGAGCGAGGTCCGAAAGGCAAAAAACTTCGGTAATTTTAATTATTTAATGACTTTAGAAAATTACATTTTTTCACAACAAAAGTCGGACTCAGAACACAAGACAGAAGACGAAACATAAGGTGTCATATATGACATAAAAAACTATCAAAAAATATTAAAACTAAAACATATATAGAAAGGAGGTTCGTGTCGCTAACACTGTCCTTGTTTATTTAAAAAAGCTGTTTATAAGATTGAGATTTTTTTACACAATTAAATTTAATAATAAAGAATTTCGTACCTTACTTAATTAAGTAAATAATTTGTAACTTTTCCCTTTTAGCCCTCTCTTTTATTTTAATTTGTAATGTTATGTTAAATTACATTTTGTACGCCGCGTGCTGTAATATTTAGATAAATATCTACAAAACAAAAACAAAGATCTATAGTCAATTCATATAGACTTGGCAAAAACAGTAAACAACCCCCCGCCAATTACAAATTACGATATTGCGAAAGAATAACACACTGTACGTTACCACATTGAGTTGTATAAACTAGTTCACACACCAATACACTAATATTCACATAAATTCATTGTAAATTCACTGTGCAAATGTATTCGTTTTGCAAATTTCGTTATTCCAAGGAGACTTCAAGCCACAGATTAATAAACGACATGGAAGTTTGACATTTGATTTTAGGGATGGGAACAAGTGAACTAAAGAACGAATGGGATTGATTTACGTTTTTGTCAGTGATGATGAATTAAAATTGTTCAAAACATTCTTAAATTTATTGAATTTGAAATTGAATTAAATTTTATTTCATTTATTGATCGAGAAAATTGTGGATAGTGAAAATATAGTATTATAAAAAAAAAAAATGCAATCATGGGCAAAAATTTAATATAAGAGGTACTTAAGATTCGTTCAATCACGAACGACACATAACTAAATCAAAGTCCATTTTTAACCGACTTCAGCGACTTTTAATTAATTAAGGGATATTTTATATTGCATATCAAATAAATAATCGCCTATCAATACATACTCATCATTTATATTCTTTTTTACATCAAATAACTTACTTCACTACAGATAAACTAAATGTTTAACAAAACTCAAACTGCAGATAATTCGAAATTACACATCAATATGACATTCCTTTTTTCCTCATAATGCAATACAGTTAAATTTATTTTTGTATAAAAATACTACATGCATAGCATAAATACTGACTGCACATCAAATTTACCATATTTCATAGCAAAATAACTATCCCAGTCGCATATTAACCAGTAAGTACAACAAAATCTGTTCATCATAAATAAAAAACAGCTCGGCAAATTTAATGATTATTATAACAAAAAAATCCTTTTACATTGCATTATTTCTAAAAGCAGAACAACTTAACTGAAAAACTTCGCGCGTTTTTTCGTCACTGGAGTAAATAATATAAAAATAAAAGCTATAGTTATGGCATAGGTCAATTATGGGTAAAGTAGTAGGTTAGGTTAGGTTAGAACTGCGACCATAACATATCATGCTGACCATAGAATCAATCTGTGTGATACTCCGACCCCATTTTGAATCCACCCACTAAATAAAATAATATTATACTACCTACCAATATCTTATTATCATAGATCGTAACAGACGACAGTACGTGGCGCCACCTGCAGAAGCTAAAAATGTGCCTGTGCAAAAAAGGAAGCGTGGGTGCCCCGCGAAAGCAAGACCCGCTTTAATAATTCAATAAATTACAATTTTGTATCTAATTTTATATTTTTTTTGCTGATCTCATTATGTGATAATTAATAAATAATAAGATGACTGTGACTAATAAAATGTTGTTTGATTTAGAAAAACTGCTGTAAATATTATAAAAATAGAAGCTATATTTAAAAGAAAAAGAGTTAACATGTATAATGTGCATTAAGATTATTAGCTGTGCATTGATAAAAAAGCTTTTGCTTTAGGAAAAATTGCTGTGCGCTGTGAAAATAAATTGTAGTGTGTTTAGTGATATTTTGAGTTGAATATTTTGTTGTGCAACCAGTAGTTTTGATGGGAGTTCGGTATTAGTTTGCATAGAAAAAGGATATTTTATGATTTGCGTTTAAATACTACCCATTAATTAATAATGAATGTTGAAGCGCCATTTTGAGTAGTTCATAGCAGTTCATTAAATGATTCACATCACTATTTTTTTTCGTCAGCCATTATTGTTTACGTTTTTTGCCAAGTCTAAATGAATTGACTATACAAGTTGTTATGTGTCAATATTAAACTGTGTATCGTATTTTGTTGAGATTAACCGATGCTCTGAGATTACCTATTTAAATTTTATTTGTTAACTAGTTATTCCAATACGATTGAATGATCACTAAAAAACACTTTTTTTTTCATAAAAAGTCAATATCAAAAAGTTTGAAAGTATCAACCCTATAGCTTCAATAGAGCGTAGGTACCTAATTATTTTATGAAATAGGCTTAGTTTCCATACTGTTACATATTTATACTGTGCTACGGGCCACACGGCCTTATCTTGCTGAGTTATTTCCGGACGGGCAGATAACCTTAGATTGTTAGTCAGCACCCCCTTTAGGGGTATTTATGTTCTGTGGTCAGCACTCAGCAGCGAACCAGCCATGAGTCTTTAACTTTTCAATCGAACAACAAAATCGAAGTTGTCTCGTACATTTTCAAATGCGAAGGTAACGTCACGTTGATGTTTTTATTTTATTTTACTTATTAGGGATAAACAAACAGTTACAACATTAAGAGTAAATTAAAAAATTTAACAAATTAAACAGTGATTAAATGTGCACTCACAACGTTATCCACAAAATATAAGTCAAAAAATTGGTGACATATTTGCAACTTAAAATTAAATAATATGAAGAAAAGAAATGCAAACAATAGGCAAAGAATGCGAACACCTCCAGTTATTCCTTAATTTGCTTGATATTTTGTATTAATGTAGTTCTAAATACGTTAGCGCGCATGGCAAATATATCTAAATCTGTAAAATTAAAGTTATAATTTTGACACAAGCGTCGCAAGGGTGCTCGAACTCCAGCATTAGTTCTGCAGGGTGGTACAGCAAACAATGGACGTGTGCGCACTTGTCGCCTTATAACAGTTCTAGGAACAATGTAGCTTAAACTACTAGTTAACTCAGTGCAGTTATACCTATTACCACAAATATCATAAAGAAGCATCATTTCTAGGAACAAACGTCTGGATTTTAAGCACATGACATTATAGTTTTTAAGTAGGTCCTCATAAGTTGCGTTACTTTTAGTGCATTGATTTCAGGAATTTACGTTGAACCATCTCCAGATTGTCAACGTATATGTTATAAAAAAACTAAAAAAACACGCTTTTAAAGCACATCAAACTAAAAAGTGAAAAATAATTCTTATTATAACCTGAAAATAATAATAAACGAAAAATACTAGTACTATTGTGAAAAAAAGCGTGGGTCGCTCGATAGACGAAAAATATGGCACAGAGCGCCCCACGTTTTTTTTCACAATAGTACTAGTATTTTTCGTTTATTATTATTTTCAGGTTATAATAAGAATTATTTTTCACTTTTTAGTTTGATGTGCTTTAAAAGCGTGTTTTTTTAGTTTTTTTAAACTATATTTATTTTTCACTTTTTAGTTTTAGTTTTTTTTTAATCCTGGCGATCCTAATCAGGATAATGAGATAAATTTATGAAATTATTATATTGTCGCTGATTCTTTACAAGTGTAGAAAGTTTGAATTAAATCTGTCCGTTTAAAGTGGGTCAAAATAGAGTCCAAAGGAGTCGGTTACATACAAACAAACAAACAAACAAACATACAGGTGAAGCTAATATAAGCGTGTTAATAAAGAGGGTTCCACACCGCCACGGCATATTCCAGTTGTGATCTGACCAAAGATTTATACAAATGGATATACCTATGTAGGTATGTGCATTCCTAAATTCAAGTGTAGACCTCATCACGAACCCATACATACGATAAGCTTTCTTTATAATGGTCTCAATGTGCTGATCTAGATGAAGCTTATCGTCGAGCAAAACTCCTAGGTCACGTACGGTAGACGATTTTGATAGAACTACATTATTAATATGATATCTATTTGAAATTACATTTCTGTTCTTTGTGAATGAGATACTGACACACTTAGAAATACTTAAATTAATTTTATTATCTATGCAGTATTTGGCGAGTCTGTCTAAGTCTTCTTGAAGTAAACGGCAGTCTATTGGAGTTTTGATAGCTCTGTAAAATTTTAAATCGTCTGCGTATAATAAAAATTTTGAATATTTAAAACAGGTTCCATTGTCATTTATGAATATAATAAACAACAATGGTCCTATTATCGAGCCCTGGGGCACGCCCGACGTAACAGTTACTGTTATGTTTTGACGATATTGTCCGTATTACCCTATAATATGCCCAACTAAACTCTTAAGTAACTAAACCAATTTGTTTCTTCTATTTCGACACCAACCTTTTTCCTTCCAAATGAAGCAAAACAAAGAAGTTGCATGAAGTAATAAAACAAAAAACTTGCCAAATCTCTACTCGAAAGCGATATCTACTGGTATTGACTAAACAGAATAGGATTTAAGCAGGAATCACTGCTACCTATTGGCATTTGTAGCGGTGCCCTGGTGCCCCAAGACTAACATAATCACTCAGTTGTATGGTGGGTGGTGTCTTGCTCGGAGTAATGAAAATAATGCTACTGCCAGCAGATCACTGTGCAGCTTATCTGTTCCCCTAACAATCATATAATCGGTACATATCTATTGTAATGGGTTGAGGCGTCCTTCGAGTGCTTGTACACAATCTTATCATAATCAATTATTAATGTTATCAACGCGGGCAATTGATACCTGCACGCGAAGCGCACAATCCTATGCGTCAGGCCATAATAAATAATGATGTTTGATGGATAACGTAAAAGATGATCCACTCAGAGTGGCGGTGGCACGGGGCGCGATGTTCGACACTCTGCAGCAGTGGGCGAGTGACGGATAATGACTCAATGAAACGAACCGCTTTGTGGCTACCCCCTTTAATTAGATTATTACTCCACTACACCATCCTTAAATTGGTTTACATGATGTGCTCAGTAATCTGGCACATGATAGCAGCTTGTTGACTGACATTAATGATGCCTCGTTGTTTCGTATCGCGCTAAAATACCTTCTCAAGTGATTAATTTATTACAACGGGATTGTTCATGAATCACGATGTGGCCGCCACTTCATGGCCTTTTATAAGTAGCACAATGATAAACCCACAGGTGAATGTGTGCTCAAATCATTTGCTTTAAGCTAAAAGCTCTACTTTATAGTTGTAGAACAATAATTAAGCTCTCGCTACACTCTCTAGCGGATGCGCCGGATGCCCCGCAAAGAAAATAAACACTCATAGAGGTCATAACTAATTTTCACACACAACACAACTCGCAATGATGTGGAGTGTGCACTACTCGTTCTTTACTCTGTGAACCACTAGTGAGGCAGTGAGTATAGGCACATTACACAGGTACTGTGTGCTTAAAGGTACTTTTAGATTAAAACCAAACGGACGTCACGGATGTGATCACGAGGCCATCATTACTTAATTCATTAATACAAACTGTAGCTTCTCCTACCTACGCAAGGACCGAAAATACTTTGGAATATATTTATGCCAGTGACACAGCTAACACCTCGATTATTTTAGTTTTGGTTTTGGTAAATAGGTAGGATGTAATACATGAGGATGGAGAATTCAGTGATTCAGCGGCCAATTAGATCCGCCGGGTGTTTAAGAGATATCTCGTTAGTCTGTTCGTCGTCACTGTCGGCTGTTGGCCTGTATTTGAGTACGAAGAAACAGCGAGGAGTGCGTTACGCGCGAGTGTGTCATGATGCGCGAGCATCTCTGCTCCGTACCGTACCGAGATCGGCGGCGGTCACTGCCCCCGGCTGATGGCTGCACGTGGTTGTCGGAGCTGCGCCGCTGTCTCTGAGCACTGCCACTGCCACAAGTCACTCACTGACACGATCACACGACACTGGCTACGTGTGCACTCGCGGAGACGCGGGGATGCGAGCGCGTGAGGTCTCGCATGAGCTTCGACTGCGCGCAAACAAGGAATGACATGGATCGGATCGCGGGCAGGCAAACGGCGGGCGGCGCGGGTGGGGAGGGGCGGCGGCCCGCGGACTGCCTGCGACCCGCGTGCCGCTAGTGCCGCGACCACCCGCTCAGGCGCTCAGCTGATACTTGATAGCGCCGCGCGTCGCCGTCGCCCAAGAGTCCCGGGACGCGGATACAACAATGCAAAGCAATGTTATTTAATTAATAGGTAAGTACTGATGCTACTGAATTCTAGAATGATATCAATTTCCTGAAACATCACTCATACTCTCATCAATTCATCATCATACTCAATACAAATAGATAAAATTGAGTATCTGTTTTAAATGTCAACATAACAATGTTTTTAGGGTTCTGTAGCCGAATGGCAAAAAACAGAACCCTTATAGATTCGTCATGTCGGTCCGTCCGTCTGTCCGTCCGTATGTCATAGCCACTTTTTTCCGTAACTATATGAGCTATAGGTACTGTGGAAACTTGGTAAGTAGATGTATTAGGTGAACCGCATTATGATTTTCATACAAAAATAGAAAACGTAACAATAAATTTTTGGGGTTCCCCATTCTTAGAACTGAAACTCAATTTTTTTTTCATTAAACCCATACGTGTGGGTATCTATGGATAGGTCTTCAAAAATGATATTGAGGTTTCTAATATATTTTTTTTCTAAACTGAATAATATATAATTTTAGTCTGTCTGTCTGTTTGTATTGGCTAATCTTCTAAACGGCTGGTCCGATTTTGATAAAAATTAAGAAGCAGGTAACGAATGTAGGGTTACATAAGTTTTTATTGATGTACACCTGCTACGCAGATAAAACCGCGGGCGAAAGTTAATTTGTATGTTTGATTGTCATTTGTGTTGTAGCTAATCAAAGGAAAATGCTGGTCGGATTTTAATAAATATTTTTGTGTATGAAATAAGTCTTAAGAAAGGTTTTAGGATAAGTACTTGAAATTAGGATAAACTTCACGGGAGCGGAGCAGTAACATTGTACGCGGCTCAAACCGCGGCAGCAGCAATTCGTTTAAGCTCCGCTAATTTAGAGTACAATTATTTTTGTATGACAATTCTAAGTGCTTTGTGAAGTCTAAGGAATAAAAAAAAAATTAATTTCAATAAAACAAATTTCCCGCGGACGAAGTCGGGGGAAAAGCTAGTCATCAATACAAATAAATAAAATACAAATTTCAAAACAACAACGTATTTTAAGCTTAGTAGTTTAGTGCTATTTGCACTTTTTTTTTATTTTTGTTTGTCTGTCCGTATCGACTAATCTTAAAAACCGCTAAATAGATTGTGATGAATGTTTAGGAGCAGCAGACCACAGAAGTCTCGAGCAAGGCAATGTAACTAATACGCAAGACTTAAAATGTTCACTTATTTTTTACTTTTTAGTTATTTTTCGTATTGTTGAAAATAATTTTATTTACTCTTTTCAGTGAAGTACTTAAATGTATTTAAACATTTTACAGGCACTGTAATCATCGTTTCATCATTTATCTTAAAATAATGCATCTGACGTT
The DNA here is from genome assembly GCA_905147285.1 of Hypena proboscidalis. Lineage (NCBI taxonomy): Eukaryota > Metazoa > Arthropoda > Insecta > Lepidoptera > Erebidae > Hypena > Hypena proboscidalis. The sequence goes on along the minus strand of LR990132.1, from coordinate 22,971,764 downwards.
AACGGTCCAAATGTGCCAATATTTTTTTTATTTTTTATTTTAATCGCACATAGGCGGACTTAATGCCATAGGCATTCTCTACCAGTCAACCTTTGGGTGATGCTGAAGCTGTAGGTGCAAAAGTGTAAGTTTTAATTAAGAGCAGAGTTGAATAATAAAATAATTATGTTTAAAAAAAAATATCACCTTACTTCTAACCGTTAAGGAGTTGTACCTTCCATCATCAGCTCAACAATATAAAATGATGGCTGTCAGACGCAAATAATTAAATAGATTCGGAAAATATATGAAAACACTCTTATTTCCTATAACATTCGAAGGCTTCCCTCAATTTCCCTAGGATTCTATCATCAGACCCTGGCATCCATGCCAGGAGCCATCCTCTAGGTATATTCTTTTGAATAAAAAAGAAATTATCTAAATCAGACCACAAAGTAAATAAAGAGTAATGCGTGGTCTAACATAAAATTGAGGTATAAAATGGATGGTTATTTAAAAACAGCGAACGAATTCGCAATGTTATCCACACACCTAGATGCCTACCCACACACAACTGGTGGAAAACGTACTAAAAAAACAAACATTTATCCTTACTTAGGTAAAATTATTAATAATCACCGGTAATAGTTATTTATGCAACTGTTCTATAATGAGGGGTATTAAAACACGAGTGTGGGTTATATAGTATAGTAGTATAGTATCACATGAGTGTTTTAATACCAAATTATAACAGTTGCATACAAGACTTTATCTACACCCATGATATGAATAATAATAATAATAATAATAAATTTATTTGTCACAAAGAAATAGATTAACATGACTTAAATAAAAATGTTACAGTATAGATTAGATTAGCACAAACAAATTGAAGCATCTGCAGCCGAACTAGGCGTTAACCTGTATCTCGGCTGTCAGCGCTAATCCCCACCGTGTAAACTTTTCTAAATATACTTAGTAGTTAAATGAAAATTTTACAACAATTTCTTTGCAAAAGGTTTATAACTAGGTTTAAATATAATATTGTTAAGTGTGAAAGGAAGTTGTGTATATCCGCATGTTTTGTGTTGTGGGTGAGTAAGGGTGTGTGTGTTTTGAGTATTGTGTAATGTATGACGAAATGTGTGTTTGAGTGAGAGTCTTACTAGTGCATCGAGTTGCAGGAAACTTAGGTCATCTGGGAATATTGATAAAATCTTCTGTTTGCATATATGAGAGGCTTTGTAGGTAAGTAATTAATTTATTTTTACATGAAATCTTGTTTAATGGGTATATATTCAAAATTTGATTAATTTTATCACAAATATAAGGCCCTAAAAATACATAAAATCGTCTGATGAATGATGTCTTAGGTCTATAGGCAGAACATACTTTGTATGTTCTACGTTTGTCTAAGTAACCACGGTCATAGGTAAGCTCCCCATGCTGTTTCAAGACAATTGAGTGAATAAAGAGCTGACGGACAGTAAGAAGTTTACACTCTTGATATAGTAAGTATGTGGGGTAACGCATTGGCTTGAAATTATATACCTTTAATATTGCTCTTTGAGCTATCTCCAGACTCTTTAGTGCGGTTTTTGTTGATCCTCCCCATGATGATATACAGTAGGTGAGTATGCTTTGACACAAGGCTAGGTATATGGTTTTAAGAAGCGTTGTGTCCGCTACGTGTCGGAGGTTCGCAAAAATGTAAATTAGTTTGCGTACACGGCCACTAACGTTCTTTATGTGTGTCTTAAAGTCAAGATGGTGGTCTATAGTTACCCCTAAATATTTAATGCTATTGACGCTTTCAAGAGGAGAGCAACAACAAATTCCTTCACTTGAGCAATCATGCGGAGTTATGAAGTGGTCGGACTTTATGTTAAGAGATGTTGATCTTAAACCAAATGCAATATATTTAGTTTTTTTAGCATTTAATGAGAGGATATTGTCACCAAGCCATTCTTTCACCGAGTTAAGTCCGTCTTGGGCCGCTCTAAAGGCTTCGTCCCAGGAATCCGCGGTAAAGAGAAGTGCGGTATCATCTGCGTAGGATATAATCTTACCGCGCAGCAGATTAAGGTTTGTAAGCTCATTTATATAAACGAGGAACAACGTGGGACCCAAAATACTTCCCTGCGGGACTCCATACGTAACCGGGAGGTCAGTACTAGTGTGGTTAATTACACGTATTCTTTGAAAGCGCCCAGTGAGATAGCTATTGAACAAATTTAACTGAAGGCCCCTGATCCCAAGTCTTTCCAGTTTATTTAGCAGTATGGAGACAGAAATCGTATCAAACGCCTTTGCCAGGTCAAGAAAGATGGCGACACATTTATTACCTTTATCTATATTAGATGAGATCGTCTATAAATGTTCTGAAACCATAGGGTATTGTACAGTGTTGTAAGAACTCTTTGGTTAGAAATGTCCTTTGCTGCATTAGAAATATCTGGTGGTGTGTTATCAAAGCTTGTATCACTCATTTTTGTAAACAACAAAATATTTTTTTTTTTTCAATACTATTATTGAACAAAAATGGCGGGATACGATTCGAATAAGTTTTTATTTAAATTACGGCGCTGTGGTAGTGAAACGCGCGTGCATGCATGACATGTTCTTTTTTTGAAATTCATAAAGATGCCATGAGAATGTGGCTGTTCGATGAGTAAAAAACCGGCCAAGTGCGTGTCGGGCCACGCGTAGTAGGGTTCCGTAGAAAAATATTTTTAATTTTCCTTTTTAACTAAATGGCGTCCTTCAGAAAGGAAATGTTTGTAGTACACGAAACCAGCTAGCACGTATGACGAGATGTATGAATGTTGAGGAAGCGAAAGAAGTGCGAGCGAAGCACATGGCGTTCCATCGTCTCTGCCTACCCCCGTGGGATAGAGACGTGATTTCATATATGTATTATGTATGTTTATTTATGTTTCAAGAATTTTGAACTAAATATTCTGAGTAACTGCATCTGACATTTCGGACCCCTATTCCTCTTGAACTAATGAAGTGAACTTATCCGCTATAGTTTTTCTTTAAAGTTCATTACATGAACTACCGACACAATTTTTTTCAGATTTTGGGATCCAGTAGTTTAGCTTTTAGAGGGGGGGGGACGCCCTACTCGAACAAAAATTTGCTCTTTAAAGTTAATTATCTCGCAAACAAATCTCTAAATCAAAAAACTGTCTTAGCAACCCCTAAACTTTTTTAAAAGTCCTATCTAACAATACCCACACTATGGGGTAGGCGACAAAAAAAAAAACATCCCTACTTTACATGTAGGGGAGCTACCTGAAAAAAAAATATTTTTCCAAATTTTATTCTACGACTTTCTTTGTTTAGTTAACAAACATGTTCATGCAAAATTTCAGTTTTCTAGCACCAACGGTTTCGTCGCTATGCCGTGGACAGACGGACAGACGGACATGGCGAAACTATAAGGGTTCCTTGTAGGTACTACGGAACCCTAAAAAGGAGTTGCATAATGAATTTTAGTACAACATTAGTACACCCGTTTGGGTGTTATAATGGTTATTATGACACTGGCTGTTTTAATGTTGGCAATAAGCTAACTGTTTCAAGAACGTTTATAGAGGATTTATAGCATGGGTGTAGATAAATATGATTAATTTATTACTTTTATCTCGCCTTTCGGTAATTATTAATTATTAATAATTTTAAATTAATCACATTTACCGTAACATATTATATACGTAGATTGAAAAATATAGATATGTACTCATATAGAGTACCACAAAATTGTGCACTTCTAATAGTAAACAAATATTGTATAGATACATTATTGGAGTCAATAATATGTAAGTATATACAACTAGCAACATTTTATAATGTTTTTTTTTATTAAAAAAAAGCCTCTGTGAGATTATGCTGCCAAGAGCCAGATTGCGCTGCAAAATTCTTGGCTTCTAAAATTGTTCTTTAAGAAGTCTAAGAAGTATCACCTAAGTACTGTCGCCTCCTTTATAAATATTTTCTTAAAAATGAATAACTGACACCTGAGTGCCTTTACTGTCAAAACCAGAGACATTTTGAAATATTTTCTTTGCCGTGATACGTCTAATTCTAATAAATACCATACTCCCTTTGGAGTACACTACACTAAGCAATTCACGGCTGCGGATCCCTCAAGCTGCTACGGAAGTGTATTTGCTGTCAAAAGCAAAGCTGAAGGCCGAAGCGGCCGAAGGTGCCGATTTTTTCAAATATTTTCTTTACAGATAATCCCAGGGAAAAATTTGACTTAGCTAGTTTTTACGTCCAGATTAAACTATATTTGTTTTACGAGCAAGCAGGCAGGATGATATAATACCAATGTTCTTTTCTAAAATTTGATTTGTTGATAGAAACTAGCTTAGATAAATGTTCAGCTTGGATTTATGTACACAAAACTTGGCACCCATATAACATGTCCCATCAAGAACATAGTCAATATTGCGCCTACAAAAGAATTGACATTTATGTTTCTGATGGGATAGAGTAGAGTAGAGTATTCTTTATTGTACACCAAAAATATACAGTTTGACAATAAATAAATACAACTTAAAATTATTTTCAAATGCACAATGGGCGGTATCGCTATAAAGCAATTTCTTACAGGCAACCTTTGGATGGATAAAAAGATAGTTTGTGTTGCAGGCAATATATAGGGTAGTTGGTGTATAAAAATAAAAATCTAAATAAGTCTTATAGGTAATATTTACAAAAACAGAGATATCCTAATTTCAATATTTACACATATCTCACAATAGTTACATACATTATAAACAACATATAGATATAATAACATATATACACAAATACTAAATAAATATATAATAATATATTAATAAATATATAATTACATATACAGGGTGTATGTTTGAAACGGGGCAGTAAGGGCAAGTACCTTAACCGTTGCAGTTACAGCAAAACGTTCTTAAAAGACCTTCCCTAACTTTTTGGGACATTTTGAACTGCATTCACAGATTTTGTAAAAAACTTAGCAAAAAAAATGCAAAAAGTTCAAATTTTTTTTTTTATGCCAATCGATTCTATTTCATGTGGGGATCACAAAACTCTATGGGACCATTTTAGCTTTCAGTACTAGAAAAGACAGAAATCGCCAAAAACGTTTCCCATACATTTCGGCAACAGAAACGAATTTCTACGATGGTCTAACTTTTTGTTATGGCCTGGAAGTGGGTAGAATTGACTGTAAAGTAAATAAAAAGAATTTTTACCCTCAAATTTCGAATTTGATTTGAAAATCTGTGTGTTATACTTAGTTTCAGCTGAGAAACTTCGTATGAGTTATTAATTAAGGATTTTCGCTAAAATGTCTTCTAATCGTGAAAAAATTGACTTATTAGAAGCGTATTTTGAAAGAACCCTGCAATTCCAGGTTTTTCAAAAGATTTGTAATAACCTTTCTTGTTGGCACATGCCGCAACGGATACTTATTGCGGTACCACACTAATGCAGCTCTCGCATTTCGATTATTGACAAAATACGCTTCTAATAAGTCAATTTTTTCACGATTAGAAGACATTTTAGCGAAAATCCTTAATTAATAACTCATACGAAGTTTCTCAGCTGAAACTAAGTGTAACACACAGATTTTCGAATCAAATTCGAAATTTGAGGGTAAAAATTCTTTTTATTTACTTTACAGTCAATTCTACCCACTTCCAGGCCATAACAAAAAGTTAGACCATCGTAGAAATTCGTTTCTGTTCCGAAATGTATGGGAAACGTTTTTGGCGATTTCTGTCTTTTCTAGTACTGAAAGCTAAAATGGTCCCATAGAGTTTTTTGATCCCCACATAAAATAGAATCGATTGGCATAAAAAACAAAATTGAACTTTTTGCATTTTTTTTGCTAACTGTAAGTTTTTTACAAAATCTGTGAATGCAGTTCAAAATGTCCCAAAAAGTTAGGAAAGGTCTTTTAAGAACGTTTTGCTGTAACTGCAACGGTTAAGGTACTTGCCCTTACTGCCCCGTTTCAAAAATACACCCTGTATATAAATACTTAAAAAGATAGGAGAAATACAGTTTTACTCATATCTGCTAAGTCTGTTTAAAAAATAAAAAAAAATATGATGATGGTTGTACAGAAAAATAATATTCTTTTCACCACACCAGCACGAAAAAGATCGTTTGCTTGCCAGAATTCAGTGAGTAAAAACCGTTTTTACTCACTAGTGAGGCAAAGTGATTCAAAATTTGAAACACAAAATCACAACACAGGCGCTGGAAAAAAAACAAACAGCCACCATGTAGGTTAGTAATAAACATTGACATAAATTTTATTAAATAATTACATACGATACGTTTTAATTCTTTTAAATTATATAAATACGCGCTTATTTAGTATTTTAATGGTTTTATATTCGTGATTGACCATTAAATTAATTAAAATCAGGTACTTAATATTAGACTCTAAATAAATGTTACGGAACGAATTTCCGAACGCACGATTTAAAAAAAAAAGTCTGTGTCTGTGTCAGTCATCGCGGGCAACTATAAATTCTTTTCAGTTTATGTTTAATTGTTTACTGGAACTTTTTAACAAAAAAATAGTGAATCCAGTGATAAAGAACTTTGTGGAACTCCAAAAGTGTTGCGACAACTTGCTTCTAACACAGAAGTTTGCTTTTTTACCAGAAAAATCACGTGAAAAGTACACGTGAGTAGTTTTTGAAAGCGTACGACATATTTAATTAGTAGCGACTTACAAAAGGCCCTAAAAGGCATTCTGAATTGGTATTACTGTCGTATTTCATGGAATTATTCTAGGTTAAGCAATCGAGTACAAGTTAATTTAAATCTTAATATTTTCTCACTGGAAGAGGTGAAAAGTTTTGTATGCAACGCGTAAGAAAAATTTAATTTCCAGTTCGTGACCTCTTAAAATCTTTCGCTTGCGAAGTAGTCTTTATAAGAATCACTCGCTACGCTCGTGATTCAATTTAAGACTACTTCGCAAGCTCAAGATTTAAAATTGACACTCACAACAGAAATATAATCTTTTTCTCACTTGTACCATAAATAACTATTAACCAATACTTTAATAAAAACGAATTTAGTGACTGGGCGCGCCTGATGTTTACTGGCAATGCATTCCACAGCCTTGTTGCTTGGACAACAAAAGATTTGTCATAAAAAATGTCGAATACATGTCTTAAATTTTCCGATGATCTCAAGGATCTCGAATGTGTATCATCAAGGAAAAGAAATCGGTCTTTTAAATAAGAAGGAGTAGAAGAATTAAACAAGATGTTGTAGAGTAGATAGAGAATGTGAGCATTCCGTCGAAGGCGAATTGGGAGCCACTTGAGCTTATTGCGGTATTCAGATATATGATCATATTTGCGCAAGCCAAATATGAACCTTATACATAAATTTTGAAGGATATCATTACCTTTTGTACAGAAACGGTTTGTATTCGCCATTAAAACATTTTCATTTGGCAATTCTTTATAAGAATTCATTTATTACTCTTGTAACGAAACAATAGCGCGATTTAGGAAACAAGTACAACGCTATCTATCGAACGCTTCAAAAAACTTATCAGTAATTTATAGTTTTAAGATTTTTTCCTTTGTATATGCCTAATAAGCTACCTTTATGCCAAATACCAAGTTTCTAAGTCATCTAAAAGTGGGTCAGGTTTTTGATATAATTATAGGTAAGTCAATAACAAAAAATGTGGTTTTTGAACGTTAAGAAGAAAAAATCGGTATGGTATTCTCATACAAAATTACTATGGTTGTATCTTTTACATTTTTCATCACAATGTTATAATTTTTGCACAGCCAATTTAAAACATCATTATCTATGTTCCTTCGATTTCAAATTATCTTTAGTCTGCTTATTTAATAAATTATAGGGATCCAAACATCCGTAGTTTTGAACAGCCAGATAGATATATGTGACTTTTTCAGTATTATACAACAGGTTATTACAGGTTTTCAAAACGAAGGAACCTAGTAAATATAATGAACTTTCTATTTCATCAATAACTTTCATCAAAAAACCTCATTTTCATTCATCAAATACCATATTACAATTTAAAGGAAATTACAATATCTATCTCAACTCATTGACGGGGGCTGAGGCAACCATTCGTTAGCTACTCGGAAGTGCGGGAGGGATGGCAGGGAAATACCGAACCAAGCCGAGATATGACATCCCATAGTTTTTCGAGTCGAACCTTTTTTCACAATCACGACTGCAACAAGTTATAGTCCGAGATCTAGCTGCAGAATCTTTTCGTTCTTAATAAATATACCTAATTGAATTATATTTTTTATGTAAATAATCGTTTAGGGACTAAGCTGTATACATGGCATATGAGTTAAAAGTACCAAAGTCTAAACGCATAACAGAAATAAAATTTGTTTGAAACAATGATTGTTTTTTGCAATTTTATTCTTCTTACTATTTACATTTCTGTATTTTTAGTGAACCGCAGAAGTAAAAAGAAGAGACTTGGCCCATTTGTCAGCTTATACTTCACGAGAGCGAAATATCAATAAGGTTAAACGTAAAATAGACCTGAAGAAAGTAAAAAAAACACTCACAATCAAGAGTTAAACGGTACTATCACTATTATATTATAGTACTAATGTTTTGATGCAATTAGGTACATACTATCGACATACTACGTGGGTGCAGTCGCAGAAGAAACTAGTGATATTATAAATCCCAAAGTAACTTTGAATGTCTGTCGGTCTGTTACTCCTGCAAAATAAAATCGTTTAATCGATCTTGATGAGTAATGTTTTATTGTTGACGAGGCCTGCTTAATTAAGTCTAAACACGCAATTTTTTTTAGATGTCATATTTGTGTCTATGGCCTCGTATATACATGCGTGGGGCGTCGGGCAAGGCGTCAAGCGAACTCAAATTGGACGTATTGCGAAAGCGCAAAGAACAATAATTAGCCTTTTTTTATGTAGTCAATGTAATTACCCTTGCTGTAAACCTCATGGTAATTTTGAATTCGACTGTACATCATCATCAAAATCAAACTGAATACGGAAGCCAAAATTAAATCGTGTTACAGAATAAGGACGCGCTATATCCTTAGGCTCAACTCACATCGGCTAGCTAGCTTCATATTAAATTTATCAGTAATCTGTGAAATAGGCACGAAGCATTGTATCGTCGCGTTGCGTCCAGTTTATATGGCCTATTTAGCCCAAGATAGATGTAGACAAATTGCAAATGGACCTAAAAAGCTACACCATAACTAAAATCAGCTTTTTAAGTTAATTAAAATCATGATTATTTTAAATTGCTGGGCTAATCTTTAATATATTTCCAGCAGGCCCACATAATGCAGATATGTATATAATGTATATATATAAATATTATTATGTTATATAAATCGTTGGCGTGAAATCTTTTATCTCTTATAATTGTCCGCCCGCCTACGCGCCTGTTAAAACAGCGTCGTAAGTTCTTAGTCTGAATTATGCCTAAAGGTATGGAATGTCTATATTTAGTCGATTTTTAGTCGACTTGTTGGTCGACTAGTGCATACTGCATAATGCAGCTGACTGCGGAACAGTACACATCCCTCTTCCACATACAAATCTCGTCATTGTTACCATAGCAACAAAATTTTGTTGAAAATCGACAGACTTATCAAGCGTGGAGTAACAACTGAACATCAACACGTATTTTCACTTACACATTTATATATTAGGCCGATAGAGACAACAATACCTTTATATGTGTGCGATTGTATACCCTTAATATCTTGATAACTGTTTGAGCTACATTTATGAAATTCAATAACGCACGGAGCGGACTTCAATACATATTCACTCAGGCGTAATATTAGTGATATTTCATTTCTAGCCAATATTTCCCTACGAACAAATCAGACTGGTCTTCGTCAACGACCATTACTGGATATACCTTTTGCAACAACCAACTATAGGCGAAATTTGTTTGCTTTACGTGCTACGCGCAAGTTTAATAATATTCCACGTACCTTAGACATTGATCTTTTCTGTACCGCTGCGACTGCTGTGAGGCGGCTATTGGCCGATTCATTGTTTTTTGAATAATGTGGCTCTTAAAGTGTGGCTTAGGTAGGGTATATGGCACTTAGCTAATTTTCGTATTTCCCTACGAACAAATCAGACTGGTCTTTGTCAACGACCATTACTGGATATACCTTTTGCAACAACCAACTATAGGCGAAATTCGTTTGCTTTACGTGCTACGCGCAAGTTTAATAATATTCCACGTACCTTAGACATTGATCTTTTCTGTACCGCTGCGACTGCTGTGAGGCGGCTATTGGCCGATTCATTGTTTTTTGAATAATGTGGCTCTTAAAGTGTGGCTTAGGTAGGGTATATGGCACTTAGCTAATTTATTTTTCTTTCCCTTCAATGTTCATTGTTTAATTGTTTAATTCTTTTTCTTGTAGGCAACACCAAATGTCTGTTTATCTGTGGAGGCTTTTCAAAAGCTTTTCTTTTTTTAAATTTATGTATTGTAATATTCAAATTTTGTTATTAGACTGTAAGCCTTCCTAAAAACAATAAAAAAAAATTTAAAAAAAAAAAATATTGTATCACTTTTTAAAATATTATAGAATATATTATTATAGAATAGTTTTTTTGTTTGCAATTGCTTAGCGCGGGTTCCGGCAACTTTTCGTGTTTGGCCATAATGGCGAAACTTGAAATCGATCGCGGAGCATTTTCTAACCACCGCGGACCACCGCACCGCGACCGCGCCGGTTGTAAATCACTGCTTGAGGCCTATAAATAAACAGAGCAACCGTAGCAAATCGGTTTAGGTACATTTTATGGTCCAATTCTCGACTGCCTTCTACCAGCTCTTGATACAAAACCTAGCTATTATCAAAAGCCCCGGTTATTCAAATCATTGTAAATCAGAAATCAGAATTTAATTGGTACAATTTACTTTTACTTATAATTTATTTTCATATTATTATTTTTAATGTTTTGACGTGTTTAAGCGCCCCTCCCCCCCGCCCCCGGGGTTCTATGAAAATAAAATTATTTAAATCTTTGAATCATAAATCGCCTTTGTACATAAATTTAAAATTGTACCTAATATTATTGTATTGTATTTCATTTATTTTGCACAATAAAGAATTAAAGAATAAAGCTACATCCTGCCTGTTATAACGCTACGACATAGTTATATTATGACTACAGCAAGAAATAGTTCCGGCGGAAATGAATACTGATGGCTACTCCTAGTTTTGGCCTCGAGGAAGCGGCTTATCCGATATTTTTTTAATTTACGCACTGACATTTCACTATTCGCCAGCTAATATAGATTTTACCCGGAACGAATCTGCTAAAAATGTATTCGATGTATGTACCAAAAATATCAATTTGCGTGTTGACATTCATTCTTAGTCGGTTAAACCTATGTTGGTTAGATACAATCGTACAATCGACCAACATGCCGTACATGCCCCATGCTCACTAGTTTCTAGTTGGGTCGTAATGTAATATTGCCATATTGCCCTCCCTCTCTGACCGTGTAGCGTGCGTGTGCCATACGCTATACGGCCATGTTGCCACGCTTATTGTTACAATTTTAATTTTATCAGGTAATGAGATTGCGCGGTCCGATTTGTTTGTGATAAGCTAATCACGCGAACAAGTTGCAGCATTGTACAGTCAAGGACATTAATATGTATACACCACAAGTTAAGTTGCCGTGAAATGCAGCCACCTAGCTAAAATATGGAAACATGTAAAACTACAACAAATAGTATCGAACGTTATGGTTATTAATATGTATGTATGTACGATCGCCAAAAACGCATTCCCCGCTATTTATTTAAAAATAATGTAAGCCAAGTTTTTTTGTAATTATTAATAATTACAAAAAGGCGTGGTGAAAGTAATAAATTAATCATATATATATCGTGCATTTATCGTTGACTATTCAAAATGTAACCATGGGACCGATGAATGTGATTTAATTTTAAATTGATCACATTCATCATAACATATACCTTATGTCTTGCCCTTTACTACCCGCCACTTGCACCCGCGATGATCTAATGCAGGCCAACTAAGAAGGGTTGAAGTCGCCACCTACTGGTCTAAAACAGCATAATCAAACAAGCCATGACACGATAAGAAGATCATGACATATACGCAGCGACGATCGCCAAGACCAACAATTGACTACACAAAAGGGGGATGCGCGGGGCGCGCATATACATATTACTTGCTATTAAATATTGTAAACTAGCTTCAGCCTGCGGCTTCATCTCAATTTTGAACTGAACTTCCCTTTCGTTTATATAACTAATTTTAAATTTCATTTTATTATAAATTTTAGATTTCGTAGGATTTTGCCACCCTAAGTACGTGGGTACTTAGGGTGGCAAAATCCTACGATATGTAATGTAAATGCAAGTAGAATTAATAACATAATTAATTCTTTGTTCTAAAACCGCTTTTATATCGGCAAAGATGCGTGTATCGCAAAAATATGAAAATGTTACACCTCTATAAAACCTCTGAAAAATACCTTATCGCCATAATAGTATAAAAAAATGGAATTTCCATTTTTCCATAAAAATATGGCATATCCATTTTTTTTATAAAAATATGGGCAAAAATAATACATACTCTTACTACATCACTCATAACTATATTATAGTTGCGGAAAACCAGTGGACACATAACATTGACACCCGGTATACAAAAGAGATATTATGTGCCTCAATACGAATACATAATTATGTTTTCTCACTTGTACCATAAATAACTATTTCACCACACCAGCACGAAAAAGATCGTTTGCTTGCGAGAATTCAGTGAGTAATAACGCTTATTACTCACTAGTGAGGCAAAGTGATTTAAATTTCGAAACACTAAATCCTTCCAATGAATAGGCGCTAAAAAAAACAAAACAGTCACCATGTAGGTTAGTAATAAACATTGACATCAATTTTATTTAAAAACTACAAACGATACGTTTTAATTATTTTAAATTATGTAAATACACGTTTATTTAGTATTTTCATGGTTTAATATTCGTGATTAACCATTAAATTAATTAAAATCGGGTACTTAATATTAGACTCTATAAATAAGTGTTACGGAACGAATTTCCGAACGCACGATTTAAAAAAAAAAAGTCTGTGTCTGTGTCAGTCATCGCGGGCAACTAGGTATAAATTCTTTTCAGTTTATGTTTAATTGTTTACTGGAACTTTTTAACAAAAAAATAGTGAATCCAGTGATGAAGAACTTTGTGGAACTCCAAAAGAGTTGCGGTAACTTGCTTCTAATACAGAAGTTTGCTTTTCTACCAGAAAATTCACGTGAAAAGTATTTGAAAGCGTACGACATATTTAATTAGTGGCAACTTTCTAAAGGCCCTAAAACGCATTATGAATCGGTATTACTGTCGTATTTCATGTAATTATTTCAGGTTAAGCAATCGAGTACGAGTTTATTTAAATCTTAATATTTTCTCACTGGAAGAGGTGAAAAGTTTTGTATTGCAACGCGTGAGAAAAATTTAATTTCCAGTTCGTGACCTCTTAAAATCTTTCGCTTGCGAAGTAGTCTTTATTAGAATCACTCGCTATGCTCGTGATTCAATTTAAGACTACTTCGCAAGCTCAAGATTTAAAATTGGCACTCACAACAGAAATATAAACTTTTTCACCACACCAGCACGAAAAAGATCGTTTGCTTGCGAGAATACAGTGAGTAATAACGCTTATTACTCACTAGTGAGGCAAAGTGATTTAAATTTCGAAACACTAAATCCTTCCAATGAAATAAAAACAAAACAGCCACCATGTAGGTTATTACCTACATGGTGGCTGTTTTGTTTTTATTAGCGCCAATTTTATTTAAAAACTACAAACGATACGTTTTAATTATTTTAAATTATATTAATACACGCTTATTTAGTATTTTAATGTTTTTATATTCGTGATTAACCATTAAATTTAATAAAAATTAAGTATTTAATATTAGACTCTATACATAAATGTTAAGGAACAAACTTCCAAACGCATTCTTATAAAAAAAGTGTGTCTGTGTCAGTGTCATTCATCGCATAAATTCTTTTCAGTTTATGTTTAATTGTTGACTACAATTTTTAACAAAAAAAAAGTGAATCAAGTGATAAAGAACTTTGTGGAACTTCAGAATAGTTGAAACAACTTGCTAGTAGAAGCAAGTTAGAAGCTAGTACACAGAAGTTTGCTTTTTACCAGAAAAATCTCGGGAGAAGTTTTTGAAAGCATACGACATATTAAATAAGTGGCGACTTTCAGAAGGCGCTAAAATGCATTCTGAATCGGTATTATCTACTGTCGTATTACATAGAATTATCCAAAGTTAAGCAATCGAGTACGAGTTTATTTAAATCTTAATATTTTCTCACTGGAAGAGGTGAAAAGTTTTGTATGTAACGCGTAAGAAAAATTTAATTTCCAGTTCGTGACCTCTTAAATCTCTCACTTGCGAAGTAGTCTTTATTAGAATCACTCGCTACGCTCGTGATTTAATTCAAGACTACTTCGCAAGCTCAAGATTTAAAATTGGCACTCACAACAGAAATATAAACTTTTTCTTACTTGTACCATAAATAACTATTGCCACTTTGATCGTATCCAGCATCTCGGTGACCTTTCAAGGATACATGTATTTTTGTGGTTTCTATTGTATACATATTTGTAATGCCTATTGCTTAAATGTTAATGTTTCCAATGATGTAAACATATTTATTTATTATAATAAAAAGGTATACTGTAGTACAATAAAAAAAAACTAGTTTCACCAACTAAAATAATTAACCTACGGTGCCTAATCTAATCGATGTTCTATGTTCTAATTGAGTATTGTATGCAGAGAAATTGCCGTGAGATTCGGACAATATCGCCGACTTAGTGCGTGTGAAATGTATGTCTGTGAACACCCCCGCAACACAAGAATTATTCAGTGGAGGCGAAGTTTTTTTTTTTTTTTAAACAAGAATATTATATTGACAGGATTCTGTTCGAACCGCATGTTAATTATGTATTTTGACAGATGATGAATAGGAATCGGATGTGGTGCGTAAACAGCCTTAGAGTTCTAAAGGGAATTTGGTAGTTTTACCAAATGTAAAAATGAATTACGAAAACCAATCTTAGGAGAGGTTGGTTTAATAAAGTTTTTATTTAATATCTGTGATTCATACTTGCCGCTAAGAATATTTAAAAAAAAAAATACAAATACTTTTACCGCCAACTTACTGTTAATCTATATATTATTATATATAAAAATGAAACCTGTTTTCCGTTGTCACGACTTGGCATGAAAACGGCATGACCGATTTGGCTGATATTTTTTTTGTAGTTTTCTAATACTCTGTACAAAAAAAAAAAAAAAAAGTTCATTTTTATATGGGGATTATAGATTCCAGTTCAAATTGAATAGGTACGCATACATAAGATAGGTCAGCTATACAAAATAAAGTAGTGCATCAAATTTACGGTAAGGCGGTACGAAGTTCGCCGGGTCAGCTAGTTGTATATAGTTGTATACTGCCCCCCGATAGTTGAATAGACGCATCTAACATTTTTTCCGAAATTGAGTTATATATACTGCCAGAATCAGGAAAAAAAGACGCATCTGCTGGTATTTTTTATATTTCGCTATCTCATCCCGTTAAAGAGTTATCACAATGAAAAAAGTCGCATTTACAGTTTCTTTTCTAATAGTCAGAAGATGAAAAGACGGATTTCGCTTATACTTAATTGAAATGGCGCATTTACGTAGATACGACATTTAGTGTTATTATATGCTTTCAAGTTCTGACGTTGAAAAGGCACATCTTTTAGATAGGAAATTGATTAGACGCAAATAACCATATGCGTCTTCAGTACTAGTTGCAAAAATCATGCACACTAAAATGAAAAGTCATCATCTGTCACAAGTGCCCTTTCAACCTCGTATATTAAGTTATCATCGGGCGCATATGGTACATACGTCTTTGGTCATTATGGAAGAAGCCTGACTTACAAAGAGTGCGTAATTAAAAAGACGCAAATGCGTAAAAACGTCCTTTCAACTTAGTTAGCAACACACAGACTGCGAGGTGCGGGGAGGGGGAATAAATGTACGGCAATCGATCAGTTGCGCCTGAGCGTCTAAGTAGGTTGATTGTGGGGGTTCATAAATATATGAACACCCAAAAGAAGCCAACCCAAAACTACAAATATGTAGTGTTGTGTTGGCTCCTTTCGGGTGTTGGATTAATTAAAGCGGTTACTAAACTAAATTTTTATATATACTGGTATCTGGTACCAGTAAATATATTCAAATTATTATATATCAAACTTATTGACTACATTATTCTAACTTAACTACAACCTATCTCTAGGGATACGGGAAGAAGACTTACGAAACGGACTTAAGTATCCAGTTAAATACATTAATGCGCCGATTACACTGTGTCCTACTCCATTTTCTCCTTTACACAAAAGAAATTTGCAATATTATAACCAGAATAAAACTTTGAAACAATAAATTTAAGACTATACACAAACAAAATTCATTCTAAGATTTCAATAAAGCAAGGGATACATTTGATTATAAGTGGCTCCTAGTACTGATGCTTATAAAAAAGGGTCACAATATCAAGTGCTTTGTAAGAGCCAAACAAACTGCTAGTCAACGAATGTTTTACTATAATTTTTTTACACATACGTTATCAACGTGATTTTAGATCTTGCATCTAAAAAAACCATGGAATTTAAACATTGACTAGTTACTAATTGCCGTAATTTTTAACAAACACTAAAAACGTTTTCTTAGCGTTGTTCTTCGTAAGGCGCTTTATGAGTCAGTGATACGTACGAAGATGCAAATGCAGATAATTCCGTATGTTGCTCCTAGTCTGCTAGTGATGTATTTTGCTCCAGTTGTAGTCCACGTCTTCGATGGATGACGTAATTCTCATTTTATCGCCTTCTTGAAGCGGTATTTGACGTCGCCTCTAAATATAGTGTTAATGTAAGACAGTTGTGTCCTAGTGCCATCGCACCCAATACGTCAAAATACGCGACTTATGCACCACGTGTCCTCAAAATTTCGTCGTGCTCGTCATCCGGAAAGCCCAAAGGTCAACACTTCAACTTGTGTGGTGGTTGCTACTTAATTTCGCTATCCATGGAAGCCACTTGTCTTCACTTACTTGACCACGTCGGAAAAATTGCTTAGTAGTACATTTTTATTGTAAATGCCGTGCTTCTTGGTAGTAGTTTGGCTAGGTCATCGTAGTAGCTTTTCGGGTTGCTAGCGTCGAGAAGGGCGAGTCTCCTCCCATGATGTAGTGTTATCTTAAGGGCGAGACATAGCTGAACTTAGTTTCTAAGAACATCTGTATAATGCATGCTTGTATGTACCAACCTATGATCTTATGAAAATAAATGAATTATGAATTATTATGAATTATGAATTATCTTCGTCCCGAACTCACGTGATTAAGCAGAAACGCCACGGTGTAAAAAGTTGCGTGTTCAAGGGTCACCAATGTAGTGGTTCACATATTTTATTTGGTTGTTGATGAGAGACGATAGGTTACTAAACTAAATGTTTATATTAAGTAGTAGCAGAGTACATATTATATATCGAACTTATTGACTACATTATTTTAACTTAACTACTACCTATCTTTAGCGGGAAGATGACTGGCGAATCGGGTGGCTAAACTGAATCTATACTTAAAAACATAAATGCACCGGATGCGCTGTGTCCCTACATAGATCGTGGAGGGCCTGGCTCATTATGTTACGTCTGCGTTATATTAAAGGTAAATGAAATGTATGTATGCTTGTGACTCTAATACATTTGAAGATTGATCTTCTGCCTAAAAACTGCAGAATATTACGCCATGAGCATTATCTATACAAAATGTGTGAAATTCAATTCCTTAGAGGACGTAATACGTAGTACAAAACCAATTTTAATGGAACGGAAACAGAACTGGACTTTCTGAGAATGAAAAACATCAAAATTGGCATTCCAAGTCCAAAGCCTAAAAATCAATTTAAAGGTATCATATTACATATTATAACTGAAAAGCGTAAATCTGAAAAAATAAACAAATAAGTTCTTCTAATGCCAGAGAATCGGCGATCGTTTTGGTACAATTTGCCTTGCAATTTGATAGCTCAACTAACCGGCGAATACGAAGAATAATGTTTTTAAAAACTACATTAATATTATACTTATTAATACGATATAAATGTAGTCATATTACTTTATTACTACAACATTTATAAATTCTTTCAATACTTATAGTCAGGGTTTTTATTTGCGTCAAAGAGGTAGGGGGGTTAAAATGCCAAATGTAAAGTTTATTTATGCAAAAAAAAATCTGACTATATTGACAATTTGTTACTTGCAAATCTTGCAATATAATTAATAATATTTAATTAAGAGTTCTTAAATATATTAAACCTAGCGATGAGAAAAATGTGATTGTGCCATATAAAAAAGATTTTTGTTATAAAACTAATTCATTTTTATATTAAAGTGTTTTGTTTTCATGTAAAAATAGACTTTACCTATCTAAGATAAACACTAGAACATTGACTTAACTTAAGCAAACCATTTATTATTGCTATAACGTATTTTCACAGCTTTTTAAGTAAATGGTATACCTTTTAACTTCGCAATGATGATATCTGTAGCATTTTAAATGCTTAAATAAAAAGACGGTTATCGCCATATACGCCTTATCTTCTTAAAATTAGAAGGTAGCAAATAAACTTTATAGTAAGTATAAAAGTACAAGAATAATTATACGTAGTTGTAAGGTCGTAAATGGTTATTAGCGCCTTTTCAATTAAGCTTATGGTATTTTCCTTTCTTTTTTTTGCTAAGATGAAAAGGTTTTTTTAATAAAAGTAATTAAATTAAGTGTGATATTAAATTTTTTAATATGAGGAGTCAAAGATGGTCACCTGATCTAAGTATCATTTAGTTTTTATTTTTTTACATTTTTACGTTTATTGTAGAGACAGCTTAGAAATTCCCGATTTTGACATTCAAACATTTTTTTCTCCATTTTTACTTTTTGTTAGATACGTCTATTCAACTATCGGGGGCAGTATAGAACTCCATCTTTTTCGAGAAAACGGGATAAATAGTGGTAAATGATTACTTCTTAATCGAACAGGATTACATAATTTATGTAGCTTTGGAGTAGATGGACCAAACGCGGGCATCGTTTCATTCGAATGCTAATATTTTACGAAAAGACAAATAGCAATATCTCACCCAAACAATACTTTGCCGCGTTTATATTAAGTCTCTCCAATTTAGTGGAAAAATTTAATTGAGCGCAGTCTGTCAAAAAGTCAACTGTCTGACTTTTACGATTCTTTAGATAGGTATTCTGGCATAGACAAACGCGTACAGTACAGCCTGATTGATGGAGTCGAACGGACGGACAGCCGACGCTTTGTTTGTTCTGGAGTTGACAGTTATTCTGTGAAAGTGCTAATTTAAAGTGTAGTTACTCAAACAACAACTATAGCGTGGCAGAGAGGAGCGAGTCACCCCCCTCGCCCCGCGCCACCACCCGCCAACCCTGCGCGAACACCGCGCCCTTGCTGTACATTACATGCTGTTACATACATGCATCGAATGATCCTCTATTCACCACAAACTTTACACAAAATAAAACAAGCTGAGCAAGCAGCAATGCTTATTCAGTTCATTAAATCTATTATCACAATAGAGCTGATAATCTCATCCCACTTGAAATTAATCGAGAGTATTTTTATTATCGTTATTTGAGAGTTTAGGCAACGCTCCATGGAACTCTGAACTATTCAGGAATCGCTAGTTGAAAGTCCGGTCGTGATGTAAGATCGGCGCAGATGAGAAGGGAAGCACTGAGTGGTGGAACGCAAACACAATAAAGGGTCACTCTTTGATGAAACAAGGCGTCGCGTTCGAGCAATGCATTGTATGCACGCGACGAGGGGAGAAACGCGGGAACAGCACTAAAGGAGCAACTTCAAGGGGTACTCACGCCGCTCCTGAACTTGAAGAATAGCGACATTGTTGCAGTGTCGCGTGTCGCGTGCGGAGATGCGGCGGGCGACGCGCCGACACTGCCGCACGCACACGCACTCGCGCCGCGCCGGGGCCGCAACACCACGCATGCGCCACGACCTCACACGTCCAGGGTCCACAGCATCCGTCAGGTGCTATGACCTGTCACTCCAGCCCTGTCTGAGTCGCCAGGCGACAGGATAGCCAGTCAGTGCCACTGACATTACACTCTTACTTAACCTATTGGTGTTGGTGTTCGTAAGTACTTGATTTTTACTCGAACAAAAATTTGCTCTTAAAAGTTAATTATCTCGCAAACGGATATTTAAGTCAAAAAACCGGCCAAGTGCGTGTCGGGCCACGCGCAGTAGGGTTCCGTAGCTAGTCGTAACAACATATTTCGACTTAAAAGGGATTTACTATCTGTATTAAACAAGTAACATCTTCATACAAGTCATTACTTTCAAAGGTTTTTGTAATTTGCACGAATTATTTAGTACACGAAACCAGCTAGCACGTATGACGAGATGTATGAATGTTGAGGAAGCGAAAGAAGTATGTAAGGAGCGAAGCACATGGCGTTCCATCGTCTCTGCCTACCCCCGTGGGATAAAGGCGTGATTTTATATATGTATTATGTATGTTTATTTATGTTTCAAGAATTTTGAACGAAATATTCTGAGTAACTGCATCTGACATTTCTGACCCCTATTCCTCTTGAACTAATTAAGTGAACTTATCCGCTATAGTTTTCCTTTATGTACTACCGACACAATTTTTTTCAGATTTTGGGATCCAGTAGTTTAGCTTTTAGAGGGGGGGGGGACGCTCTACTCGAACAAAAATTTGCTCTTTAAAGTTAATTATCTCGCAAACGGATCTCTAAATCAAAAAACTGTCTTAGCAACCCCTAAACGTTTTTAAAAGTCCTATCTAACAATACCCCACACTATGGGGTAGGCGACAAAAAAAAAAAAACATCCCTACTTTACATGTAGGGGAGCTACCCGAAAAAAAATATTTTTCCAAATTTTATTCTACGACTTTCTTTGTATAGTTAACATACATGTTTATGCAAAATTTCAGTTTTCTAGCACCAACGGTTTCGTCGCTATGCCTTGGACAGACGGACGGACAGACGGACATGGCGAAACTATAAGGGTTCCTTGTAGGTACTACGGAACCCTAAAAACTGTTCAAAGCTGTGCAATACCTCAACATGTTCAAAAGACGTATCTAACCTAACTCAAGTTTTACTCCACTGCTAATCTCAAGGTATTCAAAAAAATTGAAAGAGTGTACTGCCGAGGTGGTACTATAGCCACCAAGTCAGGATCTGATGATGGAATTCCAAAGCATTCGAGGGCAATCCTTAAATTTAAGAGGTTCTTACAGTGTTTTGTACATTTTCTAAATTTATTTAGATATTTGCATCACATCAGTCAGAATCTTATGTTGCTGAGCTGATGCTGGAACGTACAACTCCTCAACGGTTAGAAGATAATTCTTTAAATATAGGCACCTTTTAAGACCGTTTACTGCATTCTTTACACAGTTTTATACTTTTAGTCATATAAGAAGTAGGCAGGGAAACAACTGTAAATTTGATGTCATTTATTTCAGATTAAAACAGAATTAAGGGTCGATTCAGTATCATTAGACTGGCACGAAAAATTGACGTGATGATATTGTGATAAAATAACCGAATTTATTGGTTTTGTTTTGGAAAATAAATAATAGTTTAAAAAAACTAAAAAACACGCTTTATATAGAAAACCAAACTTAAAAATAGAAAATAAATTTTAATAATTTTGAATTAAGAATAGTGTGTAAATAAGAACAAAAAAGCGTTTGGTGCTTTTTATGATATTAACGAAATGATAAACTTTCTTCTCATGTCTGTCAATGAAATATTTATGAATAACTATTGACCCATGCACCTCACGCCTTTTTGGAAATATTTTTTTTTCTTATTTACACACTTTTCTTAATTTAAAGTCTTTGACAGGTGTGCAAAATTTGAATGAAATCTGAACGTTTAATGTGGGTCAAAATAGCGTTGGTGCAAAGCAGTCGGTTACATACAAACAAACATACAAGTGAAGCTAATATAAAGCGTGTAAAAATATGATTGCTTTTACATTTCTTACCGAGATAAGAGTAGATTTATTCGGACGTCTTCTATAATTCCTGCATTATGATTTTTTGAAATGCCCTCAAATGACATATCCGTTAGAGAAGATAATTGACACTGGCAGCGGTTTCTGCAGTTTTGGACGTTTTAGCGTGTATAAGTCGGTCCTTTTAGATTATTTCATCTGAGATTTGAATATTGGTCGAAAGTATGACTAGACACCATAAAAAAAAGAATATAGAAAAGGGAAGGCAGGGCAAGTACTTACCATAATACCCAACTGAGCTGATAATGATATTGGTGATCACCGGACTTATCCAATTTAATTGTAAAAACAATGTCAGTAGCGGCATCTAGTGAGCAAAGTGAAAACTTCTGGAAGCATATCACAGAATTCACAGTTGTTTACTGCTGCTTTTCCATGTAAACAGGCGCGGATCCAGCCCTCAAGATGGTATATTTTATCAAAACATCGGATCGGTACCGTATTAAGAATATAATAATAAAGTTGAAAAATTATGAATCCAGCAGGACTCGAACATGCACCCCCTACGCCCCAAGTGCTTTGCCAATTCAGCTATGGATTCGTATGCTGCTTGCTAGACTCGAAATTTCTCAACTCTTTGTGCCAGCGTCATAGGTATATATACCTTAGCTAGACGAACCATTACTTGGTTTAAGCGCCACCTATGCGATGAGTGACTCATCAAAAATACAAAAAGGCATAGCAGAGCTAAAATTTGCTTTAAAATATTATAGTATTAAGAATACTTGATTCCCCAAGTTATCCACGCCTTAAGGAATGCGTAATGGCATGAAAAGCGTTATTTACTTACATATTTTCTTATAAACTAAGAAATGATACCCAAACACCTTAACAGTACAGCTACACTTTATAGTACTTACAGAGCGCCGAGGGCACCGACATCAAGAGTTTTTCTTTAAAACCTAACAAATATCACCCAATGCGTTCTGTCGACCAAGCGTCAGAGAGTGCCAAAGATGACGATTTTTTAATTTTAATTTCAAGCTCGATACACAAAATAAGTATATCGCTAAACCGCTAAAATGTACTACACCGACGAGGCATCCGAAGACATTTTTTACGCACATAAATATAATAAGTGGCCATGAATCGTCTTCATAGCCAGCGGACAGGGAGGGCCGAAGGCGCCGATTTATTAATATTATTGTTTGCTAATGATAACGGTATAATTATCATCAAGGTTATGGCCGTAACTCTAATTAACTCTAAAAAAAAAACCCTTTTATATTTAATTATATAACTTCGTTTGTCACCGTCTGCAACATCAACAATTTAGTTTGACATATTTCATTTGTTGTTAATGAATTTAATGTAGATAATGCT
Source organism: Hypena proboscidalis (assembly GCA_905147285.1). NCBI lineage: Eukaryota > Metazoa > Arthropoda > Insecta > Lepidoptera > Erebidae > Hypena > Hypena proboscidalis. The sequence goes on along the minus strand of LR990132.1, from coordinate 22,948,180 downwards.
ATACTTGTTTTTATCTTTTCAGTTCTTTTTTTTAAGCAGTCGGGTTTTTTGTGTTTTTAATATTTATTTTTTATTTCACTCTTTTTAGTTCTTTTAACCGACATGTTTTTTTATATCTATTAATTTGTAGAAATCAAATCTCGTAATCGTTGCAACTCTTGCAAAGAATTTTGATCATGTGGCCGATCTAATATTTTTTGGGTTCGAGTTTGCTAATTGCTAATCCAGCCAATGTTTTTACTCGACTTAGAGCTACGTAAGCCTGGCCCTTTGCAAAAAAATGTGAGCTGAGGTCCACAACTGCTCTATCTAAAGTTGTTCCTTGCAACTTATGGACCGTCACGGCCCAGAACTTCCACCCACTTCAGGCGCGCGAGCGTGCCGATATATAAATTGGTAAATTGTGTTTAATCAGTAATATAAATGTGATAAGAAGTATATATTTTTGAAATGGTCTTTTCATGGCCTTTTATTTGATACCCATATTACTATGATGAAAAGAAAATCTATCTAGATACATACGCTCGAAAAACATAACCCTCCTTCTGACGCAGTCGGGTAAAAATTAGATTGCCCGAGGCGAGTTGGCGCCCTTTTTACCCATACGTCGCATCGCCCCTGATGGAAACCTTTTTGATTGGTCTCAACAACTACACTTTATTATATATTTGACAAATAAACAAAAAATTATCAACAACACTTGATTATACTTTGATAAAATATTTGTGATCTGAACTGAGTTTAATGTGCTTCATCTAGTTAGCGATTTCTACATCTGTGGTAATGTAGTGAAGTGCGCAAGTGCGAAAGTATCGATCGGTGCGGCCGCTCTCGCCGTGACTGCCAGTTACGAATTCACTTAATTCCTGTGTACAGCGCGGGCAAACCGCGGTGGAAGCACTGGGGATATACATGGACGCCGAGGATCCTCGCAGTGAAGCTATCGGAGCTCACCACGAAGCGTGTCGTCACAGGCATCGAGGGGGACGGTGCGGCTAGAGGATGGCAGGTCGCGCGTGGGCGTGGTGGCTGGCACTGCTGGCGGGCGCGGCGGTGGCGCGCGAGCTGGACCCGGCCGCGTGCGCCGCGCGCTTCGACGTGCAGCGCGACAAGATCATCCGTACGGAGGAGTCCCGAGAAATGGGCGCGCGCTACCTGTCGGAGCTGGACGTGGGCGCGCGCCACGAGTGTCTGCGTCTCTGCTGCGAGACCGACGCCTGCGACGTCTTCGTCTACGAGGAGAAGGTCAGTTCCGCAGCAGATACAGTTTCTAATTCGAGCGATGAATCACTAACGCCTCGCCTATACCACAGTATACCTAGTTGCCACGATAGCTAGTTTATCGGATATGATTAGGAGAACCTGATGTACCTAGGGCAATCTTTTTGATATCTATTTTTCATAGCGATTTGACGTACTTACTACTGCATCATATTTGCATGCTTTGAAACATCAATTATTTGAGTATTCTTCTAAATATCTGAAATATATATTTCATACTTTCATAATGTTGCCAAAGTTTAAAAAATAATCGTAAGTAATTGTTGCCAAGGAACAACAAACATCATATACCTAGGCCAGTTCTATGTATGAACTTGATAGACTAAAGCTAGGATTAGCCGGATAATCCTAGTTTTAGCCTTAAGGGACATTTCATCATTAGCCGGCTATTGCCGAGATTAAACGAAATGAATCGGCTAAGAATGTATTCATTACGTGGATAAACTCGCCAGATTTAAGGTAAAATGGACGTCAAAAATTTACGAGCAGTCTTCTGAATGGAACGTTTTAAAACGAACACTTGTGTTTGAAGTACTTTGATGTAATGGTGCAACATCAATTACTGGTGGTAGAGCTCTTGTGAATGAGCTCGAGGGCGGCAGCACCACCGTCTCACCTTTAACCTGCCGCCAAATAGTAGTGCTTCCATTACTGTGTTCCGGTTTGGTGGTGAGATCAGGCCATGAAATTACTGGCACATGAGGCATAACACCGTAGTCCTCAGCTGCAGCGACGCATCTATTATCTGCTTTTGTGGATTGTTGATGTCCATGGGCTGTATTCCACTTACCATCAGGTGGACTACACGTTCGTTCGCTGTGGGCGTAGAATAAAAAAAAAAAAACCCAAATTCTCAGATTACAGAATTAATTAGATGCCCGCAGTGGAACAAATAGAGCATTGTTCACTATTATTTTGTGTGCGTAACGATGGGTGGCACAGTCGGGCTGTGTGCGTCTAATGTATCCAGAAATAGAAAAAAATCTTTTTAAATATTCTCTTGCAATAATAGTTGCTAAAACAGTATTTGGACAGCTTAATTGTTTTTTTTTTCATTACTTAAAATTTATTTTAATATGAATTTTCGCTTTAGGTGGTTTATGATATTGTAGAGGAACAGAGTCTGATGTTCCTCCACCACAAAGGGAGGATCCTCAGACCAGGATCGGTGGTAATGCCTGGCGGACAGCTGTCCAACTGTAGCGTATTGGAAGTATATTAGGTACACTCTCTGTGACCACTTCGTTATTGTCATTGTATACCGGATATCATAATGTCAGTTGCAAACCAAAACTCATTAAGCACAGTTAAGCACCTACATTTTATTGCCAGCGAAAATGCACTTTTTGACACTCCTTAAGTAGGTACATTTTTGTTTGACATAAATTTAATTAATGAGTTTTCATATTTTTTCATGAGTTTTGTTTATTAATCGATGTATACACGGATATAAGCTGGTCTCACACTGCGACACCAATGTTTAGGTTTGGTAAAGGTTGATATGTATCCGCCTGATGCAATGTTTGGAATAGACACGAGCGTAAAAGCGAGGAACTGGCCATGTTACTTGTTCGTTTAGTGGCATGCGTACGGGCTCTGTATTCTATGGAACAAGCTAGCTTTTTGTTCGCTACGAACTATACGCCTTGACTTGCGTACTACTACTGTATATTGGAGTGCCTTGCAGAGAAACTAGCTTTTGCCCGCGACTTCGTCCGCGTGGCATTCGTAGTTGTAAGTAGTAGCTGTTCCCGCACTTCGACCCGCGTTCAGCTTCTTCTTCTTCTTTTTCGTGTCGATGGCTGAGTCAAAATTTATTGGTCCAATAAGTGGTCAATTTTATGGCGCTTAATATATTAAGACCTTTATTGAGACTTCGACTGTAGACGTGTCTCGCGATGTTTTATACCTAAACCTGAAACTTAAAACAATAGTAATGTCGGGACCAGTGGCGTGTGCTTCCACTGACCCGAGGAATATAGTTTGCAGCCTACTACTTCCTACAGCTATCTATGCCATCTGGCTGACGGGGAACGTGATGCAGAATGGACCGGCCCAGTCATAAGACCTTTGTACCGTTGCCAATGGTGAACCTAGGATATCTAGCCGGCCAGACCTTCGTCCTTGAACCGTAGCTAGATATTCGTAATAAAACTCAGGAGATGTTTTAGAGATCTATTCTTCTATCTGAATGTATTCAAAAGGGCTCTTACACTAGCTTATAAAGAAATGACCGCCACAGTAATAATTAAGTAAAGTAAATATAAAAATACACAACATTTTTAAAATATAAACATAATAAGTAAATAAATATAATTAAATATGTTTTGGCCATAAATAAGCAGAAATATAATACTTACCTTTGTACTTACCTTTACATACAAATAAATGCATGATATAACTTGCACGCACACTGCTGACTGTAGGCCTGCGCTAAGCAGTTAAAGATGTCGCCACCGGACTCGCCAGTCGCCAGTAGAAGTTTTCGCGGTGAACGCACAAGTTTAATGGTTGTTATCCTTTGTTCCGAAGAACTACTACTGTTACACTCCACGCTTACCTACATCCGTAACATAGACTATCAAGCTCAAAAGTAATTATCAAAATTCGCCGAATATTTTTGAGCTTAGTGCTATCAAACAAACAAACTATCGCCCGTGGTTTCATCTGCGTGGTATATAACAGAAAATAAAATACCTATCTACCAAAATAAACTTATTTCTGATGATAACTAATCTAAACTCAATAAATAAGCAAAATCCCTATATACTAATATCTATACGAATGTCTAATCCTACCTAACAGTATTATAAAATAACCTACGGTCACTACCTACATTATCAAATATACTACCTATACTTTAAAATTAAAATCTAAATACCTCTACCTTAAACTGTACTTAGTAAAAATCGCACTGCGCACGCACCGCACTGAAAAGCACGGTTTAGAATTTCAAGTAGCAGTTAAAACATACTTAGCCGTGAGCAGCGTCCCTTAGTGAACTCCACTGCGGGTGACTTAACCTACGACAAACTTATTATTTGCGGTTGGTACAGTACGACCGCTAAATTAAGTTTGTTTTTTATTGTATAGGGTGTTTTTTTTAGAGGTATAGAACTTTAAATTGCAATAAAACAACGATGTATTATTCGATTGACATGAATTTTATTTATCCGAAAGATAATCTTGTGGCATTACATTTTAAATATGATTTCTGGCATATGACTGCCACGGCGACTCCAATTTTCGATGACGTTTTCCAACATTTGTGGCCGTATATCGGCAATAAGACGGCGAATATTGTCTTCCAAATGGTCAAGCGTTTGTGGCTTATCCGTATAGACCAATGACTTTACATAGCCCCACAGAAAGTAGGCCAGCGGTGTTAAATCACAAGATCTTGGAGGCCAATTCACAGGTCCAAAACGTGAAATTAGGCGGTCACCAAACGTGTCCTTCAATAAATCGATTGTGGCACGAGATGTGTGACATGTTGCGCCGTCTTGTTGGAACCGCAGCTCCTGGACATCATGGTTGTTCAATTCAGGAATGAAAAAGTTAGTAATCATGGCTCTATACCGATCACCATTGACTGTAACGTTCTGGCCATCATCGTTTTTGAAGAAGTACGGACCAATGATTCCACCAGCCCATAAAGCGCACCAAACAGTCAGTTTTTCTGGATGTAACGGTGTTTCGACATACACTTGAGGATTAGCTTCACTCCAAATGCGGCAGTTTTGTTTGTTGACGTGGGTAATTCTCCGAGGCCCTTAAAAATGCGGTCACACGGCCTTTATTCCGAACCTAATAGACATACAGTCTTGGGACTAAAAACGGACTATTCTTTATTTATTTAAGAGTATCATTTTAACTTTAAAAACCTAATAATATTTAGAATGTTTTTTAAAAAACCGGCCAAGTGCGAGTCAGACTCGCGCACCGAGGGTTCCGTACAAACCTGTAGGTATATAAGTAAAAGTTATGGTATTTTTATTGCTAAATGAAATCCATAACATAACAATGTGGAAAGCTGACGGTACCTTGTCAATACATATATGAAAACATTATGTATGTTCGGAAAAATCTTCATCTCTTTAAGAAGAGAAGTGATAGACATAATTTTATTACTAGAAATAGGCACAATTTGGATCAATCTCGGTTTAGGTTGGCTAAGGTACGAAATTCTTTTATGGGGAATTGTGTAAAATTTTATAATAAAATACCACTGCGGATTCTACAACTGAACGAGACAAAATTTAAAACATGCATAAAACGCACACTATGTAGACAAGCATTATTATAAATTAGAGGATTATATCCTTGATAAAAAAGCTTGGCTTAATGCTGGTCCTGCTCCACAGTCACAGCCACTTGGGTCCACTAATTAGTTTTCTTTTATTTTATATTTGGAAGAGATGCTCTCCCTTTTATTTTTATAAACATGGTTTTTTTTTTTTTTTTTTTAAATCGTATTTTTTTTTTTTTTGGAGTAAATGTTTAATCTTTTTATTTTTAACTTTTGAAAAGTTATAGTATTGTATAACTTCGAAGCATTTTTTATTTATTTTGTAAATATGAGTACCACGTGTAATATAATGTAACTGTTTTTGTTTTTTTTTTTTTGACATGAACGAGCATGGCAATTGAGAGTTTGTCATGCTCACTCAAATGTCTCGCTGATGGTGGCACGTGTGTTGGGTCATTCGGTTCCCTTCAATATGTTTGAGCTGAGTAGTGCTGATCCACGCGTCATGTTCGTGAACGGGCGCCATCAGTTGAGACTGGTCATCTCTCAACTGCCACTAGCTTATTTTAATTTTATAGTTAATGTAATTTTTAATTAGCATTGTTCTCATATATTAGAAGTAATAAGACATGTAACCAGAATTTCTGTAATACATAATCATGGTTTAAAAGAGTGTCCATGGAGTTTCTTGCACGTTCTTCTCCATCAGGATCTACTCCTTGGAATGTGCAACTAGCTTCCTTTTTCTGACTGACCGACTTATTGACAATTCAAAAGTGCCTGTAAATGGTTTATTTGAAATAAATGCTTTGAGTTTGAGTTTGAGTTTGAGCTGGAGGAGCATAAAATGTAAGACAAAGGTCTCTCAGTAATCCTTTATTTTGTATTAACATATAGGTATTTATTAATATTTTTTTTATTATTTTTTCTTTTTTTTTAATATAAATGAAATACCTAACACTAGCCTTGTAAAAATTATTTTATCAAAGTTATTTATTTATAAAGTTTTTTAGTCACTATTTAGAAATCTAGTTCAAAAATACAATAATTAAGTATAGAACAACGTTTGCTGGGTCAGCTAGTAAGTTTATGATTATTAAAAAAAATATACTATGTGATGTAACTAAAAATTTAAGATTTTCGGAATTTTTCCTATATGTGTACTTTATAACGTTGCTTCATGCCAAATTTCAAGATTCCAGGTCGTCTGGAAGTATCCTTTAGGTTTTGATTCCCTTGCGAGTAGTTGCGAGTTTCAAAATATGCGGCTTTAATTGCTGTATCTTTTGATTGCGTTGACGTAAAAGTTTGATTTTGTTACAGCTTAAAGATATTATAGACTTGAGTATTTGTTAAGAATTTCAATATAATACCACTACGCGTTCATGAGTAAAGGGGTAATAAGTTTAAAATTATTAAAAATATTTTTATTATATGATGTAACTAAAAATTTATGCTTTTCGCAATTTTTCCTTTATCTGTGTTATAAGACGTTGCTTCGTACCAAATTTCAAGATTCTGAGTTCACGGGAAGTACCCTGTAGGTTTTGATTCCCTTGCGAGTGTCGAAAATTTGCGGCATAAACGGGAGTATCTTTTGATCGCGTTGACTTAGAAGTTTGATTTTTTCACAGCTCCAAGAGACCATAGACTTGAGTATTTGATATGAATTTCAGCTTGATACCTCCACGCGTTCCTGAGAAAAAAGGTCTTGACAGACAGACAGACAGACAGACAGACAGACAGACGGACAACAAAGTGATCCTATAAGGGTTCCGTTTTTACCTTTTGAGGTACGGAACCCTAAAAATAATCTAATGCTGAAAACGGGAGCAAAATCGGTGTTCTCCGCGTGTCACACTGTTCGCGTTCCCGAAAACCTTTAATAACTTTTGTTTTCTATTCATAAGCATATAATGTTATACGTCAAATTAATTTACATTAACTGTACACCATTATTATCAGAAAACATTAATTAAATATCTAAAGATGAAATAATTAATAGACATAACGTCTCGGTCACACGATTTTGCTAGTTCCATGAGCGCGCAACAAAACTGCAGCTATCTTTTAAAAGCGCCAACTTGTCGTAATACGTTTTATCTGGGCGGGAGCTCGGTGGTGTTCCGGCATCAGGGCGGGAGAAACGTACGTTCATCGCTTCAAAACAAAGAATTACGAGGTGAGTTATTCTTTGAATATTTTGAAATGGCCTTGGTCAAGAAACTTTCGTGCGCATGTTTTGAAGGATTAATATTTATAATTTTGTAACTCATCTCGAATAAAGGAATAAGGTAGATCTTCGGGATTATTCCCAGATAATTTGTTTCTTTATTTACCTATAACTTTGATCGTTATTCTGAAAAAAGTGTTTTTTTAGTAACTTTCGTGGCATAACTTTCGTGGTTATTTGTCCACGAAAGTTAGCTAGCGCACCACGAAAGTTATTCAGGGCGCTAACATTGTTTGCCAAATGGAATTGGCTAAAAGGTAGTTGTTCCTAGCTATAGTTTTTACCTTTACTCACTTTTCACCCAACAAGCTTTTTTTTTAACATATTTTATAAAAAAAATCTATATTAAGCTTTTTAATCAATCAATCCAATTGATTAATTGAAAAGCTGAATATAGTAGCCTAGAAAGAAGTTTCTAAATTAAATTTGGGTCAGCTTCTAGTGAAACGAATTTAGCTGCACATTTCATGTGTTAAAATGGTCACCCATTCACGGCCAACTGCGATTAGCTTTACTTAACGAGCTCCTCAGATTCAACCTTTTAATCGAAGAAAAAACTCGTGAGGTAAAAAGTGAGTTTGCGATGCTAAAACTATACCGTTTATTCAATTGTTTATTTTAATCAATTTGTACTTTTTGATTATTTGAATTCAGCAAACGATGTACCAAACATCCCATATATCTACACTTATCGATTTTCACAAAGCTTAAAAGATATTTCATGTATTTGTATTAGTTTTATAAATATATTTCAACTGCCCTATCTTGCACATTATAACTAGCTGGCCTTAAAATCCGAACATTTTTGTACACACTTTGGCCATTTTAATACGGGAATCTACATCGATTGACGTCGATTGGAGCATCAATCGTGCACACGTGATGCGCTATACACTTGGTGGTCAAATGACCTATCGACGGTCGAACGATTTAGATATATAGCACCCTTTCACATTAGTAATGTATTCTTTGCCATTTTCTCAGGTTTCAATTTTTACACAATGCAGAAAAAAAAGCAAGAGAAAGGTATTACAGAAGAAAAGCCGAAGGAAAAATAATACCAGTAAGTGAAATGAGCAGTCAAAGGATCTCAGACGTTAAGTGATAACTATGATAAAGTCTTTAAAAAAATTTTTAACTGTGTGACTGAAATAAGATTAAAAAATTATAATATGTTAATTACTATTAGTACACATTTCCTACTTGCAGATACAATATTTGTAAGTAATAATTAAGTTTATATTGTAAAACGTATATTTAATTTACCGGGACTAGAAGCTATTGATCTCAAAATAATCTTATTAACACGCTTATATTAGCTTCACCTGTATGTTTGTTTGTTTGTTTGTTTGTTTGTTTGTATGTAACCGACTCCTTTGGACTCGATTTTGACCCACTTTAAACGGACAGATTTAATTCAAACTTTCTACACTTGTAAAGAATCAGCGACAATATAATAATTTCATAAATTTATCTCATTATCCTGATTAGGATCGCCAGGATTAAAAAAAAACTAAAAAACACGCTTTTAAATAACATCAAACTAAAAAGTGAAAAATAAATATAGTTTAAAAAAACTAAAAAAACACGCTTTTATCATAGTACTAGTATTTTTCGTTTATTATTATTTTCAGGTTATAATAAGAATTATTTTTCACTTTTTAGTTTGATGTGCTTTAAAAGCGTGTTTTTTTAGTTTTTTTAAACTATATTTATTTTTTATTGTTAATCTCAAATACAAACTGATTAGTAAAATAATAATGTCTTTTATTTTTTAAACCAGAAATATAAGAATAAAATGAATTTTAAATCATGTTTTGCTCGTAGAAAATACGTTTGTAACCTTTGTGGCGTCCTATGTAACTTTCGTGGGCACCAAAATTTCAAATTAGATTATCTCGGTAGCTTATGCACCGATTTACATGCAGCAAAGAGTGTACATATTATTTTTACATCGTTTTTAATGTATATACATTCATATAAAGATAGCTCTAAAAAAAAAATTCGCCATGAAAGTTACGCGGAGAACGGTTTTTGAAGAATCACTTACGTAGCCATTTAACCAGAAATGCGCTTCATCGCTTAACAAAATTCGCTTATGAAAATCGGGAACAACGGCAATCTCGTTTTGGGCCCATTCAACGAATCTACGCCTTGCTTGATGATTTGGCTTCAATTCTTGCACGAGTTGGATTTTGTAAGCACGCAATCCAAGATCCTTCCGCAAAATCTTCCATAAAGTGGATGGACACAGATCCAATTCCTGTGCTCGATGGCGGATGGACTCATTCGGGTCTTCCTCAATGCTACGCTCTACAGTAGCAATAGCTTCTTCTGTACGCACCTTACGGCGCGGCGTCTGGGGATGCGAGTTATCAACAAGAGTAAACGTGGTGTGAAAACGTTTCATGGTAAATCGAATTAACTGCTCTGATGGACGATTTTGTCGACGATAAAATGGACGTAGTGCGCGATACGTATTCCGCACAGAACCATTATTTTCGAAATAAAATTGCACTATTTGCAAGCGTTGTTCAGGCGTGATTCTATTCATGATGAATTGCCAAACCAAACTGAGAATAAAATCACTTGACAGCTGTTAAATCGGTCGCCATCTTGAACAGTAATGCCAACTTAAAGTTCTATACCTCGAAAAAAAACACCCGTTATATACTTTGCCGGGATAAAAACTACCCAGTGTGGTGCCCAGGATATTAAAGAATAATTATACCAAGTATCATCGTAATCCAACCGGTATTTTTGCGTAATGCCTGAACAAACAGACAGCCAGACAGACAATTTTTTTTTATCATTTTTTGGGTTCTGTGTCGGTCTGTGAATACATTTATTATTTTTATATTTTCAATGTACAGAAATTTTACTTCTACAGATTTATTATTAGTATAGATTAGTTAGCTTCACACCCTTGCGTACTAGCACAGTATAAATATGTACGTACTAGCACAGATAATATAATACTAGTTACTAGTCTTGTATGAATTGTAAAGACGTTGCGCCCACACAAACGCACATCTCACCTCAAGCGCATACCTGTCTACACATTCTTATTCTGTGCTCCTGCTCCATTCCGTCACGCACGAAGGGTTCCGTACCATTATCTATTACAAAAACAGCAAAAAATTCATGTCTGATGTATGGGAACCTAAAATATTTATTTTATTTTTTGAACAAAATATCCTTTGAATATTTCAAGCGTCTACTATAAATGATATCGTTATCAATATCGTGCTGAAACGAGAAAAAAATCACGTTTGTTGTATGGGAATTATAATTTATTCCTCCCCTAATTATTTATTATATTCGGTTTTTAGTATTTGTTAATATAGCGGTAACAAATTACAAATGTCTAGTAATCACGGTTTATAAAATACAGCCTTCTGACAGACGGACAGACGGACAGCGAAGTCTTAGGTAATAGTTCATCACATAAGATAGATTTTGGCGATATCGACGAATTCACCCTATTTGTTGAATTTAAAAGATTTTTTGATGCAGATAATTTAGACCTTTTACTGGTCTAAATGGAGTGGATTCCACTTCCTTTAGCCTACTTCTTATTGTTCGTTCACTTTCATGTACTGCACGGGTTTCATTCAGCTCTGATTTTATGTTAACTAGCGCAAGGAAACGATTGCGCAAGTAAGTAGACACGGTAAATCAGTAATCACGACGCGTTGTTGCTCCAGTTCTACCGGCACCGCGTCATCTTTTGTAAGAGCCGGTCTCCACAAATCTTCTGTGTGCTCTACAAATATTTGACTGATTTCAATTTGAATTTATAGCAATCGTTCGTTGACCCAAGCTTTTCTGCACCAATGCCACAATTTAATTAACTCCAATTGGAGCATGACACTAGTCATTGATTCAGATTAGCTCGTTGTTCCTATTTTATGGTTACGTAACCCTTGTTGATATAAAAATAATTAACCAACAGTTCTATTGGTGGCAATAATTCAAGAAACAAATAATAAAAATAAACGTGGTTTTATAGATGTTTGTGAACTTGGCAGATCATTGTCTAGCAGATCTTTTTAGGGTTCCGTAGTACCTACAAGGAACCCTTATAGTTTCGCCATGTCCGTCTGTCTGTCCACGGCATAGCGACGAAACCGTTGGTGCTAGAAAACTGAAATTTTGCATAAACATGTATGTTAACTAAACAAAGAAAGTCGTAGAGTAAAATTTGGAAAAATATTTTTTTTTCAGGTAGCTCCCCTACATGTAAAGTAGGGATGTTTTTTTTTTTTGTCGCCTACCCCATAGTGTGGGGTATTGTTAGATAGGACTTTCAAAAACGTTTAGGGGTTGCTAAGACAGTTTTTTGATTTAGGGATCCGGTTGCGAGATAATTAACTTTAAAGAGCAAATTTTTGTTCGAGTAGGGCGTCCCCCCCTCTCTAAAAGCTAAACTACTGGATCCTAAAATCTGAAAAAAATTGTGTCGGTAGTACATGTAATGAACTTTAAAGGAAAACTATAGCGGATAAGTTCACTTCATTAGTTCAAGAGGAATAGGGGTCCGAAATGTCAGATGCAGTTACTCAGAATATTTCGTTCAAAATTCTTGAAACATAAATAAACATAAATAAACATACATAATACATAATATATAAAATCACGCCTTTATCCCACGGGGGTAGGCAGATACGATGGAACGCCATGTGCTTCGCTCCTTACATACTTCTTTCGCTTCCTTAACATTCATACATCTCGTCATACGTGCTAGCTGGTTTCGTGTACTACAAACATTTCCTATCTGAAGGACGCTATTTATCTGGTTACTTTAACTTAATTGGGTGATTCCTGGGAAGCTTGATTTTGATGGTCACATCGTAATATTATCTAAAATAATAGACATACATAACTTAATTAGCACTCATACGATTCCTTGACTATTATAGTAATGAGGCCTATTGATTAAAATAACAATGTAAAACTGAAAATTGGTTTAAAATCCATTTGAAACTGAAAAACGGGGTGATTTAGCTTGAATTTTACGTGTCACACGCGTAACCTGTACTTTGTAATGACGATTTATTTTGTCTACGCTTATAGCTTTATATTAATTCATATATTTTTGAATACCTAGAAAGTGCTGCTATCCTATTGTAATCAATATGTTATAAAAAAATAAAACTTATAGTAGCTATAGTCATTCAAAAACATGTCACGCGGCGGGCGTCGTTTCAACCGTGCGACGTAAAATAGCAACCAAATTCGGTTCGAACGTGGTAGGCATCTCGCGATTGGTTCGACACATCGCCAGTTTACTGGCAGTGCTCAGACGTAAAGGTGGTGTCGCTCAGTTTCGCGCAAAATAAGTTAGGTGAGTTCTTTGACTACTACACGTTTTGGTCCTACAGGGTTGATACATTTCATAGCTTGTTTTACTACGTAGTTGAAAATACTTTCACCTTAATGCTTTAAGATCATGAATACTTATATCCTTGAGTAAACTTTCAAGTAAAAATATGTATAATATTATTAATAGATTCATTGTTATATCCTAAAATGTAAATTGTCGTGAGATCCGTGGGCGCAGATCCGTGGGTTTTAAGCCACGGATCTTTGTTTTCGGCCATGAATCTTTGTCCTGTACGCTGGCGAGTTCTGCCAAAGGTACTACCTTGTAGACTGACACTGTTCTAGCTATTTATCTATTTACTAATGATGTCAATTAATGAAAGTGTTTTTTAGAGTGCCGTATTATCTACTAGAAAGCCATATAGTTTCAATATGTTTGTCTGTCCGGGTCCTAGCATCTAGACTGTTAGTGCCGGTAAGCTGAAATTTTGTAAACATATGTATGATAACTATGGCTACAAAGTGATAAAATTAAATCTTAAAGAAAAAAAAAATTGGGGTAGGTACTTTTGCTAAGAGTAAAGGGGGTTTTTTTTCTTTCACGTACCTCTTAATGTAGAGTATCATTAAATAGGTCTGTAGGTTTTAAAAGCATTAAGGGTATGCAAAGGTAATTTTTTACTCTGAGATCTGCTAAAAATATTTTTAACCATGGATAGTATTTTTTTGTTTAAATAGCCCTCCCCCTCTAAAAGCTAAACAATTGCTCAAGAAATAATATTACTGAATACGGTACAGAAGACATGCTACATACGTTGCGCGCTCTATGTTTGCGTTGCTCGGGCATCGCTCACAGACACAATTTCTAAGACTACTTTCGTTCGCACGCGTACGGCCCCTGGACCCCCGCGTGCCCGCCGAGTGTAGGTATAGCAACTTAGGTATATGCATGAGCTAGTTTTCTGTAGCCAACGATTTTGTGGTAGTATTATAATATAATGAAGGAAAAGTGTCACGGCTAAGTCCGAATTGAAAAATGCAATTACTTGAAATAATTCGTACAAAATCCATAACCTTTGTTAATAATGAATTGTTTAAAGTTGTTACTTATTTAATAAAATTAATTAATACAAGTATATTTAATACAAGTAGGTCAAGCAGTGAGCCCCTCTTAAATCTGTATTACTAGGTATGTTCTAACGGTTGATTATGGAACCCTACACTGCATTTGGCTCAACAAGCACTTGGCCGGTTTATAATTATACTTTTCCATGCACTGGGAAAAAACGGTAGTCCAGCATTATTAGAGTCCTCAATTGTCTAGTTTTTATATTTACTTTATACGACGTATGTAGCGAACGAGCATGTAGTTCACCTGATGTTATATGTAGCTGTAGCCCATGAATATATCTACAATCCACAAAGCAGATTGTAGATGCGTCGCTTCATCTGAGGGCTACGGTGCTTTGCTTCATGTACCTGTAATTTCAGGACCTGATTTCACCACCGAACTGGATCACAGTAGTGAAAGCATTCGTATTTGGTGGTAGTTTAAGGTAGGATGGCGGCTTTACCACCCCTTGAGCTCCTCTACCACCATCCCTGACTTACCTTTATTATTTGTTAAAATTAAACACGTTTTTATAATTATTCTAACTTTTGTTGATTTTGTTTTTGCTGATTAAGTGAATAAAAATATTATTACTAGACAAATGATGTTTTATTTACAATTTCGTTTAATATTCTTTAAAATAAACGACTTTTAAGCTATGCCGCCTCGTATTTCATATGCTACCTAAGATCCATGTTTTTTTACGTGAGATCCGTGGCGAACCAAAACAAACATATTTTTATTTCCGAAACTATTATGTTTACGTGAGTGCCTTATGGACAGAAAAGTTTGTTTTTAAGCTCTCTTTTGCTACATATTTTTTGTTTTCACAAAACTTGAAAAAAAAAAATGCCATGGATCTTACGCCAGGAACGCTTCTCTCAGGAATCACCCAATTAGTTCTAGAGTAATTTTACACTTTGGACCCCCAAAGTGTAAAATGCAGTTACTTAAAATAATTCGTGCAAATTACAAAAACCTTTGAAAGTAATGACTTGTATGAAGATGTTACTTGTTTAATACAGATAGTAAATCCCTTTTAAGTCGAAATATGTTGTTACGACTAGCTACGGAAGCCTACTGCGCGTGGCCCGACACGCATTTGGCCGGTTTTTTCAAATATTTTTCTTTCAGGATAACACCCTAGAACTATCTTTAAAAAGTATCAGGAACTATAGAACTCATCTGCATGCGATAAGAACTCTATTTATTTTTGATCTGCTAGACAATGATCTGCCAAGTTCACAAACATGTTTCATAGGGGGGTTCTAGTGTAACATGTGGTCTCCAAAACGTCAAATGTCACTATTTGCGGTTGGCTATGCGGTCATTGGGTATATAAGTGTCTATAAAGACACAGCTTTTTAGCATTTTTTATTAGAGTGATATGAAGAGAAACTTTTTACGAGCGACAGAGAACCCACCTGTGCATGAGTCACGTATGAGGGCAGGAGAGACGGACGTTTCTATGTTCCACTTTAAATTGGAACAAAAAAATCCAATTCCAAAATGTTTGTCTTCAAAACGCCCGCGCCCTAAAGAACTGTGCCTCTTTAAAAACCTATAAACTTAATGGTTGGGATTAATCAATATCCGTCAACAAAATTTGACAGACCTTACTCTCCAGAGACGCTACGTGGTGAGACAAAAAACGATAGCCCTCATTGATAACATGAGGTACCTTTAACACTACGCTGACAAACGACTCGCGACGCGACGTCAGGAATAAAAATATATAAGTACTCTTATTTTTAGGGTCTTAAAATTAATTATAGTACTAACAAATATTTCCCACCATTTTGCACCAGCTCGCGAAAGCACGCATATTAATTCCTAAAGCAATAGAGTTTAATATTTTACTGTAAACGTTTTAATTCATGCTCTGCCATCGACACAAATCTAGGCCGAAATTGACACCATAGATGGGAACGGGGATGGGCGTAGATGAACATTTCGCAATACTTTAAATTCTAGACTTACTTATAGATAGAATCCCCAACCCATTTTCAGATGGCCTAGAAACTTGATATTTGGTAAAACCACAATTCTAACTACTACTTCCAAGATGGCAGACAAAAGCTCACAGGAAATCGAGGTTGAAAATTTCAGGGTATAGGTAACCTATCCAAAATTCAGCTTTCTAGGTTCAATTTCATCGCATTGTATTTATCCAGACAATTCGCCTACAATTTAATTGTGCTAAAGACCCATCGCGAGCTAAGCTCGGAGTTTCTTTGCAGGGTAAAATTCGTAATGAGGTCATCCGCCTAAGAACCAAAGTAACCGATATAGCTCGCAGAATAAGCTCTAATCGAAATGGTTCAAAGAAGTGTTAGAAAATTCGTTGTAAAAAAAGTTATTATTGTTCACGTAGACCCATCGCGTTTGACCACCAGTTTGACACGCATGTGTCGTTGCCCTATCGGAGATTTGCTCACTTCATGTAAATATGAAATTCTCGTGAATTTCGTAAAATGGTACTACCGGAGTGTTGTTTTAGAGCAGGACGTTAAGTCTCAAGGAGTTGCCCGGTGCAAGCTTTTCTTCGTCGTGTTGATGACATTTGAGTTTGATTTTAGAGGCCCAATGTGTGGCCACTGTTGTAGCGCTCTCATCCGCAGTCATGAGCACTCCTCTTGCGCTGGAGGTGGAACATGTGGGGCAGTTTATAAGGGCGGTCATTGTTTGTCTAGAATCACATTTGTCCATCCGTTTCATCAATAAACCTCCACCTGGCCTGTTTTCCCTTGCTACGTCCGACTCGTGTGCGAAGTCTTTTCAAGGTTTCCTAAGTTGATTTTGGTAATCCATGGCCAGGTGATAAGGCTGGCGAGATCGGGCTAATGGGGTCCGAAACATTCTGATTACCACAAATCACGTTTGGCTTGAGAAGCAGGGCACGAGACAGGCTCAACGCAATGCAGGCAACTATTACAACTCCTGAATCGCCTCGCTTAAAGGTTAAGACGAATCCAGGTAATTCGTCACAGCTGAGAGTTGGTAGGGGCGTGGTCATCGATCAGTGCATAATGATGTATAATGATGATGCACGCAGATACATGACGGCAGCCGCGGCGGTCTGCAGCGGAGCAGGGAAGAGCGTGCATCTGCGCACGTGCGTCAATCAAGACCTAATTTAGTGCTTGCGCTAACAACCATGGCTACGCTGGCTCTCAGCCTCCTAGTCCTAGATTGTATTTGGGAAGGAAAGGTCTTGTTGTGACAAATATCTTCAATCGGGGTGCGGTTTCGGTACTCGACGAGTCTATTGTGGTGAGTTTTAGATTTTGTCCCACAGAAGAGCAAGACGGGTCACTTGAACTTTGGACAAGTTCGAAAAAAATATATTGTAAATCTTTCTATTGTAACTCATGTACATACCAAATTTTTTGTTTGCTTTTCTGTTTTTGGCTTTTTGTGTACCTGAAGGCACCACCAATTCGGTCAGAATCAAATCTCGTCTCAAATTAAGCATGAATGTTTGTTGTACCCCGAATCCAGGCCCTCCGTAACCGCTGAGTTGGTAGAGGCTTGGTCATCCATCAGTACATCTACAAATGTATACCTATTGTGTGCATTACGCGACCCCGCAGGTACATAGCGGCGGCGGTGGAGTGCAGCGGAGGAGAGGGGAGCTTGCATCTGCGCACTGCACCCAATCGATAATTTAGTGCTTGCGCAAACAACCTTATGTACGCTGGCTCGCATCCTCTCAGCCCAGTTCTAGATTGTACTCGGGGAGAAATGGCCGTGACGTGTCAAATACCTACTAATGGGGTGCGGTTCGGTACAAGTTAATATTTAGTGGTGAGTTTTAATTTTTTTCTTCAATATCATATATATGCAGGTGTGCCGTAATGGATCAAGGAGGAGCGCTAAGAAGCTCAAGTGTGCCTTTTAGAGCAAGGCGTTGCCCGGTGCAAGCTTTTGCTTCATCGTGTTGATGGCGCTCTCATCCGCAGTCATGAGTACTTTTCTTTTGCTGGTGGTGGGACATGTGGGGCAGTTTATTACGGCGGTCATTGTTTGTCTAGAACCACATTTGTATGGGACGTCCGTTAAACCCCCCACCTGGTCAGGTTTTATTTGCTTCGACCGACCTGACCCCGAAGCCTTTTCATGGTTTTCCAAGTTGGTCTTGATAATCTATGGCCTTCCATGGCCTTCAGGAGGTAGCCTTCCGAGGTCGGAACAAATGGCTATAGCACGCTGCATTCTCATTGCCACAATTCAAATCACGTCTGGCTTGAGAAAAACAATAGACTACACAAAAAGGGGCGCGGGGTGCTTATTCCCCGCTATTGTGAACTTAATTGTATTATTGAGCCGACTCATAAATATTACTTTCAATTAAATTTTGTAGACTAACTAACGAACGTCACCCGATTTTTATACTTTTTATTTTATCTACATAACTAATTTGAAATTTTAGTTTAAATCCCTCATGTTTAGAGTTGAAAAATCGTACAAAAACGAATCTAATGAATTTAGATTAGTTTTTGTACGATTTTAACAAACGAGAACGATTTAAACGAAACAGAAGAATATTTAACTTATTTTTCGTTCTAAAATTGCTTGTATCTCAGCAATGGTGCGTTTTCGCAAAATAATTAAAATGTTACTCCCTTTTTGAACCCCCAAACATATCTTATCGCTATAATAATCCAAAAAAAAAAATAGAAATTTAGTTTTTTTAACCGACTTCAAAAAAAAAAGAGGTTCTGTATTCGATCCGTATGTATGTATGTATGTATGTATGTATGTATGTATGTATGTATGTATGTATGTCACCTTTTTATGTTCGCGATTTTCTCGGAAACTACTGATCCGATTTGAATGCAGTTTTCGGTATTTTAATCCTTGTGTTTCAAGGAAGGTTATAGTATATAATTTATCAGAATCTGATGAAGATCTTTGGAGACAGGCAACGGAACTCTTCAAAAACGAATAGCTAATGAACCACGTTTTGTGCAATCGTGTATCTATGTATTGTTTTCACCACTACATAACATAACATCATGCCTGTGTATGCTTTGAAGGGTAAGCAGAGACAGCCTACTTACCTACCCTTAAAGTACCGAAAGCTCTGCTTAGGTTTGGACGGGGCTTACGTTTCAGCACATTTGTTATTATCGTAGTGATAACTTATGATCATGAAGATCTCAGAAATAATTTTTTGATTATTTTGATTGTTTCTATTGTGTTTCATGCGTAATGATGCCTTAGTATTTCTTCCTTACCCCATCGTTAAATCTAAAAAACTAAGACACTAAAAAGCTTGAAATAAAAAAATAAAAAAAAAAAAATAAAAAAAAATAAATAAAAAAAAACTAATTAAAAAAAAGAATATTCTTAACTCGAGCGTATTCTAAATATTATAATTATGTACTAATTTTTTTCAAAGAAAAAGGAACCGCCTTCAAAAACTCAAAAGTAAAAAATAAAATATTCGCTAAACTTTGCTTACCTTTATATTAATTTGTTTAAAACAATAAACCCAAATAATTATGTAATACCAATTAATTATATTTTTTTGAAGTCGGCGCCAAATTACAAAATCAAATACCAATTAAAACCGTATTTACCGAATTAATTGTTGAAAAAATCACAAAATCAAATACCAATTGAATTGGTATTTGATTTTGTAATTTGGCGCCGACTTCAAAAAAATATAATTAATTGGTATTACATAATTATTTGGGTTTATTGTTTTAAACAAATTAATATAAAGGTAAGCAAAGTTTAGCGAATATTTTATTTTTTACTTTTGAGTTTTTTTTTAATTGTGAGTTACATTTTAGTTAACAAGCAACTTGTTTATATATATTTTTGTAGTTGACTGTACCTCGAATCCAGGCACTCCTTTAAGCACTACGAATTAAGTGTTGGTAGAGGCGTGGTCCTCGATCAGTGCATAATGAATGATGTCCATTGCGCAGAGGCGATTCAAGAGAGATGCACGCAGTATATGAGGGCGGCGGCGGTGGAGTGCAGCGGAGCAGGGAGGAGCGTGCATCTGCGCACTGCACCCAATCAATAATTTAGTGCTTGCGGAAACAACTTTAGGTACGCTGGCTCTCAGCCTCCTAGTCCTAGATTTTTCGCGAGGAGGAATGGTGGTGTGTCAATTATCTACTACCGGAGTGCGGTTCGGTACATGTCAACTATAGTGAGTGTAGGTACAGTGTATATTATTAATTTATTATGTTAACATAAACATAGTTTAAAATGTAAACAACTAGCGACGCGGCTGCGACCCGTCACTTAACTCAGTCGTGAATACAAACAGTTTGCGTGAACACGTATCATCTATTATTTATATTCCAATTACCTTACCTCAACAAAATACCAAAGAAAAACCTATATTGGTGACCCCTGTAAACTGTGCTATTTAATAATAGTTAGTTTTTGGAATTTTGGGCAATGGCTACTCCAGTATACTCAGAAGTGAACACACCAGTGATACAAGCACAGGCGCCGAACAATGAGCCACATATCGAGGATGTGTCGGCGTTGGCTAGTATTACGGTTTCCTCGCGTGTTCCTGATTTTTGGGCGGACCAACCACGACTCTGGTTCGTTCAATTTGAGGCAGTTGTAGCAAATCAGAGATTGAGTGAGGCTGCAAAACAAAACTTGGTCATAACGAAGCTGAACAAAAGTGCTATACAACAAGTAAGTGATTTACTTTTGGCCCCAGTGGAGACTAAAAAGTACGACACGCTGAAAGACAGATTACTACAAGTTTTCGAAGAATCAGAGACTCGCCAGTTCCAGAAACTACTTGGAGAAATGGAGCTGGGAAATCAAAAGCCTTCACAACTCTTGAGGCGAATGAGGGATTTGGCACGTGCAAAAATGCCAGACTCGACCCTGCAAATTATGTGGAACAGTCACCTGCCGGCGGCAGTTCAGGCGGTACTGGCGGTCACAGAAGTCAAGGAGTTGGACAATCTGGCGGTGGTAGCTGACAAGGTGATGGAGGCGACCCGTCCAGCAGAAGTGGCGGCGGTGACGTCAAACCCCATCCCCAGGGACACCAGCGTAACGTCGGATTTAGCAGCGGCAGTAGAAAAACTTAGCCTCGAGGTTGCAGAGCTACGACGTGGTAGGCAATTTCAACGTCGTACCGGGAATATACAATCAAGTTCACACTCTAGAAATGTAAGTAGAAATCGGAAGGATCCTAATTGGCTGTGTTATTATCACTACAAATTTAGATCTAAATCTACTAAGTGTGTCGAGCCGTGTAATTGGAAAACAACAAACGAAAATGCGAAGCCGACGGAAAACTAGCGGCGATACAGCCTGTGGCGGAGGTTTGTATCAATACCTATAATCGCCTATGTGTGTTAGATAGTAATAGTAGACTTAAGTTTTTGATTGACACGGGTGCAAATGTGTCGGTAATTCCGGTTGCTAAAATTAATTCTAAAAAACTCGAAAGCGATAGTTACAAGTTGTATGCGGCTAATGGTAGCGAGATACAAACTTACGGTGTACGTAGTTTAGTTTTAAATCTTGGTTTAAGAAGAGCTTTCCGATGGACCTTCATTGTTGCGGCTGTTAAACAACCAATAATAGGGGCAGATTTTTTAACCCATTATAAGTTGTTAGTTGATTTAAGCGCGCGAAAGTTAATCGATCAAGTTACTCGTTTAAATGTTATCGCTTCAGTTGTGTGCCATGACGTATGTGAGTCATTAATTCAAACAACAATAAATGGTAATGTGTGGCATAAATTACTATCAAAATACCCAGACATTACCAGACCGGTATCTTTCAAAGAAGTTCCTAAACATTCGGTGTGCCATTATATTGAAACCTCAGGACCACCGGTATACGCTAAGGCAAGGCCACTACCACCGGATAGATTTAAAAAAGTTAAGGCTGAATTTCAGAATATGTTAGACTTAGGAATTTGTCGACCCTCCAAAAGCCCTTGGGCGAGCCCGCTTCACGTGGTACCCAAGAAA
This sequence comes from Hypena proboscidalis, assembly GCA_905147285.1. Lineage (NCBI taxonomy): Eukaryota > Metazoa > Arthropoda > Insecta > Lepidoptera > Erebidae > Hypena > Hypena proboscidalis. Next base: position 22,926,005 of record LR990132.1, on the reverse strand, counting down.
AATGGAGATATTAGACCGTGTGGGGATTATAGGCGGCTTAATGCAATAACAAAGCCGGATCGTTATCCCATTCCACGAATAAATGATTTTAAATATTTAATTGCAGGTAATAAGACTGTATTCAGTAAGTTAGATTTAAATAGAGCATATCATTTTATACCTATAGCCCTAGAAGATATCGAAAAAACTGCAATCATTACTCCTTTCGGATTATTCGAATTCCCACGTATGACTTTTGGTTTGCGGAACGCAGCGCAATCGTTCCAGAGATTTATGGATACGGTAGTTCTTAATGGTTTTGATTTCGTATATAATTATATTGACGATTTGTGCATAGCATCGGAATCAGAAGAAATTCATAAAAAGCATTTAAATGCGGTTTTTCAAAGGTTTAACGAATTTGGTGTCACAATTAACATTTCCAAATGTGTGTTTGGAGTATCAAAATTAAACTTTTTAGGTTACGAGGTGTCAACAGACGGTATTCGTCCACTCGATGATAAGGTACAGGCAATTGTAAATTTGCCGAAACCTGAAAATATTGAACAATTGCGTCGTTTTCTCGGTATGGTCAATTTCTATCGTTCGCATATACCTAATGCAGTCGATAGTCAGGCAGAGTTAAATAGTTATCTGCATAATAGCAAAAAGCGGGACAAAACCGTGATAAAATGGACTGATAAGGCCATCGAGGCATTCGAGAAATGTAAGGTGAGCTTAAAAAGCGCCGTTACATTATCATATCCAATGTCTGATGCTAATTTATCTTTGATGTGTGATGCTTCAAATACTAGCGTAGGCGCGGTTTTACAGCAACAAATAGATACCAATTGGAAACCACTTGGATATTTTTCTAAAAAATTATCACCTACGGAAATGAAATACTCTACTTATGATCGTGAATTATTGGCTATATATATGGCAATAAGACATTTTAAACATTTAGTGGAAGGTCGGGCATTAACGATATTCACAGATCATAAACCTATCGTATACGCATTCAGTAAAGTAAATAGCGATAAAGAAAGTCCTAGACGTATTCGTCAACTTTCTTACATAAGCGAATTCAGTACTGACATTCGGTATATCAGCGGTGATCAAAACGTAGTAGCAGACGCTTTATCTCGGATAGAGACAGTAAGTTGTCCCACGATACTAGATTATGCGGCATTAGCAGAAACCCAATCTAGTGACGTATACTTACGGGAGGCATTGCAAGTAACAGATAGTAATTTACAGTTTAAACAATTTTACTTACCAGGTTGTGATAAACAAGTATATTGTGAAATTTCATCGAATAGAATTAGGCCATATTTAACTGAAAATTTTAGATTAATCGCATTTCATTCAATTCATGACCTTAGCCACCCTGGAATTAAATGTACTAAACAGATGGTTAAACAAAAGTTCTTTTGGCCGAATATGGATAGAGATGTTACCAAATGGGCTAGAACTTGTCCTATTTGTCAAAAAGTTAAAATCAATAGACATACTGTTTCCGGTGTAGGTAGTTTTGAACGGGCTGAACGTTTTCAGCACCTACACATTGACATAGTTGGACCATTAACGATATCGCCTGATGGTTATAGATATTGCGTAACTCTTATAGATCGGACAACGGGTTGGCCAGAGGCGGTTCCTGTTAAAAATATTACAGCGGAGACCGTGGCTAGAGTAGTTTTTGAATGCTGGATCTCACGTTTTGGATGCCCTTCTAAGCTAACAAGCGACCAGGGTAGACAATTTGAAAGTGATATGTTTAAAAACCTTATGAAATATTTAGGTATACATAAAATACGCACAAGTCCGTATAATCCAAAAAGCAACGGCATCATTGAGCGTTGGCATAGAGCACTAAAAGTATCCCTTATGGCACGTTTACAAGATGACAAGTCTTGGGTGGACGAGCTTCCGATCGCATTATTAGGACTGCGTGCAGCTATCAGAAGTGATAGCGGAGTAAGCGCAGCGGAGTTGACCTACGGTAAAACGATTCGATTGCCGGGTGATTTTTATGATGAAAGTAAAATATGCATGTCGGACTCGGAATATTTACAGGTACTTAGAGATTCTATAAATAAAATGAAACCACGACCACCATGTCATAGTAATTCACGTTCGCTATTCATATCCAACGATCTTAATACGTGTAAAAGTGTGTTCGTTAGAATTGATTTAATGCGTAAGTGTCTTCAACCACCATATGACGGTCCATACAATGTCGTAAAAAGACAAGGAAAGACTTTCACTATCAAGGTAGGCGATAAAGAAAAGTGTATTTCCATAGACAGACTGAAACCTGCCTATATAATTGATAGCGATTGTAAAAACTCTACCGACAATAGTTTTAATTTAGATTGTAACTTGAACGATAAGCAAAGCGCAGCGACAAAAGTTAGTCATAACAAAACAACGCGTTTTGGCCGACTAATCAAAACACCATTGAGATTCGTAGAATAAGCAACATAAGTAGCGTTTGACACAAAGGAATTATTATAACACTTTTAGTTATAAACACTTTTATTGTTTTGTTTAAGTATACTTTTGTGTAAGCTATTCATAGGTTTCGAAATGTTTATTGTTTATTTTAAATATACTTTTGTATAAGCTAATCATAGGTTAAGACATTTTTATTGTTTATTTATATAATAAAAGCTTATGTGTATTTATTTTTTTGTAAACAACGCTTTCGTTGAGTAGCAGTTTGTTTAGCTCTCACAAAGCGCTTGAGATTAATCAGGCGGCAACCGCATTTATCTACAAATAAAGTGTTTTAAGAAAATATGTTAGCTTTACCCTTTAATTACTTATAAAATATTTGTTAGTTTTTTTTTGTTAAAAAAGGGGGGAATGGTGTAGGTACAGTGTATATTATTAATTTATTATGTTAACATAAACATAGTTTAAAATGTAAACAACTAGCGACGCGGCTGCGACCCGTCACTTAACTCAGTCGTGAATACAAACAGTTTGCGTGAACACGTATCATCTATTATTTATATTCCAATTACCTTTCTCTACAAAATAACCAAAGTAATACCTATAGTGAGTTTTTTTTCCCTTTCACCTTGAGGCTGAAAAAAATGATGATTGTCGACAGGTTCTAAAAATAAATTATATTGTTAATCTTTGTATTGTAACTCATTGTTGATAACTTCAACATGCATCACGGCCGCGGCGGGCGGCAGCGGAATGAGGACGGTCAGCGGGGGACGGGACTCACCGATTTTTTAATTGGCTTTCCTGTTATTGGCTTTTTGCGTCCCTGAAGCCACCTTCAATTTTTAGGGTTCCGTAGTACCTACAAGGAACCCTTATAGTTTCGCCATGTCCGTCTGTCCGTCCGTCTGTCTAAGGCATAGCGACGAAACCGTTGGTGCTAGAAAACTGAAATTTTGCATGAACATGTATGTTAACTAAACAAAGAAAGTCGTAGAATAAAATTTGGAAAAATATTTTTTTTTCAGGTAGCTCCCCTACATGTAAAGTAGGGATGTTTTTTTTTTGTCGCCTACCCCATAGTGTGGGGTATTGTTAGATAGGACTTTTAAAAACGTTTAGAGGTTGCTTAGACAGTTTTTTGATTTAGAGATCCGTTTGCGAGATAATTAACTTTAAAGAGCAAATTTTTGTTCGAGTAGGGCGTCCCCCCCCCCCCCCTTTAAAAGCTAAACTACTGGATCCCAAAATCTGAAAAAAATTGTGTCGGTAGTACATGTAATGAACTTTAAAGGCAAACTATAGCGGATAAGTTCACTTCATTAGTTCAAGAGGAATAGGGGTCCGAAATGTCAGATGCAGTTACTCAGAATATTTCGTTCAAAATTCTTGAAACATAAATAAACATACATAATACATATATAAAATCACGCCTTTATCCCACGGGGGTAGGCAGAGACGATGGAACGCCATGTGCTTCGCTCCTTACATACTTCTTTCGCTTCCTCAACATTCATACATCTCGTCATACGTGCTAGCTGGTTTCGTGTACTACAAACATTTCCTTTCTGAAGGACGCCATTTAGTTAAAAAGTAAAATTAAAAATATTTTTCTACGGAACCCTAATGCGCGTGGCCCGACACGCACTTGGCCGGTTTTGAATAATCAAATCTCGTCATAAATTAAGCTCGAATGTTCGCACTCCGTCGCATTGTGTGCATTGCACGACCACGCAGGTACATGGCAGCGGTGCGGGGTGAAGTGTAGCTGGCCAAGGGCCGCCGCGCCTCCTCCGCTGCACTCCACCGCCGCCCATCTGCCCACTGCATTCCACCCACTCGATAACTTTATGCTTGCGCAAACATCCTTAGGTACTCTACAACTGTACGCGGTGCAAAAGGGTGTGACATTCAGTGAAGTGACTATTAGAGTACTTATTCATCAACATAAACTTAAAACAAAATGTTTTCAGGCTATCTATAGCCTCTAGGTGATGGCCTGATTTTCTGGTATCATTAGGAGCTTTCTTATAATATAAAGAATTGATTAAAATCATCAATAATATATTTGTGAACTTGCAATGCTGTACTACTTGTAAATAGGGTTGCCATGACGTTAAACCTAATAGCTGTACAATCCAGCCAGTTTGGCCGGACATTTGGGTAATAAAGCCGGATACCTTACATTATTGAGGATTTTGTGTCTTCCTTGCGTGTCAAATGTTTAAAATTAAATTTATCGTCTGTCAACATATAATCTGTTGCGTTCTTTTGGCCATTGCTGACACATCTAGGGTAAAACAGACGCTAAGTAATACTGACCAATAATTAGGAATTTTGAGAAGCAATCTTGACTTAAGAACCTAACAAAAGTCGGAAAACGTTAATTCTGGCCGGACTCGCAGTCAATAAGCCTTACCATGTCCGGCTTTATCCGAACGCCTGAGGATGCCGACGACGCTGCTTGCTAAGGGTATCAAGCCGCGATTAATTTAGTATAGCAGTAAATCGTCTTTGTTTGGTATTAACTAGTCTTGTTCAATAAACGTTCAACCAGCAATAACGCATTTGTTTGTATTGGTGGCAGGGTCCGGGCAGCTGTTACCTGTTCAACTGCGGGCCGCCGGAAGACTTCCGCTGCAAGTTTACAGCTCACAATAACTTCAGCAGCGGCGTGCTCGCGCTGAGCCGTCGCCTCGCCGAGCTCCAGGACCAGGAGAGACTCGCGCACCATGAACAAGAGCTCGCGAACCTTCGGTCAGTCACGTTACAGCTGCCACATCCGTCGGAACTTCTCAAGTGTTGTTTATTGTTGTCAATTCTATATTCCATCGCTCCAGTTATTCATTCCTACTTACTTTTGCAGGAACTATATAGGAAAGTACACACGATTTCAGTGGGTGGATGACTGGGGAGTGGCTATTACTTGGCAGCAGAGTATGGAAGGATCGTTCCGCACCCCTCGGAATGATCAACAACTGTACGAGCAATGATTACACCCTGAGGGCTGCTAAGGAGCGGTGCATTAATTCATGCTTGTGTGTACAGGAGCGCCACCAGCAGCACGGCGAGCAGCACGGCGGCCACCACGCCGGCGCCCGCGCCCCCGCCGCGCCCCACGACGTCCGTAAATGTTGACCGACCGCCAGGTATTATTATTGTTAGAGTAGATCAGAACTGTAGTCTACTTAATTTAATTTAGCATGCAATTATATTTTTGGTAAGTACGTCACTTATCATTATCACAGATAACAGACATCATGATTCTGCCAATAGGAATGAAAGAATGTACATACACAATGACAACGCCGCTGCCACAGTATAAATATGTACAAACAGTACGGAAACTGCCTACAAACGTGCGAAACGGCACGCACACATAAACATATGGGGTGGATGCGACATATATTGAAACCACAGCTTCTATACATGGTAAGTATCAATTTCCACCGGATAAAAATTCCGAAAAAAAATCCACGTCTTCCGAACAAATTGCACGATCGCAATGTTCAAATTGTTCGGAGAACGTGATTTTTTTTTTTCGCCAGAGAATTTTTTATCCGGTGGAAATGATTACTGGCCATGTATAGAAGCTGTGGTTTCAATAAATGTCGCTATTTCGCATCCACCCTGTATTTATACTGTGCCGCTGCTGATAACTGTTGGACCTTTATTTATCGTCCATAATATGCGCAGTCGCGCGGCCGCGATGCACGGACCAGCGGTTGAAAGCATAAAACATTATACCTACTACAAATAAATAATTCTTATTCTTCTTATTCTTACTTATTTAAGAAAGTTCTTTCGGAAAAAAACTAAAATTAATCATTTACTTGTAGTAAATGATTAGTTTTACGCAAATGTAAGAATATCGCGTCACACCACACTTGCGCTGCTCATGTCATATGCTTAGGGTTGCCAAACCAACTTAGGGTGCCAGGTCACCAAACCTTATAGATCAGCCAGTTTGGCCGGCCATTTGGGTAATAAGCGCGATTGTTTAAGTTTTATGCTGACATCAACGCGCAGCGAAGCGAACAAAATACATACATTCGACATAATAATCAGTAGTTGCAATCAATCGGTTCGGGTACTTGTACTTATTATTCTGTGGTTCGGGTAACATTCAAACGTCCCTTTCGCCGCGTGTCAGGCTATTAACATAAGTTGTCGGTGTCATCTATCTGACTTTAAATACATTTCTTTAAACTTGTATCAGACTTATCATTTAGATGTACAGTGGGCCAAGCAATTACGTATGTAGGGCAAAAACTTCTATGCCATAGTGCAAACTGATTGCAATAGATATGCATGTGTGAATTACATATTTGATAAGTGTAATATACCCACTATTTAGATATGTAACTTACTTATCCATAACTGGTGTAGTAAGTCTTTACTATGACTTAGAAGTTTTTGCCCTGCATAGCTAACTCGTTGGCCTGTACATTTTTTGGTCCTTCGAGTTCACGAGCTACAAGGACTCTCGCGTTTACTTTACAGTGTAGCATTTAAGTGCTGTGAATTATTTCGCGTGTGAGTTAGACTAGTGTTTTGAACTGCCAGCCAGAGTGCAGTACAGAGCAGCAACAGCAGCAGCAAACAGCAAACATAAGATAAAGTCTCTAATTCGGTGAGCGAACAGATATCCCATTTGGACCAGCAAGTAAGATCTTTCCATTTTTCTTACGGTTTATCTACACTATGTCTCAATAACATCGAACCCGGCAACAGTAAAGAATCACATGGGTTTGTGACTCGTCGTTAAAGGCGTTTGCATGTACTATATACTGCAAAGTAAATGTAAACGAATCTGATAACGAATAGAATCTGAATCCCAAGAGCAAATTATCAAAATTAAACCCATGTTTAGATAAAAATAACATCCTACGAGTTGGAGGCAGATTAAATAAAGTACACAACATTACAAAGAATGGTAGCTCGCAGAGGAGCTTCCAGTCACATCAAAAATGCATGAATACTAAGAGACAGTTGAAAAAGATACGGGACCGGCAGGATTTTGTGTGGGACGCAACTTGCGTCGGTAACTCGGTACCCTCGCATCACACCTTCCTAGTACATCAGCTCATGCCGGCGCTGCTGCTGCATCAGCGGAGACGTTCAAGCGGCGCAAGTACAATAATCTCGTTGGGAATTATGTATTTGCGCCGTTTGGGGTCGAGACGCTGGGGCCGTGGGGTCCTCGCGCTCGTTTACTTTTTGCTGAATTAACCAAATGATTAGTTGACTCTTCACGTGACCAGAAGGCTGGCTTCTACCTTGGTCAAAGGATCAGCATTGCCGTCCAACGAAGCAATGTAGTCAGCCTTCTAGGTACGTTACCCGCGGCTGACATAGATACGGAGGTATTTTTTGATGCCTAAATTATAATTATTATTTTTACATTTTTGTTTTATTGAACAACATATCTGGAAGAGATAGAAGAATGAGTACCTCGTACAATTAACAGAATGAAGCAAGTGGAGACGACAAAGACAAAACGTTCGTGTAAATGATGTTGTCATGATCCCGCCTGGCTAGTGGCTAATGAGCAGAATCATCGACCTTCATCCCGGTTGAGACGGACTCATTCGCGTCGTTACATAATACAAGAACGGTACTCTCAAGCAGGACACCCTACACTATTAAAGGATTTTGTCTTCCTTACATGTCAAATGTTTCAAATTAAATTCAACATATAATCGGTTGCGTTCTTATAACCATTACTGACCCATCTAGGAAAAACTCATGCAAAGTAATACTGACCAATAATGAGGAATTTTGAAAAGCAATCAGAAAGCCTAACAAAAACAAAAACAACGCTGCATGTGCTGACCCGCAGCGACGACGGACCACCATGATACTCTGCGAGCTGCGCGAACCACTTTTGACTTCTGAAATCGCCAACTGTTTACGTAATCACTAATCAATCAATACCTACCGAGTACTACAACTTGTACCTGTTCAATATAACGGCTTCGCTCTAACGTCATGACATGGCCGAAAAATCTGTTTTGCTTTGATTAATTATGTACTCTGAGCTGTTTTCATTTGTAAATTGAGTTAGTACGATACATTGTAATACAATGTAAACATTGTAATAATTGTTACAATTTCAACCTTTCGCGATTGGTACACAAAATTATATATTGAACACACGAGTCTTAAACTGTCGAGCAAACATATTTACGCGATTATATAAGATCTACAATATAATTACATGTAATATTACTTGAATACGTGTAAGATAAGTATCGTATTGTACCGTTACATATAAATCAACGTATCGTACTAACGATATCGGACAATCGAGGAGCATCAAAGATATTTAAGTTTTGAATGTAGGTAGAGCAGCGGTCGGCAACCTGCGGCCCGCGAAGGTCTGCCGGATGGCCCGCGGCTGTCGTCCTTGTAGCCGTGATTGTTTTGAAAAAAGTCGTTGATCTGAATAACTTCATAACCAAAAAAGTAAGCGCGCACCACCAAAGGGTGGTGGCACTTCATTTTTTTTTAAAGAAAATATGATATAAGGTCGGCTTTGCTTCCTTACTCTGTGCCATAGATACTTTAGTGCCACTTCTTTTCTTTTTTTTTAACCGACTTCAAAAAAAAAAAGAGGTTCTGTATTCGATCCGTATGTATGTATGTATGTATGTATGTATGTATGTATGTATGTATGTATGTATGTATGTATGTATGTATGTATGTATGTCACCTTTTTATGTTCGCGATTTTCTCGGAAACTACTGATCCGATTTGAATGCAGTTTTCGGTATTTTAATCCTTGTGTTTCAAGGAAGGTTTTAGTATATAATTTATCAGAATCTGATGAAGATCTTTGGAGACAGGCAACGGAACTCTTCAAAAACGAATAGCTAATGAACCACGTTTTGTGCAATCGTGTATCTATGTATTGTTTTCACCACTACATAACATAACATCATGCCTGTGTATGCTTTGAAGGGTAAGCAGAGACAGCCTACTTACCTACCCTTAAAGTACCGAAAGCTCTGCTTAGGTTTGGACGGGGCTTACGTTTCAGCACATTTGTTATTATTGTAGTGATAACTTATGATCATGAAGATCTCAGAAAGAATTTTTTGATTATTTTGATTGTTTCTATTGTGTTTCATGCGTAATGATGCCTTAGTATTTCTTCCTAACCCCATCGTTAAATCTAAAAAACTAAGACACTAAAAAGCTTGAAATAAAAAAATAAAATAAAAAAAACAAATAAAATAAAAAAAACAAATAAAAAAAATTAAATAAAAAAAACTAATTAAAAAAAAGAATATTCTTAACTCGAGCGTATTCTAAATATTATAATTATGTACTAATTTTTTTCAAAGAAAAAGGAACCGCCTTCAAAAACTCAAAAGTAAAAATAAAATATTCGCTAAACTTTGCTTACCTTTATATTAATTTGTTTAAAACAATAAACCCAAATAATTATGTTATACCAATTAATTATATTTTTTTGAAGTCGGCGCCAAATTACAAAATCAAATACCAATTAAAACCGTATTTACCGAAATAATTGTTGAAAAAATCACAAAATCAAATACCAATTGAATTGGTATTAGATTTTGTAATTTGGCGCCGACTTCAAAAAAATATAATTAATTGGTATTACATAATTATTTGGGTTTATTGTTTTAAACAAATTAATATAAAGGTAAGCAAAGTTTAGCGAATATTTTATTTTTACTTTTGAGTTTTTGAAGGCGGTTCCTTTTTCTTTGAAAAAAATTAGTACATAATTATAATATTTAGAATACGCTCGAGTTAAGAATATTCTTTTTTTTAATTAGTTTTTTTTATTTTATTTTTTTATAAAAATGCGTGATAAAGTCTGCATCTGCAGCTCAACCTTAGTTGAGCGGAAAAGATACTTCGGTGACATTTCTATTGTTTTTTAAAGAGAAGGCGTAAGAACGTCGCATGGGTGCTAATTTCTTTTTCGGTGCCAAAGATACTTAAAGAGGCATCATATTTTTCTTTAAGTAACTATAGTTACTTAAAGAGAATGCATATAAAAGTAAAGGACTACGGCGCTTTATTTCCACTTCTGAATTTGATGAAAGAAAGTTAGGCAGAAAGTACTTGATGATGATATGTAACCCCCCGAAGTCTACTAAGAAGATAAATAAGTGATAATATTTATAATAATAATAAAAATAATAAAAACTTTATTACCAAGAGATACATCAAGTATATAATTCTAAACAGTGGCTACCAAACTAGGTTTTTCTGTTTTTTGGTTAGCCTAATCTAATCACTAAGGTTAACTAAGGTAATGACAAAAAATTAAAATTAAAATTTAAAAGATAAAAAGGAAACAGAAAGTAATGAAAAAATGATAATGAATAATAAAAGAAAGAAATAAATCAGCAAAGTGTGTGTGATACGTAGTGATGATGTGTAATTGAATGTGTAAGTGTGTGTTGAGTTTGTTATATTATGGTGTATGTGCGTGAGTGAGTAGGTGTGTGTGTGTGTAGCTATGATGTATGTGTGCATAAGTTCTTAATGTTGTGTGTTGAGTAATTAATTAATTAATTAATGCCTGTAGGTACAGTGTATATTATTAATTTATTATGTTAACATAAACATAGTTTAAAAGGTAAACAACTAGCGACGCGGCTGCGACCCGTCACTTAACTCAGTCGTGAATACAATCAGTTTGCGTGAACACGTATCATCTATTATTTATATTCCAATTACCTTTCTCTACAAAATAACCAAAGTAAAACCTATAATGCCCATAGATTCATAGCAGAATAGTCTCAGTTTCTTCATAGTTCAATGTAAGTAGCCATTTTGTAACAGTATTTTTACAGGCAAAGCGAGTGTGATCTTTGATATTACATGTTTTATTGATCTGATTGTAAATATGAGGATGAATGAAGGCAGGGCAACGTCTGGCAAGTAGAGATATGGTTCTAGTGGGTGGTAGAATAAAAATACGTTTAGAGATAAGGTGATTGTAATCCGGTCTAGAAGTAATTTTTTTATGCGTTTGCAAGGTTGCGTTGATAATGAATAGTTGTCTTACTCTGAGTACTGGAAATTCTCTATACAGAATATCTGTGGAATAATAAAAGGGCTTTCGTAGCGCCACTTTCAGAACCGCTCTTTGGGCCCTTTCCAACTCTATAAACACAGATTTTCCAGCTCCACCCCATACCCCAATGCCGTATTGTAAAACTGATTGACACAGCGCTATGTATAGGTACTAATCGAAGTATTCTTACAGATGTACAGTTCCTTAACTTTTTCATGACAAATATAAGTTTCCTTACGCGTTTAGAAAGTAGTTGAATATGCGGTTTGTAGGAAAGGTGTTCATCAATTATTATTCCTAAGTATCTGATGGAGGCAGTAGTGCATTCAACTTGGTCGCTGTAGAGGTATTTTGAGTTGATTTTTGACAAGTGTGATATTTGATTGATAAATTCTGTGAGGGAGTGGAGGTTCGGGTTTTGCAAAAGGAGATGTATTTAGTTTTCTTAATGTTCAATGTCAGTAAGTTGTAACTCAGCGTGTTGGCAACAAGCGCTAACCCTTGTTCAGCGTGATCAAAAGTGTGAGTCCATGTCGCGCCATGAAATATTAAGGCTGTATCATCAGCATAAGATATTATTTCGCCATTTCGTAGGTTGAGATGTAGAATATCATTCATGTATATTAAAAAGAGTGTAGGCCCTAGTATGCTTCCTTGTGGTACGCCATACTCAATCGGTGAAGGATCACTCTTAAGTTCACCTGTTTTTACAAATTGGCTTCGGTTGGTTAGGTAGCTTTTGAACCATTCGAGAGGTATCCCTCCATTCATTTATGGTATTAACGCTTGCGCTGATAAGTAGTAGTAGTAGGAGCGCGGCTTTAGTAAAGTTATCTAATGTTTAGCCCCAATAAAGTGTTGTTTGGTACTTATAATGTTTGTCTTTTACATAGGCGCTCGCCCCTATATCAGGTGTTTTTAATTCCTGGTTTGGGTATACATCTGTTAGCGGGGAAAAGCTAACCTCTATAGGTATGTTCGTGTGCAGCAGGTCACTGCAGCCGCTATCAGTTCGAATGCCGGCGGGGCGGCGAGTGCATCGCCGTGTACAACGCGTGCGACGGCGTGCCGCAGTGCGCCGACGGCAGCGACGAGGCGCCCGAGCTGGGCTGTCCTCCCGCCGGGCCGCCCGCACCGCCGCGGACCCCGCCGCCGCCGCCCACCACCACGACGCCGCCGATGCTAAAACCCATGCAAGTAAGGCCAGATACACTACCTACACTGCCTGTGTATACATGACTTCAACCAGAGATGTAAGGGAGCTCCGTAACCGAATCCGTATCCGGTATACTAATCAATCTTATACCCGTAACCAATCCGTATCTGAAATTTCATATCCATAACATCCCTTGAACTGCAGGCAAGCGGATTTTATGTGTCAAATAATGTGAAACAGGAAAGCATGGAGAGCGGCAGCGAGGGACTGGTGGCGGCCGAGGGCGGCACCATGTCCGACCGCTGGCCGCACCGCCTTGCGCAGGCGCAGCCGCAACATAGATACAACGGTATGTTTATCCTCCGATCGTACTACCTCGGCCTTGAATCTCTCTTACGTGTTTCACGCAACGGATCTGCTCGCAGATGGCGCCAGCTCCCACATCTTCAGTCACAAGGGCGGGTTGCTGCAGGAGCCGGAGGCGGCTGCGCAGTTCCCGGCCTTCGAGGCGCCGTGGCCGCGTCGCGGCTGGCCTCAGCAGCAGCCTCCGCAGGGTAACGTTCGACAATCACTGGACTGCGGAGGCAGTAGTGTAGTGGTATAAGTAATTATAAGTGATTAGATTAAGCTGACGCGAATTTTTCGACGAGACCGTCAAGTGTGGTGCTGGCGATGCAAGTAATAACATGGCAGCGTGATTCTAGGCATGGAGAGCTTGTCCGGGGAGCGGGAGTGGCCGGGGGCGTACTCTCGCGTAGACTGGCCCGAGCCCGACCCTCGCCGCGCGTGGCCAGTGCCGCCGCCTAGACACCAGGTAACGCCGACGCCCTCCACCACTTACTGCACTCAATCAAAAACACATGAAGAGCACCACAACCCCGAGCTGATAGCGGTAACCGCGGCCTTCCCATGGCTCCATCAGGCATTCGCTGAGTGACCTCGATTGTCAAGGTCTGACGGGTTTCACAAAGTAATCATACTGTAACGTTTACCGAGGCGGCCCAATGAACGTTTGATTGATGGGGTTCCTTTCTGTCCCTGTCCAGTTTATGGAATGGTCACGTTTACCGCTCTCATGCTATATATAATCCATTCTACAACTATTTTCCGCCCCAGGAAATGCCAGTTTACATTCCTACAAAGACGATGCCGGAGATCCCGGTGGAGTATTCCAGCCAGCAGCAGACGCTCCGTGACAGTCCTAAAAAGGGCTTCGAGCTGTTGAAAAAGGTGCAGGACAACACGGAACCGCCGCGCACCGATAACGACATCGACCAGCGCGAGGAGGTCAAACCACAGCCCATTGAGACCACCACTAACAAAAAAGTGGTTAAAGATAAAGTGAGTCCCTTTAGCCACAGCCAATAGCCACATGCCTCAGCTATAAATACAGTATTTGAAATACAAATTTCGATACTCCATGACGATGGTGACTTGGATGCTTCAATAAAATCAATAAATAATTATACACAACAGACACACAACGCCATAGTAGACTTATAACTAAGCAGAGCTTGTACTATGGCTACTAGAATAACTGATACTAATACATATATACTTTTTACTGTAAATATAAAAGAAAGTCGTGTTAGTTACACCATTTATAACTCAAGAACGGCGGAACCGATTTGGCTGAAAATTGGTGGGGAGGTAGCTTAGAACCGGGAGAAGGACATAGGATACTTTTAAAATATTTTCGAGAGCAAAATTTTATCGAGGGCGAAGCCGCGCAGGGCAGCTTGTTATACATAGATACACCCAGAGACTAAGACAAACTATAATAACAATATAATAGTATTTAGTATAGATTATTTCTTTACTAAATACATAGATAAGTGATGACATACTATTATTAAGGATTCGAATACGGCTCACGCTCTGCTATTACTTTGTTATGTAGTCGAGGCGCTAGGCAAACGATAACTATTTATTTATTTATTTAACTTTTTGCACATAAAAATAGTACATAAGCGGACTTAATGCCTTATGGCATTCTCTAACAGTCAACCTAGGGTGGTGCAGAGATAAGCATAGGTAGGTGCAGATTAGACAGGAATAATTATTGATATGTAAATAGAAGAAGTACATATAAAATACGTAATAGAGATATATAAAATATAAATATATAATAACTATTTGCGTGTGGTTGCAGGTAATGCAGGCGAGCAAACCGGCGGACAGCAGCGCGGAGAAGCCGCTGTCGTCCGCCAGCGCGCACCAGCACTACGCGGCGATGGACGATCACGACGGGCTGAGCGAACACCCGCCCGCTGCCATGATGCTACTCATTATAGGTGCTAACTCCTTCGGCTTCATTTATTATGTTGTCTCTAATCATATCATCTTGATGTCGACACAGCTACAAAGGTTGTAAGCTCTTAACCCGTTGTACAGACTAGCCTAAATTTGCCAAAAAGGCTTCTCAGGTTCACGGTCTGAAATGAAGCTGACTGCGAATATCTAACAGAGTTTTTTGTTGCGCAGGCTTAGCGCTGACGACGCTCATGGCCGGCATGCTCGGCTGCCGCGCGCGCGCCTCGCGCCGTCGCATGCGCCGCGGCAAGTCGCCCTTCGCGCACGACGCAGACTACCTCGTAAACGGAATGTACCTATGAGCTCATGCGGCCAAGTACATTCCAGAAAAGTTAAGAAGAATGAGAAGAGAAGCAAGAAAAATAAGAAGACTTTTACGTAAAGAAAAAAGAGAATGACTTACACGAAGCGGTCTCAACAGTCCAAGCACGCTAAGCATGCGCGCGTGTTGGAGTGCGTGACGCTCGAGTGAGCGCTGACGCCACGTCGCGGACGGGCGTGGCGCGTGGCGCACGCGCGGCGGTGTCGGCGCGGGCAAGGTATCCAGCCCGAAGCGCTCGTGTGCCGTTTTTCTATCAGTGCGGTGCGCGTTAGTTGTTATTTTTTATTTATTTTGTTGTGTAGTACTACGACAACAATGACAAACGTTTATTTTGCATGCAGTATTTTTTTATTCTGCCTAATTGTAAATAATGATACAATATTATCATGGTCATGTATAAAAGCGGCGTCACCGCTTATAGAGTTGAATATTGAATACACAAACAAGAGCTGATTTCGAGTCATAGTTTATGAATATAGACATTTAAGAGCGTGAAATGGACAAGAATAGAGACTTTAATCTTATTAATAATTATATGATTTATTTTTTCGACACGTATGTTAATAAAAATGAATACAAAAAGTAATAATAGTTTGATTTCGTTCCCAAAACCTACGAGATAACAAGAGGAGTATCAGCGAGCAGTATTATACCTACATGGGACTACAATGCAATAATAAACAAGGTTAGATCAACACTTTAATAATCACATACAAATATTTGATATTTAACACAATTCTGTGAACGACCATGCGCGTCTGTATCTACCGTCACAACATTCATGAGCAAGCCGCAAGCGATCTCCACTAGGTATACTCAAACCGTGTCTAATGAACACTGGTTTTGTTCATGCGCAAGAGCGATTCATGGACCCATGTCATCTTAGTGTGCAAAAATGTAAAGGTAATCAAAAAGCAGTGTGGCAGACGACTGCTAACCATCAATGCAATAACAAAACGAACTGCACTAACACGGATAAATACAGCTAAGAATATCGGTGATTGCTGGAGTACCTGCCGATGCTTTAATTGATGGAGCACAAGTGTTGAAATGAAACGCTACAGGAACACGGTCATGACGAGCGCAGCACACCGACATGGCATCGACGCTACTCCACTTCACTCAAACCGACGCGACGCCCTTCGTCCGCAACGCCATCCATTGTGGTGCGTTATACGAACGAGTTTAGGAATTTAACATGATTGGATTCAGCGGATCTCACTTGCTTCAGTCGTTGCTCGAGACATAGAATTATGTAAACTGTACAAAAACAGATCAACACCGCGTGGACGTTCACCGCGACCACGCCTAATCACATATAAACAACATAATTATCTATTCATATTAATTCCTGAGGACAGATCTGATAAACCGGCCGTTAACATGACAAGCCCCACCTAGGGCATGGGCATTGGACGCATGAAGCCGCCGGCCATTCATCGGTTCCTTTCTCGCGAGGGCAGAGGAGGCTTGTCAGTCAACAACAAAAGTCACCGCCTTTACACTTACAATTAACCTAATTAGTGAACTTTAACGTCGATTGTAATCACAATAATAGTTTAGGCACTGATTTAACAATTTACACTTAACTCCGGAAAACGTGGTTACTTACATTATATAATGGAATGGACTACAACACAACCTAATTTACTAATACAACTCCAATCACAATTTTATTGAATGCAGATCGACGATCGTGAGTTCTGTGAGTACGGCGCGGCCGCGGGCGGTATCAGCATTGCTATTACGATCCAAGTCGATGTTGGTTGAATCAGATGGACATCTTGCATTGAATTCGATTCAACAAACATCAAGTTGGATTCAAGGCTCCTCATTACGATTGATGTTGTAAGGGGGCAGTGATGGCAGCCACGCGTCACGCACAGAGCTAGCAATGTCGCTGTTTCAAAATAACAAGAAAACTCCAACCACGTTGCAATTTATCATTATATTTAATGTTTTTTACGGATTTATTCCAATAAGTTAAAGACCAGTGTAGCCGAGATAAATAAACTAAGCATTAGGTTTAGTACACCAAAGCATATTAAACTTGTTTTGACAGCTGCTCAAATCGTATTGGTTTGGCAACTAACAGTTTGTTCGAAATCAGTACAAAATCCATTCCTCTAGTAGTCTAGTTTGAAAAGATGAAAAAAAACGTGCGGAATTTATTTAGTAACTGATTCCGAATAAATCGCTTAAGACCAGGCAGTTGCTGCACCGTTGGCAGGTTGATTTCATTGCATGGCTCGCATTCTCATAACCTCAGCTTACGAGCTAAATCGGCATTATTGGTACATTTCAAACGATTTTTGATTACTGGGTAATTTATAAAAAAAAATATACTTGTTTTAGAACTATACAGAAGCTATATATTGTTCCTAAAATCATATAACTCTCGCTGTTAATCACGAAATAAGTAACAGAGATGATGTTCTTTTTCATGGTGATATTTAGGATATTTTCGATTATTATTTTACTGCTACTTCTTCTGTTTACAGTATTTGTTGTGTAGTAGCATCCTTCATAATTTTCTTCCTACTGGAAGCTCAAACATCGGTCTTTTCGACAGGTTTCCAACTGCCTGGCTTTAAGTTGCCGAAACCACTTGAATTTCAGCCAGTATAGGTAATATTATATACCTCCATCTGCCATCATCAGAGATTGGTAGATATCAACAAGATGCTTTTCGAAAGACGAAAAATTTACAAATTGCAAAGCAGATCGGACATTCTATCTTTTTAGAATAACATTTATTTAAAAGATGTTTTAAAGAATATTTCGATTAAAATACATTTTCAGAGTCAAACCTGAGCCTCGATAAATAGCGAGAAATATGAGAATATAAAAATAAAAGACTATAGCTGCAAAATTGGATTCGTCAATTTTTCGCTATCTTAGACACTCAAAAATGGCTTTGAAGACGCACTTAAAAATCAATTGTTTTGTAAAGTATAACGCGGTTATACGAGCGTTACCGCCATGGCGCGTGGCGGCGTGCGGTCCGTGCGGGGTCGGCCGGGACGAGTCGATTCGTTGCACTTCGCACGCTCAATCTGATATACATATTCAAATTGTACGTGAACTAAATAATAACGAGTTTATTCTGAACAAAATGTACAAATTTGTTAGAGAACATTACATGTTGTCCTTCACTAACATTAGCGCGGCGTTTCAAACCCGTGTGTTTATAGCAGGTCAGTCGTCAAACACACGCCACACACCAACATTCGTGTCTATGTGTTATTTGCTCGGAGGGTGCCGAGCTCCTCCATGCCTGCACATAGCACTCGGTCCCGGAGCAGTGCATTGCATCTATTATT
This sequence comes from Hypena proboscidalis, assembly GCA_905147285.1. Taxonomy (NCBI): domain Eukaryota; kingdom Metazoa; phylum Arthropoda; class Insecta; order Lepidoptera; family Erebidae; genus Hypena; species Hypena proboscidalis. Next base: position 22,907,388 of record LR990132.1, on the reverse strand, counting down.
TGTAAATGCGTCGCGGCTTGAACAACACTGCGCAATGGCGGTAGCTTGACCCGGGTTTAGATATTATTATGTATCATTTGCCCGATCCGATCACCGTATCCGTATAGCAAATATTACCGTAGGTATCTACAATAATCTACTTTGATTTGGACTTTATAAAATATTTATATTATTTTATTGTACATAAAAACCGACTCGCCCTGGGGCGGTGCGTATCAGAGCGGCGCGGCGCATGGAGACTGGCCCGTCCAAATAGGCAATCATGATCGGGCAAGTGATACAATCGTGGAGCCGGCTATACGTATCGTACATATTTATTATTTATGAATGTTCTACCCAACAACGCAACGCACAGATAAAGGTCACACTCGAAACGATTGACTACGTAATGTCATGGGTATGAGGACAATAACATGAGAGAGCTCTGAGCTCTTGCAGTAAATGCTGATACGTGTCGAATTCAATAAATACGTGTTATGATAACATGTGTACTGGGTTTCATCTTCTGATTTATTTTATAAACGTACATCACCTCCACAAAGTCATGGTTTATAGAAAACATGTAGGTAATGACGCGAACAGACTCCTGGGCCAATCGAAATATTGCAGAATCAATTAAATATAATGATGTTTGTTTATAAAATAGATTCGCACAAATTATATGTTTGTCTTTCGAGGGAGTAAAAAAGTTAATAAATCTTTTACCGCCTCGAAAACTTAATCAACTAAGTTATTGGTCAAGACTATGTCTTACCCGTGGTGTACTTAAAGTAACCGAAGAACAAGGATACATCAGATTATTAGTAACTAAATACATAGTGAGCTAGACACGCGGACGACTCTCCCAGCAAACGTGTACATGCAGTAATACAGGCAGCTACCACTAACTAAATAACTAAATGTGAGATTGTCAAGTAGATTTATGGAACATGTTGATTCTTTTAGTGAGAGTCACCGGAGGGGATAGCATAATTACGAGCGCGGGAAATATTAGTCGCCTTTTTGTCATATTTTAGTATGGGGAAATTAGACAAAATCTACCTCACGCTGGTATGCTTGACCTACAGGACAATGCTTCTGAACTATGCAAATTAAATATTAGCAATTTATTTCCAGTAGTCAACAGGGGTTGGATTCTGCAATTTCTTCTGTTTACGATCCTACAATAAATACATAATATAAAAGAAAGTGAGAAATGCTTTTTAGCTAGTACTGTGTGAGCGGAGTTGGGAGCGGTAGGACCGGTTACTAGTTGTGTTAAACTCAAGTAGCGGTACAGTGACACCGAACACACGCAGGCAACCAACTAGCGAGCGCACATCAAGTTGTACATTGCCTGTTTAAGCCGGTCTATCATTATATTTTTTTAGAAAGCTTTATGTAATTTGCATTTACAAATTACTAGTATTCTTGTTAACTCCCTCCAGCTAAGCTTAATTCGCTTGTGTGAGGAGGAAGATCACGGCCGTGGTGTAATGGCCAGGATTCAAACCCACGTCCGATCGTAAGATGGCTTGTCCATTGCGCCACTGCCGTGCGCACTATCTTAATGGAAATGTTTAGCTCGATGTGTAGCCGTGTATGCATGGTATCTATAATCACAACTAAGAATCAAATGTTCTGTGGCACAGCGCGGCCAGCACACTCGCAATGTCACTTAAAGCAAGCAGAAACATTAGGATGTGCATTGTATACAAAATATGTCCCGAGGCGCAAGTATACGAGCGCGAGATAGATTTCTTAGTCACGTTTTTGTCATATTCTTATATGAAACATGACAAAATGCGACATAATCTATCTCGCATTCCTATGTTTGCCCGGCTGAACACATTAACGCCTTCCTTTGAACAAACAACAAATAACCACATAATAATATCTTCTTTATTCAAACTATGAAACACGGTTGTTACTCACGTAATGTTGGTCTCTTTACTCAAACGTATAGGTGGAACCGCGGTCGACCAACATTACGTGAGTAACAGCCGAATTTCATAATTTGAATAATGTTACAGACTCACGTCAGTTTCAATAAAAGTAATATCTACTTTCGTCAATGCTGTTCCGAAAGCTATGAGGTGTGATGTGCGTATAGCTTGGCAAGATAGTCTAAAACGGATACTCATATATATCTGCAGGCAACATAATGACAAAGTTGTCGAAATAATGACGTTTTATAAAAGCAAGGTGCACGATTGGCTCACATTTCGCACCATTTGGTAGATTTTTAAATTGGGTTGTGCTAATTGGGTTGTGCTGATTGGTTTACGTATTTGTAATTGGGTGGCCATACGATAAACCCAATGGCAGCAGTCCCATTCACTTATACTGTGTTTGCCAAGCTATAGTTCTTAAGATTGCGATTGATACAATACATATTATTATTTAAATTGTCTCAATATGCATTACTCGTGTTGAACGCTATTGAATCACGAGAACAGCGTCGCACCTTTTCATCGACGGGTCTATGTATCGTCGAACTAATCAAATATCTTTTAGCTTTTTACAAACCAATGTGAATATTTGAAGACAATGCACGAACCCTGCAGACTGCAGTCACCTCAATGAGCTCATTTCTTCGTTGGCAGTGCACACGCGTGTTGCGCACTGCCACCTTCTCATAGCGTCATGGCATGCTTCACGTAGATAGGGTACCCACCCTTCGGACTTGGGGGGGCACCCGCACAAATATAAAATAATTGTCAAACAATAATTATGTCTCCAAAAAAATAAATAATCGAATGTTTTAAAAAAGAATAACTATGAGCTCTAATATCATTATAACTTTTTCAGACTTTTCAATTACAATTGTTCAAGCACATAATTTAGCCAACACGATTACCCAAGCTCTACTTGATTTTTTTATTTTTCTGTAATGGTTTTTTCATGTTTAATTACTAATTCATGTAAAATTACTCTTTAATTACAATATAAAATGCAACAATAAATGTATAGTCTGGGTGCCATGGCCAGCATAGATATTATTTTTTATTATATAAATGATACCTTGAGCTAGCAGCTATCTGTTTACAAGGAACTAAACTGGAATGCACATTAGCAATATTAAAATGTTAAATATTCCTTGTTGCTTACGTTATTAAGTTCATTATTGATTGAATTCAATAATTAAAGATATTGCATACAACTGAAATGTTTGATTTTCATGTAAATTATTGTGCCATTTTTTTTGTTGTGTATTTCTTAATCTTTTTGAAAATATTTGTATTTAAATGTCTGTGTAGATGACTATGTATTATGCTAGACATTAATAAATTATATAATAATTAGAAATTATCAAACTTCCCATTTGACTATTTAACATTTTTAGCCTTCTATTACTTTTAATTCCGAAAAAAATAAGAAACCTATGCATTCTATTCAAGGTGTTGTCTGTCCGTCAGCTAATCTTGGAGCAAGAAGGAGCATCCACACGCAGCTACTATGTACTGTATATACTCTTCGTAATGTTTAGTTGCTTGTAAGCATTCCAGTTTAGTATGCAAGTACCTTGTTATTTATGTCTATATTTTACATTTATATTATTTTATATTATTATAATTATATTATGTAGATTCATTACAAATTCCTATATACAACAGCCAATTACTGAATTACGTGTTAACTTAGTGTAATAATGGATATGGAGTAATGAGCATTGTGTGCAATGTAAACGAGTGGAATGTCCGCTCGGAGCGGTCACTCGCGGTCGCACTGTTCCGCTGCCTCGCAGTTCATGAGTGTGCATTATAGGGTACGTGTATAATGAGGATGAACGGCACGAGGAACGACTACCGGTATTCGATCGATAACGATGCCGCGACGGTCCAATACCAAAGTAGTACAAGTAAAATGTAGGAAGAATATAACATTCGAAGGCACTTCTAATTAGTCCAATTCAGTCGCGACAGAAATATTGTAAGTCTGTTACGATATTTCTGCGCGCCTTCACGCGGACGATACCGGAGCGTAGTCGGCGTGACGTCACAGCGGCCGGCGGTGCGCCAGCTGGCAGTTCTCCACGTACAGGTCCTTCACGAGCACGTCGGCGGCGGCCAGGCGCGCGTGCAGGCGCCGCACCGCCGCCTCCGCCCGCCCGCAGCGCGCGCGCAGCTCCCGCACCTCCGCCGCCGCCCGCGCGCCCCACGCCCGCTGCAACAACAACTCCGTCACTCACCGCCTGCGCCACTCTACCGACAACGCCGACCACAGCCACGGACACTCACCGGCGCCTCGGCGTCGGCGGGGCGCGCCGCGAACGCAGGGTTGTGGTAGTCGCGCGCGCGGCGCCTCGGCCCGGCGTCGGCGTCGGCGTCGGCGCTGGCGGCCAGGCGGCGCTCCAGCGCCTCCACGCGCTCCTGCAGGCGCTGGCGTTCGTGGGCGCACGCCTCGAGTTCGCTTTCCTTGTCCTTGCGGTAGCGCACGAACTCCTCATCGAGGTCCGTGAACTGCGCCTCGAGGCTGTGGCGCTCGTCGATGGCGGGCAGCGCCGGTGCGCGCGCGAAGCTTCGTTCGTAGTCGGCGATCTTGGCCACGAGGTCCGCGAGGCGCTCGTCGCCGGCGCGCTGCTCCTCAATGAAGACTTCGCGCTCCTCCTCCAGCTTGCCGCTCCAGTACTCCTCGCATTTGTCGTACTCCGCCTTCATCTGCTCCAGGCTGCTCTCGAGGTCCCTGGAAGTGAGAGACGTCGCCGGTCAATCGCCTTATCGAATACGATACGTTTTTTTAGACAAATACTTACTTTACGAGGCCGGTGAGCTTCTGTTTTTCGTCGTCGTGCCGGCGCTCGGCGTCGATTAGTTGTTGTGGCCGCTGGGCGTCGTCGTCGGTGTCGGTCTGTGCGGCGGAGTGCGCGCGAGGCGGCGCCAGGGGCTCCGCCACGAGCAGGGCTTCGCTGAGGACCCGCACTCTCTCCTGCAGCAGTCGCGTGGCAGCGAGCACGGCTGCGCACGCCGGACAGGCTAGGTCCTCAGTCAACGGCATAGAGTTCACGCTCTCGAATATTTCTCTGAGCCTGGTCACAGCTTCAATGTGACCCAGAATTCCTTGGTCTATACTCGCAGGTGATGAATCACATTCCTGTAAATATAGTGAATTGTATGGAATATATAAGTCATACATCGATTATTATATACTATCTCGACTGATACTATAAAGCCTTTATAAGACTGTAGTTAAAATGTGTTTCTTTGGTTGAATACGTAAATTTCAGGCCCTTCTGATCCGAATTAAAAACCCTTTTTGAGTTGGAAAGCCCATTTATTGAGAAAGGCCATCCTATAAATGAAAAATAATTATTAAAAAACAAAAAACCCGACTGCTTAAAAAAAAGGACTGAAAAGATAAAAACAAGTATAGCATTATCTACATTAAATTCATTAACAACAAATGAAATATGTCAAACTAAATTCTTTATGATGTTGCAGGCGGTGACAAACGAAGTTATATTATAGTAGTAACAAAGTATTGTTTGTCCCCTCTATTTAGTTCTTTTAACCGACATGTTTTTTTATATCTATTAATTTGTATAAATCAAATCTCTTTGAGATCAATGAGCCTTAATCGTTAGTTAAACTATCAAATGCAAAAACAATTATTCAAATTCAACGGGCAGTTTCCAAGATTAGCGTGAGCGAACATACAAACTAACTTCCACCCACTTCGGGCGCGCAAGCGTGCCGATATATAAATTGGTAAATTGTGTTTAATCAGTAATATAAATGTGATAAGAAGTATATATTTTTGTAATGGTCTTTTCATGGCCTTTTATTTGATACCCATATTACTATAATGAAAAGAAAATCCATACCTCCCCCCCTTTTTTTTTCATTTGCCGGCGCCATTTTGAAAATTTATATAGCCTATGTCACTATCACTGTTTCGATGAATTCAACGACACCTCATTTGTCAAAATCCGTCTAGCCGTTTGGGCTGTAGGGCGTGCCAAAGAAATAGACATACATACATACATACGCTCGAAAAACATAACCCTCCTTCTGACGCAGTCGGGTAAAAAGTAAGACTGTCTATTGGTAACATAGCAGCAGTAAAATATTTAGAAAAAATGGGCGACGGAACCGGGCAGTAATGTATTTAATAAAGATGTTTTACCAACAAGGCATAGCAGAATTGACTTCAGAAGCTGGCTCAGGGGACAGATAAAGAATTAAGTCCTCGGAACGGCGCGGCGTGCATAGTTTTGAGGTTCATAACAGGATTTTTAAATAAGTAATTTGAGTTAAGGGATATAATTCTAGTTGGTGATACAAATAAAATGATGGGTATTAGCCTGCTTGCAGAAATATTATTGTTAAGTAAGTGGTATTTTACTTGTATCTCCAACTAGAATTGAATTTGTTAAACTCACATTACTAATATAAAAATCTGGCCATGAAACTCAGTTATAAATGTTTCATGAAATTGGTCCTAAGACTCACCTCAGGTCGGTCCTGTGTTAAAAGAGTATTAAGTTCAGCTGACAGATCGCCGCCGCGAGTTGCATCGCCGAGAGCGGGAGCGGCGTGGCGCCCGGCCGCCTCCAGCGCCGCGCACAGCTCGTCGATGCGATCGCGCAGCCGCTGGTTCTCTGCGTGCAGCTGCTGCAGCGCTACCTGCTCGCCCGACTGCTCGCTGCGCGCCGCCGCCAGGGCGCTCCGCTCCAGCGCCGCCCGCAGCTCCCCCGCCAGCCGCCCGCTGCAGCGCTCCCCCTCGCTCGCTCGCTCCTCTGCGACGCTGGCGCGCGTCTCCAGCTCGTCAGCGCGCTCCCGCAGTGCTTGCAGATCGGCGCGCAGTCGCAGCTCGGCATCTGCGCGCCGCGCGACCTCCGCTTCGAGACGCGCGCGCGTGGCGGCTGCGCGCTCGCGCTCTGCGGCGGTCTCCGCCGCTGCCTGGCGTGCCGCCTCAGCTTGACGAGTCTCCGCCCGCCTCACGCTGGCCTTCAGCTCAGCCTCAATCCGAGTGTGGCTCTCGTCGACCTCCTGTGCCAGCAGGCGGGCGCGTTTGTTAGCCTCTGTAACGTCACAGCGGAGTTTGTCTCGCTCGGCGGTGGTCAGCTCGGCGCGTCGGCGCGCTAACTCGAGACGGAGCCGACTGAGCGCGAGCGCGGCCGCCAGCAACAGTGCGCGCGCGTCCCGTCGCTCCTGCGGCTGGTCGGGCAGAGCACGCAGCTCGTCGTCGAGGGCGCGCTCGAGCTCGGGCGGCCGCAGCGCGGGCGCGCCGAAGCCGAGCTCGGCCAGCAGGCGGCGCGGCTGGGCGACGCCGGCGCGCTCCCAGGCCTCCAGCACGAGGTCGGAGGGCACGCCGCATCCCGCCTCGTCGTCTCCGTCGGGCTCGCACGCGCTCACGTCACTCACTGCCGGCGCTCGCACTTCACTGCTGGTCTCCTCGATGGTTGTCGTCAGCGACGCGTTTAGTTGATCAAAGAACTCCCCTACAGTGGTGTCGGAGCTTCCACTGTTATCGAATATTCGCTCAACGATGCGGTGATCGATGCCGTCCATATTAAGGCCTCGGCACAGGGCGAGAGCCTCATCCTTGTCGATCCGTCGGTCGTGTTCGAAGGGCTCTCTGGGCGGGGCGTCCCCGCCGCCGTCGTCGAGGACACAGAGTTCGTTGCGGCCTTCCATCACCGAAGCGCTCCGGCGACACCTCATTCGCTGCCGAGCTCTCTTGTCTTCGGTGTCAAGGCGCGAAGCGGATGACGAGCGAGGGCTCGGCGACTCGTCTGTGGCAGTGATACCTCGCGGCGGGCGGGAACGACGGCCGTACTTCTTAGAACCGAACACAAATTTGGGGGCGACCTCCCGACCGGAGGAGTCGTCGTCGCTGTGCTGGGGTGGAGGGTCGGGCTGGGGAGGCGTGGCTGGTGCCGTGGCAGGCGCAGGCGAGTCGCTGCCCGCTCCGCCGAGAACGGCGAGAAGTCCGTTCCGGAACTGCGCGAAGGTGACACGATCAGAGCGCCTCTCAAACAGTGTGTTCACCAGGGTCGCACCGCGGTCTTCCAGCTGCAATGCGTCACAAAGCTCATGTACGGCTGATCTGTCTAAGGCTTCCTCGTTATCTACGTCGAACGTTTTAAATACAGAATACAGCTGTTTTTCGTAGCGATTCATGGACTCGTCGTCCATATCTAGAATTTCGATTCTAGGGTAATGTAACCACCTAAGCATAAACAAATTTCACAGCTACATTGATTTAGATTTACTATATTATATGGCTCACAAATTAAATAAATATTAACAACATCAAGCACATCTTCCACTGTAAATTCAATCTTGATTTGACAACAGTGTCAAACAGTGTCAATGTCAAAATTGACAAAACTAGTGATGTCTGTTTACAAAGCTAGTTAATACCATATTTTATATGGTATATTTATTTTATCAGTAACCAAATGAATCGATAATTATTTAGGTTTACACGAAACTTATAAATTACAATTACAAAGTTGCAAATCAATTTAATATCTACATATTATTTAAAAAAAAAATGTTGCGTCTAAATTCATAAATTCATACATCCAATACTATCATTGATGAAATAAAATAAAAAACCGGCCAAGTGCGTGTCGGGCCACGCGCAATAGGGTTCCGTAGAAAAATATTTTTAATTTTACTTTTTAACTAAATGGCATCCTTCAGAAAGGAAATGTTTGTAGTACACGAAACCAGCTAGCACGTATGACGAGATGTATGAATGTTGAGGAAGCGAAAGAAGTATGTAAGGAGCGAAGCACATGGCGTTCCATCGTCTCTGCCTACCCCCGTGGGATAAAGACGTGATTTTATATATGTTTTATGTATGTTTATTTATGTTTCAAGAATTTTGAACGTAATATTCTGAGTAACTTCATCTGACATTTCGGACCCCTATTCCTCTTGAACTAATGAAGTGAACTTATCCGCTATAGTTTTCCTTTAAAGTTCATTACATGTACTACCGACACAATTTTTTTCAGATTTTGGGATCCAGTAGTTTAGCTTTTAGAGGGGGGGGGGACGCCCTACTCGAACAAAAATTTGCTCTTTAAAGTTAATTATCTCGCAAACAAATCTCTAAATCAAAAAACTGTCTTAGCAACCCCTGAACGTTTTTAAAAGGCCTATCTAACAATACCCCACACTATGGGGTAGGCGACAAAAAAAAAAACATCCCTACTTTACATGTAGGGGAGCTACCTGAAAAAAAAATATTTTTCCAAATTTTATTCTACGACTTTCTTTGTTTAGTTAACATACATGTTCATGCAAAATTTCAGTTTTCTAGCAGCAACGGTTTCGTCGCTATGCCGTGGACAGACAGACGGACATGGCGAAACTATAAGGGTTCCTTGTAGGTACTACGGAACCCTAAAAAGCTGAAAAAACATAAAAAAGATCACATCGATTTTAAAAATTTCTGATGTAATTAAATCTTTTGAAGTCTCTACTTAATTAGCTAGAGTGAATTTAAAATTTTTAACTATTCACCTTATTAGTAGGAAAAGTCTTCATTAACTAAAGCGCTGTCCACACTTAACAAACGATGGCTGCCACTTAGCCGTCCAAACTACTCCAAACGGAAACCAACGCATGCGTTTGTTGACCTTCGTGGCTTGCCTTCGTTTACCAGATTTAGACGAGGCATAAAATAAAACTATTTTAACATCATTGATGTATTATTGTAATTGATTTTAAGATTTATAAACATCGATTAATCCGTGCATCGATACGTTATTCCATCATTGCTATCCCTAGTTGTCATTATATTTATTCTTGTACCATTTAAAAAAAAAAAAAAAAGTAACAAGAAAGAATCTTTGTTTGTTTTCTTGTTGTTACACCTTGTATTTAACTACAAATCATTCGAATTCATTTAATTAATTCTTATTTTATCAGGTTATTGTTAATCAGGTGTGTCTATCACAATTTGGTTGAATAAAAAAATACTTTGGTAAGTTTTAATCAGCCGCTGATAAAGATAATGTGTCTACTGAAAGAAATTCATATTTCGAATATATTTCAGGCCATATCAATATGTGGGAGAAGATAAGCAAGGAAGAGAAAAACAACAAATTTCAGCGCTTGAGAGAAGCCGAAAAGCGTGGATATATCGAACATATTGGAAGTAATATAAATTACAGAAATGTACAGCCCCATAGACGTCACAGTACACTGTTGTGGCGGCTGGGGATCGTTAGTGCGTGTCTATTGTTCATATTTATCATGGTCATGTGCATTAGGCAATTATCGACGATCAACTCGCTCTCGTACAAGAGCCTGTGGCGCACTTCGGCGCACGTCCATGTGTACACATACACGCACCTTGCGCGCCTCGCTGAGCAGCGCGACGCCGACCTGCTGCGCTCCGAGAGGTCGCCCGATAAAGTGGTCTCCTGCTACTACAACTTACCTGCTGCAGCTGACCCTAAACAACTGATGCCTCACAATATTCATCCATTTTTGTGTACTCATATTAATGTTGCATTCGCCCGAATTGTCAATAAGGAGATAGCATTGGATGAAAACCAAATTAAAGGTTTACAAGATGTTGTCAAATTGAAGCAAATTAACCACAAGCTCAAGGTTTTACTTTCTATTGGGGGATCTGGCAATGAGGATGGTTTCTCAGATATGGTAATAAACCATGCCTCAAGAAAAACATTCATTAGATCTATTAAAAGCATTTTGAGAAATTATACTTTGGATGGAGTGGATCTCGATTGGGAGTTTCCAGCTTTACATAAAATGGAGGCTGCAAGGCGTGAGAGACAGCATTTCTCACAATTGTTGCGAGAAATCAGAATGGAATATATCCGAGAGAAGAGAGGTTATTTACTAACAATAGCTGCAGCTGCACCCGAGGCCATCGTCAGCATTTCTTATGATGTGGACCAACTCAACCAGTACACAGATTTTGTCAATATCATGACCTATGACTACCATTTCTACACCAAGTATACTCCGTTCACTGGCTTCAACTCTGCTCTGTACCCAAGAGCTACAGAGCAAATGTACCTGGCAACTCTTAACATTAACTATACTGTACACATGTACATCGATAAAGGGTTGGATCGCAGTAAGATAGTGGTTGGAATTCCCACGTACGGGCACACATTCTCTTTGATCAATGCCAACAACCCTCGGGTGGGAAGTCCTGCCTCTGGCGTTGGTTCTCTTGGTGGTTCAGGTTTTGTGAATTATCCTGATGTGTGTTTGTTCTTGACAAATTTTAGTGATGTACATATGATGAATGATATTGATGCCAAGGTTCCCTATTTGTACAGGAACAAGGAATGGATCTCATATGACACTCCCCAGAGTGTTATGGAGAAAGCTAAATTCATCAAAGAAAACAACCTGCGGGGGGCCATGATATACTCTTTAAATGCTGATGACTATGCAGGTATTTGTAATACTAATTTGGAGCAGATCACCAAGTTTCCTCTGTCAGAGTCAGTTAGGGATACCTTATTTTCAAATAGCAGTGCATTTATTTAATGACAAAGATTAAATAATATATAATATAATTTAAAGATTAAATACGCCACTATTTCCCACTGGAAGCATTTTTTAATAATGCATTGTAAAAGCATTTAATTAGAAGAAAGTTATGTACCTGTTTTTTCCTTGTGACATATGTGATTTTGTACATGGTGCAGTTTTTCATAATTGTCGTGGAGCCCGGGCACTAGTCACCGACGGCACTGGGCACTCGCTGGCGCCGTCAGCGCGCCGGCGCCCACGCCTGACGCTGTCGAGTCCGCGCTCGCGCCGCGACTGGCCGCGCCGTGCTCATCCACACAGAACCGCACGCGCCGCATACATTATACTTTTAATTAAATTTTACAGTTAGAAAAAATGTAAGAATGTTACCTTACTGTTTGATTAACAGCAAGGGTTTCCACTCCACCGAGCTCTCCTACGGCGCGTACTGTTCCGCTCCGTGTTGTAATACCCGCTGCGGCACTGAGGTCGTCGATTCATAATTATTGATTCATGTTATTTACTTTTTCACGTATGCAACGGAGACCGGAAGAACAGATAGAACCGATAGAGCCGGCTGAAAGAGGAGGGGGTAGGGCGTCTAGTGCGCGCTGCGGTGCTGCGGTTATGTCTGTAAGCAATAGATAGTTATAAGCACTTGTGTATCGGAATTATTATTTGCGCAGCAAACAATTATTATTTAATCTAAGTATAAGGTATAAGGTCAGCTTGGTGTAGCTCCTGATGCCCACCAAGATGATGAATAGCACTGTTTATGTAACGGCACGTGACGCTTCAGAAGAGATTCGCGCTCGCGGATGCTCCTGGTGCTTTTGGGACCCCTACGCAGGCGACAAACTGAACTAGTCCTGGAGCGTTTGCATCATAGCCAAGTGAAGTGTTTTTATTGGCAAGTGTACATACTACCTCCAGAATTCCAGATCTTTTGTGCAGTTTGCACATGAAACAAAAGAAGATGAGCACACAGAGTTGTGTAGTCCACAGATACTGGTGTGGTATTACTGCCCATGTGATATTATGTAACATCTTATTTTATATATTATTTTGTTTTATGTTGTTGAAAACTATTCACGTAGTGAGACAAGCAAAGGACTGAAAGAGCATATTTTTGATATTACTTATGTGGTTTATATTTATAAGCACGCTTTTATTGTTCTACTTTTTTTTCATATGAAGCCTAAGGCATTATTATATCTCAAGTTAACAATGCTAAAAGAATTATTTAAAAATTGCTGTTGAGGTGGTAGCCGAACCCGGTAGAGCAGAGTTCCGTAAACAATTGGACATTAGAAGTGTTGCGTCTGATCTTGATCGTGACAGAGCAGTTGGCATTGAACACCATACTGAATACTGATACTGCCCATACTGGTGCATCGGGCTACGTGGGAGTCAGCGCCGAATGCCACTCGCTTTGTCAAGGTCTGTTTGTTTCACATTTCATTGTAATTAATAGATAAGGAAGGACTTGAATCCTAAAACGCTGTTTTTCTGCCAACTCTTGTCTGCTGGTCATTGTATCGTTTGATACATACTTCAATTACTCGTCACAGTACCTATCACTTAAAATTTTAACCGGAATAAATAAAGAGTTAGAACTAATTATTGGTAGTTTAATAGGTTAAGGTGATATTGAACCATGTAACACCTAAACTGTTATGTAAAGGTGCCTGGTGGTAGAGCTCTTCAGAATGAACACAAGGCAGTAAGCGCCTGCACCACCGCCGGCCGCCGCCTTGTTTCTTTGGGCTCTGAAGTATCGTAGGAGGCATAATATCGTCATCTGCCATCTTAGGGCTGTAGCAGATACAGATCAAGACTGTACAGATCAAGTGGACTTATGTTGTCTGCTTCATAGATATACCTTTCGCCGAATACTGCCGTCATTAGAAAGAAGGCCGTAACTACGTCAATGCTGATTCCGAGATAATTGAAGTTTTATCTAAAATGAAGGCCCGCGGGCTACTGAATGGTTTTAGTAAGTAGTTATTGTTTTATAAAACGTCAATAAATACGGGCTTTATTATTAACCTGAATTTATTTAAATTTATACACGCGTATTAATTTAATTCAATGTTTTCCCTTTTGTTTTAGCAAAAAAAAAATAAAAAAATTGTGAAATACTTATCTGAAAGGGCGTAATTGCAAATAATGTAATTACGGCTTTTCATATAAAGAACTTGATCCTCTTTAGATTATTATAACATCGACCCGCTCTATTTGAAAGACCCTTTATAATTTTAAAACATCGGCTTATATCGTTTCAGGAACCTCGCGTGGCCTCCTGGCTAGCAACTGAGCCACGCGGGTTCATTCAAATACTCTCCCCGCGCCAACTCCTGGGCGCTTGTCCCTTCAAAATACTTATAAGCAAAGCCCTTATTGCAAAATTAGGGCTTTATTTTGTAGTAAATTTAAAAAGCTTTGCTTAGTTAACAAGCTCTTATTGGTAATTGCGGCCTTTCTGACTAGCAATACGAAAATAATAACAAAAAAAGCCGTTATTTCGTAATTACGGCTTTTCAGATTAAAAAATCAGATTTTGTGTCGTAGTTACGGCTAAAATCCTTATGATATCTCTGGTCTAATACGAGTTACAGCTTTGTGTGTAAGACCATAAGATAGCATTTTCTTTGCTGATCCCGAATCTGTTTATAACTCATTTTTGACAAAAATGTCAGTTACGGCCTTCTTTATTATGACGGCAGAATAGTGCTTGCATTACTGTTTCGGTTTGGTGGTGGGATGAGGGCCTTGTTGCTGTCATGGACTGTACTCCACTTACCATCAGGTGGATAACACGTGCGTAGCGTAAAAAAATCTATGGAATTCCATATTTGTGATTAAAAGTACTATACTTAGTTTTATTTCTCCACATAGTTTTAAGAATCTATAGTTTTTGAAGTAACTATGTATGATATTAAGATTTGTATAGTAAGTACTTGTAATATTATTACAGGTGGTATGTGATGGATGTGTGCAATATAATTTTATTGTAGTTAATAAAAGATCAATTAAAAATAGACAGGAAGCTCTTTTAATATGGCACTACCTTACAGTACCTACGCGTTAGTTAATTAACGTTACAATATATCCCAAAGGCATCGACAGTCGCGGGGCGCGGGGGCGTGCGCTGAACTCCGCGGACGAATGACACTGCACTAATCACTAATCATCATAAATGTATCTCAACATTAAGAAAATATAACATGTGCTTGTTCAGAATACGCCCCGTTAAACAAAATTCATTCTTTACCTTATCACTTATCAATTAAGCTGCCAACACTATTATCATGAAGGACATGATATCGAAAGCACCTAAAGTACAATATCGTACACAAACAACCCATTGATATAATCATTTAGTCCCTTACTAAACATCTCCTAGAAGCCTTAAATCATTCTATACAATGCCAAGTATTGAAATATGAGCAGAGTATCAATAGAATCTCCTGCATCTAAACTTTGTTTACAAAATAAATGGCTTCTACAATGCTTTCAAACTAAAGTAACTGCGTATGGCAGATAGTGAGTAATGCTTGTCACAACTTGTAGATATTAGTGCCACTTAATACCTACAAGTAGTAAGTGAGCCACTGACCGGGATCCCTTTTTTTCGCATAATTTAGTTTAGCATAAGACGTTACTCATAATTTTTGTTCGCATAATAGTCATTTGGTATAATATTGTCCTTTGGTATACTACTTCGCTCGGCATAACTATCATTCCGCATAGTGTTTTTTGGCATAATGTGTTTGTTTAGCACAATAGTTATTGGGCATAGTTTTTTATCAAATTTAGATCAATAAAAATTTGTACTGGGTATTATAGTGTAAAAATAGGTTAGGGTACGGCGGGGGTAAATTTGTAAAATTATAACATTTTTAAAACATATGCCAAAAACAATTCTGCCAAATGACTATTATACCAAAAACCATTATGCGTAACGTACTTATGCTAAAAAAAAATAGTTATGCCATATTTATATTATGCGTAACTATCATTATGTCAAATGGAGGTATGCGAAGTGGAATTATGCCAAATAAAAGTATGCGAAACAATAGTGATCCCACTGACCATTCAAATGGCGCATATTTGATTTTAAAACTAACTGACTAGCTAGTGGAACTTTTTTATGTTTGAATGGTTTGTCACACTAAGCAGTTATGCACCATTTATCATAAGCAATAAATTCAGTGTGCATTTAAGTTAATTTTCTTCAGGGTTTTCAGGATACTTTCTTAATAATTTTCTAAATTATTAAAGAAAATAATATTGTGCCAGTATTGGCAAAGTCAATAGCACCTAACTAAGCAAGCAAAATAAGATTACATATCGAAATGAATTAACAAATATCTAACTTAATAATTATGTACTTATTTAAATTATGTGACCAGTGTGAACACCTCATTTGTTCATAATAATTTTAAGTTATATAAAAAAGATTGTAATGAATAATAAAATGAGAGAGCAAAATGCAAACATGTCCAGAGTATTGTTCATAAATGCAGTAACAAATGAGTTAAACAGCCAGTCTCAAATATTGATCACTTTCTGCATCACGGATAAGCTATTGATCCTAACTACATAAAATAAAATGTAAAGAACTACAAAAGGTTAAAGTACAGTATTGTTTCAGTGATAGGAATGTGTACAGCAATTCTTAACTACAGCACTGGCTATCAATCAGCACAGAGCACGGGTACAGCGCGCAGGTTAGCACCTCCCAGTCTTACTCTACAACTTGTTAAACCTAACATTGTAGAGTTCACACAAAATGTAAATTCATTTGTATCACAAACTATAGGTATATAATACTCTATACTTTTCTAGGCATATAATATATAATGATAAAATTATGTATAATTGTTGAGTATCTAAATATTAGGATATGGCAACTTAAAAACAACTTATTGTCTAGTGGAATACTCTAATAGCTAAAGTGGCAAGCGCCTCTGCCGATGCATGCTGCAGGAGACTCGCTATTGCCACTTACCACCACCACCTTCAGTATTGTCTGCAACACTATTATATACATGACACAACCAGTGCTCTGGTGATGTTACCTCACTACTAGTACATGATATGTCAAGGCTTCTCCCTAATGCTAAGCATTTGTTTCTTACTTATTATGTGTTGCAGAAAGGTAAACACTACTTGCAGATACTAATCAACCCTCTTTCTATCATCAACATGCAGTGTGAGATTATTAGCTTCAGCTTGCTGAATCATGGCACTCAAGCTTATCATTCAGAAGACTAATCAAATTGTACTACTCAAGTGTTGTTAGATAACACATGCAAGCCTGCCAAATTCAGTTACTAATGGGTTACAATGTTCTCGTAAAGCCTTCTGACACTGCAAAGTTTTATAAACCACCCTGAACATTTAATTATCATCTACACCTACAACTATCTAATTATCAATAAATCATAGCAGGACGGCTCTGTAGACAAGTTAATATAAAAGCAGCAACATTTGATATGTGTAGGGCTACCACACTCACAGTACTGAGATAATACATGAGATTCCATTTCTGCACTTTCACTGTCTTTTACTCTAGTTACTAGTAAACCAAATACACATTGTTACATATTCATCATGTTCATAAATGCATAATTTAGAATTTAGGAAAATGAATGATTCAAAAGTGATAGGACTGTTGTTAGTGTGGAGCGGTCAAGGCACAGTGTTACGTCTGCAGCCAGTGGAACATGAGGCTGTGCACAGTGGAGTAGTCGAGCTCAGCGTTGGGAGAGCTCAGGAACTCCTTGAGGCTGAGCGAGATGTCGCCCGACAGCGCCGCTTCCTTTAGCTCTGCGGCGGAGTGCGCAGAGTTGTCATCGGACGCACAGTCGGAAGAGGCGCCAGGCTCCCGCCACTTGTCGTCGTAGGAGAGGTCGCACAGCGTGGGCGGCTCGTCGGCGTCACTCAGCTCCTCGTCCAGCAGCAAGGCGTGCGTCTTGGAGCGTGTCGCGTCGCCGTCGTTGCCTTCCCTGCCGCCGCCGCCACCCTCGTGCTGTCGTCTCGCGTTTTTCAGCGCTCTGTATCGACGGGATCGTTCCCGCTGCAGCCTTCGTTTCCTTTCGTCCGCTCTCTCTAGCTCCTCGGGGGTTTTCTTTAGAGAACTCTTACCGAAAAAATATCTCATAAATGACTCGTCACAGTTCCGTTTCGATAAATAACTCGCCATTAATTTGTAGTAGTATTGGTTATCCATATCGTTCATATGCTCAATGATGAATTCTTTTCACTTTTCTGCACAAAACAATAAATTTATGCAGATATTCTCTAAATTGCGAAATAAAAATAATGAGAACGCGACAGTCGCTGACGTGACGTCACTGTGTGTCACTGACATTTTAAAACGTTTCGTTGCTTTGTTCTTTGAACCTGTTATATGCTACGTTTGGCTACTTTATGTTAGACTTGTTGAGAAAGAAAGTATCGATATATATATATATTTTTGGATATTTTGATAAATATCAATAACCTGTTTTTTTAGAGCATGCGATTTTCTTATGACGCATAATTTTTCCAAGACCGTTTTTGATATATATAGTTAAGTTAAGTGTAAACTCATTGACATTGTGTATTCTGCCTATCCTATAGGCTGACCGTTTAACTCGCGTATCGCCCGCGCGGTGAGAAGGGGGCAGGGCGAGATATTACCGGGTGGGTGAGAGGGGTGCGCGGTGCAAAGAGCTCACGTCAAACGCGGCAGTGCGCTGGCAGTGCTCGCAGCGCACGGTTGGTATTTTCGTCACGGACGCTTGGACATTAACGCACAAGGTAAACGGTTTGCCAAGATTTATCCCAAGATGAATCGCTTTTCCTGTTTTGCAAAAAAAATCAACAAGAAAGCTAAACAAATAGCATATAATATGTATTCCTTTTTTAAAGCCAGAAAAAAAGATCATAGTTCTACGGAGTATCTTCAAGACGTAAACGTAAACAAACTTGTTGCTGAAGCTACAGGACTCTCGGTGACTACCATAAGTAAAATAGTAAAAGAAGGAAATGAACTGAGAGATGAACAAAGTTAAGTAAAGTTTAAATCACCAACAAAAAATAAACAAATCCGAAAGAAAAAATATGAAGTAGACGGTTTTACAGAGGGACACGGACTTTTGGAAACGGCACGCATCGTGAGAAGGTTCCTCTCTCTGGAGCCCTAACCATCGGCAGCTTGGTCCCATGTTTTTTTTATAAATCATATTTAAAAATATATAAAATAAGTTAAGAAATAAATAAAGAGAAATAATAATAATAATTGTAAAATTTTGATAATGTTATTATTTCTTTAATAAGTTAATTTTTTCTTAAAATGTTAATTTTTTCTTTAAAAATACAGATACTACAATTATATTTTTTACTTTGCCTACAATGTCTATCTCGAGATAAATCTTTGGATCAATGACTCCGTGTGTAGCCGTAGTAGTCCGTTATCTACCCCCACTCACTTCTTACGTCGCAGGCGATACGCGCGTTAATCGGTCGGTCTATAACATACGGAGCCTAAACATGTTCATTGACTGAGGCTCAGAAGTCCAGGCTCAAGATTTGTCAGAGCTATATAGAGCGCAGTGTTAGGAATAAAGCTCAACGATGAATCAGCAATATTTACATACGTGCTCAAACAGGTATCACTGACGTGGGCAGCAAGTCTGCTAAGCAGAAGTAGGACTGGGCGGGACATGTTTCACGTATACATCCGGCGAGGTGGGCACGGATTGCCACACAATCGATGCCCCAAGAAGGACACCGTCATCGAAGTAGACCTAGGAGGCGCTGGCGACGGGACGACCTAGATGCCTACTGCAACCACAACTGGTAGGAAACTGCAGGAGATAGAGAGTCCTCTTTATCTCCTGCAGTTTCCTACCAGTTGTAGTAGCAATAGACTGGAAACGTTTGGGGGAGGCATTTGCCCAGCAGTGGGACAACGCAGGCTAACGAAAAAAAAATGTGGCAGCAGGTTAAAAATTATGCAGGCTGAAAAGAATTTCATGAGTCTGGTCATTAAAATGCTTGCAGATATATATATAGCAGTCTATAGAAAGGCTGATTTTTAATATATATTGTGAAATTTAGGAGCCTCGGCAGTTTTGATATCTAATCTTAACTTAAAGTTGATGTTCACAGTTACTGTTGTGAACCAACGTTTGCTAGGAGCTTTTTATGCAATCTCCAACAATTTTTATTTGTTTTATTTGGTATTATACGATGGTTGGTATTTATGTGAAAGTATAATTGTTTTATTTTTCTACGTAATTAAATCCAGGTTCTGTGTGATGATCTCTCGAGAAGAGGTATGTGGGGCATTTCTTTCCCATGATATTAAGGTTCCACGATGCATTGCAAACAAGATAAAAAGAAACGCAGTAGTCCTAAAATATAGTTTTCTATTGAAGATCAGAAAACAGCGATCTCGGTGCGTTTAACGGCGGCGAGTCCATCGTCCCACGTGAGCATCGTGTTGAAGGAGAAGTACAGCGCCACCGCCGACAGCATGTGCCACAGATCGTGCGAGTCGTAGAAGTGCAGCACGCGGCACTCGTGGTTGCTGTGGCGGGACAGCGCCGGCGTCGCCGACCAGTTGGAGCTGCCCGACTGGAAGAAGTACAGCGCGGGCGCCCACGACGCCGCCGCCAGCGCCAGCCACGCCCACACGTACCAGCGCGGCCGCTCGCCGTGCAGCAGCTTCATGCTGAGGTAGAACACCATGTGCATGAGCGTGTTACACAGCAGCACGCTCAGCAGGTGGCTGGCAAAGTCGCTGCTCTGCGAGAACAGGCCGTACAGCGCGAAGGCCCAGTTGACGGCGTTGGCGATGAGCAGCGCCACGAGCCGCGCCGTGTACAGCGGCCGCACGCCGCCCTGGGGCAGCGAGCGGAGCCCCCGCGCTGCCACTTGCAGGCTCTCCTTCTCTGTCGACGAAACAATGCTCGAATACACGCTCGATTAATAATAGGTAACGATGGCTACAATTCAACAATCTACATATTTTAGTATAAGATGGTCTCGCGATGTAAAGGTTGGCCGTGCAATGCGACACCAGCTTATACTGAAATGTATGATAGGTTGATCGGTAATCGTGTGTTGTGTACCTGGTCTACTCGTGTTACATAACAATTACGAGCTCATAAAAGACAGTAAGGACATATTAATGTCTTTTATGAGAATAAGTCGCCTGGACCGATTTCAGAAATTCTTTTTTTGTTTGAAAGGATATACTTGTCATGTGGTCCCATTTTTTTCAAGTCACGTTCTGATGATGGGATCTTAGAGAAATCGAGGGCAACCCTCAAATTTAAAAGGCTTCTATATTGTTTTTTGTATATTATCTAAAGCTACTCGGATATTTGCATCTAGTAGTCAGCATTTTATGTTGCTGAGCTGATGCTGGAAGGTACAACTCCTCAACGGTTAGGAGAACGGGGATAACTCTTTTAATATATGCACCTTAAATAAGTTTTCCGTCTTAAGTCCCGTCGTCTTCTCATTCGAGAAACATTCTTGCTTGGTCTACCCATCACTTAAAATCGTAAAATAAAATAATTTTTAACAAAAAAAAAAACCGACTTCAAAAAGTACGTAAACTAAAAAGCAAAAAATAAATTTACTTCGCACAAAATAATACGTTATTTCATTTAGTTAAATAGAAATTATTAAATAATTATTTTATAATTCTGAAGTCGGTGCCAAGTAAACAATAACTCTGTATAGATAATATCAATCTTTCTAACAACTATTTCCTGGTAAGTACCAATACTGGGCGACCGCGCACTAGCACAACTACGCCTCCCTTCATTGTGTGTACTGTAATTTGATATTGTAGAAAGGTTGTTATAGCTTTTACTTGGCACCGCCTTTAGAATTATAAAATAATTATTTAATAATTTCTATTTAACTAAATGAAAAAAACGTATTATTTTGTGCGAAGTAAATTTATTTTTTGCTTTTTAGTTTACGTACTTTTTGAAGTCGGTTTTTTTTTTTTGTTAATTAAACCTATTAATGAATGCTTCTCAGAATTAATTTAATTGATGTGAATAGTTACCGAATCGGAACTGCCCCACGTAGTAGATCCGCAGCGAGAGCAGCAGGAACGTGAAAACGTGCAGCACCGTGAAGATGCTCCAGAACAGCGGCCCCCCTCCCAGTACCCCCCACACCACTGCAAGTACAGGTCGTCACCGTGAACAAGTAATCAAACAAAGTAGTTCTCTTCAGAAAAACGGACGGAAGATCTTTTAAAGTTATATCACCACATAATCCAAAAATATCAAATTAATTAGCTATGGACAAAAAGGTGAGTCCTATATCCTTGATAGTGGGTAATAAGATATGATGACCGACACGACGTCCAGAGCCATGGCGCAGGCACACTTTTCTTATTGTATAGGGATAGTTGAATACTAATAGCTCGTTATAAAGTAGAAGCAGTGAAGCACGTACCGAGCATGATGAGCACGGCGAGCACGGCGAAGGTGGCGTGCGCCCGAGCGTTGATGTCGGGGTGCCGCGATTGGTAGATCTTCACCATGCTGAGCACCGCCAGCACGTACATGAACGCCGTGTCTGCCGGCAGAGCGCACCATAAGCAACTACTCGCTATTCGCTATCATTATGTGCAAGGTAAGGAGAGCCTCTTAGCTCTCTGTAACTTAGTGGTACCTAAAACTATTCAAAATATAGAATTATATGACGACAAAATAGTTTAGATAACTCATGTGGGGTGGACCTTTATTGCCTTCAAATTAATTAACAAGACTTGAAGTAAAAAAGAAAAAAGTATAAGAAAAGTATACATGTATTAGTATCAGTTATTCTAGTACCCATAGTACAAGCTCTGCTTAGTTTGGGACTAGATGGCGTTGTGTGTGAGTTGTGAAATATTTATTTATTTATTTTAAAATCAAAATATTGATTACTGGGAAGTAAAGAAAGGAAGCCATGCGGTAGAAGCCGCGCGCATGAAAGTAAATTCTGTATACAAGTTACTCCGTCAATTCAAGTTACAATCAGTTTTATTTAAAAAAAAGAAAAGATGATCGACTTCATCGAGTGTTATTTTCTGCTTTATTACCGAACTGGAAGTTGAGCCCGTTGGGGCAGACGTGGTAGGTGGCGGACAGCAGCGCCACCATCATCATTGAGGCGCCCAGCGAAGACAGCAGCCCGTAGTGCGCCGGGATGCCGTACTCCTGCAGAACAGTACACGATACAGGGCAGGTACACCCATTTTGTGAAATTATCGTATAATCGTGACGTTAAATAACATTGAATAGTGCGGAGCATGGTTATGTATAGGTATTAAATAAAATATCTAGGCGGTAGAGAAGTTGGCTGCAGATGGCTGTGCTGCATTTCATCGACCAACTGACTGAGACAGAGCAAGCGTTTAACCCTTGACTTTTAATTTGCGGCCACCTTCACTACCGCCTTGATCTTAATTTTACCTTTACCCGTTTTCTGATGACACCTCCCAGACTGTGTAAGTGCAGCCTCACTCTCAGTTTTGTTTATTCTGAGTTTCTGTCACTCCTCGGTGCTTGCTTGGGAGCCGGGCAGACCGATCAAGTAGAATAAAAGATAGAGGCTAACCAGTGACCAGTGTCCAGTGACTTGTCTACGGCTCTTAAACTAAGTTCAACGACACTAAATATAAAAGAGTGCAAAAAAATATCATAGTAAGTACCTCATGCCTTGGTTTCCGTTTTCTGCGCATTTTCCTGCGCCGTACTTGCAGCATAAACAGTGCACCCAGCAAAAGATACCTATACGAGACAAAAAATACAATTCGAATTACACGACTAATCATGGCATAATGGCAAATGTGATAACCTTGAGTCTACCTATTTGCTGTTATTAGGGACGGCCAGCTTGAAAAATGTCTCTGGTCAGATTTCCTTTGAAAATGCAAGGCATTCGTCCACTGCCAGTGCTGCCTCTGGCGGATATTATTAAAATGTAGGCTATAAATACCCTGTTATCTTTGAACATTAAAATAATGTAGACCAGAGACAGCATACTAGTGACAGGTACATGTAATGTTTCAGAGGCAAAGGCTGATTAAAGCATATTTTGGACGGTTAGGATAGTGTTTACCCGATGTTGCTGTAGACGTGGTTGAAGTCGGAGATGGCGCCGGCGGGATGCGCGCACAGGAAGTTGTAGTAGCACGTGTCCAACGAACCCGACACGTTCAGCACCTGACGCACACATACACAACACTCAACTTACTCGTGCTACACGAGCCTTTTATGTGGACATTCTCTTTTTAAATAAAATATCTCTATAGCGTTTGCCAAATTTTACATCTTTGATTAACTATTTTCAAATAAGTAGATACAATTTAATAAACGATAAACTATATAGAACTAAATAGATCGTAATAACATAAGGGAGCTTATATCTTAGTTATAATTTTAGGGAGTGACCCAGGGTGCCTCACTTAGCCCCTGGGTAGAGTTTCGATGTAGTAGAGACTAACGATCTGGAAGGCAGCGACGAACTGCACGACGGGCAGCGCGTAGAAGAGCCCCACGGTGTAGAGCGTGTAGAGGTAGCGGTCGGAGCGCGCGCGCAGCACGGCGTCGCGGCGCCGGGCCAGCGCGGCCACGTGCAGGCGCGCCGGCAGCCCGAACGGACGCTCCGGCGCGCGCTGGATCTCCTGCGCGCAAAGTCATGCCACTAAACATACAGTTTCATGAACTTACCGATACTGACTAGGGTTTTAAAGCTAACACATTCATTTTCTTGTAATACCTGAGTATTCGCATCCACGATATAGATCCCGTTTCCTGGTATGGTCGCGCCGTTGCCATCGGCGGCGCTGACGTCGGAGACGGGCGTGGCGTGGAGGCCCCGGTCGGTGGCGCGCGTGACGACGGGTTCGGCGTCTTCCTCGTCCGTGTCGCTGTTGTCGCTGCTGTCGAACGTCGCCGCTAAAATCAGCTTTTATGAAAGAGGAATGTAGCTTACATACCTAATGTTCCGGCTACAAGCTGAATATTACTTCCGCAAACATTTAATGCAAACAGGTCGTTGTGCCAGTACTCGATCAATCGTAATTGCAAACTGTTTGCGCAGTAAGATGAAGCGTGAAGCCGGACCTTAAAAATATACCAAATTATATTTATAAGTGGGCGATATAAGCAAAGTTACAAAGCAAATCACGATACTAAAAAGTACAGGGTAGGCGTTAGGGTAAGGCGCGGTTGTGCGACCGCCCAGGGCGCCAAATATACAAAGGGGCGCCTGCGGTGCCCGCAGGCGCCCCTTAAAAATTTTTCATATGGGTTTTTGAATTGCAGTTAGGGGGCGCCGTATAAATCTCGCCCAGGGCGCTGGTAGTGCTAAAACCGGCACTGAAAAAGTATACTAATATATGAACACGATACTAAACCACCATAAACTAGAATAACTTCTATGCTTCATATTCATAAAGGAGTTGTTAAAACAAAAAAAAACACAACCTAAAGAATAAAAAAGTTATTTGTATAAAATAAATAGTGGCACTGACTAGAGTCGCGGCGTCTTCGCGCCGGCGATGTCAGCGTACTCTCTATCTCGGAGCGATTGACTTCCTCGGGACCTGCAAAATTTGACACAAAAACCACGTCAAAGTAAGACAAAGACAATTTAAATTAGGCAATGGGTCTAAATAGCACACATATTACAAGGTGAAATACCTTTGAAGGTCCAAAGTTTCGGTCCGCTTGCAAGAACAAGAAAATATATCAATTAGTTACTTATTTATTACCATTTCAACTCGCGAAACTAGAGCAAGGAAGATTACTGAAAGTTCAGCTACCAAATATCGCTCTTTTAAATCGTAGATATTGGTTGCACGTGAAGGATCAAAGTTTTCTAATTGTCTAACTCTAACTCAAAACTGTATCATGGCTCATAGTAGGTTGATATTAGCATGTTTGTTTATATAACTATATGACAGTTATGTTCCCCTTTGTTAGATAGATTAGACACAGACTGTTAGCGAGCACGGCACGCGGCTCCACTAGTTTCTTCCAGGCGGGCCAGCGCTGCGCTAGGATGTAGGTGCCGAAGAGCAGGTAGAACAGCACGAACAGCGCCAGGGTCACCCCGGCGCCCACGAAATATGCGGAACGGGATAGCGATGCCTGTACAAAAAAGCAGTTTTAATTGAAGTAAAAAATTGGCAGTCCAAGTATCATAAACACGTAATCATAAAATCTGTCTGTGTGGTTTTTTTTTTTACCAAGACTAATTTAAAACAATATCCATTTAGTGTATTTGCTATTTTGTTTCTCTGAAAACATAGTCTCAATTTGATGAGTTGCTATTTATTGGTTAATAATTCAAATGCTTTTGGCAAACTAAGAACCAAAAGTATAATATAATACATATAAATAACTGTCGTATTGCGCCTATATTTAACGCACTTTGCGGCACTGTATAAACAAATAATCATATATAGTGCCTTGATATGCAGCGTCAGGTGTTTATCCCTGGCGGGCGGCGCGAAGGGCCCCGCGAGGGGGGCGCGCGCCAGCACGGCGGCCTCCCACAGCCAGTCCTCGTCCCACGGGCCGGCGCCCGCGCACGCCTCGTCCGTGGCGTGCACCACCGCGAGCACGTAGAAGCCGCGCGGGTACGAGCGACGCTGCAGTTACATCAATACACGATTATATTTTAAAAAGGTTCAAAGTAAGTTTTCAAGATTTACAGATAATTATTTTCGCTTCACCTTCATATTGATCAACTCCATTTGTGTTACAAAAAATCTGGCACACGAAACTTTAAACCTATTGATTTAATAGTTATTTATGGTACAAGTGAGAAAAAGTTTATATTTCTGTTGTGAGTGCCAATTTTAAATCTTGAGCTTGCGAAGTAGTCTTAAATTGAATCACGAGCATAGCGAGTGATTCTAATAAAGACTACTTCGCAAGCGAAAGATTTTAAGAGGTCACGAACTGGAAATTAAATTTTTCTCACGCGTTACAATACAAAACTTTTCACCTCTTCCAGTGAGAAAATATTAAGATTTAAATAAACTCGTACTCAATTGCTTAACCTGAAATAATTCCATGAAATACGACAGTAATACCGATTCAGAATGCGTTTTAGGGCCTTTTGAAAGTCGCCACTAATTAAATATGTCGTATGCTTTCTTATACTTTTCACGTGAATTTTCTGGTAAAAAAGCAAACTTCTGTCTTAGAAGCAAGTTGTCGCAACTCTTTTGGAGTTCCACAAAGTTCTTCATCACTGGATTCACTATTTTTCTGTTAAAAAGTTCCAGTAAACAATTAAACATAAACTGAAAAGAATTTATAGTTGCCCGCGGTAACTGACACAGACACAGACATTTTTTTTTAAATCGTGCGTTCGGAAATTTGTTCCATAACATTTATTTATAGAGTCTAATATTAAGTACCCGATTTTAATTAATTTAATGGTTAATCACGAATATTAAACCATGAAAATACTAAATAAGCGTGTATTTATATATTTTAAAATAATTAAAACGTATCGTTTGTAGTTTTTAAATAAAACTGATGTCAATGTTTATTACTAACCTACATGGTGGCTGTTTTGTTTTTTTTTTGCGTCTATTCATTGGAAGGATTTAGTGTTTCGAAATTTGAATCACTTTGCCTCACTAGTGAGTAAAAAGCGTTTTTACTCACTGAATTCTCGCAAGCAAACGATCTTTTTCGTGCTGGTGTGGTGAAAAATTATTTATTATATACTTTTGTTATTATCTACTTGTATTGCATAGACATGATTTAAGATAACATTTCACCTGATGAGAAATTAGAAAGAGAATATTTACCGAGAGCTGTGCGCCTCCGGATTTAAGCACTGTCATCCGCATGGTGGACGCTTGAATGAGATCTAACGTGTCTGCTATGGGACACTGAAAACACACAACACAAAACCAAAATAAAGATTTATGTATCGATAGAGGTAGGGAAACGTAGCAAGCACATCTTATCTTAAGAAAGTTACGTATTTATTGTTAAAATATCTGATACGTATATGGCGTGCCTTGGGTCAGGCAAGCAATATTCATCATAAATGATCTAAATATTTATTAGCTCTCTCACGTTTTTAGTCCATATTTAATAAGCTACAAGTGTTTAATTAAGGATGGTATTTAAAAGTGCTTCAATTTATTCCCATATAATTTAACTAATTTTGCCTTTGTTCCACCAAATATACTGAATGTGCACCAAAATATGTTCACTAACATATTTCATAGTGAGCACCTATTTAAGAACTGTTGCAAATTTGTAAAAATAGTACTACACCTATTTTAAAAACAGATTGATTCTTCTGTGTTATGGTCGCAGTTCTAACCTAACCTAACCTACTACTTTGCCCATAATTGACCAGATGCTATAACTATAGCTTTTATTTTGTGTAACAATCAGGAATATTTGGTGCACGAGAAGTATTTTTCGTGGAAGAATAAAATAATTATGTATTGTTACAATAGAATATTTGCAGCGCACTAGAATAAAAAAGTGTTATATCTTGGTGATAATTTGGAATTTGTTTGGTGTAACATATTTTGTTGGCCGAGTAGTTTAATTATAGCAAAATAATGAAACGGGTTTAAGAATAATATTTTAGAAATGCGTACATAGGTGTACCTTTAGATTTTTGGTGAACACAAAAATATTATCCTTTAATTAACGCGTATTAATTAATTAGCGCGTCTAACTGAGGCAACACGTTCTCGAAATGCTGGCTTATATTTCGACCAGCGGCTTAGTATCGCAATACAACGAGGCCTTCTGACTGACTTATTAAGTTCAGATTAGGTTATGAGACTAATTTAATTTAAGATCCTATATGTATATTTTTCTGTAAATAAAGTCGGTTTCTAAAATTTCATCCAAATCGAAGTTTTTGTGGGAAAGGTAATAAACATCCAAACTCACAAACTTTGCATTTATAATATGAGATAAGATAATGTCGTTTTATGCCATAGCGGGGGATAGCGATCACATACCGTGTACCCTTGCACGGCGACCGTGGCACACACCTCATCCTCGGATGCCACGACGAGGCGCACGCTGCTCTCCTCGTCCGAGAACTGGTAGAAGTTAACTGTGGGGGCCCCCTGCAGAAGTGGTGGCCGATATTTCATACACGGATATAGTTTAGGTATTTGGTGAAGGAAGCGTTTTGCTGATTGACTACTGCTCACCAGGATATAGCAAGGCGGGTCACAGTACTATCAGCTCCAGAGTAAACTCACCTTTTAGAGGTGCATAAAAGTGCCTTTGGCGGGTAGGATTTCTCCGCAGCTGACTATGCACAAAGCTTCGACTTCCTAGGAAAGCGTTGTGGAATAATGCGGTGCTAAAGATACCAGTAGAATGACGTCACTGAAACGTTGCCTATGTAAAGTAAATGTAGTGGTTTTGCTAGAGAGCGGTGATCGACATATCATCCGACATACTCGCGCAACGGCCAGAATATCATTATTCCACACCGCTTTCCTAGCAAACCGAAGCCTAAGAAAGAGCATAAGAGACTTATTAATATTAATGACACAGAGATTTTGTTATTTGGACAGTCAGATCTTTGAAATTAAATATCTCTTTGAAATCGTACCTATTTCAAAAAACAGTATTTCCAAAGTTTGAATAGAAAAGTGCAATAACGTGCGTACCAGTGTGACGTGCACGGGCACGGGCGCGTCGAAGGGCAGGATCCAGCGACGGTCCGGCGAGATCTGCAGCGACAGCGACGTCGGCGCCGCGCACGACGCGCCCACGTGCAGCGACAGCGTGCCCGGCGCCGCTGCCTCCGGGCCATCTTTATACGGAACAAACTATTCAATAATGCCCTGCTTGATGATACATTATATGCTTCACTCATAGAACAACCACATGCGACAACTTGAACTCAGCTCCACGCTCCTGCGGATATTATGCGAATTTTGAAGCTATAATTACAAAAATATTCGGAATTCAGAGGTAGTACTCACCGACGAGGATTTACTCATCATCATTGGAGTACTTACGTATTACTTAGGTACTCTTGTTTCGCAGGAAAGAGGCTAGCTAATACTTTCGTATTGCAATTAATAAAGCGACTAGAAAGTGAGGGATTAATTTTCACTCGTTGCTCTGAACTACTCTTAATCAATCGTGATTAAAATGGTCTAAGAAATAGACGAAAGAATACTAGTACCACAGTTATCTCTGGTGGCCTCGACGGTGATGCTGTCCTCAGGGCATAGCGTCCTCTCCTGCGCGTACAGCAGCTTGTCGTCCGACAGGTACGGCAGCTGCCACGTAGTAGCTCCTGCAATGCAAGCATCAATGAGCATAATATAGCAGTATTCAGTATACTTAGTATTGCCAAGCGTCCTGTTTTCCTTGGACATTGCCTAGTTTCCTGCTTGTCCTGCCAGGCCTTTATCTCGTTTTAATTATGTTTCCCCATATAGAAATATGAAAAAAACATGACTAAATATATCTCGTATGCTTGTCCTCCTATGGTGTTCTGAATAAGTACATATTTTTTTTACGTATCATCTTCAATTTTGAAGCGACCTTAGCTAATTGATTGGTTGGCAGCTCTAGCGAATAGAATGGTGTCGAGTTCGACGTTACCTACCAATTCTCCGCCTGGCAGTGATGAGCAGCGGATGCGCGGTGTCGCCGCCGTCCGTGCGCATTGCCACGCGGCTCGGCCACTTGCTCTGCTCGCATGTCTACAACACCACATACGAACTATTCATATCCCACACACAGACATCTGACAAGCTGGCTGCTAGTGACGAGTCGTATTTTTACTACTTTGCATTTTCTCATGAGACACTTTAGCTCTGAACATAGTAGTAGTAGATTGGCACAGAATAGGAAAAAGTATAGCGTGTCTATCGTAGTATCTACTTCTAAGTATTTTGTATAGCTCAAGAAATATTTATTTTGTTTTAATATGGACCTCTGAGTATAAAATTCTTGGAAACCGAATGTTACGCGAATGACGCGTTTCAACCAAAGATAAGAATGCGTAAATAAAAACTCAGCATTTGCTTTTTACCAAGAATGTCCTCGGAATAGCAACTAACTGCAACCCTCAGCTTCGCTTGCTTGGATTGCAAATACATTAAAAAGTTACCTAGGTTTTTTGTAACTTTCAGTTAGATTCACTAGAAGATGAAATTACTAAGGTAGAGATGTAAGTACCTTTCAGGTATTTTTACTATTATTATATATATTTTTAAGTTTCCTGAAGCCAATCCTTGCGGCGTAGTTATACTTAAGCAGTAGTCATAGAAATCTTAATAATAAGGCAATAGAAATGTCAAAGACGCGTGACCTTGTCGCCGCGCATCTGTCTAGTCAAACACAAGTGCGAGTTGAGGAATTGTCGTCTTAATGTCATCGCAAAAAGAATAATTTTGTTTGCAGGAATACAAGCGCATTAGTCTAATCGAACACAAGTGCGAGTTGAGGAATTGTCGTCTTAATGTCATCGCCAAAAAGAATAATTTTGTTTGCAGCCTTTGCAGGAATACAAAAAGTGGTATTTGAAAAACGGCGACATGCGTCCCAGTGTTAAAACATAGTCGATAGCATTTCTATTGACTAGTTATTAAGATTTCTATGGCAGTAGTGAATACTTACTGGTACGAAGTCCAGGATGTACTCGACGGACGAGTCCACGCTGAGCTCGTGCTGCTCATCGAACGACAACCTGCGACCCACACACTTTTGTAACTAAGTACTTATAGCCGCACCATGCTCTACCTCCGTCCCTGCTATGGTATAACTCATCCTTTACTTCATGTGCAATCAACAAGGCAACAAGGCCTCAATAGGATAAAAATTTCAGTATAATTAGGAATAGAATTAGAATTCTCTATTGAAGTACCTAAGCCATGTATGTAGAAGGAAACTATTTAAATCTATGTATTACATGGTAAGATAGTGTTATCACAAAGCAATATCAAATGCCCTGTTCAATACCTATTGTAAAAGTATGGTTAAGTTAAGTTAAGTAAAACGTTTCGATGTTACCGGCAGTAGTTAGTGTAATTTACTGATATAATATGAGTAATATTACCGATGTAAGTACTCGACATTACCTCATTCATGAAATTGCCTACTAATAATTAATGAAATAACTAATATCCTTTCAGATTTCGTTAAAGTATCTATATAAAATATATTATCTAGCAAAAAACAAAGTCGGAGGTCCCATAGAAATAGTTGCGGCCCGAGACGACAGCTTCGAACCGCGAAATTGTTTGTAGATAAGATAGTTGAGGGTCTAAATCATTTCATTGTTTTGATGTGGCATAAATCACACGGGCAGTTTTGTTGTGTGTAAAGAACAGCAAACACTTACTGTTTCCTGATGACGGTGACATTGTTGGACTGCGCGGCGGCGGCGGTGGTGGCGGCCACCAGCCACAGCGCATACACGCACACACGCATGGCACACTCACACAACAGCAGAGCACATCACATCAACACACGACTCTTTCTCCACTTGCAATATGTTGGTCTCCGGCCGGAGTCAGGTATTGGGTGTGCGGCAGGAGTGGCGGCGCGGCCTTATCGCGTTATCGCGTGTGATAAACAGATATGTGATTCATGGAGCGATTTCAGCTGCCCGGTATATAGGCCGATCAGCCACGGACTGAGGTCAACTCGCGCGATAAACCACCTAAAATATACATACCTATTCTATACTTACTGATTATTTACTTAAAATATATAAAAAAAACTGCCTATCTTGTTCTTATTTTCTTGTGTTATGCGATATCGGTAACTTATCGATTACTCACAACAAAACTGAGTAGGTATAGAAGAAGGCCTATCACACAGATTCACCACAAGCGCTAGCGGTATGTCGCCACACACGTAAGTATTGTTTATACAACATTTAATCATAACACGATTTATTATATTTATCCTTCTGTTAACTACCAAATTGAACCAATACGTTTTATTTAAAATGATGATGTACAAATTACTAAGAAACTATAGTTATAATTATTATGTGCATTTACCTTGTCAATAATTCTAAATAACATATTTAGAATTATGAAATCATTGTAGTAGGAAGCAGGAAGAATTCTGGCATATAGATTCTACACAGCCTATTCTATTTTATTGTATTATTATGTATTAGTTAATTTTGTTTAATTTCTATAGTACTTACATACATTATACCTATATTATGTTATAAAATATTAATTTATTTAAAATCTTGTTAGCAGAGATAACTGTGTATATTATAAGATTACAAAATTAATGGGCATTCAGGATTCAATTGAAGTCATGGACAGGTACTACTTACGTTACAGTTTGATTCGGCGCTGGTAAATCACGTCCCAATAACAAACGAGCAACCGGGTGTGGCGACGCCCGCGAGGAAGTCAATATGAGGTAACCTATCCTTTTCCTGGGCCTTGAACTATCTACACACCAATTTGCATAAAGATCGGTCCAGTAGTTTTGAAACCTTTTCGATAAAGACAACCAAAACTATGTTTCTTCTTAAATAAATACAAAAGTTTTTGCTTTGCACTTAGCGACAACTTTTATAGGATGGATAAAAAGGAAGAGGAATTGTTAAAAAAAAAGATGTAGTGGCGTGAGAAAATAATTTATTGAGTATGATAATTGCACAGTGTAGGTAGTAGCTATGCGGAGCGCTGGCGCGAGTAGCCCAGCCCCACCTCGTGCACCACCTGCTGCAGCGCCGCCACGCAGCGCTGCAGCTGCTCGCGGCTGTGCGACGCCGACAGGCAGAACCTGCCAACCGATGCACTTGTTGTACTCATTTGATTACGATGACATTGTGTATGGTAATACATTACGAATTGCCTGTGGTCACTGAACAAATCTGTATGATTGGAAGTCATCCACTAATTTAACTCGGAGATAGAAATCATAATAAGGGGTCGTCCATAAATTGTGAGAAGTATTTTGACTATTTTTGACTTCTGGTGAGATATAGTGAGCTTTATCGTCCCAATCTCACGTGAGATCGTTTGAAATATTTTCCTGATTTTTTTGAATTTCTCACCTAATAGAGAATCATCATGTTCGAAACATCAATACCCCGACTATATAATTCGATCTAAGGATAGATTTTAATATTTATAAGATTTGTGTCAGATATCGGCATATTTTAGGCTAGAAACATTTTTTTAAGTTAATCTGATAATTCGATCTAAGGATAGATTTTAATATTTATAAGATTTGTGTCAGATATCGGCATATTTTAGGCTAGAAACATTTTTTTAAGTTAATCTGTTTATTTTTATCATGTTTACACTATTTATTGCTCAAAAAAATTGCGCGATATTTGCCGGAAGCCCTCCAGATCCCGTTCACGTAATTTGTGGACGACCCTTAATCGATATATGCCAATCAACAAGAATTGCAAACATATCTAAAAAAGAAGTTATCATGGCTGAGATGAGATATAAACAGAGGCACAATAAACAGCAACTGTTGTGATTTACAAAACATAATGGTACTTGAGCTCAGGCAGCTATTGATGTACTGCTCGTGTATCTATCTATCAGCCATGAAGGTTTGTATTTATTAGGAACTAGCTGACCCGGCTAACTTCGTACCGCCTAATTATTGGAGGCATATTTAGTAAGTCACAAACACACGACACAATACTTTTTTAATTTTATTGAAATTTGTTGCTATTAGATTTTTAGGAATATAAAAGAATTATAGTATAAATGCATAGCAAAGAGACGTTTACATTTCAAGTGATATTTTACCATAGACAATTTTTTTTTAAGTGAATACTGACAAATATTTACACTATAACTATCAAACTACATCTGTCGTTTTTTTTTGACGGTGGCCATGGTTAAAAAAAGAAGAAGAACTACATCTGTCATCGAGAAAATAAAGAATTCAAACAACTATAATATTTAAATTGTTGATATTTTAAAACTATTTTTCAGAAGTTATAGTGAAGCTATATATCCCTCAACTCCTTAAAATGCATTGTCCCTTTTGTAAAAAGTGGATGGAACGGCAGAACAAAAATAATAACTGTCCAGGTTGTATTAAATTATTAATTAATTTCAGTATTTCTCCAATTAAATGTTTCTTTTTTTTAACATGAGATGACAAAACCAAGGATGTTAAAGTAGGAGCGCAGCAAAAAGTCTCTAAATCTATGGACAAAACAATGGAACGTTCGGATACACTTATTATTATAATAAAAATATTTCTGAGAGTTGGTAACACTGTAAGGTTGGCACCCATCAAACATGTCAACACATTAATTATTTTTATATTTTGAAATTTAAATACACGATGTTATGAGCAAAGTTGATATTATGTTGTCGATTCAAAAGTCTTGTTTTAATGCGTTCTTCAATTCGAGTGGAACTGAGAGTACAAATACCGTCAAATGTTTGACAGAAAGTAAGTGGTCAACTTTTATATGGGAAAATGAAATTGTCGTCTTACTCTATCTTACTCGCAATTTTTCCTTATTTGCTCACCGTTTAGACCTACCCTGGACTACGACAAACATTTTAAAACCAAAATCAGCTCAATCGGCCCAGCCGTTCTCGAGTTTTAATCAGAC
Organism: Hypena proboscidalis; assembly: GCA_905147285.1. NCBI lineage: Eukaryota > Metazoa > Arthropoda > Insecta > Lepidoptera > Erebidae > Hypena > Hypena proboscidalis. Next base: position 22,872,313 of record LR990132.1, on the reverse strand, counting down.
TAACGAACAACAATTCATTTTTATTTATATAGATAGATAGATAGATGTTATCAGCCAAATACATCGTGATAAGATACTGAGCAAGTGATTCACTTCCACGTATCACATTACTAACTCTATTTATGATTACTATTTATTTAGAATTACGTTACGATTAAGTGGCGAGAGGCCCGGATTTATGATCCATTTTACCTGCATCAACTGTTTTAGAACATCTAAGATTTCGAAGGCTTTAAAGTCAGGTGCGGCTGTTCGACCAATCGACGAGCACCGTGATTGACATTGTGTTGGCCTCAGCGAGTCGAATATACGCTAACCAGTAGTGAATTAAATAAGCCTCCTTGGTTTATCAGTAGTGTCTTTGAGTATCAAGCCAAACGGATACGTCATTTAAGGGAGAACGTCGCAAGTACATAATATAAAAATATTGGTGCGCGTTCCACATCATTCAACAAATCAAAGATGCGTTGAACGATCTACCCTCATAGCTTCCCCGTTTTTGTAGTCTAATTTGCATAGATATTTGCTTTCATTTCTCCATATTGATTAAGTGCTCTTTGGGTAGTGTATACGACCGCTCACCATGAGGGCTCGTGCTCGACCCCACGGTCAGGACTTAGGCATAACAAGTGGGTGTTATCCACACTTCTGCCACACCATCACAGTCTAGGTAATAGAGGTATGATTTCTGTTCTCACCGTATCCGTGCCTTGTTGAGCGGCGTGGCGGGGAAGCCCACCCCCACGGTGGCGACGCCCCGGGCGGTGAGGCGCTCCACCGTGGCCGCCATCTTGCTGAAGGAGTACACGAGCATCGGCACCACCGGCGAGTCCTGGTGCCCGAATGTAACTACGCCCATCTCCTTCAATCTACAAACATGTATAACGTACTGTTGTAGTATATAATAATCAGTAATCAGGACAACAGATGTAATCAGGATACAGAACGCAAGATATATATAGCTCTAAAAAGTATTTACAATTGTTGTTTTTTACGATATAATAATATCTCAGCTGCCCATTATGTTACAAAAAAAGATTTGTTTGTTCGTTTTATGACGTTTTTAGCGTTCTATAATAAAAAAAAAAAAAAAAATCCCCTACCGACATTCGTGGTGGCGATATTAAAAGAAGAAGGAATGTTAATTTTTTGTTACTATGTAGCCGCTGTCCCATTGGACACAAGACCTGAAATGATCAGCCGACAATGGAAGTTTACAGTTTTTTTTTCACAGCTCCAAGAGACCATAGACTTGAGTATTTGATATGAATTTCAGCTTGATACCTCCACGCGTTCCTGAGAAAAAAGGTCTTGACAGACAGACAGACAGACGGACAACAAAGTGATCCTATAAGGGTTCCGTTTTTACCTTTTGAGGTACGGAACCCTAAAAATGATCAGAATTATATTATTATATATTTTATAGATTTTATAGATTTTATAGATTTTATAGATTTTATAGATTTTATAGATTTTATAGATTTTACGGATTTTACGCAATGGAAGTTTAAAATTGACGAAGACAATGTTCTCCAGTCATCTTTAAGTAGGTCAGTACCTACTTAAAGATGACTGCAGATCTGTTCTAGAAGAAACCTCTGTTGAAACAGCTGCAAATTGCTTTATAGGTATTATCTCAAATATACTAAAAAAACATACTCATAGAGTCAACATTTCTAGAAACAAACAGAATCTAAAACCATGGATCACTCCAGGTCTCATTAGGTGCATGCGGCATCGGGACAGGTTACACACAATATCAAAGTCGAGCCCCGGAGACAAAATAAAAAACCTAATTTACACGCGCTACAGAAATTATTGCAACCAACTCTTACGGAATATAAAAACTGAATATAACCATACTCAAATTCATAAACATGGTAAAGATCCCAAAAAGCTATGGCAAACACTCAAATCAATCTTCGACCCAACTTCAAAAAAGAACTCAGCTTCAATAGTCTTAGAATCAAATGACCCCTATAAATCCCTTAACGAATGCAACTCTTATTTCACTTCAGTCGGTAAAAATCTTGCTAGTCAAATTCTCACTCGACTTTCAGAATGCGCAACATCTTTAACCAGTAAATTTACTCCTCATATTACTAACACTTCCTCTATCTTCTTGTCTCCAACAAATGCAGATGAAATAAAAAAAATAATTTGGAATCTAAAAAAATATAGCTCTCCGGGCCCTGAGGGCATAAGAGTGACCTTGATAAAAAATGCCAAGAAGCATTAGTATCACCACTGACTTATCCTATAAACCTCAGTTTAGAAAAGGGCACATTCCCCTCGTGTTGGAAATTAGCAGCCATCTGCCCCATCCATAAAAGCGGTCCTCACCAAAATCCAGAAAATTATAGACCAATAACTCTACTAAACGTATTCTCTAAAATACTGGAAAAGGTCGTTAATAACCGGTTGGTAAGTTTTCTAGATAAAAATAATATAATCTCGGACAAACAATTTGGATTCAGACGTGGAAAATCCACTGAAGATGCTGCCTCTTTACTAGTAGATACAATATCCAGTCATATAGAAAACGGCCAACAGTGCCTTACCATCTTTCTTGACCTAGCAAAGGCTTTTGACACCATCTCGATTGATATACTCATCAAAAAGCTTGATGCAGCCGGGATCAGAGGGATACCTCTCGAATGGTTCAAAAGCTACCTAACCAACCGAAGCCAATTTGTAAAAACAGGTGAACTTAAGAGTGATCCTTCACTGATTGATTATGGCGTACCACAAGGAAGCATACTAGGGCCCTACACTTTTTTTTAATATACATAAATGATATTCTACATTTCAACCTACGAAATGGCGAAATAATATCTTATGCTGATGACACAGCCTTAATATTTCATGGCGCGACATGGACTCACACTTTTGATCACGCTGAACAAGGATTAGCGCTTGTTGCCAACACGCTGAGCTACAACTTATTGACATTGAACATTAATAAAACTAAATACATCTCCTTTTGCAAAACCCGAACCTCCACTCCCTCACAGAATGTATCAATCAAATATCACACTTGTCAAAAATCAACTCAAAATACCTTTACAGCTTGTACATGCGACCAAGTTGCACGGCCTCCATCAGATACTTAGGAATAATAATTGATGAACACCTTTCCTACAAACCGCATATTCAACTACTTTCTAAACGCGTAAGGAAACTTATATTTGTCATGAAAAACTTAAGGAACTGTACATCCGTAAAAATACTTCGATTATACTTTGTCCATTCCTTTATTTTCTTTTTGACAGATCACGCCTATGAATTACAGTTTTTTTTTGTCAAATTAATGTACTACAATAATAATGTACTTTATTGACAAGCGACACTTTTTAGGGAAGTTCACTGTTTGTAACAAACAACCACAGACTATAAATCAAATCGTGAAATGAAATAAATCGATCATTATGAAAAAGAATAATTTGACTTTTTTTTTGTATTGTCTGTATTTTTTATAAAAAAAAGAATATAATAATAGTATCATGATTCCATGAATAATTATTTGCAAGAAATTAAGTCGAAATCTTGGTATTAAAAATGAAAATGTAAACAAAGGTAACTAAACCGTCATAGACTAAGTATGTGACATTATTATTATATTATTATTTTGTATATTTATTTCATCTAATAAAAACTACTAATGAACGAATAATTAATAATGAACTAAAACCATTTCGATGTAATTAATCGATTGAAAGTTCTTCGTAGACAACATCGATTATGATTAAAAATCGAATCAGTAACGTGTGAAGGCATCCCTAAATGTAATCTGTCAAAAAGAAAATAAAGGAATGGACAGAGTATAGTATACATAGCGCTGTGTCAATCAGTTTTACAATACGGCATTGGGGTATGGGGTGGAGCTGGAAAATCTGTGTTTATAGAGTTGGAAAGGGCCCAAAGAGCGGTTCTGAAAGTGGCGCTACGAAAGCCCTTTTATTATTCCACAGATATTCTGTATAAAGAATTTCCAGTACTCAGAGTAAGACAGCTATTCATTATCAACGCAACCTTGCAACCGCACAAAAAAAACTTCTAGACCGGATTACAGTCACCTTATTATTAAACGTATTTTTATTCTACCACCCACTAGAACTATATCTCTACTTGCCAGACGTTGCCCTGCCTTCAATCATCCTCATATTTACAATCAGATCAATAAAACATGTAACATCAAAGATCACACTCGCTTTGCCTGTAAAAACACTGTTACAAAATGGCTACTTACATTGAACTATGAAGAAACTGAGACTATTTTCCTATGAATCTATGGGCATTAATTAATTAATTAATTAATTACTCAACACACAACATTAAGAACTTAAGCACACATACTTCATAGCTATACACGCTTACACATCATCATTACACATCACACACACTTCGCTGATTTATTTCTTTCTTTTATTATTCATTATTATTTTTTCATTACTTTGTGGTTTTGTTTTTCTTTTATCTTTTAAATTTTAATTTAAAATTTTTGTCATTACCTTAGTGATTAATTGTTAATGTAAAATTGCAATTCTGGCCAACCAAAACACAGGAAAACCTAGTTTGGTAGCCACCTTTTAAAATAATGTACTTAATGTATATTTTGGTAATAAAGTTTTATTATTTTTTTTTTTTTTATTTTACTTGGAATTTGTATCAACGCACTATAATGTTAAAAATCTCACAGAGCATACAAACGTGTAACGTGATAATTAACTGATAAATTTAGTTATAAGTGATATTTTTAATTTACAAAAAATTTAACATTTCACTGCGCCTTTACTGGTGTCTATGCCAGTTAATTAAATTTGGTTACTAAGTTAACTGAAAAAAAGACCAAACTTTGATATGATATTATTTCAATTGTTTGTTTATTATTTTCATTGCAGAATGTTTTTGGTATTTAATTATTGATAGCAATTCTTTCTGATGTTGCAGGCGGTGACAATAGTAGTAACAAAGTATTGTTTGTCCCCGCCTGCAGCATCATAAAGAATTTAGTTTGACATATTTCATTTGTTGTTAATGAATTTAATGTAGATAATGCTATACTTGTTTTTATCTTTTCAGTTCTTTTTTTTAAGCAGTCGGGTTTTTTGTTTTTTTAATAATTATTTTTTATTTCACTCTTTTTAGTTCTTTTAACCGACATGTTTTTTTATATCTATTAATTTGTAGAAATCAAATCTCTTTGAGATCAATGAGCCTTAATCGTGAGTTAAACTATCAAATGCAAAAACAATTATTCAAATTTGACCGGCAGTTTCCAAGATTAGCGTGAGCGAACATACAAACTAACTTCCACCCACTTCGGGCGCGCGAGCGTGCCGATATATAAATTGGTAAATTGTGTTTAATCAGTAATATAAATGTGATAAGAAGTATATATTTTTGAAATGGTCTTTTCATGGCCTTTTATTTGATACCCATATTACTATGATGAAAAGAAAATCCATACCTCCCCCCCCTTTTTTTTTCATTTGCCGGCGCCATTTTGAAAATTTATATAGCCTATGTCACTATCACTGTTTCGACGAATTCAACGACACCTCATTTGTCAAAATCCGTCTAGCCGTTTGGGCTGTAGGGCGTGCCAAAGAAATAGACATACATACATACATACATACGCTCGAAAAACATAACCCTCCTTCTGACGCAGTCGGGTAAAAAAAGTCTACATAATGTTAAATAACGGGATCCGACCCAAAAAAAACAAACCTTTCTTCACTTTTGCCAATAGGGCGGCAAAAGCTCGTAAGAAATGGAGCGGTTGAAAAGCTTTTATAGTCTTCCTCTACAACATATCAACAAATGTGGTTTAAGGCATTGGTAAATGCTCGTCGTGTACTACCACCACAGTTTTAAGCCATCTTTTACGTAAAGTCATTCATTCACTGGACTAGGTGTGCGCTTTTATAATAAATTTACTTTGATTTCGGAACCATACCTAACGTGTCTGATGTATTTTATTAGAGTAGTTTGGTAAGCTCTAACTGACTGACTGACTGAAATTGGTTTTATAGGCTGCCCGTGCAATGCGAATAGATTGTCAGTACTGACTGGTTGCGGAAGTAGTGCGTGTTGTCCCGCAGCTGGAGGATCCGGCGCCGGCCGAGCGGCGTGTCCAGCGCGCGCATGGCGCTCAGCACCTGGCGCGCCACGGCCGGCGCCGGCGCGTGCGCGTACGCGTGCGCGTGGCCGTGCGCCGCCACCCACGCCGTCAGCGCCGCCGACCCTGCGTCATAAACGATGTACTATGCACCAAACTCCAACAACAAATATGTTTAAAGTAAATACAGTTTTTTTTTTCATTTGATATTGAATCGCATAAATAAATAAATATATAGATTTGGTTAACAAAAGCGACATACCGGCGATGTACCCTCCCGCGGCACCGAAGCTCTTGGTGAAGGTTCCCATGAGGACGTCGACATCCCTGGGGTCCACCCCGGCGTGGTCGGTGATCCCCCGTCCGCGAGGCCCCATGGCGCCCACCGAGTGCGCCTCGTCCAGGTACAACTGTAGGCCTAGGCGCTTCTTCAACGAGACGATGGCTGCTAAAGGACAGATCGAACCTTCCATACTGTATACGCCTTCTACAACCTGTGAAACACAATAGTATATGACATGACACGTTATTATCTCTAAAACTACTTGTCGGTGCGTATATCACCGACCATCTTCCGCGCACGGGGTGAGAGATGCGAGCGGTAGGCCCTCTTAGCCGCTTTCTCTGCGGAGAGTCGAGTTCATTCACCGAGGCATCGATGGGCTTCGCGACCCTGCCCGCGTGACTCGCTGTTTTCGAACCTAGCCTAATAAAGATTTACGACTTAAAAATCAATCCAATCATTCATCAAACTAGCAGCCCGAACATGTTCCTTCGAGCCGGATGGTAATGGTACTGGAGATCTTTGCTTTATTGTTTCATTTATGACATGATGGAGCTTCACAGGCGGTAAGTTATGGAGAAACGAGACGGGAGAATTTGGCAAACCTTAATCAAATGCCTGAGTATAATACTCACAATAACAATCTTCTTCCACTTGCCCTCGGCGACGGCCTTGCGCGCCAACTCCTCCAGGTGCTTCATGTCGTTGTGCCGGAACACTCGCACCGTGGCCTTGGCCAGGCGCAGGCCGAGGATCAGCGACGCGTGGTTGTTGGCGTCGCTGAGCGCCAGAGAGTGGGGACCCAGGAGCCCCGGCAGTGCCAGCGTGTTCGTGGCGAAGCCCATGCCCACCACGATGGCTGACTGGAAACAACATACTTATTTATTTATTTATTTATTTATTGCACAAAACACATTACAATCAATACAAAACAAGACATAACAAAATACAATATTTTGATCTGGATCATAACGTAAATACATGTACATGCAACTAATCTATAATAACAAAAAAAAAACGAAAAAATTAAAAAATCACAGAGAACTCTGAAAAACATACAAAATACTTAAAACATGTTATTTATCACATCAGGATGTCTCAAGCGCCTGTTATGGTTCCTGAGGCATCCAGACCCGAGCTGATGTGGAGGATGTCTTTTAAGTTGGCAGTAAATCTGTTCATGTTGCCGTTAAATATGTCGAGAAATTTATAATTACTAGATTTCAAAATGTCATTGTATTGACGGGCCATTCTTGTTAGTGGATTGTAATAAGAAATGTTATTTTTAAAAATTTGAAGTGCAAATAGATTGGTGTCGTTACATTTTCGGGCACGGAATTTTATGTTAAAACTAAACTGAGAAAGCAATTCAGGTGAGTCGATAATGGAATTAATAATTTTATAAAGATACACAAGATCAAAATATGTGCGGCGCATCTGCAATGGTTCGACGTTAAATTTTCGAAGGCGACCAAGATATTTTATGTCAGATCTACCCGGGTTTTGGCGATAATTCAGTATCTTGAGAAACTTTTGCTGGATTCGCTCGATATCGTCGATGTGTGTTTTATAATTTGGTGACCATATGAGACTTCCATACTCAAGGACACTCCTTACAAGAGAAAAGTATAGGCAAAGTGTACTGCGCGGTTTCTTAAAACCTTTGGTGGATCTTAAAACGAACCCCAATAGTTGATTAGCTTTACTAATTATATGTGCATAGTGAGCTCGAAACGATAGCTTCTCATCAATTAGTATACCCAGATCCTTAGCGACTTGTGAACGATTTAGTGCTTGACCATCTACGTCATAATTCCATGTGAGTTTGTTGCGTTTATTGGTGAAAGATATTATAAAGCACTTATTGACATTTAAATACATATTATTATTTTTACACCATTCTGATACGGTATTTATGTCCTGTTGTAGGGACAAGCAATTTTCATGACTTGAAACGGTAGTAAAAATTTTTAAGTCGTTAGCGTACAGAAGACAATGACAAGACAAACGTTTAATGAGGTCATTAATAAAAAGTATAAAAAATAGGGGCTTCATGACTTGAAACGGTAGTAAAAATTTTTAAGTCGTTAGCGTACAGAAGACAATGACAAGACAAACGTTTAATGAGGTCATTAATAAAAAGTATAAAAAATAGGGGCCCTAAATGAGACCCTTGGGGTACACCGGAGGTTACTAAAACAGGAGATGAAGTAAAGCCTTTTAGTGCCACTAGTTGTGTTCTGCTATCAAGGTAGGAGCAGATCCATCTAAATAAGTTGCCGTGGATACCATACAGGGACAGTTTTCGACGAAGTAGCTGGTGGTTAACTTTGTCGAAGGCCTTAGAAAAATCGGTATACACCGAGTCTACCTGACCACCGGTTGCGAATGCTTGACACAAATAGTTTTTATATTCGAGTAAATTAGTGACCGTTGACCTGCTTTTAACAAAACCGTGCTGTTTTACAGAGATAATTGGTTTAAAGTGGCTATAAAGATGGTGATATACTAAAGACTCAAACACTTTAGCAAAACAGGATAGGATACTTATAGGTCTATAATTTTCACAATTAGATTTGTCACCATTTTTATAAATAGGAATAATATGTGCGGTTTTCCAACGTTTGGGAAAAATCGCACTGTTCAAGGATTTGTTGTAGATGATGCTCAAAGGAACAGATAATTCAGCAGCACAGCGTTTTATAAAAGATGGTGGTAGCAGATCAGGGCCAGCTCCCTTATTACCATCTAGAGTTTTTAAGGTACGTAAGATGTCATTGGTATCAATTTGAACGTGTGATAAGGTATTTTGAGAGTCTTCACCAAGGGAATCTGATTCCTTATAATCATTGACTGAATCACAACCAATGTTTTCAAAAACTGAACTGAAATAGTCAGAAAATAGGTCACAAATTCCTTGACCATTTGAGGCGGCAATGTCATTGAGGCTCATTGTGTTAGGAATTGAAACACTACCTTTACGGTTATTTACAAAACTCCAAAAGGATTTTGTATTACTAGTCAGGGAGTCTTCTACAGACGACAGGTATCGGTCATAACATATCTTAGTGAGCAATTTACATCTTTCACGCAGTAGTGAAAAAGTGTCGTAGTCACGCGGATTACCGAACTTTTTATATAATTTATGATATTTGTTCTTTTCTAAGTTGCATTTAATTAAAGCTTTGCTATACCAACTGGGATAAGACGAAGATTTGACAGAAACAGTAGGGGTGTGCCTTCTTATTATTTCAAATAAAGTCTTGTAAAATGTATCAGTGCAAAGGTCAATGTCATTAGAAAATAGAATTTCATGCCAGTTGTTAGAGTCAAGTTCAAGTTTAATGCTTTGGAGGTTACATTTGGAAAAATTAAGTCGTTTCGAGTTACACTGACGAAGCTCCTTAATAAACTGAATCCTATAAGTAATCATAATTGCAGGGTGATGTTTTTTATCAAGCAGACTAAGTTCAGATGTTTCATTGACTGTGATTACAGAGTCGGAGTTTGAAAGAACCAGATCCAAGTAGCGGCCATTGGTGTTAGCAATATTATTGTATTGTTTTAAATTGCAGAGTAACATCAATTCATTTAAGAGATCAAGCTTCCTTTTCTGCATTGAGTGTGCCGTTGGAACCAAAGAAGCGTCAAAAGAAGCGGGTTGGTATTCAGGGGTATTAAAATCTCCAATTAATAAAAACATGTCACAGGGGGCAATATTAAGAATCAAGTTCTGGCACTGACTATAAAAACGTTCAAGATTATCGTAACTGATATCAGGAGGTAAATAGCATACACATATGTGAACGCGAGTAGAGTAGCGAGAATCACCCAAGTAGCATTACAAGCTGTATAAAAGCTGTACTAGAGCGTAATTTTATACTTAAAGCTGTATAGTAGCTGTATAAAGGCTGCATAAGCGCTTATACAGCCCTTATAAGTGTAAAATGGGCACAAGTTATACAGCGTTTGGTGTTATAAGAGCTGTATAGTAGCTGTATAAAGGCTGTATTAGAGCTGTTATTTGGTGTCAAAAGAAACTACAATACTTTTGTAACTCTCTTATAACACTATTGTAGAACTTTAACTCTCCAGATGGTATCCTAAACGTATCTTGTAAGAGTTAAAGTTCTACAATAGTGTTATAAAAGAATTACAAAAGTATAGATGTTTTAATGTACATCATATTTTTTATCTACATTATGCAAATTATTATAATGGCAAATTACTTGCTAAGAAAAACATATAAATGATCTTGAACTTATTGGTTTGGTGAAAATAACGTGCAAACCAATATTTATTGTAAACCTGTATATGGTTTTCGGTAAAATATTCGCGCGCCAGCATAAAAATCAAGAAAAACAAAAGAAATACTGAATATCGGTAAGTAAGTTTTTGTATTTTAAGGTTAGAATAACAACATTTTAATTTCAAGTAATAAGGAAAAGGCCAAGTTAACGTTATTTAAGCTAGTAAACATGATACGGCTAAAGATAATGCAAAATAATGTCAATTCTTATTGTTTTTAGAATCATCTAATATGTTTTTGTTTATTAGAAAATGGCGTCAATTTTAAACAGCCCTAACACTATTTGAAGAGCAATATTATAGCGCCAGTAGCTGTACTATGGAATAAATGAAGTGTATTGTACAGCTTTTAACTTCTAATTAGAGTAATTTTAGAATATTTTTATTCAATAGGCTGTATTATGCTCTTCATTTAGATAATAACTAATAACCTCTTTAGAGATACGTATAAAGAATTAAAATCTTTAAAACCATTTTGACGATTATTTATTAAGGTATTTTCTTTATTTTTCAGAATAATATGTCTTTCAAGATAATAGAAACTGAAGAAAAGTGTCAAAAAAACTTTGCATAGTGCCAAGTTCCTGGGAATCAAAAGGGGTGTTATGATGGCGAAGGAAGCAATTAATAATGTTATTTTTATCTCCTTTTTTTTCTCTTTTTTTTTCGTACGGAACCCTCATTGGAGCTATGGATTGTCGGTGTGGTTGAATGGTTTTTTCTTTCAGTCAATATTGGTTCACTATCATTACTGTTATTTAAGTTGTAATTCCTTATATTCAAATATTCCTTCTCAATCCATCTCCTGACTGCGACATTGATTTGACGTCTCCGTCAATAATACAGACTAAAGCTGTACTATAGCTGCCATTTATCTTTTTAGTTCTATAATACTCTCTTAGAAGTAACTAATACAGCTTTAATACTTATAAGAGTGTTAAATTACACCATAAAAACTAGTGTTATAATGGAGTTAGCATATGCCTTTGTACAGCAACAAGTGTCAAGTAACACTATAATACAGCTTAAAGCTGTAATAAGCGAGTGAATAGTACTATAATACAGCCTTTATACAGCTTTAGCCGTAGAAATACGCTTGGAGTGTTACACAATTATTAAAGCTGTATAGTAGAGTTGTAATATTCCGATATAACACCTTAAGTGTACGCAGATACCATTATAAAGCCTATATACAGCTGAGCTGTATAATAGCGGATTGTAACACTCTTATAACGCTTATAACCTTTCCTGACTCTCTTATGCCGCTCTTATAACACTTTAAGTTCTATATTGGCTGTATTATTGATGCTGACGACACTTACGTGCTACTTGGGCAGGAATCAAAGTTACCCAGACATCCTCCATATCACTGTCCCATGATGCCTGACGGATAACCTGGTATTTCTTTTGAACAGCCAGTAGAACGCCGCCTCCTTCCACTTTAGTAGCGGAACTGTCTTTACGATCTCTTCTGAAAACATTGTACCGAGAGTCTACTACTTCACCATCAAACACACTCTTATTTAAATTGGTTTCCGTCAGACATAACAGGTCAAAGTTGGAATTTAATACATTTAAGTAGAATTGTGACAGTTTACTGCGAATACGGTTTACATTTTGGTAATAAATACTAACCATTATTTATGGAGAACAAAATGTAACATAAAAACAAAGTGAAAAATAAAAAAAAAATAAAAATATATAATAAAAGTACATAAGACAAATCAAAATTAGAAAACTAAGAAAGCCTTTTAAGTGACTCCATATTTTTAACTAATATAGCTGGGAATGGTATATCTTTACGAATGTAGATTTGACCGAAACGCACCCAAACAAACTTGTAATTGTTTTCTTTACAGAATTTACGTGCAGCGCTATGCAATTCCTTACTTTCAGAGGACAAATGTTCCGATAGGTATATTCTACTGCTCGAGTCGCCAATGCCAATGTGTGAGGTTGATAGCTTGTCATCAGGGTGAGCCTTATTGAACCGAGTCGTTGCAGATAACAGAACATCCCGTTGGCGCTGTGACGACAGAGTGACAAGAATGTTGCGTGGTCTCTTTGATGTAGAATTCATCTTTGCAACGCGACGACATGCTCTGATTTCGCTATCTGGTACAACGACGCTAAGACAGTCACACAGTTTTCTAAACACTGCCATTATGTCCTCAGATTTACTCTCTGGCACCTCGTGAATTTCAATGTTTACATCACGTGAAATCTTTTCTATAGTGGCCATGCGACTTTGAAGCTTAATTAAAGCATTCTGAGATTTAGAAAGCTCCGACTCCAGTAGCTTGATCCGATTACCCTTGTTCGTGATATCTACCCTGATGTCAGTTTGTTCCGCAGTGATAAAGTCCGTAGTGGTTGTAAAATCCGCCTTCACCGACTCAATAGCACGACCAACTTCGGTAGCAACCATGTCCTCCATTTCCTTACGGAGCGTAGCACGCAAGTTTGACATAAACAACGAATCTGGAGATAGTTTTTGGTCCAAAAGCTTACTAATGCCTTCCATGGTCACTGGATCATCTGTCACGGCAACGCCTTGAACAGAAGTAGTCACTCGGCCCTTCCTTCTAATGGTTACATTGTGTTCAACCATTGGTCCAACAGGAGTAGAGCTATTGTCACCACCTCTCTTTATAGCGCAAGCGCATTCAGGACAAATCCAAGTGTCTGTATCATAGTTTGAGACGTTTTTACCGCCAGTACAGCTAACGTGATACATCTTGCCACAACTGTTACGCGTGCACCGTAGACTCTCTTCATCCTTATTAATTATAATACAGCAGGCTGAACACTTCATTATGTTGTATATTAGGCCAAAGCGTGCTTAGGAAAGCAGAAAAAGTAAAAGCAGGCGTCGAAAAAAACAAAAAATCAAAAACAGTTGCAAAACTTAAAAATACACAGGCCAAGGGACGTAGCAGCAATAATTAGTCGTAGCAGTTTCGTAGCGAAAACCGGTTGCGGTTGCGAGGCGCTACGCGGCACAGAAGTAGTCCACTGCAAAACACGTTTGCGTAGCAAGTAAGTAAATTAAACACTTGTAGCGCCACCTATCGCGCAACTGCTGCGCGAGCACCACACTTGCTACAGCGCGTGACCCATCCAACGCGATCGATGCAGAGACGTCAATAGTGATAGCGTAAACAGTTTATCTACAAGGGTCTGTAGCGTTATGTAGTAAATGCAACAGATGGCGTTGATTCCAACCAGTGCCAAAAGGATGATTTGCAGATTTGAGATATATAGCTGTTGATTTACACTGCACTGATTTTAAAACTTTGGCACTTTTGCATATAAATATTACAAAGTTATTTGTCTTTATGGACTGAGATAGTCAAAAACTAAGCTTATTTGCACTAAAACACTTTTGTTTATTGTTTGATGTGTAATATAATTGTAATTGTTCCGATATCACAAAAACACAACTTCCAATAGTTTGTTTACACTGCCTCCAATTGTTCGCACTAGTAATGATTATGACTCACGAATAACACACATATAACAGTATTATATGAACTAGTAGTATTTTTAAGAAAAAAATAAACACAGAGGTCTAACTTAAGCTAGTTGAGACATAAAGCGCCATCTAGCGAAAAAAGCGCATACTATTACGTATGATTCATATTTGAGTTAAGGATCCCGCAGTTATATACTACAATATAAAGTTATAACTAGAGTTGCCGCGAATACTCGCTATTATTCGGTATTCGGCATTACTCGTCATTTTTTTGATATTCGTCGAATACCGAATAATAGCTAGTATTATTCGGCATTCGGCGAATAGTCGTCGAAAATAAACTTTTAACGAGCAAAAGAACTAATGAGTTAAAAATAATCATTTTTTTTTAATTATTTTCCTTAATAAAACAATACACAATATGTGTAGGTATTGTATGCCGTTTCTAGATCCGAATCATCATTTTCGTCATCTAAAGAAAGCCTAAGACCTTCTCTGAGCGCAGCTCTACGGATCCGTTCAACTTGGGTAGCGTCAAAGTATAAGTTCTTGTAGCGGGTGTCTAAAAATGTCGACAAGTAATATGTCTTCGTAAAGCACAGATCATTCAAGTTAAAGCGGGCTTCCATATTTTCTAGCAACGCTTTTCTAAAATCATCAACGGGTGCAGTTTGTTGAATCAGCGCATCTTTCATTAGGTAGATATCTGATTAATGAAACAGTGCTAGGTATCACATCTGATATAGGTACATATGTGGAACTCGTGATTTTTGTTATAAATTAGAAATATTTTTAATGTGTTTAATGTTTTTTTTATGTCGAATAGTAATGTCGAGTTATTCGACTATTCGCCAAAGTGAATGGCGATTAATCGGTATTCGACTATTCGCTATAAACACTATTCGCGGCAACTCTAGTTATAACATAACCATTTTCTTTCTCTATTTGTTTTATTCCTATAGCAAATAAATTATATAATAAAAGGTAATTTATAATACCTTTAAACTTACTTTAATTTTTAAATACATGTTTTTATAGCAAAAACATCGGTTATATAGTAATTTAAATATTTTACTTACCTATAAACATTTAGATGTGTGTAAAACATAGTTAAATCTTCATGAATATTTAAATGAATTACTTATTCATACCAAAAATTGGTTAAGCTTTACATTATAAATCATGTTAAATAATGACTATCTTAATTTTTTATGCAACTTTTTAATTGTACAACATGAATTATGCAATCATCAATTTTGTAGACAAGGTATGAGTAATGATTACCTCGACGCCCAGAAATTCAGCAGTAGCTTTCTCCAGCTCCCGGTGCAGCGGCGTGTCCCCGAGCTCGGCGCGCGACGAGCACATGGCCAGTCCGTACTGCCGCGTGGCCGCCACCACCTCCTCGTGCGTACTGCCTCCCTCGCCCTCCGCGAACCCTAGGTAGTTGTATGATCCTAGGTTGATGCAGCGACGCTCTGTGCCTGTGAACCTGCAATGGAGGAACAACACACGTCATTTTTTTTCCGAAGTCAAAACAAACATTCAAAATTATATTTTGATATACGGGATGGATGCGACATAGCGACATTTATTGAAAGCACTGCTTCTATACATGGTAAGTATCAATTTCCACCGGATAAAAATTCTCTGGCGAAAAAAAAAAAATCACGTTCTCCGAACAATTTGAACATTGCGATCGTGCAATTTGTTCGGAAGACGTGGATTTTTTTTTCGCCAGAGAATTTTTTATCCGGTGAAAATGCATACTGGCCATGTATAGAAGCTGTGGTTTCAATAAATGTCGCTATGTCGCATCCACCCTGTATAACCTACTTTTTAAAAGATAAAAAATACTTGATTATTGAATTTATGAGATCTGAGCAACTTTATAATATAATAATTATAATAATTATAAGTACAGTCTAATTAAAATAAATGTAAATACTTACATGTTTAGGTCTCACTGCTAAATTGATAAAAGTTTTGATGAAAATAAAATAAAAATTAATTTAATTAGTCAAATATGCGTGATGTGAACGAGCGCTGTAGAGCTACTTTGTTATGGACATTTGCATTTTATTAGTTAAGAAATGACGCGAAGGGTCATTCATTCATTATACTTGTCGAACAATTCGAGTCCAAGGCCACTCTCTTCTCGCGACTTCTGAGAGTTACCGGGACATGCTTTGATTTTAATTATTAAAATTCGAGGCAAAATAAAATTTAGGGGATAGTGAAGGGTTAGCTCTGTCTCTGTGTAAATATCATCAATTTCGAAAAATATATTTGCGTAGCGCAGCCAGGAAATTCGGTCTTGGGGTCCATCAAACAGTTTTATTACAGAAGCTAAACAAAGAGAGATGTGGAAATAACGAAACCTTATTGGCAATGCAAACACATCTCCCCTCTCCGCTTTGGTAGAAACCGAGCCTTACACAACACATTGCGTGTCATCACGTACGGCAGTTTGTGCGACAGTACCTGAAGCTCCAGTTGAAGTCGTCAGTGCAGCGCTCCTTGAGCGTGAGCTCTGCGCCGGGCGCGGAGCTGATGGGGCGGTTGAAGCAGTGGCGCACGCGTCGGTACACGTAGCGCGAGTAGAACGTCTCGAACGGGTCGTACAGCGGCGCGTAGCCCTGCAACCAACACGATATGCACCACTACTATAATGCTCATAATCAAATAAGATACAAAATAGTCTACTACACCATCATGTTATACTACACCTATGTAGAAAGTGCCGCATTGCAGTATCTAATACGGAAAATATCATGGCGAGTGATGATCAACAGGACTTTTCATATTTTCTCTGATTAAGAAGGCAGTTTTTTTCTCTGATTTTATGATTTATTTTGTTACTCTGTTGTTTTATGTACGTTATGGTTGTTTTTGTAAAGTTTTGTAATATTTCATTAGTTTTTGATAGTTTTAAGTAAATTTTGGTAGTTTAAGTGGTGTTTGGAAGTTTTGCTTGTTTTTGGTAGTTTTTGGTAAAAGACAATGTCCACGGACAGAAGTTATTAATTAAAGCTTGTATCTCAAATAAAATACTATATTTAAAAAAATATGAACAACACTTTTGTATCAACTAATTGTATGATTTCTTTTAGCAGTTTTTTGGGCAACAAAATAGTATCTTTTTATTTCAGTTCGTACTAGAGTTGCGCTATTTTTTGGTTTTATCATTCATCAAGTAACATTAATACATGAGTTAAGTACAGTAAAAATGTAATTTTTAAACATTATAATCAAAGATTCAATACTCGTAACAAACACCATGACGTGTTCTTTATTAAATGTCCTTTTTAACACGCTTATATTAGCTTCACCTGTATGTTTGTTTGTTTGTTTGTATGTAACCGACTCCTTTGGACTCGATTTTGACCCACTTTAAACGGACAGATTTCATTCAAATTTTGCACACCTGTCAAAGATCGATGACAATGCAATAATTCGATAAAAAAAATTAAAAATATATAAACGCTCTTATAAATAAACCAAACTAAAAAGTAGAAAATAAATAATAGTTTAAAAAAACTAAAAAACACGCTTTTAAAGTACTTCTAACTAAAAAGTGAAAAATAATTCCTAATATAAGCTGAAAAAAGCGTGGGGCGCTCTGTGCCATATTTTTCGTCTATCGAGCAACCCACGCTTTTTTCAGCTTATATTAGGAATTATTTTTCACTTTTTAGTTAGAAGTACTTTAAAAGCGTGTTTTTTAGTTTTTTTAAACTATTATTTTTTTTAAATCACAGATGGCGTTAAGTGGCCACGTCTCATTGAGTTATATTGCTGGTGTTGCAATTCAACCACTAGATGGAGCTGTGATCGCGACGTTGTCATTTATTCATTATATTACAATTTATATAGCATTGTATTCTACGCCTATATTTATGATTAAAATCCAAATAAGGCACAGGATACGACCTGTTTTTAATAATTGACTTGTAATTACTGCTCCGCTTCCGTGGAGTTTAGCGTAATGTGACATTACGCTAAACTCTCCGTAATGATCTTTAGATATATGACATTACTAATGTCATATATCTAAAGATCATTACGGAGAGTTAGACTATTAAACACAAATATGATTATCAAAATTCGACCAGTCGTTCTCGAGATTAGTGCTATCAAACAAACCATCTAATTTTCTGCCGCGGTTTCGTCTGCGTGGTAGGCACATCGAGTCAGTTTGAGTACCTGCATCTAAATTTTTATAATAATCGGTCCAGCCGTTTAAAAGATAAGCTATTACAAACAGACAGATGGCAGGAATCATTTTAAAAACTATATTTTACGCCAAGGTATCGTGCAAACAACTATACCAGCTTGAAAAAACATTTTTATTTTGGCATTACAAACAGACACTTCAATTTTATTTATTTGTATTATATTATGTTGCTGTTGTTTCAATATATCCACAAGATGGCGTTGTAATCAAAATTCTATTCAAATAATATTTTTGTCTATATTTATTATTGAAAATGATTATAATAAGAAACACCATTCGACCAACAGTCAGTAATTTCCTTAGAATAAACGACCTAAATCACTTTATTAATGTAAAATAACCTCAAAACACTAACTTTTGTTTTATAGAATATTTCGGTAATGCCGAAACCGATGTTTGTGCAATTTTGTTTCAAATATTTTGACGTATCATAGAATACATTGCAGTTGGTTTGACGCTGACGGAAAAATCTTTAACGCAGTATTATATGGTATTATCATAGTAAAGTATTATTGTCCATACTTTGATGGGCATTCTCTATTCGTCATGAAAAATATTTGCATAATAGTTAAAAGAAAAGAACATAGCCGTGTTTTAATAAAATGAACAGCAATCAAGTAGGACGCACTACAGTTCGCACATTTTCAGTCACACGATCGATATCTTCAGTCCACATGTGCGATTAGATTACTCGTCGTACTTTTGAATAAAATTAGTATTTATTTACTCCATATTTTAATAATAGCAGAAAAGTTAATTCGAAGGTCGCTTGTACCAGAAGTTTGATTGTTGACCAGTTCTTCTAAAGAAGACCCTGTCTACGGAATTGGCACTTACATTCACTTTCACGTACAAGATATTGTGATCAAAGCGAGTTAATTTTCGCGAATTTAGATTAGATCTATTTTTTGTATGAGGATTTTAAGTGCTTTGTTAAGTCTAAGTAATATAGCTTTTTTTACTTAATTTCCTTTTATATCATTTCGATTTGGCAAATGTATGCAAAATCCTTGTTGATTCATGCAATTGACGTACCTACTTTCACGTCATTTTAAGCACTTACAATTTCGTATACGTATACCGTTTCATATACGAAGTATACTCAGACAAAGACTGTGTATTGTATTTAAAAAAAAAACTAGTTATAATAGTACATCAATTCTCTTCTGTTATTTTACATCATTACTGGTGTTCAGAGGGGAGGATTAAACATTTATAACCGACTTCAAAAAAGGAGGTTATGTATTGCATGTGTAATCTTTGGAAACTTCACGCTCTCTCCTAGAGTGGTGCTTCCTAGAATTCATATAAAACCAAGTGTTTGTTCCTGTCATTGCGTACAGCAAATATGTTGATGACGATAGGTTACCGAGCACGAAAGAATTCACCGCTGATAAGTCAGCATTCCTCACTATTATCTGTGCAATAAAGCGATGTTCTAATTCGCTGACACTGCATTCATACAACAGGTGTAAAGCTGTTCACTCTTATCCGTGGTACTTTGTAGTGGAATATAGACACATTCATCTTGACTGTCTTTAAAAGGAGACCTCATGGCTTCAACATTTTTGTCATCCGACGGCAGAGAAACCTGCGACACATTATACTTGTGAATCAAAACTGAACCAGCAATGAATGAGGATTGTTGGTAACTAGGTCATTGGTACTGGAGCACTTATGAGTTCTACAATACCGTGCTAAGGACGCGGGCGGGCAGAGGCGGCGCGCGCGGAAACCAACAGTGCGATAATTACCATAACTAACCAATACCGACTAACTATAATAAACGTTTATTGCACTTAACTTTTACACAAAGCTCCTAGTGTGTGCCCTTCTGAATTAAAATTGCATTTCTAAGTTAATAAATATAAAT
This sequence comes from Hypena proboscidalis, assembly GCA_905147285.1. Classification (NCBI taxonomy): domain Eukaryota; kingdom Metazoa; phylum Arthropoda; class Insecta; order Lepidoptera; family Erebidae; genus Hypena; species Hypena proboscidalis. The sequence continues at coordinate 22,852,016 of LR990132.1, read as the reverse complement.
GCAAATACGTTTTAATTTAGATAAGCTTTCATTGTAAAAATGAAAATCAGATATGTAGCAGATAATATCATTATAATGGAATAGACTGTAATGATGAAATACAACGTCAGATGAACAAGGAATGCTGTGTTTTCCGTTTTGCAGAATCAGTATAAACCGGTAATACTTGGCGTACGATATTAATCATATTCTGACCTCCTATTTCCTTAAGGGACTACACGCAAATACTTCCTTCCCTAACAACAATAACAACACACGGATTCCCTCTCTACATTTATTTTCTTTTATACACCAGGAAATGATTTTCTATACATAAATAACATGGGTTTAAAAAATAATAATACTAGTAATGTAATTAATTTTGTGTCATACTTAATACTTGATTTGTTGGTTGAAGCCATACGTACAGTGTGATCATTTGCATGATTGACATTAAGCTGTACATTGAGTTGCGAACATGAGACGGCCTGATACTTGAGGTATAATACTACAAGAGAGTTAGAGGCATCACATTATTAAAACCTTTTAAACAGTTTCTCGCCTTTTGTCAGTTTTGAGTTCGTTAAGCGGTGACCGCAATGTGCCGCATTGACGCGTTCCCGCTGCAGTTTACCTAATTTTAAGAATTTTGTACGTGAATCGGCTTCAGAAAACAGACGTTAGGTATAAACTCTAAATTAGAGGCCACATCATCAGCCTGTGTATTTCATTGCGCGTGTAAAAAATCTGTGTAGCGTCACTGCGACCTCGACAATCACGGCGCAATTTTGACAATATTATTAACAATTATCTTTTTAAGTAATGGTGAGGTGAGGTAGTGTGTAGTTTCGCACACTGGATGCTCACGTTACTGGCCTTACACTTCATTAACTGATTAAATAAATTAAAATGTTGAATGCATGCTATTATTATGTCCCCGACATGCCTCAATTTCGTCGAACTCGCACAAAGAATAACGTGACATTCATAATGGGCAGGCGGTGGGAGTTTTGATAACGGATAATATAAAGTAGCACAATGTCGTATGTCGTCCAATAAAGCGGTGGTCTGTGAAAGATCTGTCCACTTACAATGCTCAGTGTAGCGCATAGCTGTGAGTGCTGAGTGCTTGGCGAAAGCGGAACTCAACTGCAATCGCAATGGAAATAGCGTTGACGTTAACAATATCAATATAATTATTTAATTGTTCTTCTTCGTCGTGACGATGGCGTGTGTCATCAACATTACTAATCCTAAAGGTCCATGAGCGACCACTTATATGGCACAATCCTCCACTTTCATAAACGCCTCTTTTGTGCAGGCCATCTAGAGAAAATTGTGATGTGGACTTCACACTCACATATTGTATTTTATAATTCAAAGATGTATTTTAATAAATACAGCATTAAGAAGAAATAGCATGATAGTAGCTACCGTGTTCAGAAATTGGTTCTTTATAACCGTATTTACAGAATCCAACGGAGCACCTTTGATAATCGTTTAACTAATTCTTCTTCTTCTTTTCTAATCAATGGACAAAGTCTTCATGTTTATTATGGTCTCCCAGTTAGTGGCCAAGTTATCGGCGATCTCTGTGTCTTTAAAAGAATGCGGCCAATAAAGTTAAAATATTGACGCATTTACAGCGCTTCATATTTGTTAGAATTAAATTGTCGCAAGTAGTGCAGTGCTTTCAAGACGATACAATGCTAAATTGTCTTAATGTTTTTACAGAAACTGATCGATTCATCAACGTTACAATATCCTACCAATATTATAGATGCGATAGATTGTGAGGATGTGTGTGTGCGTAGGTGTTCCACTTCTGGGTCGATTTTGAATGACATTTGCGCATGTAGTTTATTGCCTGGACATAGGCTACTTCTTATCGATGTACCACGCGGGCGATAGTTTGTTATATCTTCAGATAACGATCGATCTCTCAGTGAACAACTTATATTTGACCTTAAAATATAAATTGCAAGTCCCCTGATGCAGAGTGGAAAGTGTGTAACGAAATTTCCATGTAATTACAACGTTGGGAAATCAAAACTTCATTATTGAAAAAAAAAACTAACCATTACTCCGTAGACAGAGAATAGTATAGACGACTGATAACTTCGATCTCCCTCACACAAGAAAAAGATAAACTTATGCCAATTTTGTGTAAAAAAACAAGAAAGGTGATAAGATTTTTTGTTTCGCCATGCGTGTCGGGTTTTTTCAAGGTGTGCTCAAAGGATAGTCAAACAAACTTGACGTATTTGACAACGCTGGAAAAATATTTCGGTATTTTTTAATTTAAGTTACGTGAATCCTGAAAAATATTAGTAAATTTTCAACAATAGTGTCTTTGTTAAGCATTATTGTAGGAAATATGGTGCGGTGAAGTGTTTTAGGATGTAAAAGTGATAGTAGAAGAAATCTGCCTGAGTTATCGTTCCACTCGTAAGTATAACACATTTTGGCCTTTGAATCATATGCCAGGTTGTATTTTCAATGATTTTATCTCGTGTGAACTATGTTTGTTTATAATTTGATCGACAAAATCATCTAAAATATGAAATTTTAGTATTCATAACCTACAAAAAAAAATTGTTCGATGTTGTCAAGACATCCATATTTTTTCCCCAAAATTGTGGGTAAAATTTTATGTTGCATTTCTTATGATAAATATATCATGTAGTATTTTAGTCAGTTTCAATATCTTAATTGCATAACAGTTTCCCGGAAAATATTGATTTACGGCCGAAGTGGATTGAAGCTACAGGACGAACAAATTGGGCTCCGAGAAAATTCTCTAAAGTTTGTAGCAGATATTTTGGACGACTGAATTATTAAAAAAAGAGAGTAACTCTTTTGTTAATGAATGCTGTGCCACAACAGGTAAATTAATATTTAACCTGTAGGATGCATTATATACAGCGTGTATATATAATATTAATTATTATTTGAGTATTATCAGTTGATTATAATAAGGGGCTATTTATTTATATATATTACAATATTTGGGTATAGTCAAGTTGAGATACTTTGAATTAGGGCATGCAATATCGGAAGGATCTCAATTCCGGAACTGAGATCCGATATTATCGGCTAATTCCGGAATTCCGGAACTGGTTCCGGAATTGTAATTTTTTATTTTATTTTTTATTTCTCACTCTCTTTTGGTTTATATTTGTTTCAGGGTCCTTTCTCTATCTAGGTAAATAAAAAAAAAATGTTTCAAATCAAATAAAATGTAATAAATCAGCCTTATAATAATCATTTGAGCTACAAATTATTTGGCCATTATTTTCTCTTATAATTAAACTTTCTCACAGTAGTAAAATCAACAAGGTTAGGTTATATATAAAACAAAATGTAACTCAACAATAACAAAACATATAAAAAATATACTCTGAATAGTCCTCCCTGTCTACAATTATTGTTACTCAGTCTTAAGCATTTTACAAGTTACAAATAAAACATATTTGGCCTTCATTTTCCCTTATTACTCTAATTAAACATTCTCACAATAGAAAAATCAACACAAGATAAAATAGAATTATACATTTAAAAAAATGAGAGTATAATAATATCCTTCCTGTATAAAATTTTAATTACGGAAGGACAAAGGACATCACAATTGAAGGCCATGGAAGGAGTTATGAGACTTTTTAATTGAGATCATTGGAGTTCAGTTAAATTCCTAAAAGATTATAATAGTTAATCATTTTTTGATAACTATCGTTGTTCTTGGTAGTGTGTCCTCAAGAATAATAAAGCGTCTAACATTTTATCCGATAAAGAACTTCTAATTCGGATACAAAAGTAACCAGCACACGAAAATACTCTCTCACTCTCCACACTCGTGGGTAGGACGCATAAAATATACTTGTAAGCTTCCGACAGATACACACCTCGGTCTCCTCCGTTATCCATCATAACTTTTTTTTTTTTTAATCTGTATGTTTAAGCTATTTTTAATTATCCTTACTAATATTATAAATGCGAAAGTTTGTAAGTATGGATGTATGGATGTTTGTTACTCTTTCACGCCAAAACTACCGGGTCGATTTCGATGAAATTTTGCACACATGTAGCTTATAGTCTGGATTAACATATAGGCTACTTTTAATTGACATACCACGCGGGCGGAGCCGCGGGCGGAAGCTAGTTTTCTATTATTTTAAACCAAAAACTGTGGATAAAAGTAAAAACCATCTCATAATTTTGTAACAAGCAACGGGAGCAATATCAGAACGACCAAACGATCTGCCTTTCTTTGGTCAAGGTGAGTGTGGGATGACACTGTGGATAGTGCGGATGGACAAACAAAGAGCGGACAAACTAAAGGAATAACTTAGTTCGTTGGGGATCGAAGACCGAGACTGAGCGATATCAGTTGCGAACGACTTTGCACAGTACCGGAGTGGTAAGTATTAGTGCGCCGTGCTCGGTGTGACGCGCGCGTGTTGCCCATTCGACTTGCAGTTTGTGGCATAATCCACAGACGTTAGATTGCGTGCGTTTAGAAGAAAATAATCATCAAAATACAAAAGACAGAAATATCGGAATTCCGGAATTTTTCCTCTCAGTTCCGGAACTGGAAAAATAAGTAAAATGGTCCAGAATTCCGGAGTTACGGAATTCCGGAATTGCATGCCCTACTTTGAATAGATGTGCAACACTGAAAGGGCACAACAATATTGTTTAAATCACAAATCTTGTAAGTTTATGTTTCCCGTAGCGTAATGCCGTTTTTTACGGTCCTAAGGATTTTACTTGCAATATAGACTTGAATATTTGATTTCGTTTTAATGAAACTAGCTATTGTCCGTGACTTCTGCTCTGTGGGATTCGTTGATCCTCACGTTTTTACATGTGGCAACCGTAACTGCCCGTCCCCGTCCGATGTAGCGTGAGTTAGAAAGTATGTTAAACGCCATCTATTTAAACTTTTGCGTCAAGTTACTACTAAACATTTTACAGTTTCAGGCAAAAGAAGCAGGTAGTGGAGGAGCTAGCATAGTAATGCCGTCAACGAGTAGCCAAGAGTTCACAAAGATTGCCTTTGATGTGTCTACTAAACTCAATACTATGATGCCCCAGCAGAGAGTGTTCAATAACATGCAGCTAAAACGCCAGATGTGAAACTTCCAACATTGGTTGATCGACTTAATTTCAGTCATTAGGTATGCAGTAATAACATAACAGTACATCACGAAATATGTTAAATAAACCGAACAATTGTTTTTTTATATCTGTTTTATTTTCATAAAATAAATACATTTTTCATTTTGGAATACGTAAATAATATATCTTAATATTTTGGCAAATTTATCCTAAAACTAGGGTAATTTAATTTACATGTCACCACACTGTGCCGAGATTCTCTGTCTCGCTGTTGACCATGCCATTCCCTTATCCAGTACTATCCTTCATCCAAGCATTACTCAGTCAGTAGAATAGTCCGGTTGGCACTGGCTATTGTCCTCCCAATAAGGTGCTATAGCTATTAACAGATACACGCATATCAAACAGCAGAGACTGCCTCTACCGAGTCATCAAATAAAATAAAATTATGAAGGTTGTACTTATTTATAGTGTGTACTTATTTAATAAATCAACGAACAATTGTATGTAACGAGTTTAACCATTGAATCAAAATAAATGTACAGTCGCAACCAAAAGTCCATAAGCAATCTCAAAAGGCAATAGTTTGAAGTGTAGTTTGACTTACGACCTTCTATTTCCAAGAAATAGACACATGTTGTTAACAAATAATTGTATTTCATAATTTCATCCACAATGTAAGTGACAAGATGGCCGAGCGGTTAAGGCATGCAGTTAAAATAGATGCGATTATCAATTCACCGCAGGTTCAAATCTCACTTGGTTACTTTTATACTTTTTGAAGTTTTTACTCGATTAGAAGGAATGGGATATAGTATTCTTTATCGTGTTCACTTTGTTCACACATTTGTAAATATATAGAAAATGTATGGGGTTTGATGGTGCAAAGGTGGGAGTCACGGGATGAAAGGTGTATACAACAGTTAAAAACCCATTGCATGGAAGTGTGGGAAAACTTAAGGGGAACCAGTATATGTGCTAATATTTTAGGGTCCATGCGCAAACGTCTACTTGACTGCATTGAAAATAATGGGGGTTATACGAAATATGAATAATGTTATAATTATTTAAGATTAATTTAAGATGTTGTGGTTTTACTAATAAGGCGCTGTAACTGAATATTAGCACTTCTGTAAATATTTAATGATCTTCAATGGAGGTTTAGTTTCCTTCTTCTTTTCGTCAAGACAAGCTTTAACTTCAATACATTTATTGTGACGTTACATTAAAAAAAACATCGTCATAAAGTGTAAATCATAATATTAGTCTTCAATAAACGCTGCTGTATACCAATACCTATTATAAGTGGGTATCAACAATTATATTTTTGTTATTAGAACATCCTGTCCTTGTTGTCATTGTGAATCAATTTAGTAATATTTGTAGGTATTATCAATGTTATGAATTGACTAAGTGGGTTACAATAAAAATCTTATAAACGGTTACAAGGGAACTTTTTTATTTAGGTAGGAATGTGACGTCACAATTCTCTTTAAAATGTATTAATTGTATAAATAAATAAAACGAATAAACATTTTTACCATCATTCAACATAACTTTTTTATTTCTACCTTACAACAATGACAATAAAAAAACGTAAGTAGTTTAATAATAATAACATATTTAATTTATTAGTTATTATATTAATCAAAAATCTTATAAACGGTTACAAGGGCACTTTTTTTAATTTAGGTAGGAATGTGACGTCACAATGCTCTTAAAAGTTTATTAATTGTATAAATAAATAAAACGAATAAACATTGTTATCATCATTCAGCGTGACTTTTTTTATTTCTACCTTACAAAAATGAAAATAAAAATAAAAAATTACGTAAATAGTTAAATAATAATAACATATTTAACTTATTATTTATTATATCAATATGTAATTATTTATGTATTGTATACATGTATTGTATCGCAATTTAAGCATGAATACCTAACAAGTTTGTGCTTAAAATATTACAAATATTATTATGATTTCGTAAAAACAAAATACAACCACAAATCAACTAAGCTTCAAACTCAGATTTAGTTGATAGTGATCCCAATGTTTACCCGATATAGCTACCTGCTCATGATAGATAGATGCGAATTCAAAGAACCGGTCGCCACTGTGACGCGTTTAGTACGAATGCGACAACATTTAATTAGTGTGTGTTATCTTATAAACTGCTAAACACGCAAGCGACTTCGTTAGTGTGTGTACTGGCTGTATCGGGCTCGTACCGTTCATAGCAATGTAATCCTTAGCGTGCCTATGGACTTCTGAGCGTTTACTGTACATCAGGAGACATGACAAATCAAAATCTTTCTACGGTTACATAAGGAAGCAAATTAATTCAAAAGTCAGTGCTACCTACTGTGCTGAAAAATGACTCCAATGAACTATTAGTAGATCCGCCAAAAATATCTGAATTATTTGCACGCCAATTCGAATTCAGCTTCACCAACGAACCGGATGGCCAGCTACCCAACATTAATATACCCAGAATTATAAATTCGTTTGACAACATAAACATTACCGCAGATCTAGTCCAAAAGACACTTCTCTCATTCAATGACACCACTGCCACAGGACCCGACGAGATCCCTGCTGTGCTGTTAAAACAGTGTGCACCTACGCTGGCTAGTAACATTGCAAGGTAATGAATGTGTCTTTAGAAACGGGAGTTTTACCCGACGACTGGAAAATGCTACTGTGGTCCCAATGTACAAAAAGAGTAACAAACTACTAGCAGCGAATTATAGACCTATAAGTTTAACAAGTATACTGTGTAAGTGTATGGAAAAATAATTGCAGTCAACCTGCGACAATTTCTAAACCAAGAACAAGTTATTCTTGACGAGCAGCACGGTTTTGTCCCTAAACGTTCAGTAACTGCCAATTTGCTTATGAGTGTCAAGGAATGGTTAAAGAATCATGATAAAGGGCAACCCACAGATGTGGTTTATTTAGATTATGAGAAAGCTTTTGATCGTGTCCCACTACGACGTCTTATACACAAATTAGAGCATTTTGGCATACGTGGGAAGATACTTAACTGGATAAGTAATTTCTTATCCAATAGAAAATTCTGCGTACGTGTGGGGAAATCCACATCTACAGCACATCCAGTATATAGCGGGGTGCCTCAAGGATCAGTGCTTGGACCCTTAATTTTTATATTATATCTGACCGATCTAAAGGGTACACTAAAACTACCGTTCTCTTTGTTTGCTGATGACACCAAATTTTTTGGAAACCCAGACATACAGTCCCAAGACATACAAAACGATTTAAATGCCATATTGGAATGGACTAAGCATTGGCTTTTATCACTTAATGCTTCAAAGTGTACTGTTCTGCATATAGGCAAAACCAATCCTCATAAACAATATTATCTAGGATTGCAACAATTGACAGCAGTTAACACTCAGAAGGATCTGGGTGTCACAATAAGCTATGACCTAAAATGAGAAACACACATCGTCAATATTGTTAAAAGGGCAAACTCTATGCTGTACCTAATAAGAAAAGCATTTAGATACCTAACACCAAAAACATTTTTGAAACTCTATAAAACATACATAAGACCAATGCTGGAGTATGCATATGTCATTATGGGATCCTTACTTTAAGAAAGATGTGGCACTCCTTGAAAATGTGCAGAGAAGAGCAACTAAAATGGTAGCAGTATTGAAAAACGAGTCTTATGATGAACGCCTTACAGACCTTGACCTTACATCTCTTGAAAACCGCAGACTGAGAGGAAGTTTGATTGAAACCTATAAAATATTAAACAACTATTATGATGTTAATACAATTAAAGACATTTATGTAAGAAATCAAAACAAACACTTACGAGGCCATTCTTTAAGAATTTGTCAGACACTATCAAAACTAAATCCTTTGAAACACTTTCTAACAAATAGAGTTGCCATGAAATGGAACAGACTACCAGAAAACGTTGTTATGGCACCCACAGTGAATACATTCAAAAATAGACTGGACAAATTCTCCAAATCACAAGACTCACACGCATCACGCGCAATAATGACAGCATGAAAATAAAATACAAAACTTAATATAGCAGTATAAATTACCATGTTAAGGGCTAATTTCTAAGGTTTCGGATTATCCGACCCATAAAATAAAATCTGAACGAAAATAAAGAGACACAAGTTATACTTGAAAAAAAGAACACATCTTTCACTTTCATTTATATGTGTCTTATATTGCTTATTGCTTAGTATATGGTTATCCTGCCAACAAGGTTTATCTAACACCTGTAAAATAGGGGCTAACAATATTATTATTATATTAATAAGATTAAAATATAAAAAAAGAATATTATATGAATTTAAAAAAATATATAATGAGGAAGTACAAGAGCTTTTTGCTCAACAATACATTAATAAAAATGTGTTACATAATTACCATAAGTGTGCATGTTTATTATATTATCAAGTTTTTTACTAGAGGAAAATTGTGTCTGGTGTATAAAATATTATTTATACTGACTTGTGGTTTTCAAGAAATAACAAATGTGTCTTCAAGATGATAGCGGCATGCTTGTTTGCAACTGCTATGTTGTTTACTATAACATATATCCTCAATATTATTATTGCAGGAATGCAGGGGACCTTCCCTAGGAATTGGAATCTAATGTTATAAAGAACAACTATTATAATATAATGTACTGTACGGAAAACGATAGCTTAGTAGTAGTAACAATCATATACAAAGCTGATAAGTCTAAGTCTATACTCCGTCCAAAATAATGATAGAATTACAATTTTTTGTGATAAGCAACTTTAATAGAAATTATATTTTCCATTTATTATTTTTCATTACAATGACTCTAGACGTTTAAAATTATCAGTGTAAAAGAAAAATTAACTTTCTAGTGAAGCAGTTAAGGATAATTTTACACTTTGGAAAATTATTTTAATTATTTTCAAAATAATTAAAATCATAATCATAACCTTTTAAATGTACTAGTAATCAATCAATGTTCTGGTAGCAATGTGAAGTAATTAATTATTATCACCTAATATTATTAGCACTAGTTACGTATTATACTTTTGCAATGGTGCAACAATTGACGTAGGATGCAGACGCCTATTTATATCCAACCAGCGAGCTAGACAGCTAGACGCATGCGATTCTGATTCGAATACACCCACTGAAGAGCGTGATTTACATGCAAATTGAGATACATACTTGCATACAATGGTAAAATCTGCCATCCCGCGCTACGCGACGGGGCGCGGTGCAGTGGGTGGAGCGCCTAAGGTAGTATTGCAGACATGGATGTGTTGCCAAAATGCTATCACCGTAGGCAACTACACTATTGTATAATCTTGTTTAATTTAGTGTAGATAACGTACCATGATCATCACTTTTGGGATGATAATCACCTAAACATTTGATCCGAATCCGTGATATTACTCGTATGACGGAAGAAATCGGATGTGTGTAAACTACCATACTAATAGATCTACGACTACCCTGAACAGCATACCGAGAGACCGGATCGAACATTGTTCTAAACAGCTAGATGTCGATGGACCAATAACTCACCTCTCTGTTCTTCTCTGTGGCGACTTTTGGTTTGAAGAGGAGCTGGTTGACGAAGCCCAGGAACATGAGTATGTACAGGCCGAGGTGCGTGAGCGCCGCCGTGAGCAGCGAGCACTTCTCGAACGAGCCCGGGTGCGTGTCGTACTTCGACCAGTCCATCTTCGGGATGTAGCGACGGCCTCCGCCTTCAAGGGAATGTTTCTGGAAAGTAATGTTACAATAAATCCACTAACTTCGGTGTTACAAGCTATAGTTTCAGTTTGGTGGTCGTTTTTGTTTAGGAGCTTTAATATTCTTGGTTTGCACATAATAAAATGTAACTAGACGACTGGGGAATGTGGTATCATCGTGTGATGGACATAGTTAACTGAAGATGGCAGACGCTCTACATAATACACTAAAATGGGCCGAATCCCAAAATTAAAATAAGTTCTTACTAATATTATAAATGCGAAAGTTTGTGAGTATGGATAGATAGATAGATAGAAGATAGAAAATACTTTATTTGTACATAATTTCACATGAAAAACTTAAAAGATAACAAAATATAACAGAAAAAAAATATGCACAAAGGGCGGCCTTATCGCTTAAAGCGATTTCTTCCAGGCAACCTTAGGATGGACATTTTGAAAAGTGAAAATAAAGCGGTAGTTTTTGCTTGGATTATTAGAGATTATTTGCATTTTATATTTAACAAGAACTGTTGTTGGATGTTTGTTACTCTCTCGACGTTTAACGCAGCCAGAGCCACGGCTCAAAGCTAGTATGTAATAAAGAATCTATGGTCCACCTCTGTTATTTAACTACTATCCTAGTGAGGCTAGCTCGAAAATCAGTTTCCTCTAAAAGAAATAGTATGTGACGCTGGACTGCTGCCAACAACACCAGATCGATATCATAGTTAATCGTGCATGTCCCGAGACACGAGCCTAGACTCCATAATAATTGGCTTCGTTGATGGTCAGTTATGATCGCACACTTGACTTAATCAAATATGGTTTGGAATGACTAGTTATTAAGATTTCTATGGTTTGGAAGTATTTGAACAAGGTTATGTTTGACTAGTTAGCGCGTTTTTGCCTCAAAATTTTGCTCAGAGTTAGGCAAACACTAAGACACGGATGAATCTTCATGTTATACAAGGGTTCCTCTTATCTAACGACCAAAACACTAATGTAACATTATGTCTTAAGTAAAAACCTTTTCTGAGCAACATTTATTTGTTTGCATTTTACTATTGACAAGGCGATTAGTATTTTATTAGTTTACTTGAGTGCTGGCGCGAGTGCTAATGGGCGTGGCCATCACATCAATTACTAGCACTTCTCTACAAGGCACCCGATAGTTCACTTCAAAGAACCTTTAACTCTTGTAAGAGCATCACCAGACTTCTCTTTATAATAAAACGTGTACGCGTCACTTTACTTAAGTTATGTTCCAGAAGATCCTCACTAGTCGTCATGAGTTGAGAGGCAATGACATACAACTTTATCAACTTAGATGAAGTTTGACCCGTAGAAAACCGATGCTATACTAAATATATATTATAGCTAAATTCAATGTCTATAATCAATTCTGTAAGGAATGCAGAGTTAAAAGATATTTGTTTATTTTGATTGAATGCGTAGATAATGTAGATACGCACTAAATCAGCATTTGTAAAATTCGTAATGTGAATTTATTCAATTTTTTAGTGCCGCATACTTATTTTGTAGAAATAAATCTTCGTCTGCTTTATACCAAGGCCTATAAAAAAACCGGCATTTTCCATCAAGAATCAAATCAATAGTCAAGCCTTATGAATAATAGGAATGTATTTACAATTATTTCCATTCATCTAATGATAAGGCTTACTAACAGAAACATACGTCTACTTGTGCGCTGTTTGTCTGAGTATTGACTTTTTACTGAAACTGAAAGTTCTCATGTAGGTATGATGTATCTGCGAATGTAGGCTCAAGGCACTCGCGACCGCGCGCCGGGCGCGCCCACTGCGGCAGAGATTACGTGACATGCATTCAGAAAACTTGTACACAACACATAAGTTGGTGTCTCTGTATGTATTTATATTTCGACTGGCCAGAAAACATTTCGTTTTCTCTCCTATTATGTTTCCATAACACGGGACTATGGAGTCCCGGTACTTTCGAAGGCATGCGTGGGGCTGGAGCCAACAGCGCAGAGGCCTGATAAACATTTTAATCTAAATGTGAAACGGGACACAAACCGACGACTATCCCTGTTCACACTATATAAATGCAGTCCAAGGACAGTCCCCGGTTTGTGTAGAACTATTGCAGAATAATGGAGACTAAATAATCGCATCTATGGAAGTGAATTGCTAATGGAATCAAAACTGGTACTATGGATTAACTATGTCACCTGCCCTAATAGCACATGTAAAACACGGCAAAGTAAGCAGGCGGCAATCGTTCACCTAGGGCAAAGCCATACAGGCGACAGGGTTCTCTCTTACTATTAGTTGAATTGGGGTGCATGTAAGGAGCCTCCCCGAGTGACGTACACAACGATTCCCTACGTCCGGTGCACCCTGGGCAATTCGCGAGTTCTCCAAAGCGAATTGGCTAATCCTTCCACCACGATGGCAAGTCAAAATAAAATGTGACTCAGCCATCGACACGACGAAGAAGAAGAAGAAGAAGTTGAATTGTTTGGGAATGTTTTGTTGAATTGAAATTATTTTTTTAGGTTGGAGATGTTTTTTTGTGGATTTAAGAGCGAAGATTTTGATAAAACGAATGAGACCAAACCGGCGCGGGCGGTCGGCCAAATTATTTATCTTATTTGCCGACTACCGACTTTGGTTGACACAAATTAAATTTATTTATTTATATATCAAATATATGCTCATTAATCAGCTATTCTTAGTTAACTTGGTTTTAATTTGAACCGTTGTGATTACAAGTCCTAGCTTATGGTGCCAGCAGAGACTTTAAGGAGCCCTGAGGTTTCCGGGATGCCTCACATCTTTTTGATTTAATGTCTAAATTGGTGAATTGCTCCTATAGCACGGTGTTCAATAATGACGTAGGATCGGACGTGCCTTAGTTAAGGCATAGAATAAAGAGGAGGAGCGTACGTTATTAAATAGCACTATAGGATATTATTAACTGTTACTTGTTTTTGAGAAAATCCTGATAACTTTGGATATCAATATCTCGGTAACTATATAAAACTGCTACGTGGGAGTTTTACTCTAGGTCTTAGAACATTAAACACTTTCTAGCCTTAACTTTGGCACGTCAGATTCGACGACATTATTGAAATGGTAAATCGAAACCTTGTTCCAATAATGGTTTTCCTGGGCGGTATCCGCACTTAGACCTCCTATGGGACCGTTGTGCGTGGTCCCATTATATAAAACATAAAAATAAAATAATTATTTAATTTGGTGGAGTGGTTCTAAAGAAATAATATAATTGTAATATTTTAAAGCAAATTTTAGCTTTGCTATGCCTTTTTGTAATTTATAAAACTTACCTTAAAAACCAAATAAGGTTCGTCTAGCTAAAAGCTGGCACAAAAAGAGTTGAGAAATTTCGAGTCCGGCAGCATACGAATCCATAGCTGAATTGGCAAAGCACTTGGGGCGTATACCCAGGGGGTACAGGTTCGAGTCCTGCTGGATTCTTAATTTTTCAACTTTAATATTTTATAAAATAATATAATATTTAATAATATAATTAAATAAGAAATTATATTTATAAAAAGGAGATAAAAGTTAAGAATGTATGATACATGACAAAGAAAAATAAGTAGCAATTATAAAAAACCGGCCAAGTGCGTGTCGGGCCACGCGCAGTAGGCTTCCGTAGCTAGTCGTAACAACATATTTCGACTTAAAAGGGATTTACTATCTGTATTAAACAAGTAACATCTTCATACAAGTCATTACTTTCAAAGGTTTTTGTAATTTGCACGAATTATTCTAAGTAACTGCATTTTACACTTTGGACCCCAATTACTCTAGAACTAATTAAGTTAAAGTAACCAGATAAATAGCGTCCTTCAGATAGGAAATGTTTGTAGTACACGAAACCAGCTAGCACGTATGACGAGATGTATGAATGTTAAGGAAGCGAAAGAAGTATGTAGGGAGCGAAGCACATGGCGTTCCATCGTCTCTGCCTACCCCCGTGGGATAAAGGCGTGATTTTATATATGTATTATGTATGTTTATTTATGTTTCAAGAATTTTGAAAGAAATATTCTGAGTAACTGCATCTGACATTTCGGACCCCTATTCCTCTTGAACTAATGAAGTGAACTTATCCGCTATAGTTTTCCTTTAAAGTTCATTACATGTACTACCGACACAATTTTTTTCAGATTTTAGGATCCAGTAGTTTAGCTTTTAGAGGGGGGGGGGCGCCCTACTCGAACAAAAATTTGCTCTTTAAAGTTAATTATCTCGCAAACGGATCCCTAAATCAAAAAACTGTCTTAGCAACCCCTAAACGTTTTTAAAAGTCCTATCTAACAATACCCCACACTATGGGGTAGGCGACAAAAAAAAAAACATCCCTACTTTACATGTAGGGGAGCTACCTGAAAAAAAAATATTTTTTCAAATTTTACTCTACGACTTTCTTTGTTTAGTTAACATACATGTTTATGCAAAATTTCAGTTTTCTAGCACCAACGGTTTCGTCGCTATGCCGTGGACAGACAGACGGACATGGCGAAACTATAAGGGTTCCTTGTAGGTACTACGGAACCCTAAAAATTATAGGTTCATCATCCAGCAGAGTACATAACAAGGTAACAGGTAGTAATTAATAATTTATAAGGATAAATCATATTATAAATAATTGATGTTCATTTACAATTATTTTGTTCCTATCCCATGAAGGACACGGTTGTCGGTGAGTCCTATTCACTTGCTATTATTATATTTTAAATATCGAGGGAACAAATAGTCTAATTTTGACTAGTGGTTAGAGCTGGGTTATTGAAGGTATTCCTGGCACCCATGCGCAGGTGCTAGTTGCTAATAACTGCAATACCTATTCTTTTTAGGTCCACGGAACAGTTGCACTAGTTCTGGTCCAGTCCCAGTTGCCTATTAAGAACTTATTTGACAGATGAAATGTTAGTTTGTACATAATTTTATAGAATTAACTGGCACTTAAGTATACGAAAGTTTATTTGTGGTGAAGCCCTAAATGATATGACAGTAATTAGCACAATTATATAAACTCTTACAGGTTTTCTAGTATGAATCCTAAAGATAATTGAACTTCTGATCCATAAATATGGTTATACATACAGCAACATTATAATGTTATAATGTTGCTGTATGTATAACCATATTTATGGATCAGAAGTTAATGTTGCTGTATGTATAACCATATTTATGGATCAGAAGTTCAGTTATCTTTAAAATAAGTTCATAAAATTGGATGGTTACCAAGGACATAAACAAATGCAGCGGAATACCATAATATTTTAAATTAAATATGTATAATATTGTGGCTCACCCAGATGGAGTAGTATGATGGTTGTCCTCCCACAGGGAAATGACCAACTACCATTACATTAATTAGAAGGTCATTTATTATTATCCTCCTACTGAGTAACATATATTGACCCTTTCCTCATCTATGCGCAAACAAGCATTTGTGACTAACTTCATTAATATTTACTAACAACTTGCTTGTTACAAATCTAATCAAATTCAAAGAGTTTGTACTTTCTTGTTTGTACATACTTTGAATAGATCAAATACTGAGGTATTCAATAAAATGCTGTAACCCACCAGAGCAGAGCAGTAACCTTTAACACTATGCTTAACATCTAGGAGCTACCAGTGATTAATTATATTTAATATAATTGAAAACATACCTACATTTTTTTTTAAATTGTACAGAACATATTGCACATCTAGAACAACACTGCACTAAGTCTAAAACTACTTTTTCGGAAACTATGAAAAGCCTTCATTGCATAATATTTTAAAGTTAATGCAAATTTTCGTACATAACATGACAATGTGAAGAAATCAATATGTATTAGTATATTATAATTAAGACGATTCAAAATTCATTTTTATAGTATATAAAAGGTTTAAGGGTTAAGGTTTTTATAGTATATTCTACAAAGGACACTTACTGATTGTCACGCTGTTCCGTGTTGCAACAAGAAATAATTCACCGTTTATGGTACAATTTTACACCACATCTTCAACTATATGGAGTTAGCGCATCATATCTTGCACAATTTGTAGATATAAATACACCTGTTTTAGTGGCATATGCGTCAAGGTTTTGGCCATTCAATCATATCAAAAAGTCATTTTTGGTCAACATAATGCAGTTTTGTACTGGGCGTGCAAATATGCTACTTTTGAAAGGCTTCATAAATAATATCTGTTTTACTTCCAAAGATCAATTAAGGATGTGATAGGAGCACATTATAAATAATTGCTCAACCTTTGAAATCAGTTAAAGATATGTAGTTCCACTACTTAATACAACTCAATGGTTAGTAGGAGTTGAGCACATTGATAGACTCTAATATACCGTGGCCTTGCTGGTCAATGGTATAAAATTGATAAATATGGATTTTTTGTACAGTGATGAATGCGATGGGACATTCCTGTAACATCCTCAGTGGATCAATGGGATGCCGGGGATGCGGTGCTGCCCGCTCCACCGCGCCGGAGGGGCGTGTCGTACAATGTGTATCAGTAAAGCTAAACATCGCATCTAATGTCTAAGAGGGTTATATTAAATGAAAATGTACTTACATTGACACCATTGCTTAAATTTGTAGTATTCACGTAACCATTTTTATGATTGTTCGATGTTCCATTTAGTAACTTGCCTCCTTTTCCATTACATTCTTTCTGACTTTTCTTCGAGTTTGTAAAACTCGAATCAACACAGCCGTTTGCCACTGCCGCCGCCATCCTTGTGTGGTGTGGATCATAAAATAATACACTTGTGTCACTTGTGTGGATGGTTGATTTTTTACTGACACTGACACAAAGCACGTTCGTGCAGCGATGATTTCGCTTGAAACTCTGTCAGAAATTTGTATTGCACTGAAAGGCTGCTGGACAATTTTTCAGAAAGCTGAGAAAGCGTCACATTGCTGGAAAACAAAGTTGATACGAATTAACTGTTTTATCGACTTTTTTCTTTGACACATTTGACACTTTTGACAGATTCGCAGAATCCGCAGTGCAGTCGAGTTTGGTCAAGTTACGTTTTGAAACTTCAGTTATTTGAATGAAATAGTATTTATTCAGAATTATTTAAATTTAACTCATTGTTTACGTTAATAATATAAAATGTATCTTGTTGTTTAACACAGATTTTAAACCGATTTAAGAATAATCAATGTTATAAAAATAATTTTGGTGTTGCTATGGTAAAATTATATTATAACTGTAAATATATACCTTTTTGTTAATCTGAAAATACAATTTTGTAGATTGTATAGTCAAAATCAATATATCCTATATTAATATTACCTCTTCTGGTAATTTATAACGTACACAACTGCTGCAATAAATTGAAAATAAAATTACTATAACGATTCCTAAAAATTGCTAATTTCTCTATAAATAGTAGTATTATTAGAAAACGAAGTCAATGCGCAATCCTTTGAATGCTGTGCCGTTTTTGGCAGAACAGTTGTATAAATATATAATAATAGCAGCCCTGTATCTAATATATGTCCCACAGCTGGGCTCGGGCTTCTTCTCATTATGAGAAGGGTTAGGCCATAGTCCACCACGCTGGAAAAGTGATTGGTAGACTTCACACACCTTCAAGCACTTTTTAGGCACTTTCAGGCATGCAGGTTTCCTCATGATGTTTACCATCACCGTTAGCAAGCAACTATTTATATGATAAATACACACATATCTTCGAAAAGACGAATCTTAACGATTTATTGACAGAGGTCTGTGCCATATGTGCGAACCCGACACCTATGACATAGTAGTCCTACGGTCTACATTCTACATTGCGAATACTTTTACTAATTCCCAAATTGTGTCATACACTTTAGAAATCTCCAAATTTGGTAAAAATATAAACAGTTCAGTTGGCGCAATTAGCGAGTTGAGAAGCGTTTCTGCCTGATAGGCCGGTGCAAACTGCGTAGTATGTACATATTCGTATTGATGGAGTAGAAAGCAAGCGATTGGGCCGCAGCTTTAAATACTGATCAGCGATCAGCTGATTAAGAATAGTGCGACAGTGTATCCGGTCATCTATTTTATTATTATTTTAAAATGTAAATGTGTGTAAAATGTGTCCACAATGCATACTTATGGTGTAATTCGAGTGTCGATACCGACCATACCGGACACGACATGTTGGACTACTCTTTACTTAGAGTTTTTTTTAATTTATTTAAGAAACAAACAACTAAAAATGCCATTTCCAATGTGTTTGTTAGCTTTTTTTTATTATGATTGCTGATTGTACGTCCTTTCCATTTCATACTTAAAGTTCGCATTCGTTCTGGTAACACCACGTAACAGCTGTTCGTTCTTAGTTTTTATCGTGTCGCTAGTGTGCTTCTACTTACTTATCAAAGTCAAGCTTCCACTGTTCATTTGTCGGTAAAACAGAGCTCACTTAGCGCGCCTTCTAAAAAGGTCAGGATCGGAAAGTCAATACTTTACGCAATTCCTTGACTGCGATCGTGAAAAATTTCTTTTATATAACAATTAATTTAGTCTATTGGCCCTAGTGCTTGTTTAGATTGGCATATTTAAAATTTTGATTCGTTTTATTCGTTATTATCATAATTTTATTTCGATCTCCTATACATATTACCGGTGAACGGAGCCGCCCCCGCTGCATCGGAGGGGTCGGCGATGAGTAATACCGTTCGTTTCTAGTGCTGTGTGACGTCGTGCAGCGCCGGCCGGCACACGGCTCGCAGACCGCAGTACGATCCGGCGAGGACGCACGACAGGACCCGCCCTCCGCGATCGTAAACGCGCTTCACGCTCCTCTCACGCCCTATCGATCTCTCTCGACATCGCTTTTTTTTATCTTTTACATAAAGAATCATGGACAACGCTGACGTTCTACTCGGTGGCCTCGCGAGCGGCGACAAAGCTCCGGCGCCGGACGCTATCCTCGAGTCGACTATGAAGCGCGATCAGGATTCCACGGATGACTTCGAGCACCTAGATCGCGACGGCAAACGCGAACTCACAGATTCCCCGCAGAAGCAGCATGCAGCGGCCACGCGCAGCTTCCTCGACATGGAGCGCGAGCTTCTGGTAGACGCGCCGCGCGCACCCTCAGCCGACAACATCGCCGACAAATTCACGGACAGCGAGTCCGACGCCGACACTGCCGGCGAGTCGCCGCTGCACCGGCCTGCGACCGGCCCGGCCGCGCCGCGCATCGCGGAGCCTCCGTTGCTAGACTCTACGCCCGTACTGGCACCAGCGCCTGTTCCTGCACCCATACTGGCCCCCACCTTGGCCCCGTCGCCTTTGGACAAACCCTTGCCGGAAGAACCCAAGTCGATCCTCGTGCCAGAGCCCAAAATTGAGCCCCCTAAGCCGGAACCTCCCAAGCCTCAGCCTCCCAAATCTGAGCCCCCGAAGAGGGAGCCGAGCCCGCCGCCGGCTCGCAGCGTACCGCCTGCTGAGCCCTTGCCGCCTCTGCGCCCCACGGCGCACGTCATCGAGGCTGAAGTCATCTTCTGCCAGATGGGACTAGGTAAGCTCAATTTCTACATTGTTTGTTGCTGTCTCTACACCATTCATTATAACATCGTCATTTCATAATTAGTTACTGTTTTAGTTATGACGCATTTATAGTTCAACCATTGGATGGATACCAGCTGTATTTGATTGAATCAATTCCTTTATATATTTTTAAAACGGACGATTTTGCCGAAATATGAATCAGTTTTTTCTAGAAAATAAAATATTATGTGAACGTAGCCAATGAGTCGAGTACTTTTTTGTGGCGCAGCACTGGTTTTAGATTGGTTTGAAGCTTCACGCCGCCAAGCGTGACCGGTCTCGTCTGCAGGTGAACAATGGCCGCGACAACCAATATCTATCTTATAAGTTTTGTCAGCCTTGCCCTTACCACACTACTTACACCTTAACCATTTAGGAAACCTTTTTGATTTACAGGATTTAATACGATATTAACTGGCTATTTATTAAAATTGTATTATTATATTATTATCATCCCTTGACCTTATTGTACAGAGATCTAGTTTAGAAAATTTTAAAAGTAATGTTATATTTTGTCAGTAAATAATGTTTATGATGGGCACTCGTCTTATGAGTCATAAGTCTTATGTGTCATAACAATGAGGTCTCGTATGTAATTATTACGTAGAGGGGGAGCGGGTGAGGCTCGGCGAGAATGTCGCGGGTCGGGGGTGGAGGTGGAGGCGGCACGTCGGTGGCGAAGCGGCAAGAGCGTTGACCGCGGCTGCAGCGACGGCTAACGGCACTCGCTGAAGCCCACGCTGCCCTCGCCGAGCGCTGCACGAGGAAAGGACTTCGGACGTCCGTCCCGCACGTCCGCTATATATTATTCAGGTGGCGTTCGCCATTCCGCCCCCTGCGAAGCCTTCGATTCGATATTACATGACCGGTCGTTGGGACACCACTCTGTCTAGCTGTCGCCACGAGCACTTTACATATCAAACTCGTTGCTGTTGTTCTTTTTTCCTTTGTCTACATGATTTCATGAGTCGCTCGTCGCTAAAATTCTGATTAAATCGTGATGTGACGCAAAGTTGCACTTCCTTGAACCGCATGACTCATCGCCCAACGCCTGTATCAGTCCATTTATCGATTTTTTGTGCCTAGTATATTGACGAAAATGCCTCGACAGACGACTGACTTGACGTATGACGAAGACTTTTAGCAGTATTAACTAATTTGATATCTTATCTAGTGCAAACATCGCATCGTGCATCGCCGAAAGTACTCAGCGATGCCACGAGTACACAATTACTTTACTAAAATCTGCACAATTACAATAAACTAGGACTTAATATCCAATATAGCGAATGTGCTTTGAGGTTTCGAATCTTAAATTTGCTGATGCCACGTTAGCTAAGCGCAATTGGCTTGGCTCGGGTAGATATTTCATCGAGATCCATTTGTACGTCCGTAGTCGACGTTATCAGAATTCCAGAGATAAAGTCTGTAGGAAAAAAGTGGCAATGGGTATGGTTTGGCGAGGCGGGACGGGCGTGACGTTGCTACAGTCGACGCCACCATCGCTAATTTTAGCCTCGCGGAGCAACGCCGCTCGCTCACAAGCGCAGCACCCGGCGCCGCGCTCACGTCGCACCACGCACCACTCCTCACGTCCATGTAGCGTCGTGATCGTGGAACCGCGAATACTTCCCGGGACTTACTAGCCTTTGTGTGGATATTGTAGTGTGGTGAAACATGGGGTTCGGAAGCGAAGATATCACAGGTGAGATTCACCAATAGACATTACGGCGAGTATCGGCCGACATCCTTTTGTAAACCATCGTCGTAATCGGCTTTGGCCATCTCTCCATGCTAAATGCCTGCTATGAATTAAATCCATGTTGGTTTGCCCATCGTGAGCTGGCGATGTTGTCTCCCCGTTCCTTTGGCACGATACATCTGTGTGATATTCTGCATAAAAATTACGTCAGATACGCTTCCGCTGTTAATTTTGGCGCAGTTGTCCAGAAAGATCAACGACACAAACTGTTCAACGCCCTCTCGAGACATTTAACTTGGTCGATGCTATTTGCTATCTGATAATACATATTAAAACCAAACCAACCATAATATGCACAGTGTAGTCGAATAATAAGTGGAATTATTTTGGTTCTCAAATGATTCGTTCGTCCGAATCGACCTCAGCGTGCACTGCATATCAGTAGACCGAATTATTATCTTAATTTTACTTCATTTCACAGTGTATATGTACGGTTCAACGTTTTGCTTGGGCCACTCGCCCTATTTCTGTTATTGATTACGACAGGAAAAATTGTGTCCAATATGTTTTGAACAATAACGTTATTAGTTCATATTAAAGTTATGCTACAGCAGTTTACGTGCTCGAAATAAAAACGTTAATTAAAATGCCGTTATCAGCTCAGGGTCAGGGTCGGGCTTATGTCGGCACTTTTTCTATAAACTTATTATATGAATATATGAAATGCCACCATGAGCTGTAATAAATGACCTTGGAATAATGTGCGGCATCACAAACAAGCTGCCAAACCACTCGCTATAAAATCGATTATATTGTTTTGGTGCAGAGACGCATGAATTCTAGTTGCTAATCAGTTCATTATTTAAAAAAATAGATATTTGCAAAATCTACGCGGTATTTGGATTTTCACAAAGATTTTCGACTTGGAAATAACCTGTTAGTTCAGAGTACTTCTTGATAGGACACCTGAATGGAATCACTTCTATGATAACCAGAAATATGGTTTACATGATTTATACTGCCTTATCTAAATATTCGACGTCCTAAAATGGAAGTTATTTTAAACCGTTGGGTACGACCTTTTCAACCCTATCTAATTATATCGGCCTGACGAATTTATACCAAATTATTTATATTTGCGTCCAATTTCCTACACAATATTTTTATCCCCTGCAGAAGGATTTGCCAACTTCCCTAAAATGTTATAACTATTATTTTAGCTTATTGCGTTATTTAGGTATCGTTTTGGTTCTTCTAATACCGGATTGTAAAGAATAAAAACTCTGTATCAATTAGTAGAGCACAATAAACTGCTTCTCGGGGCGGTTTTACCCTCGGGGAGACAATATAAAATAAAAAATACCGGATTAGCTGTATTAAAAAAATATTACTCAGTCCACATTTTTGCTGACGACATTTTAAACGACAGTTTTACTTTATATTGGGGATACATGGCAAAAACAAATCACAGCTGTGAGCGCGCGAGTCAGAAAGCTCCTCTTCATTTTCAAAAGGCTGAGATCACTAGCAGACCTAAAGACGCTCAATATGACGTATCACGCCTTATGTCAGTCAATTCTTGGTTACTGCGTTGTTACTTGGGGAGGGGCTAAAAAAACTCAACTAATAACTGCAGAGCGTGCCCAACGAGTTATCCTAAAGGTCATGCACAGAAAAGCAGTGCACTACCCCACATCCCAATTCTACCAGGAAACTAGAGTTCTTACAGTGCGCAAGTTGTACATACTAGCGGTTGTACTCAGGTTCCACAGAAGTGCAAACTCAACTATCCATAGTACTGCTCATTCCCAAAGAACGATAAAATGGCAAAAACAGGCATGCAAACTAAACTTTGGACACAAGACGATTGCTTTTATGGGTCCCCACATATACACAAAAATTAACAAGGAACTTAATATAGTACCGACAACTAGAACAGTTTGCAAGAAAAAAGTAGCAAATTTGTTGTTGGATTTGGACTATAATTATACAGAAAAACTAATTATGATTTACTAACACTCACAAAACACTACACTATCACACACTCAATCACAACACACTACTCTGACATTACATTATACTCACATTACACATACACACACATTATAAATGAGTTTCTTTATGTAAAGTGATGATTCAATAAATGTAATTTATTAAGTAAATAAATAATAACAATAATAATTATTTAAATAATTCAAATAGTAATAATTAAGATACTGGGTGGCGCAAAAGTACTGTCACTAAAGAAAATACTTTTTTTTTTTTTATATGACATTTTCTGTCATTCTGTTGTTGAAAATTGTGTAGTGAACAAATGTAAAATACACTGAAAATAAACATGGACCGTTTTACTCCCCAAGAACGTGGAATAATTGTGTCAATGTTCTTACGGAATAATTCATCAGTGATAAGAACACAACGTGAATTTCGTCGACGATTTCCCCACCGTCCGGCACCGATTGGTCGCACAATTCGACGCTTTGCCACACGCCTTGAAGCAACTGGCTCAACATTGGATAGACCTAAGTCTGGGAGACCAAGAACAGGCCGTTCAGCTGAAAATATCGATGCTGTGCGCGAAGATGTGGAAGAGTGTCCAGAAACATCAACGAGGCGACGTGCCACGCAATTGGGCATTTCCAGACGGACCCTACAGCGTATTTTGGTGAAAGACTTAAAGATGTTCCCGTATAAAACTCAAATGACTCATCAGCTGCTGCCTGCTGACCACCGAGCTCGTCTAGATTACTGCCAGCGCGTCATAAACCTCAACCTTGAAGAGGATGATTTTCCTTCAAAATTGGTTATGAGTGACGAAGCGCATTTCCATCTCTCAGGGCATGTCAATAAGCAGAATACTCGGTTCTGGGGCACTGATAATCCGCGCATTATTCAAGAAACACCTCTACACCCACTAAAAGTTACTGTATGGTGTGGCATCTGTGTTGACAGAGTGATCGGACCCTATTTTTTCGAAGACGCTGGAGGCAATGCGATAACTGTCACTGGAGAACGCTACAGAACCATGTTACGTGAGTTTTTGATACCCAGTTTGGACGAATTGGGGCTGGAGCACATCTGGTTTCAACAAGACGGCGCTACGGCACACACAGCGCGCGACACTATGGACTTAGTGAGGGACGCTTTTCCAGACCGATTTTTCTCTCGTTTTGGCGATTTGCCTTGGCCTGCAAGATCACCCGATCTGACCAGTCCAGACTTCTTTCTTTGGGGTTTTTTGAAATCTCGGGTGTATGTGAACAAGCCACAGACTCTCGCAGCTCTAAAAGAAAACATTCGTCAAGAAATAACGAACATATCGCAGGAAGTGTTACGGCAAGTTATGCAAAATGTCATAAATAGGGCTCAAATGTGTATCAACTCTGGAGGTCACCATTTAAAAGACATCATCTTTAAATCCTAATGGTACGAAATTTAATGGCACAAATATACATTTAAAAAAATCTAAATCTAGTTTTCTAATTTAGAAAAAATGTTATAGCTGAACCAAATAGGGTCTTTACTTTTGCGCCACCCGTTATATATATTCAATATTAATTCGATTTTGTAGAACTATAATTATGTTAAAGCAACGAAACAATTTATTGTAATTTAAATAATCTATTATTAAGAATACTAATGCATGCAATTTTTAAATGTTAATACATCAAATTTAATAAGATGAAAGAGACAACCCCACAACACAGGGTATCTTAGTGTGGGGCTCAGTGTTACTGTCTACCTCAGAACCACTATTTATTTACGCTTTTGTATTGCATCAAATAAAATTAAATTAAAAAAAAAATTAATACGCTCCATGACTTTCTTGTGGCGTTATATTTTGTAATCCGCAAGAAAGATAGCCTCCGTTTTGTCTTAATCGCGCATAACACCGCCGCTGTCAAGATCGAGTGTTCCCCTGCCCAGCGCCTCGTGCACTCGTTGACCTAATTCCGACTGTTCACAAAAATGTGGCGCAGGGCCCTTGTGTGTTTGTGCTCTTCTCGAGAGTGACGTCATTTGCTGCCACCCTTCCTTTTTAGGGTTCCGTAGCAGAATGGCAAAAAACGGAACCCTTATGGATTCGTCATGTCTGTCCGTCCGTATGTCACAGCCACTTTTTTCCGTAACTACAAGAGCTATACTGTGGAAATTTGGTAAGTAGATGTATTCGTTGAACCGCATTAAGATTTTCATACAAAAATAGAACAAAATAATAAATTTTTGGGGTTATAATATATACTTAGAGCTGAAACTGATTTTTTTTTTCATCAAACCCATACCAAAAATTATATTGAGGTTTGTAATATATTTTATTTCTAAACTGAATAGTTTGCGCGAGAGACGCTCCCAAAATGGAAAATGTTCGTAACTTCTAAAATACGGGAATGATAAATGTAAAAATAATATATGATGTACATTACCATGCAAACTGCCACCGAAAATTGGTTTAAACGAGATCTAATAATTAGTTTTTTTAATACGTCATAAATCGTAAACCGCATTTTACCTTTCATTCAATCAACCCAAAATATAATAAAGAATAAAGAAAATCATTTATTTAGATGTATAGTGGTACGGAACCCTACGTGCGCGAGTCCGACTCGCACTTGGCTGGTTTTCTTAATCCGCTTAGCCGTCATCAAAGACGCACTTATTCGAAGACGATTCAAACAATATCTTTATTTTGTTAATCGGCGCAATCATTCGGCAGTCTCTTTACTTTTGATTCAAGACTTGATCTTTTTAAAAACTTTCATTTTTACGTAAGTGGTTACTGGTTACATCATGAGCAGCTTAATTGCGTTAATTATAATCATCAACGTTGTAGCGATTACTCGCTCACAATAAGCTACGTATATGGGGAGAGATGAATCACAACGGAGGTTTCCAAGTACACGTCAGATCTATTAATAGAAAGAAGTTCAGGCTAACGTGGAATTCTATTGATATGATAGCTAGATGACCCTTTTGGGTTCTTTTTGGTTGTAATCATAATAATATTGATATCTATTAGAAGGATAACTTTGATTTATATAGCCTTTGGGATAGTGCGTGTCTAGGTTGCTTTATCATGTGAGTGAATTAGTGGAAAAGCCCAGACGTCGTGAATAAGGCCTGGCCCGAGTGGCGGGTCGTAGCGGCGGGGGGGGGGGGGGGGTGCGCCCGATCGATATCCTCGCCACGGCACACAGACACACCGTCTGCTCTCTTTATATAAACTGATCAGCCCTGTTGCTAACCCGCTAACTAACTACTTACGTCCACTTCTAGACTTAGGTTAAGACTTTTGGCTTATTTCCTGTCGGTGCGTATTACTCGTAGACTGGGGACCGAGGGCTATATTTCACCCCTCAGTGGCTAAATATAACTAGTAATTTATTAGACTAGGGTGATGATGGAGTGAGTAATCGGGAGGGTAGCTGGTGTATTAAATAAATTACCCCTTTCGTGTCGATCGCTGCTGCAGTAAAATTATGTCGATTGCTGCAAACTTTGTATGGCAGTGTTCGTGATGGCGCTAAGCCTTGACTCTTTAGGGGTTGTTTTACTTTTACTTAAAGATATGTCGAGTTCGTATACAGCAGCTGCTTGACTCGGTTTCGCCTCAAGTTGCCCGTCAACCACACGGGTGTGACGGGTGTGGTGCGCAACAATCACTTACAAGGCAATTAACTCAAAACTATGCATGCCCCAAGATTTGACTTGCATCCCATTTAACTTACTGTTCTAGAGTAATCTTTATTGTACACCAATATTAACAAAGAAAATATGTTGTAAACAATTGCACTTAAAAATTATGTTGCACAATGGGCGGCCTTATCGCTATAAGCAATTTCTTACAGGCAACCTTAGGATGGACAAGTAAGTAAATGAGCAAAGTTACGGGCAGTTGTTGGTGCGTTAATTAAAGAAAAAAGAAATAAAAGTATAAAATGAAAAGTCATGATAATGACAGTTGAAATTACAAAATTTAGAGAATACAGAAATAAACTACGTATAGTGTCTTAACCCTAAATTATATATAATTTACTAATATAAATAAAACATATATAATATTATATATATTGTTCCCTTATATATACCTAAATATATAAATTTTATACTATATACATACATACAATATAATAATATAAATATTATTTTATAGTCAGGACACAATATTAACTATTATCACAATATTACTAAGAATGAGATAGAAATTGCTTAAAATGACATGAAATGCTCATTAACCATTTTTTTAAAAATAGGCAAAGATCGAGCTTGTCTAATACTTACGGGCAAAGCATTCCATAATCAGGTTGCCTGAACTACGAAAGACTTGTCGTAAAATCTAGTGCAATGCATTGGCATCTCCAGTCTCAGGTCCTCTGATGATCTCAAGGACCTTGAATGCATATCGTTAAGAAACGTAAAACGTTCCTTTAAATAAAAAGGAGTAGAAGGATTAAACAAGATATTGTACAATAGGAAAAGAATATGAGTATCCCTTCGAAAGCGAATTGGGAGCCACTTGAGCTTATTACGGTATTCAGAAACGTGATCATATTTGCGTAGGCCAAATATAAATCTTATACAAAAATTTTGAAGTCGCTCAAGCTTATCTAATTGCTCCTCAGTGAGATCAAGATAGCTGATATCGGCATAGTCGAGTAAAGGTAAAAGAAGAGATTGAGCAAGCGCAATCTTGGTGTTCGTTGGCAAGAAGTTTTTTAGTCTTCGCAAGGATCCAGCGGAAGCAAAGACTTTGCGACTAACTTCACGCATTTGTGGCACCCAGGATAATGTGTTATCAATAAATATGCCTAAGTTCTTGACACTTTTACTTAGAGGAATTGTGTCACCATCAAATTGTAGTTGGGGCATCAAAGACCAGTCAACGCGTGAAATTGTCTTCGAACTACCAACAACAATGACTTGAGTTTTTGACGGATTTACTTTTAGTCCATAGCGATTGCTCCATTTGGCTATCTCATTAAAGTCTTCGTTGATTACCGAGAAGGCTTCATGTAATCTGCTTAAAGGCGCTTGCGAGTAAATTTGAAGATCATCTGCATAAAGGTGGTAGGAAGACTGAAGTTGATTTGAGATAGAATTTATAAAAATTGCGAAGAGTAATGGAGATAAAACGCCACCCTGAGGAACACCGACCGTGGTATTACACCAAGATGAATAGGAATCATCAATGCGTATACGTTGTCGGCGACCAGTCAGGTAACTATGAAACCAATCAATTACTGCAGGAGATATGTTAATAGAACGCATAATGCCCAGCAGTACATCGAAATC
This sequence comes from Hypena proboscidalis, assembly GCA_905147285.1. Classification (NCBI taxonomy): domain Eukaryota; kingdom Metazoa; phylum Arthropoda; class Insecta; order Lepidoptera; family Erebidae; genus Hypena; species Hypena proboscidalis. The sequence continues at coordinate 22,822,613 of LR990132.1, read as the reverse complement.
TACAGTGTTGAAAGCGTTACTGAAATCTAATAAGGAAAGGACTGTAAGATTTCCGACTTCCATACCACGCCTAATGTCGTCGGTAATGTTGACTAAGGCTGTGACGGTACTGTGCCCAGGACGGAAACCAGATTGGAAGTGGTTCAGGAGGTGATTTTTGTTAAGGAAAATACTGAGTTGGGAATGGACGAGACGCTCAAAGACTTTTGAGAGGAAAGGCAATATGGAAATCGGACGGTATTCGGCAAAGGTTGATGGATTCGTTTTTTTGGTAATGGGATGACTTGCGCCTCTTTCCATACTGTAGGAAAGATGCCACAAGTCAGGGAGTAGTTAAGGATGTGTCGTAATACGGGAAGGATTTCATCAAGGATAGGAAGAATCATTTTGCGACTAATGCAATCATTACCGACGGCATCAGACGCAATCGACATGATGGTTCGTTTAACATCACTGTCAGATAATTGATTAAAACTAAAGCCTGAATAGTGTGGAGTTGGAAGAGTGGAAAGATAATTTAGGGTGTTAGCTTTAGTAGTCCCATCATATGTAAATGGAGAACAGAAATGTTGATTGAGCAAATCGAAATCTAACTTCTTGGAAATAGGTTCTTGTGTGGACTTTCCAACTCCCAAAGTTTTGAGAAATTTCCAGACCTTTGCTGGATCTTGATTTTCAATAGAATTATGGATATTTTGGCGTTGTGCTGTCCTACACACCTTGTTGCAGTGATTTCTTATCGCCAGATATTTATCCTTGTAGTAAGTCGATTTTGGATGACATTTGTATTTGGTTTTAGCCACTGCTTTTTTAAACATAATGTCCTTAATATCATCCGTTAACCATGGAGATGGCAAATGTTTTAGTTTCACAGGTCGGATTGGGGCGTGCTTATCATAAAGCTGGATTATGTTATTGATGAGCAGCTCAATTTTGTCATCTATGGACTCGCAATCAATAAGAGGAACCCAATCAATGCTGCTGGCGTCTTCACGAAGATCCTCTAGGTTCATCCCACCAAAATTGCGCTGTAGAAGAATTCTCGACTTTGCCTTGGGAGGACGAATTTTATAGGATAGATAGATGAGATCATGATATGAAAAGGCATCAGCTGGACATTGTCCATGCTTGATAACGTGAGAAGGCGAGGAGACCAAGATAAGATCTAGTAGAGAGGGGACAGAATTGGGAAAGTTATGTGTAGCATTTAGAGGAAGAAGAGATAGATTGCAAGATTCTATAATACCGCACAATGAAGAGGAACGAGAATCCTGTTTTAACAGGCATGTATTAAAGTCTCCCATGATAATGGAATGTTTGTAAGATGGAGTCAATGCTTCTAGAAGACGTTCAAACGAGGCGAAAAAGTTGATCCGTGCAGATGGACAGTAATACACTCCCAGTAAAACTAAAGTGTGGTTAACTTCCACCTCTAAAAACAAATGTTCTCCAGCATTTGGTGGTGGAGGCTGCGATGACACATCAATTATACGAAAAGGAAAATTTGATCTTAGGTACACAGCTACTCCTCCACCGCCAGCGTATGCACGATCATTTCTGATCAACTGGAAACCTGGAAGTGAGTAAGAAGTGGAAGGGAGACATGGCTTAAACCACGACTCCGAGACAAGAATAGCGTGAATATTTTTAGAATCAAAGTTTGTCAGCATATCTGGGAAATGGGCAGGAATACTCTGAGCATTTATATGGACCACATTCAAGGACCTCGAGACATCCGTGAACTGAGATGCGAGTGTATCAGCGAGATTAGGGATGCTATCAAAGCTGTCATTGTGGCTGCTGGCAGAAAAAAAAGTATCACTGTCACTATTGCATTCTTCATCTGAGATCATAATAATAATAAGGTTTTATGATGAGAATAATCAAAATAAAAAAAATATATATATATTTTAAATTTAGAATATAATATAGTAATAAAAATATATTGTACAAATATATAAATATACGTATTCAATATTCAATATATATATACTAAAATGAGTATAATAATATATTTAATGTAAAACAAATTATAATGATTTTTAGTAATATATCTTATGAGATCTGATAATGATCTAATGTAATTCAGCTCACCCGCCAGTTGTGTGCAAGTAAAAGAACTACTACATACCATTATTAAAACAAAATCACAAATAAAAAGTAAGAAAACAACAACAAAAGAAAAAAAACAATATGCATTAAGAAATAATATAAATTATAGATATAATTATGATATTGCTTCGAACGGGCTATTTTTTTTTTTTTTTTTTTTGTCTCTTCTACCTCCTTGTAACGTTATATTCAATATTTTGAAAGTACAGAAAACTCGAACACCATTGAATTACGATTGAACTTTGAACACAGCTAAGTGAAAAATTAATATTTTTTTAAATTTAAAAGTTACACAATTGAAATTTAAATCGAAGATTTAAATAAATTATCTTAACTACAAAATATTCGAATAATTAAGGTTTTTACATGATCTAAGTCACTCAACAAAAAAAAGTAAAAATTAAAATTTTACCAAGTATTATGCACGAATAACTTTCATTACAATTCTGATTCTGAGCTTTAGTGCCGATTGTGGGTAGTTCTAGTGGTATTTTTATTCTAAACTTAAATTTTTGTACTTTATACATAAAAATTAATTCAAAATAATATAATTAATTTTATAAAATAAAGGGATAATAACTGAAAATCAGATTTTGAAATCACATGCTCTGTAAAAAGGAAAAAATAAGAAAAACAAAGTTGTTCAATGTTACTCGAGTTGACTGTATTGATCTTATCAATAATTGAATCCATTTTATCGTTTAAATTAGATAAATATCAAAAATAAAAACAAAAAGAAACAAAATACAAAATAAAATTAAGGTGAACTTCAACCGCGTAAAATGAAACGTAACAACTGTCACTTAAGTTTATGTCAACACAGTGTCAATGTCAGTTGACTTGTCAAACTCATAACTAAAAGTTTTGTTTGTACATTTACGTAAAAGAAAAACAAAGTAAAAAAAGTTATGTTTGTGACGGTGTGGCGTGATAAAGTTAAAAGTAAATTAAGTTTGGAGGTAGAAGATAGTGGTTAAAACAAAAAGTGAAATATAAGTAAGGTACTCGAGTTACGTCAGACAAAACAAGCTATTATTACCCGAACCGAAGCCAATGGAACAATAGGAATATTGTTATTTCTTGATGGCTGCAGCACGTCGAGGCTTGACATTGGCAGTGGATGCTTTGTTGGCCACTGTTGTTGACGGCACGTCGCAGCTCAGGCGGTCCAAGTCAGCCAGCGATGAAATGCGGTGTTGTGATCCTTCAGCATCAACGGCATAAATGTGTCCTTGCCGCGTCCAGCACTTAGAGAGTCCTAGGCGCTCCCTTGCAACCATAAAAATCTGATGTCTCCTGCGCGTAAGATACTCTGACAGAGTCGTACCGGTACCTTTTAGTTTGGTTTTGCTAGACCAAATTTTGTCCCGCACGGAGGCTCTATCAAATTTGATAAGGATTGGCCTAGGTTTATTGGCACCAGCAGACCGACCCATCCTGTGGCATCTTCTTATGTCATCCACTTTAAAATCCTCCAGTTGAAGATGGCCTTTGACAACATCAACCACAACCTGAGTCGTCTCCTCTGTCTTCAGCTCTGTGACACCATGCAGCAAGAGTATTTTTCTTCGACTGCGCATCTCAATGTTGTCCACTTCATGCGTTAGAAGCTCTATTTGGCGACGAAAAGCAGCCATTGTTTCCACAGCAAATGTCCGGAAAGATGTATACTCCGCTGTGAGACTTGCCAGTGTTGGAGATGAGTTTGGATTTTTCGTGTTTTTTTGGAGCTCAGCTTCAAAAAAAGTCATCCTCTCATCAAGCCTTGCCATAGCACTTACAAAGAAATCCTTTGTAGACTCCATGATGTGATGATGTGAAGTGAAGTGTTATTGTGAGAAAGATATGGATTTTATGAGCAGGAAATTCACAAAACTGGTAGGTGAACTATTTTACAATTTAGAAACTGTCATTTTAATTACCAAAGATGATTACAAATATTTTATTTAATTAATTAAAAGGGGAGCAATATCAAAGTGTATTATTATTCTCAACTACCCTACAGAACATGTACAGTTCTAGGGAGTTCTTAAGAATTGTAGCCAACTGAACGCGTCATTATTTACGGCAAATAAAATTGGCTTGCATTGCCATAAGTACATGGTAACGTTGGCTTTGATGGAGATATACTAGGTGAACTGTCATCAAGTTGTATTGGTGTGTACAGGTAGGATGACGTCACGCATTGTCACGGGTATTTTTACCCGCGGCGCATAACGCACGGCGGCACAGCGACAAGCCACCACGTCACACGACATGTTTAATTGTCTGTACAACGCTCGATATGGGGAATTTCTTACACAGGTACTCCGATCAGCGGAACGTGAAACCTGTCTCGCCAAAGTCACCATGACAACTATTGACGGGAATGAACGTAACTAGGCCGAGTTCAGACCCGTTTTTCCTCTAACGTAATTATTTCTGTAAGAATTTTATCTGTTACAAGGAAACCCTGAACATAAAACCTGACGTTTTATGAGTTCTCATAAAGGGTTGACGTGAAATAAGGGTTAATATTATTATTTTATTAGCTTTTGAGTCGCGGCTTCATCCGCGTGAATTTCTTTGTATTAACTTATTGCTTCCGCGGTTTGAACCGCGTTGCTGTCCTGATGATTTATTTATTTAAACGCCGCCGTTGATGTTTTATTTATTATAACTTTTGTTAAATAATTAGACTTGGAATTACTGTAATCCAATAAACAAAGTGACTTTCCTATGCGGTTTCGCCCGCGCGGCACGTTCATCGATAAAAAGTAGTCTATGTTACGCGCCTTGTAAGTAAGTTAGCTACTTGCATGTAATATTTTTTTTCAAAATCGGTCTAGATGTGCATAAGATTAGCCGATACGAACAGAAACAGACAGAGATACCAATAGATTTTCATTTGGTAGATGGCGTTGGCATCGAATTAGATCGCGATACAATTTCGTTACGCGAAACATAAATATTCCCAATAATAATTAGTATGCAGTGTGGGCTCTTCAATTTTATTTATATTGGTTATTTTTATGTAGGTATTGATTACGAACATTTAGCTCAGAATATAGCCTGTAGCTTGTCTAAATAGAGGTAATCTGTCCATAACTGTTGAACTATAGCCCTCATTTACGTTATTTTAATGTCAATAAGCTTATAATTTAATCGAAATTCATAAAAGAATTTAGTAAACATCCCTAGCCTAATGAGTTGGAACTATTCTTACTGTAAAGGTCAATAGAATCCCTCTACATAATTTTTGGCTAGGCACGGTCTGCCTCTCATTCCGATCATCAATACACCTGCCAAGTGTGTCACGCTCGGTTTGTGCCTTTATGGCAGTGTTCTTTCAAGATCAGTGCAGCAAGCTAGTAAAGATGGAGGCGCGGTGTACGCAATTATTCCAACACTTAGTGATTGTTTTGGATTCTTGCGATTTTGGACGACGGCTTGGTATTGTTCCCTTTGTAAAAAGTTATCATGTGCTGTCTGTGCTGCCGTGTTACAAGTTCGTGTGTTTTCCCCATGAGTGAGGTGAAGCGTGTGCCCCGGTGAATCACCGCCATAATGCGTGGCGCCCGCGACAGCCTGTCTCGACTTGGCTGCGGCAATCGTCTGCAACTATAAAATCAATCGTTCGTAAAACCATGTAGGCACCTAATTACCCTCACTGGTCTGTGCTCATTTAGTGCTTTTTACTGAGCAAGTGTCCTACTAACCGACGGATATTTTTGAAATAAACCTCAACTTTACCCTGAAAGTCGTTAAAAGAGACGCTCTCTCACTAAAGAGCTGCTTCAGTTGTAAGCTGAACTGAATAAACTATAACTATTTCGTTACTTATTAACAAACAGAAGTGGGTCACAAAGTGTTGAAGAGCGTTCAAGTAGCGAGCGGTCGTTACTTAAGCTGATGAAGTCATTAGTATTCGACTCAAGGACTGACTTTGTTCTGCGCCTGCCTCTGCCATTGTGATTGTGACATTTTTTGTTTCATGGCCCGCCATCCATGAAGGCGACGAGACTCGAAAGTTGCCCGTTTTCAGTCGTTTTTTATAATGATATGAAATTTTATTGCGAATGTTTTAACACAGTTATTAACTCAATATCCAAAGCAGTGGTAGTGCCATTCAGGTATCTTAAAAATTCGAGAAAGACAGGCAAAAACATTGACGCAAACCATTACCATGATCATAAATTTGCATAAGAATAAAGAAAGTGTCTATAGAGTCGAATAGTTAGCGACATCTACCGAGTATTTGCATGCACGTTTCGCCATAACATCAGCATTATAGTTTACACACCATGAGTGACATGACTTATCTCACGCAAGGTAATATACTTAGTTGCGGCTACTCTTACCACATGCTTTGTACCCGCCTGTAATCATGGCTCACTCAATGGACATTCGTGCCGCACCGCAGCACGCTCAGACCCTTGAGTCAAATGTTAATAGGGTTACGTGGAGTGATGTAGCTGTACGAGTGGTTGATGAGGCGAATGCGCTTTGCAGGTCAGTGCAGCTCGCCTCTCGCATTATTTCATGTAGTGCCGCTGACCCTCCGCCGCGTCCAGTAAACAACGAGTAGGTACCGCTCTCTGTTATCTCGCAGTAACTCATTACTCTGTGTATTTTGTGTCATTAAGTGCTGCAGTACAGATGTTGTCTTTGATCTTAATTAAAACAACTAGCACTTTGTATCATACTAATCGCATGTGGAACTAACACTCAGACTAACCGATGTATGTACTATTGTAAGCTAAGACATGTGGTGGTTGTGGTGGTGGTGCGGTGGTAGCGTGCGTGTGTGCCGGGGAGGGACAGTGGTGGTCATGCAGCACGTCTCGGGGGTGACGGCGCTCGTCGGTGGTGCGCATGCGCGCGACCAGGGCGCTCGGTGCGGCGCGGTGGGCCGCCGCGGGGGTGGGTGCGGGGCGCGGAGGGCGGGGGCGGGCCGGGCGCGGGGCTGCGCCGCCAGTATCGACGCGAGAGTCGGGCGCGGCGCGCGCTCCGTCCGCCGCCTTCTTTCCTCCTCACGCTCCGCGTTACGTAAATCGCCAGAATGCCGGACTCCGGGCCCTCCCTCTGCAGCGTCCTCAACCCGAGTAAGTGTCGCCGATACCCCCCCGGCACCCCGCCGCGCCGGCTTCGCTTCGCCCGCTTTCCTCTCTGTCTGTCGCGACTAACCCGCTAACGCGCAGCCTTCTATTCCAGATGCCTGGTTCGACCCGCAGAGGCTGCACCCCGAAGGTGAGTGGTGGCCGCGAGTGGAGGGCAGAAATACGTATAGGTGGCGAGGCGCCAACCGGGCCGCCCGGGCAGCGCGCTCACCGCGGCCCTGCGCCCTGCACTGTGACCCACTGCCGCGGCCGCAGCGCCCACGGCACTCGTAGTGTTGCAGTGAGCTCAGTGACATTGAACTGCGCGACTACTGCGGGCAGTAGTGCCGTGTAATGCGTGGTGGTGGTGATGATGGTGGATGGTAGGTGGCAGGCGGCCGGCTACCAATGCGCTCCCGCCGCGGTCGCCTGCCCGCGATACGATCGTAGTCGCCGCCGGTGACAGAACAATAATAACTCCCGCGTGTCGAGTCAAGGTTTGACAAGACTGTCCTAAATGTATCTGTATTATTTAATCATGAACAGCTTGTGACCAATTTCATCGCGGCCATGTTTTCAAACAAAGTACCTGTGTAACTGGTACAACTGTCTGCGCCTGGTATCTCCCAGGCCCAATCGGCACTTGGATTGTTTAGGAACACGTTGGTGTCGGAAACATTCCACTGCACCGCGTCTCGGGTAAAGTAAATGTATTTATATCCGTGGTATGGGACAAAAAGGTGCAAATATGTCGGCTGTGCGTAACCAGCTAATTGTGTGTTGTTACGGTTGCGTCGACCCTTAGCGTCCAGCGTCGCGTCTCGGTATAATTATATCAGCGTCTGATAAACTATTGTAGTTGATCGGTGCTCGCTCATCGTCTGTCTTTTGGATGCCATTAATTGTGTTGTATGTGTGTCGCGATTGCGCGCATGCGCCGCTCACACCCTGCACACATCAACTCACCACTGCCAAGATGAAATTAGACTAATTTTAACTGACACTGAGGCCGGTGCCTTCTGATTTATAGCCATCGACGGAACATTGGATTCACATTGGTTTTTACTTGTACTTGGTCAACATTCTAAAGATCGCTTTATGATAATGCATCTCTTTAGCCGTAGCCAACGGCGGCTTCTTGCCAAAAATTTTCTTCTGCCATTGATATTGGCAAAGCTAAATGGTAATTGTTCTTTCTGACGCTATAGGATAAAAATTCATATTCAACTCATTTTGTCGCACTATACGTCAAAAACCATGCATAGTTCAGTATAGGAATATGTACTATGAATTATTGTAAACTCCAACTCCATTGTACTACGTCCAATTAAAAGAATTCCAATATTATTCACGTAATGATTATGAATAATCCATCTTTAACTTTGGTACTATAGTGTGCTTCCTCCAGAAGCATAACTCACACACATTTGTGAAGTGTGCAGTTGCTGACTGGAGGTTAGCGATAGTCATCTCCTCCACACAACACTTACGCCGCGCCACCGGCTTAATTCAATTAGGAGTTACAGGCCGTCCACACGACGAGGCACGTGTTCCCATTCAGTAACGTATTTGTAGCCCCAATGCGGCTCTATGTTCCTTCAATTCTGCATCAGGAAAATCAATGCAACTTTTGTGTGGAACCTGTTGCCGCCCTATATTTTGTCCTCGTTAAATGAATTAAGCGCTCTAGTAGCGAGTTGTGCCTCGAAACAGTTGCAACGGAACGGTGGTTTCCTTTGTTTCCTGGTTTTGTACGGCGAGCGAAACTCGATCACTCGCTGGAAGGCCGCATCCTATATCCATTTGTAGTACAGTAAACCTGCCACCGTATCCGTTACGTTCTCGTCTTGTAAGACGACGCTCATATCAGTATTGAAACGAGCTTTATCAGATTCTTGTACTTATAATGTGACTCAGCACTCCCAATACGTCGACCTATGTATTTCAAAAGATGTCATTACATAATATTATGTGATTTAGTCGGACGGAGTGGCAGGTGTCCTTCGGCGGCACAATGTACCGATCGTTAGCAAATTTACCTACCTAATTATATCGGTATACGGTGTGTGATTATGGTCGAATCGGCATTGTTTTAACCTGCTGGGACTTGACCTCACTAACAACTCATATTCGTACTGATTTCATCTGCATTCTTATTGATTTCACCTTGATCTGGTACCTCCTACGTACTAATTGTAGTATTGCGCTCGTTTGATCGGTCCACTTGTTACAATAAGACGGCCGAATGAAACCTGTCCAAAAACTATAAGCTTTGGAATATTTGACGTTTTGTCGGCGAATATTATATGCCGTATCTTCGTGTCAGTAACACGTGTGTCGAACGGGTCGAACCCTCTTCCTTCGTCCACCACGTGGTGCTTCATATGAACAAGTATAAAGCACATTAATAAATCTTGAGAATACCATATTTTGCTCATTTTAATATCGATAACATTTGTGTATTGCCGTATTGAAAAGTCCTATGTTAAATTTTATAAGATTTTACCACTCGCATCTTCTTACTGCAGAAAAAGAAACTGTTTACTTTGTATTTAGGTAATTAATAATAGTTCGTAAGATATTCGATGTTATTAATTACTGAGGATTCAAATTCAAATATCGTTGCATACAGATAATGAACTGAGTCATTGGCTAGCTCAGGGAAGCTACTAGAGCATTGTATTTTGCCACTAATTAGTTGATACAAATAAAGTCTGCCGTTAGCTATGAATATTTACTTTTGTGCATAATATGCTCGAACTGAACTGAACACGAAGTCCTCGTATAGAGCAGTGCATATAGCGATAAATGGCAGGGGCTAGGGAGCACGATTGGTTTATTATGAACGGTTTCCCGTGACACGGTCCCGGCGCGGCCGATTGACGACAGATAAGCGTTCCTATCGCGAGTACTCGAGCCGTGCCGCAGCCAGATACGAGATCACACCTGTCACGCGTAGATATAATCTTGTCACACATCTCTTTAATCTTTTTAGTTTCGTAATTCTTCATACTTCACCTATGACTAAAAGTCCAGGTACCGCTACATGTGCCTTGAATCTACATAGTAAAATCTTAATTATGTGATCGTGTTAGTCTATATTTTTTTGCTACGCCATGTCAATATTGTAATATTGGCAATTGGCAATTTACGTAAACACGAAAGGTGTTTCGAAGAACAAAGTTTCAAGTTAAATGATGAAACTTAAACCAGATTGACAAAGTTTTTGTTAAAATTTCATTATAAACTCTTCAGTTTTTGTTAGTGTTTGTTGCGCACGCGATTCTTCGATACATTTGTGTATTCGTTTAAATGTTGCCGCTACTCGCCACTGTCTGCAAGTTAGTCCATCAGTCGATATCTTTAGATAGATCTAAATCGGTATTGGTTTTTCAATTATTTGTTTTATTTGTATTCTACAGATTTTACTATCGCGTAGACAATGGATCGTTATTTCTCCTTATCTCGTGGTTATTTTCCTTTGTTTCCATTTGGTGGTCAGATATTTTAATAACCCGGCTCAACAGTGTTCACGCTTATATTAGCTTCATCCACTTAAACAAAAACTGTGGCACAAAATTCCGTTTAGTGAAATGGGTTTAGCGATTTATGAATATTGTGTGTGAGGGAGGAATGTTTGGTTGAATTAGATCATTATTTGTGGAAGAATTTAAGTGTGCATGTGTGTGTATGCGGAAGCCGCACTCAAAAGTAGCACTGTGTGTTATTTTTTACCGGCACGGGCGTGTGACGAGCGGCAGAATCCCCCTGTCATTGTTGTCTCTTTGGCTTGTCTTAGTAGGTATATAGTGATACCTACTCATTTTTTCAATTTTTTTTAATTCATTTATTTATATCAGACATAGTCCATACAATTACAATCAGATTAAAACAAAAACATACACCTTAAAATAGTCATAAAATAATAATAATAATACAGTTAAAATTGAAAATTAAATAGCAAGATTAGATTAAATTAAATTATTAAAATAGAATTTAAATTGTACATAATAATATTAATAATTTTATTAACATAAGCAATAAATAAAAATAAGACACACACGCAACATTATAAAATGCGAGTATAGGTGCCACAATGAAGCTGCATCCACCTCCGCACAAGGGGTAGGTCCCACCGCTCAGCCCATACCCTCAAGAGACTGTTTGAGCTACTTCGTAGGCGACTCAATAGTGAAGCGCTTCGCTTCCATAAGATTGCGAAAAAGTCATCCGTCCGCGCCTCAGCGAACATAGTCGAGGCACTACAAAACCGCGGCGGCCTCAACAGTATCCTGAAGGCATTGTTGTATTGGACGCGCAGAGCGCTGTACGTCCGCTGTGTAAAGCTGGTCCACAGGCTGCACGTGTAAAACGACTGGCATTACGCCTTAAATAACGTCACCTTTACAGGTCTAGTACATCGCGCAAACCTGCGAGCCAACATATTGCACCGCACAGACAGCGCCCTACGCTCCCTCTCAATATCCCTATTAGGTACTTAAAGTGCTTTACCTTTTTTAAAGGAATGCCGCAAAGAGTGACCGGAGATACGGACATGTAACATTTGGTACCTGCTTTAAAGATCATTAATTCACTTTTTTAGCATTGTACCTCAGCCCATGGGCCTCCGCATACGACTTACAAATGCGCAGTAATTTACGTAGGGCACTGATCGATACTAAGACTTCCATCCTGGGAATCTCGGTCCCGAGAGTCTCGGTGATTTTGCCGTCATTTCGAGACTCGAGTTTTGCTACCATCAGTCCGAGTAAAACGAGACTTTTAAGACTAAAATATTTACTAAATAACAGGTATTTTCGTATACCGGTTACGTACCAAGACTGTTTTATATCGTACTTAGGATATCATTTGTTAAAAGTGTAAGTAAAAGCAGGGTCCTGCCACCAAAAATTACTTAACGATGAATGATGTCATATTGCCTTTGGGTCGCTGGACACATGGCTTTATCTCAGTTGGGTCTTCTGCATCAAAAGATCACCTAAAATTGGATGGCAGGTATCGTAACGATTTGATCGGTGATGTAGGTAATCTTTTTTCACAGGAAACTCGGCATTTCGAAATTAGCATGGGATACATACATTATGCCCTTATTATCCGGTACACTTTTGTAATAGTGTCGAAAGTATAGTTTTGCCGGGAATACCAGGACTGGAAAACAAAATTCTCGAGACTAAATATAGAGATTTGTTGTGATTGAAGTTCCTATCCCATAGGCATCTAACTAAAGCATCAAAGTAGCTACAGTTTAAGTTAAGACAGTTTCTTATCAGAATTCAGCTAAATGTTGAGACATTCAGAGGAATTCTGATAAAAAACAGTCCTGTAAGAAACCCAGAGATCTCGTCAGTAATCAGCAATGTTTACTTTCAAATAAACTAAACCTTCATTACTTGTCAACGATCATAATGACAGATTCATATGATAGTTGTACTGTCTGGTTAGCGATTCTTCCAACCTAGGGTAGGGAAGCAGTCGTTCCATGCGATTGAATTAGAAACGCGGAGCAGCTGTGCCGCGCCGCACTCGTACGGAATCAATTAACTGACCTGCCCACAGTGCACATAGCCCACTGCCCACGCCGCCACGCGCCGGTGTGACATGCAAATGTAATGTGTCTAAGTAACAGTGCAACCGAACGACAACAGTATCATTCACCATGGGACATTAATTTATGCATTCTTACTCTATTATTATGTCCTGTATGCGTTATTTGACTGCGTGTTAACTGTTTCTTTTCCTAATTCGTTGTGTTGTTGTATCCAAAAAGAGTGATAGGATACCAAGCCTAGAACTTCAGCAATTAAAATTGCAAACCGCTATCATATTAAATACTGCTCAGTTAATATGGCCCCTTTAGTCTCGGGAACGCCACTGAACCTACATGTAAAAGTATCCTAATCCCACACGTAGGCATCAAGTTCTTTTCAACATATTATTATAATCAATATGCTAAAACCATTATAAAGATTCAGAAAATATGTGTAAACCCTCGAGACAAGAATGAGGGTTACTCAAAATCTATTGAACAGTTCAATAGAACAGAATGTGGCTTGTGGATGCCTTAACCTAATCACAATAGACATCGATAGACCCTCCTTTTTTTTACTGACCAATCCAATTATCAACATGAATTGGAAAAGTAAATTGACGAAGTGACAAGCTAATACAGATGCTCGATGACCTTCTCGAACGTTTTTATTAATGTTGTTGATGACATAATGGTATATTCATCACCTGACTTGACTCATCGCTGTTTACTCGTCAGGAAAACTCTAGAGCTCCAACATTGTGGACACTATGACGAGCTAGAAGGTTATATCAAGGTGTTGTCTGCATGAATGTTTGCATAAAGTTTCATAAGAATCGATAAACATTATTAGAATTGTGCTCTATGCAATGATTAAAATAAGAATGAATTCTCCGTACTACGTGTCACGGTAAACTGTTACACTTATAAGTCTCGAATAAAACAATCGTCCACGTTCAAACTAAACCAAACCAAAAAAACTTAAAACTTGCACTCAAAATTTACATTTTCATCAGCGGTATGCTTTCAGGTATAATATGCTATTAGGAATACGAAACGATATTTTAAATCAATCTGTAAGCAGTAAGAAAACAATCGAAACAGTTTCAAAGACATGAGCAAGCAGAATACCTTTAACAAAAAATTGAGAAGAGTACATGCACAAATATTTAGTGGCATATGAGAGCATAATATCACAGCTTAATAGTTATTACTTTTACTACCCAGAAGGTGTGACAGGAGTGGTTAACACCCACACTTCATTAGTTATGTTTAGGTGCCATGGGATAGCGGAGGAGCCTATCGCTATCCACTGGGAACAATACAAACCCCGTGCTGCTATTGTGTATATCACAAATAACAATATTTCCCGACCTGGGCATCGAACCCAAGATGTCGCGGTGAGCGATACACAAATAACACCGCTAGACCAACGAAGCATTTACATTGTGGTAATTATGATAAATACTAATTCAAAATCACTAGCCTATATCCCACTACGCATTCCTGATGGGGAAAAGGTGATATACGATATTAAAACGTACGGAACTCGGAGTCTCATAGATAGTAAAAGTACAGTAGCTCAAGAGGTCAGCTGGGCGGTTCCTGATACGTGGCGCAGCTGATAACACCGCCCGAGTTAATTACAAATTGATTGTGTTATCGCCGAATAACAAGCTTTCACTCCTGCGAGCACTGTCCTAAATGGACGGAGTATTCCGTTAATATTTTTGAAATAGTGCAGGCAATTTATTACGCTCTGTGGCTTGCTTCCATATCATAAGGCTGCGTTTCGAACACACTATCTCTTGAACGCAAGCTTGAACCATATATTATTATCTTCTTTATTCTATGACCATAGTTACTATATCGAAATGCCTCATGGCAGTCAAAGCTAACGCGAGTGACCACTGACGAATAGTTTTCAAAACATCAGCACGGTAAACCGTTTTTCACTACCAAAAGATTTATTCACTTCTGACAAAAATATAATATTAAAGATGTGAGAAGTCATTTATAAAACAATCACGAAGGTGAAAAATAGTCCTGAAATACTCTCAATGATATCGAACAAAGTAGGTATTTCCATAAAGTACAATACGAAGCGAAGAACGATCTTTAAAAATGAATAAGAACGAATATTTAGGAAATGGTGGATGAAATGGTGAACTTGATAAATCATATGAACATAGTATATGAATAATTTGCATATTATCTTATCTCTTATCACTAACTAGCTGTTGCCCTCGACTACGTCCGGTGGAATTCGATATTTCCATGCTTTTTCCTGCAAAATCGAAGAACTTCTCTCTTATACTTTCTACCCCAAAATTACTACATTGTTAAGTGGATTATTATTATTATTGCATTTCCAAAAAATCTATCTTATTGTTAATTTATGTCGTGAAGAAAAATTTTGAAAAATTTTCTTCAAAATAGGCTAACTACATATTATTATCTTACAACATATAATTCACCCCTTCGGAGAGTAATATTTTTAAAAATCTTACAGGTCATATCCGTCATGTAAGAAACCTATTTGCCGAATTTCATGCATTTTCTTTTAAAATTGACGTACCTCCCATATAAAATTTCACACCTAATTTACACCCGTTGGGATTTTAACCAAAGACTAAACATACACCAGTTTTAAGTTAGACTTCCAGCTACACAACTGTGAAAACCGCATTCAACTCCATGCAGTAGTTTGCGTGATGCGCGTACGAACATACAGACAGATGACAGACAAACAAAAATATATTTAAAAAAAAAATCGTCTACTGCTGTTATAAAGACCCCTCGTATTTTTTTTTTAAATATATTCAATGCACAGGTAAGGCAAATTTACAATTTTATTATGCATATATAATAACTGCGATATAATATGTGCAAACGTGCGCTTATCACAAAGGTAGCTTCGTCGCTTTGTCGCATACAATACATATTGCGAGGAATGTTGTCATAGTAGCAATAAATTAGCAGTAATATTGATAAGGCAATTATAGTGCGTGGCATTGACCGCGAGAGAGCGCTGCGATGCCAAGAGCGCCTGCGTGTTTGCGATGCGCAAGCGCAGCCGTCACGCGTCACTGGCCGCGCTCGTGCTGCTGCACAAATGACAGCACTAGCGCCGCGGCATCGAAAGCCTTTCTTCTTCACATACCTACACAACAACTTTCTGTTTCATCCGTTGTTTGTGTAAACTGGTTCTTATTGGTAATTGCTTTATTTAATGGCTCTGCGGTTGTGGCCATGTACTTACTTAATGGTAGTACATAATTTGTTATGACCATCAGACATACTGCTCTATTATTATCTTCACAGCTTTTATTTGTATGCCTTAGGACAAACATAGCTGACATTTTATAATTTTTTGTAACAACTTTTTAACCTATGTTTACAAATAAAATATTTGACTTTGAGCTTGTTTTGGTACTACGTGCACATTTATTTAATGGTTTTACCAATTTTGTAACGCGTTTGCACTCGCAAGTAACGATAATGGTCTAGATTCAATAGCCATTAAAAAACTTAATACTATCTAATTATAAAAAACCTTACAACCGCAGCAAAATTTGTAACCAACTGTATAACTTAAAATACAAAACGAAATAATATTTTAAAATACTTGTAGAAGAATCATCAGCATATCATCGTAATAAAATAGTATACAAAATAATACAAATACAACACAATATGATTGTCGAGTAGGTTTATGTTGCAAACGTGCTACTCACTCGCTTAAAAATTGTTAAAGGCAAAACTACAATTTAATAACATACAATTCTATACATATGGAGAAGTTATCGTTATTATTAAATTGTACTACAGATAAAGTAATACCATGGTTGTATTGACCGAAGAAGAAATATTTGATTTATGAAATGTGTCTCATTGTCCATTGTGAATAATCCGCCTTCAGACACTATCAGACAGAGGTCTCATAGAGTTTTAGCCATTAGCCCATATCTCCATTTATGGACTTGATATTAATTAATCATGAGAGTAATTAATTTAATTGTTAAAAACTATATGATAGGAGTTAGCGTCATATTGTGGCATCGCCGAGGGGCGGATGTCCAATGTGCCCATATAAGTGAGCTGGCTATGTACGTGCGGTTTGATGTCATCGGCATGTGGTTAATCCACAGGACTATGCCATACTATTATACATGACCCATAATGGAGCTCGTTTATCACTTAACTCTGTATCTACATTTATGTTACTGATTCTTTCATCTGCAATTCAAAGATTCGAAAAATGTAATTATTTTAAGAGATCCTGTCACGGTACTCTTATCCTTTGCCATCTGAAGTATTGAGTAATAGCCCAACTATTTATTGTAAACAATCAATTAAGATGACGTCATCGCAAACCATTAAGGCAGAATAATATGAAAAAGTTATATTTTTAGACGATGTGTCATTTCAAAAACTGATTGAATACATGCCGACCGGCAGTGGATCTCCGATATAGTAACGCATGAGTCACAGGCACCATCGTTCTGATTGAGGAGCTATCGATCAATATTGAAGGGCGTCTGGCTTAAAGCGAGCCCCTAATGCAATCCAAACGATCGGGGTTATTTACAGCCAGCAGCAGAGGCTGAAATTTGAACTGTATCGCGCGGTATCAAGTTCAATGCTTTGGCCGCCACTTCAGAAACCAATTATATGCCGCTTATCGCTTATCTCCTAACTTACTTTTGGCTGCTGCTTCGCTCGTCTGGAGTTTCGTTATCCACTTGTCTTATCTTGGACATGTATTATTTTGGCATGAATTCAGTGCCTTGCTTGATGTTCAGACGGTTTGGCAGATACTGCTGTAGACAAAGAGCGATAAGCGATAAGTCAGAGACGCAGTTTTCGCTTGCGGTTCAATAGTGAGACACGCGTATAGTTTACTCGGCTCATGCTTAACTATCGACAAAAGACGGATTCAATAGCGAGCGCGATAGATCGCGTGGCACAGCACTGCGCTGCGGTGTCAGCGACACAATGAAGATAAACGTACAGAAGTTCTGTTACATGCTATGCGATTGTCATGTACACGTACAGAAAAAAATTATGTCCAGTAACTCTTAATTAAAAAGGAAATCTTATTTAAAATTATTTTGATAAGCTTATTGCAGTTATGCAAATATACAATTTTCCGTTGCTATTGTTTGAGTCAGCATCTTCTCCTATACGATTTTGCGTAGATTTCTCATAAATGTTTCTTCTTCTATCCTTTGGAATTTGCGGGTAGGTCTGAACTAATCGCTTGCTTCACTTTAACGTAAGTTCATGTTTGTGTTAGTGCAAGAGGAGAGCTTTTCAATTAAAAAAAATTACAGCTACCTCTTGGTCTTACTGAATAAGTAAACTAAGGTAAGACAGTGGCTTATTATTTGTTTCTATGGAATTTACGCCACTGCTATCTTTAGAGGGCCGAACACTGCGGTCTATATTCTAGATATAAATTCTATGCCTGCCTCCAAGCATAGGCGTTGTCTATTCAGTTCTTTCCTTACCAACTAATCAAATGAAATGAGCATTCAGGAAAGTGGCGTAAATTTAGGGTAGCAGGGGTGGCAAAATGCCATAGGTCACCTGCCCGATATTGTTCAAGTATTGGGATAGTCTAGGGTCTAGGGTAACATAGTAAATGAGGAGGATCAAAATTTTTCCTTGACAAAAATCTTAAATTTTCCGGTGAATTTTTTGCATCCAGGGCCTCAGTTTCATGTGCTGAGTAATTTACTGGTAAGAACTTAGGTACTAGGTTCTGGTAACTAGGTACTTGAGCATGGCGATTTTACTTAGGCCCCATTCAATGTTTTGCCACGGGTCCCCGATGGTATAGTTACGCTACTGATTCAGGCAATCGTGTAAAACTTACTAGGTTTCTGAATAATATGATAGTACAGACTTGAGGCTATGACCGCGTGTAATCGGATACAAACTGGAATGGACCTTCGTCGTTGAGTAATTGGTGCGTGCGATGTCAGGCTGGGTCGCGGTGACGTGTGTAGAAAGGCAGCGCCGCGTGGCGCGCGCCATGTGCCTTGCGCCGGACACGCAGCGCTCACTCCGACGCCATGGCGCGCCCCAAGCACTCGCCGCGACACGCCGCGCAATTCGACGACCTCCCGCCCCGTGGACCAGGTATTACAACCAAATCATCACTTAAAAATACCCCAAAACCTGCGTCTGACGATACTCTTGACGAACGATCGACCAGTGACTGTGTTTTTTGTGTCAAAATCGGTGACCATCTGTGGTTGCGTCGAATCGGACCCGTGGGGACGTGGAACGGAAACATCGCTCGTACACCGCGGCTCGTAGGGAGGAATGCACTCCACGGTGGAAGGCGAAGTGCTCCTTGCAATGCGAGACGATTTTCTTTCAAGTTTTGCCTAAATTCTCAGTGTAATCTTATCTATATAACCGATAGTTTGTTACTAAAAGCAGTGCCGGCACACCATATATGTTAGATACGGTAGGAGCTTAGCTGTTTTAATTGCCTAATAACGTGAGTTACAATGTTCGTGTCTGATAAGTCAGTGACTGGTTGTATTGGTAACGGTAAAGTGTACCGCCATCCGATTCACCTCGCTCTGCTCTGACATACGGTTGATTTGAAACGATCCGCGACGTGCACTTCATCAATACGTAACGGTTTACAAAAGAAAGAAGTTTCTATCTAGATCTGATAGAGCGTGAAATAGCCTTGTGTCCAAAGTTGCGACAACAGTCAGTGAGATCATTGACAGGATAAACAGGTTTCATTGAGCACTTTCTCCTACACACGTTCATTGGGAACTTTACAATTCGAATTCGATTTGTGTTTTTACCCGACTGCGTCAGAAGGAGGGTTATGTTTTTCGAGCGTATGTATGTATGTATGTATGTATGTATGTATGTATGTATGTATGTCTATTTCTTTGGCACGCCCTACAGTCCAAACGGCTTGACGGATTTTGACAAATGAGGTGTCGTTGAATTCGTCGAAACAGTGATAGTGACATAGGCTATATAAATTTTCAAAATGGCGCCGGCAAATGAAAAAAAAAGGGGGGGAGGTATGGATTTTCTTTTCATCATAGTAATATGGGTATCAAATAAAAGGCCATGAAAAGACCATTTCAAAAATATATACTTCTTATCACATTTATATTACTGATTAAACACAATTTACCAATTTATATATCGGCACGCTCGCGCGTCCGAAGTGGGTGGAAGTTAGTTTGTATGTTCGCTCACGCTAATCTTAGAAACTGCCGGTCGAATTTGAATAATTGTTTTTGAATTTGATAGTTTAACTCACGATTAAGGCTCATTGATCTCAAAGAGATTTGATTTCTACAAATTAATAGATATAAAAAAAACATGTCGGTTAAAAGAACTAAAAAGAGTGAAATAAAAAATAATTATTAAAAAAACAAAAAACCCGACTGCTTAAAAAAAAGAACTAAAAAGATAAAAACAAGTATAGCATTATCTACATTAAATTCATTAACAACAAATGAAATATGTCAAACTAAATTCTGTATGATGTTGCAGGCGGTGACAAACGAAGTTATATAGTAGTAACAAAGTATTGTTTGTTATATTGTTATTGTTATATATATATAGTTATATATAGTTTGTTGTATATATAACTTCGTTTGTCACCGCCTGCAACATCATACAGAATTTAGTTTGACATATTTCATTTGTTGTTAATGAATTTAATGTAGATAATGCTATACTTGTTTTTATCTTTTTAGTTCTTTTTTTTAAGCAGTCGGGTTTTTTGTTTTTTTAATAATTATTTTTTTACTTTTTTGTGAACGTTTCCTTATGTTTTAGGAGGTTTTATTTAACAAGTATCAAGTGTAGATGTATGCTCGGGTTGCCAGATACCTCGTCATGTGCAAAATATCTGAACAGAAAGCCCATTTGTGAAATATATTTTTTAATGCCTCTTTTTTTTATGATGAATGTTTTAATTATTGATGTAGATGTAATAATGAGATATTTTCCAAGCGGAAACAATTACACAGTAAATAAACAATTAGTACATTGGTTTACGCAAACCCCCTTGAAGGTACTGATTACCTTGACCTTTTAACAACTGTCAAGAGGAAATGCAGAATATTCATAACATGCTATGGAGTCACTATCCCAATTTTCCTGACAAGAGGGCACGGTTAAAATAAAAAGCAAAACGGTCTCAATTTGCTTGTTAGGTAAAAATGTATTTTGAATTGTGACGATGTGCACACGTTGGGCACTGAGCGAGGGGTTGGTAGTAAGACGTTTGATTGTTTTCCGCAGTGGAATCCCTGATCTACTGGCGGTCGGCGGCACACAGCGGGGCAGCGCTGGGCGCAGGGCTGGCGCTGCTGGTGGCGCTGGCGTGCTGCTCCGTGGTGTCTGTGAGCGCCTACGCGTCGCTGCTGGCGCTGTCCGCCGCCGTCGCCTTCCGCGTCTACAAGAACGTGCTGCAGGCTGTACAGAAAACCAACGATGGACACCCCTTCAAGTTAGTACCAGTCACTCCATTACTTCTATCGTACCTCGTATCCCTTAGAGATCGTAAATAAACAGAGACAGTAAACTGCTAACTGTTACTGTGTCTGTGAAAACTTCTTTGTTTTCACGATCAAAAGAATTTAGACATCAGATTCATCGATTTTATTTTTTGTAATTTTATAGGAAAACATGTTAGTGAATCAACCAATCAATGTATTATAAACCTTCGTTGTAGACCTCTTTACTATTAAAACTGGGTTTGAAATTTGAATTTGAAACAGTAAGCAATAGTTGTTCTGCTGTGTGCCTGCATTTGCTCATCATAATTATTTGAAGGTGCAATCAAGGCGGAGGTGCCATTGACCCCGGTGCCTTTGCAAGGAGGTGCCGTGGGAGGATAGGCAATAGCAATAGCTATGCGTCAGACGATTGACAGTCAGATTTATATGCTAGTTAGTTAGAGTTTATTCACGAGAGCTATGGGACATTACTCATTGGATTGGTATTCCATCGATATTCTATTTCATCATGCCTGATAGATAACAGTGTATCGAAAATAGCAATCGCAAATCATAGAGAGAGGTTTTGTATCTGCAGACCATTTATTGCAATTTAATTTTTTGAATAGATTAATTATTTTTTTGTGAAATTCATTTCATGCATCGTGTTATTATTCTATAAAAGTAGTGGTGAAACTAATAACAAAAGTAAATATTAAATGAAATAATATGAAAGACACAGGTGCCAAGTTTGATAATGTTAATAACACGTCTGTATGTAATGTAGACACCTGTCTGCATTTTAGCGATATTATATTGTGCTTTGTCATAATACCTATTTAGTTAATAAAACTCATATTATGTTATACGAGTATTTCCACAGCATTGAAACCTGTAAATAAAATAATTTTCATGGTAATAAAACTGATTCAATTCAGGGATATTCTTGTGTTAACTGATTCAGTTCAGTTTCTTTTCGTGACTGAAAGAAAACAAGACTAGAGCGGTACCAGGCAAATTGCCAAGGATTGTAAGATGTCTCATCTTTTAAAAATTCATACGTATTTGCTTCCTCACACAAGTTAGTGCGATATTACAAGAATTACATCTGAAACTTTGTTTCATGCTGTAAATATGTTTTGAAAAGTAAAACAAAATTCAATTCTTCCGAGTCCATCAATAACCGCGTACATAAACACAATGGTAACATTGTGTTCACGCGTATTACAAATAGCACATTAAATCTTTATTATGAGATTTGTAGACAATTTTCTACTTCTATACTTAGTATTTTCCTATCATCGTATCAATGTAGGTATTATAGAAAATCTTGTTCTTCATTCATTCATACGCGTGGCGAGTAGTAAATTATCGTTTAATTGAGCACGTTTATCGTTTACCTACATCGAGGTGGAGCTGTGCCAACTCTGTCAGCACCCCGTGTTACCTAGCCAGCAGTGTGCGAAAAATATGGGTTTTCTTTATCCACTCGTAGCCTATCAAAGCAATACCAAAACGAAAAAAAATATGAATTCATTAAAATTTAACGCATATTTGAAAATGTATGCTTAAAACTGAAGATGTTGATCGGATTAAACGTAAAAATAACTCGCTTAATCGGTAAACCTTTTAAATAGATTAATAAACGTCAAGATAAGGATTTGAATTCGTTAAACATTTAATTTGATTCAAGTTAATTCAAACAATATCCACTTCGATCATAATAACAAAATACTAAAATAGCTTTGAATTTGATTGTGAATGGAATCGTGAAAAAAATACCAAGATTATGTTCCGCTTGTATCTTCCAATAAATGTCGTTGTCGTTTTGGTTGAATTTTAAGTAATTCTGTAGACAAGCTTTGGAATAGCTAATGACTGATGGTTGAGACGAGCTATTATAGTTGTTTAAAGCATAGAGCTCATGTCTTTGTCGCACTAATTGTTTTCATTTATTTTCTGTTTACGCTTGTACGAGCTGACGGCTTCAAGTGATGGAGCATGCTTGTCCTAAACAAAACAGATATTAACTTTATAACTATACGTATTGGCTATCGCATATTGCTAGAGGTAATAAATTTTGCCAATCTTTTGTTCTTTTAAAGCACAGCTTGCCTAACTATAAAAAAAAATAACCACAAATCTAGAGCTCTAGATTTATCTATCTCTTAGCTTATTCAAATTTCGGTTCTATCACCGAAATGCGCTTTGAATGTTAAAATATTTCTATAATAGAAATAGAAACCTGTCGGCCATACGGAACATGTGACAAGGCCTGTACCTCACGTGTAGCAACTGTAGCATATAATACGGACCCGCCACGTGTGATATGAAATACTTTGTATGCTATAATCAATACACTTGTTTGTACAGATGTGTAGTGTTGCGTAATCTGGGTGTTCAATGCGAGGCTGAGTGGAATATTTTTGGAGAAAATGCTCGTGTTAGTTGCTTAGTAACGTCCTTTAAAAGTGCTTCGTTTGCCTTAGATGTCTATACTGTAGATACAAGTACCGAATATAACATTTTTTTTACCCAATACACTGTAATACAAAGTTATATTTAAATTCAAATGTATTTATTGCATATTTATTTTTTTCATATAATTACCAGTAAATTCTAAATAACAGATTGATACTCTACAACCTATAAAAAAACATACATGATTGTACTGGTATAACGATGCAGGTAATTGATAAACGAGCAGTAAACAGTGAATGAAATGATTGTTACGACTGTTTATGAGCTGCCGTACGCAGTCATTCACCTACGACAGCGTAAACCATCGATCAAAGGAATTGAATGACTGTTGATGCAATGCTCCTTCAGTCAGCTCTCTGAGCATTGACAGTCGTGCGTGAAGTGAAGTGTTGTAGGCAGAAGTTGATACACTACTGCCACACCCTTCGGGAATTCATATATCTAGACGTGATGTTTTTGTTTTTTTAGTTAGAGGATCCACTGCATTGTGGTAGAGGCTGCAAAAAAAAAATGTACGGTCCCTTAGTCTCACGATCCGCCTCTGCATAACGTTGAATGATCTCATTGATCTCTCTTTGCCTTTATTTTGATAAGTAAATCACTGCTCTTAAATACGATTGGATGGTTATAAATATTCATCTCTCAATGAATGCCAAAATGGATTACTGTTTCAAGACTTGCTGGGTCATTCTTAAATTAGATGATTAACCTACCATTTGTTGATACACATCGTTTGGTGCTCTTTTTAGGTAGTGCCAAATCTATATAGTTTTTGTTTTATTTTGATTCTAGTATTTTTTTCATGATTAAAATTATGAGGATAATAAATGTATTGCATGTTTTATTAGGTTTACGTTTACCTCTGTGTATTCTTTATATCAATATTAATTATTTTTGTTTTTAAATGTTGCTAGATGTAATAGGTGATCATCATCAATTTTGCAGCGAACTATTGTGCATAATAAACGTGATTGGTCATTGCTGACATGTGGCACTTTTTTTATTTCTTTTATATGATTATTTATTTAATTTATGTGTCTGATCGTAACTTGTTTTGAGCAGTGTTCAAATTATTAATATTCTAGAAATTCTCAAAAACGTGTTATACTTTAACTTTATCGTGTCTGTGTACCTCGTAATAATTTTATCAAGAGGATGCTTACCTATTCTGCATCTATTCTTTAGAAAAGTCATGTCAATGATTTTGTATACCAGTATAAGCCTATTTGGTTTAAGCTCCAACATACGATTTCTGAAAACGTTACTAAACTTATTGAAGTGCATTAAGCACATTTTAATCAGAATAATACATTAATTGCTGCTACTATATAATTTTTAGCTAATTCGGGGCTCAACATTAGCACTCGAAGAAAATACGAACTTTGCTCCCTCGTTGCACAAATAACTATTGTCGTTAAAACCAAAATAGTCTTTCATCCTTCCATACAATTTGTATTGTGTCTATCTATAGGAGAGCGAAAGAGAGGAGAGGAGAGTACGGTGCATCCTTGTGGTGTCGTTAACGATGGCGTTTGTTATTTGCAGATGGTTGTTGGAGAGGGACGTGTCGGTGTCGGCGGAGCGCGCGCAGTCGCTGGCCGCCGCCGCCACGGCGCACCTCAACGCCGCGCTGGCCGAGCTGCGCAGGTACGTCACGCACCCACGGGTCTACAGCATCGCTTGCAGATCTATGTGATCTGCTAACATTTCTTTTAAATCTGGGTGCGCTTTGTGTGAGGGCAAAGTTTTTTATAAGAAAATTAAGCAAAGCACTCATTCAGTCAGAAACAACGGGGTTCCCATTGGTTTCATTTATTTGTCGGTGAGAAGTGTGAGAAGTCGAGCGCGCTCAACCGTGCTGGGTTTCTTTGTGTGAAGCCACTGCGTGACTGCGGTCCTATATTCTGTTATGATTACTTATGATTCAATTAACCTTACAACACAGCACTTGTTGGGAGTAGCTCGAAACTTACAACAGTTATAACAATACTATTTTGAATGTACAGTCAGCTCCAAAGTATACTCGTCCCTTACAAGTGCATAGAAATGCTTTAGTGAGTGAGATTTCTCTGTTGTTGACTGTATTGTCTGTGTTTGTATAAGTTGAAGCTTAAAATGTAGTCAGTATAGACAAAATCAAAGATCTTTGAAGTTAGCTGCAGATGGCTGTTCAACCAACCGACGAGCACCATACTCGAGAGTGGTCAATACCGGCCCGTGACATAATTTCAAACTGCCAATATCTTTGTGATTTTATATTTATTTGCATAGAAAATATCTGATTTGCTTCTTCGAGATTCTTTATAATTCAGCTTACCCTTTTTTGGCAAGAAAATAAATCGCCACCGCAATTTCTTTGTGAAAATACCTTGAATGCAAGATTTTACCCTGTTACAATTCAATGAGGGATATCGCGATGAATTCTACTTGACATGAAATTATCAGTAGCTAATGGCTGTTTTTGTGTGTTTTCCAGGTTATTCCTGGTGGAAGACCTGGTGGACTCACTGAAGTTCGGCGTGCTGCTGTGGTGCCTCACGTACGTGGGCGCCTGCTTCAATGGCATCACGCTCATCATACTCGGTACGTATCAATCAACACTACTATTATAATTATTTATTATGTATATGGTTGCCGAAAAAATTCGTTGATGACTTTTGCCAGTTGGACCAATAGCATACGACAGTATACAAAATATGTTTGATTGTATTAGTCAGCTGTTAAACTGAAGCCCCTACAGCCCGCGCCGCTATGGAGACGAAATGGTCGAATGGGTTACATGGACCGACATGCCCATTTCGACCCGGATTTGAGTTTGAGATCATTATTAAGTTTTGTGGACCAATCGGAGCCACGTCTGGTAGCTGAACTTTCGGTTATCTTGCCCATTGAGTGATTTCTGCCTCGGTCGCACGCACGACCCATCTTCACATATCGAGACTTCCCCAATGCCTCAAAGAATACTTAAATTAAGAAGTCACACATTTGGAGATCTATGACAGCCGGTACAGGTCGTTAGATGGCAGAAAGTCTGGCAACTAATTTAACAAAAGTATTGTATCGTTTCGTTCTCAGTTGGTGACGTCTAGATTTTTTCGAAACTGTCGCTAATAATATAAAGTACCTAGGCCATAAATTACATAAATATCATAGAATATAATGTAATAGCGAGTGTCGTTGAATCACGCGGGCCGTGACGCCGCGCCCAGTCACAGTTATTGAATAAATGTACGACATTACGCTTTTCTTATAAATAAACTAGTGCTGCCTCGTCATGTCTGGAGCATTACATTTCTAAATTATGTTTGGTACATGTTTTAGCACATACTTCGATTTCAATATTTTATTTTATTGGCTTTATTGTTCAGCAACTCGATGACTACTGATATGAGGCGAGTTCATGATAAGTTTGCTTCATACATGCGAGGTGCAATACCATAGATCTGTTGTTATGTTAAAATAATATTTAGTTGCAAGACATTCTTACAAAAACTTATTTTGTCGTAAGTCACAACAATTTATTTTCAAAACTACATTGAAAGAGGTATATCAATAAATTATCCATATTTCATGGACTATAAAAATTATTGAATCAAGATTGTGTAGTAGGAGGCTGCCAAAAACACAAATTGTTTGAAGTAGTGTGGTATTAACAGTGTGTTTATGATGTTCCAGGATGGATAGCGTTGTTCACTCTGCCCAAAGCGTACGAGATGAACAAAGCGCAGGTGGACGCTAACCTGGAGCTGGCGCGCGCCAAGATCAACGAGATCTCCTCCAAGTGAGTACTCCAACATCTCTTGAATTTAACATGAACAACCACATCTATATTAATTCCTACATATATTTGTGAAATGTAGACTTATTTACTTCGATTTATTTATGATACCTTTTGTTATAGTTCAGGTACAACACAATATTAAAGACTAGTCATCGCCATCAATCATGCTGACACAAGTTATTCTATGAATTGACAAATTAGCTAGATTCTAATAATTAGTCATGATGATTACTAATTTCTGTAATAGTAATGAATTCGGGATTCATACAATTATGTCATATTATAATTACTACATAAGTATTTTCTGTGATGGATAAGATAACACAGTGGTATAAACATTTTTCCTGCTGCAGAACTATATGGTATTTTGAATGTTTAAAATGCTTATTCAAAGCATTAATTAAGAAAAGGGAACTGCAAGATGTTTTGCCCGCATAATGTTTTAAATCTTGAGTAGTCATTTTGGTCTTAAATTATAGATTCACTTTGTGTTGCTTACAAATGTTTCAAAAGCAATGGAGTTATCAGGTGAGTGTTGTATTAGGTTACCTGCACAACTTAGTAGGTACATTTCTTGCAGTTATATGATAAAAATAGAGGTTACACCTAGATAGAAATATATAAAATAAAAAATATCGCCATATGATAGCAGACTACTGCTGTGTTTTTCTTACCAATTTGTGGCACCATGTGTATCTTATGGCTCGTATAATATTTGAGTGCCCGTGAGCTGTAGCGTGCTTTGGCGATGTTGGTGCGGTCGAGCATAACGCGTGCGTGTTGTTGCAGAGTGCGGGCAGCGGTGCCGCTGGGCAGGAAGGCAGAGAGCGAGAAGGACAAGTAGAGGGGCGAGGGGGGTAGCACGAGTGTTAGCGCCGAGTACTTCTCACATTGTTATATTTATTGTACTATTAAAGATAACTACTTTACGTGTAAAGCTTTATGAGACGAGTCATGCGGAGATTATTGTATTTGCTTTTTGAAATTTTAAATTAAAATAACTGTCGAACCGACCGTGTCGTTTATTTTATTCTAGTACCTATATCTTTTTACCCGGCTACAGTGAAGCCTAAAGGAAGGAAAGCCTAATGATTTTGACAGTCTATGTATGTATGTATGTACCTCCATAGCGCCTAAACTACTGAACGGATTTTAACAATGAGGCGTCAATAGAATCGTAAGAATGGCCCGGGTGACAGGCTACATAAAATTATCAAAATTTTGTTTAAAAGTTAGATTCTAACCTCAAAAAAAATTAAATAATTATGTCATGCCAGGTACCTATCAAATGAAAGACCTTGGGGAGCACATTACAAACGGAAAGTAATTAAGAAAAAAAATAAGTTATATCAAATCAAATCATTTATTTCCATGGGCCCCAAAGGGCGCTTGAACACGTCAAAAAAACAACATCAAAATACAAAAAATATAAAATTAAAATAAAACTAAAGGGGCGTCTAAACGGGCCATATTTTACGACAATTTGTGGCTGCAATACTGTGGCCGGCAACATTGCTAGCAATACCAGCCACACTATGCAATATTTTAAGGATGGCCCGGCATTATAGCCACATATTTTTTGGTATATCAAAATGTTTTTATGTGTTGCCGGCGTGTGGCCGAACGATCGCCTCGCAATCGAAAATACTGCAATATATCTGGGCCATCTATATTGTTGTTCTGTTTTACTGTATATGCGCGTCCCTTTCTCCCTGCGACGTGAAGTACTTTGCGTTTCACTTTAATATTTAAATATACTTTATATTTATTATTTACTTTATATTTTTATTTTTATATTTTATATACTTAAATATTTACTTGCCTTTATGTATTCCTTTAAGCCTTCTATTAAGGCTTCACAAACCTCTGGGACAATAGTTGAAATTGAATAAGCGGACACTCTGAAAAGGTACATTAAACTCTTGAAAGAATCTCCAGTCGCTAAATACCGTAAGTTATTGCTAATCTTGTAGTCACAGGTATTGCATTTCTCATGTTTGTATCTTGCCTTTGTATGTTTGGTCCAATTCTGTTCACAAGAAATTCGAAGTCGCTCTTAGACATTCTTGTAAAATTTTTAAATAAGTATTTATCCAGCATTAATTCCTTGTCTACGGAATCCAAAGTGTCACGCCTATTTAGGTAGGGTCGAATCCACATTCGTCTCCTTTTTTTTCGTTTTTCTGCCAAAACAATGTAAGCGGCTGCGATGAGCGTCATTTCGTCGGCCATTGTTGCTGGATTGTGTGGCTCGTTAAAGGGTTCTTAATCAAAGGCCATACTATTGCAGCCATATTACAACATGTTGCCTGGAGGAGGGAGCCTGGAGATTTGTCACACAGGTTTCGAACCTACTACAAACTCCAGCTCTCACTAAGGTGTAACTAATACTGTACCTGTTTATTGATGTATGTTACCAATGTATGTACTTATACCTTTTTGAGAGAAATAAACTATTATATTATAAAAAATTGATTGCTCAGCCATAAAGTGCACTAAAATGTTTTTTTGATGGCTGGGCAATGTTTGCCAATAATTGCAGCCACAAATTGTCGTAAAATATGGCCCGTTTAGACGCCCCTTTAGCTAACTATAGTATTGCCAACGAGACGAGATAAAGAATGTAAACAAACGGACCGTTACTGAGTTACATTGCGATAGCGAGGGATTATTATCTCTGTACTTATCATTCGTACGCGCAGTTGACGTCAATTGATCGACAACAGCTGTCGTTGTGTGTTTCGTGGTACAGGAAAGCAGTCAGTACCGCAGTTGTCAACATTTGGTCTGCCATTTTGTGATCAAGTTCATTCCTGTTTGGATTGCGTTGGAAGTGATACATAATATTTTTTCGTCTCCGTATTTGCTTGGTTTTTTGTTGTTATTATTCCGTTTCTGTTAGTTTTATTTTTGATTTTTGCTGTTATTACTTAGTTTTAATATATTTATGTTATATTTTTTATGTTTTTGACAATATAAGTTCCTTGTCAGTCTTTTAGTTATCTAGTGTTTCTTTAGTTTATTTCCTATTTTCTTAATATAATTTATTTCCTTTTCGCCTGGTTTCTTTACCTCAACCCAATCCACAACAATAATAATTTATTCAAATAAAAATGTTTTGAACCCCTGAACATTTGTTTACATTTTTTATCTCGTCTGATTGGCCTTACTATAAATTATAATACTTATTGTAATAAAATGATTTGACACCGGAGCTTAGATTGACTTTAATTCAACTTAGAGATTTGAATTAAAATCAATCCAAGTACCAGCTCCGATTAGTGATGGGCGACTCGGAAATTTTCCATCATTCCACCCGGAATATTCCTGGGAATATTCCCAAATTGGGTATTTATCGGGAAAGTTTCCAAATAGGCGGGTAAATTCATTCTATGATTATTTAATTGGTAAGTACATAATAAAAACAAAAACATCAGCTCTAAAATCATTTAATCAACAAGAGGTAAATATTACAATGATTGTTTGTTTAAAATTAAAGGATATGGGTAAAAAAAAATATAGTTGGCACATCAAGTTTAAATACACTACTACGGTAACATATTATCGAGACTAATTTAGTCACTGTCTAAGTCACTGTTATCGGAGAATGGTTTTGTTATATCGCAAAACTCTATTTGTCTTGTATTTCTTCCAGAAGTTGATGGTTGAGGTTTAATATTGTTTATGGTTAATGGGCTAATCATAAAAGGGCTTGAAATGGGTTCCTCTTCCTCTTCATCTACTTCTTCGTCTCTTTGATTATGTAATAAATTCCAGTTATAGGATATATAGGCAAGCTTTGCAGCTCTTTCTGTTGTTAACCTATTCCGTTTTAGGCTGTGGATATTGCCATGAATGTTGAAGGTTCGTTCTGTGGCAGCGGAAGTATGATATCTATAACAATAAATACTTAAGTTAAAATCAGTTCAAGGATATATTTATGCCCTATTCATAAAACTCATCTACTGTAAATTATGAAGTGTTTTATTTCCGCTAAAAATCGGAAATTATTCTACGTAGGTAGGTTAAAATAAGTTTAAGGCACTTGTCTCACCGGCAACGAGTAACGAGTAACGAGTAGAGCTAGAACTAGAAACGAGTTAGCGAGAAACGGGGAGCGAGTGCGTAGTTCCGATATTTGTGTAGCTCGGCTATAAGCGAGTGTGCGAGTGAGGCGGATACAGATACGCACTGTAGAGAAATGACCACTGGTTCGAGTATCGCCGAGCGAGTGTTATCCCTCATAGCTCTTGTCGCTCAGCGACAAACTAGTGAAGCGAGTGCTCGCCGGCAGTGTGAACAGTCAGCGATCAACTGTTTGTATATGCATCTCTTTTGTTCACACGGAAAGTATATCTATTGTACGTTTCTTGAGCGAGAAAATAGCCGATAGTTAGTCGTTTTCTCGTCGTTGGTGGGACAACTGCCTTAGGACGTAATCCCGATTCATAAAACTCAACTTTAAGATTTGATTTTGAAATATACTGTAAATTAAACAATGTTTTATCAATTTCCGTCAAAAAAATACCCTTTACCGGGATTTAATGGATAAAATGAATAAAGTAATACATATACAGCATGTATATGTATTACTTTATTCGACGATGGATGCGATTAGACGGTGGATGCGACATAGCGACATTTCTTGAAACCACAGCTTCCATACATGGCCAGTATTTATTTCCACCGGTTAATATTTGTAAGTATGTGAATTGTTATGTATATAATATTCTTATGTATCTATTACGTTACCCTTCATTTAAACATACATAATTTTCAATTCATTAGTACCACTTCACATAATGCACCTACCTTTGTTTTATCTCTGCACCACCTTAGGTTGACTGTCAGAGAATGCCACAAGGCAAGTCCACCTGTGTACAACCACCTGTGTAAATAAATATTTCTTTGACGCCAAAAAAAATTTCACGTTTTTTTTTTCGTCAGTGAAAAATAAACCGGTAGAAATTGATACGGGCCATGTATGGAAGCTGTGGTTTCAAGAAATGACGCTATGTCGCATCCACCCTGTATAGTGTTTGAGAAAGCTAGTTATTTCTGTTACACGTTGACATTTATTTTATATTGGCCTGCCAATATAATATAAATGTTTATATATATCAATTTTCTATCATAGGAAAAAAATCATATGGGATAGAAATAAAATCAATAAAATATATTTTAAAGGAATAAATTTAATGTAAGTACTTACCTAAATTCGATTCGATCGTCTCACTCACAACAATAATTAAATAATTCACTCAGAATCCGTTATTCGTTGCCAAAATTGTCAAGTTCAATTTTCATAAACACATAAAACACGATTTAACACAAAACTCCAGAATTGTTGTAGTATAACACATAAGACACGTCCACAAAATCCGATACTTAAGTGAATACTAAACATGGTTAACATAGCCACCTTTACCAGGTAGATAAAAATGCACCAATCAAAAAACACCATGCACCGACGCCGCGCGTACGTCCAAACAAAGCTTTAATGCTGGCGCCAAATTCAAATTTTATTTTTTTTGCAAAGTGGCGCTGTTTTAAGATGTATTTTGATAAAAAATTGTTCTTTGATCATGAAAATATAAATACCCGAATAAATACCCATTGGGTGGGTTCAATGGGAATATTCCCGTCAATTTTTCCATTTTGGGAATTTACCCGGGTAGAATCCCATCACTAGCTCCGATGGGTATTGCATCATGAGAAGAGCTGGTGGAGAAGGATGGAGAAACTCAGGTGCACCATCTTTTCAAATAATTCATACAATATTTGTTTGTTTTTTTGACAATAATTCTATTTGTAAGTTATAGCAACCAGAACAACATTATGGCTAAAGATGGTTATAAAGAGAAAATAAATTTAAATATAGCAATGGAATTTAATTAATAGATACTTATAAATAAATCCATAGTAGATCTATATCTGTGGTATATACCTAAGGTTGCAATATCTTCTATAAACAACTATAATAAACCTGACTACGTAAAAAGAGGGTCTAAAAGATAAGGGAGAAGAAAATATTTCAGATAGAAACCCAGAAATTCATATATGGCAACGCATTACATTGCATACAACATACCAAAATGTTTGAGGTAGAGCCGTGAGCACTTGCACTTGCTGTGCATTGTATCCCTATCATGTCCGTTTAATGAAGGTGTTCCTGGCACCCACATAGTTATAGTCTGTATAGAGCGGGTGCGACCACGGGTCTCCCTCACAAGCATTTTGTAACTGCGTTTCTGGGTTACTATCTGAAATATTTTCTTCTTTTCGTAATGTTTTTTTCATGTTCCACTAGTAATATTAGTATACTCTTTGCTAGCAACCAAAACGCCTAAAACCATTGACATAGTGGATGGGTCTATCTAGATTCAAAAGTTTCCGAACCTGATACCCACTAGAACGTCGAAACGTCCACTATTTCTGCGCCAGTCTTCGTTTTGACAAATAACGTGATCTTAAAATGCCTAATTTTATTGTATCGTAAAAAAGTACAAACAATTTATATTTATTGTATTTTCGGTAAGTAATCCTTTGCGTTATCATTTGCAAGGATTATTTAGTTTAAAAAAATAGTGCTTTAGAAATATTTAATGATTATAATTTTGTGACCCTCGATTAGGAACAAAGATTTGTAATTGCGACGACTTTATTGTATATTGTTTTTATACGTATTACATGTTGTCCCTTTTAGGGTTCCGTAGTACCTACAAGGAACCCTTATAGTTTTGCCATGTCCATCTGTCAGTCCGAGGCATAGCGTCGAAACCGTTAGTGCTAGAAAGAGGACCGTAAGTGAAAAAACTTTGTCAAGAAAGTGGTAGAAAAGAGTAGGGATACTTCCCCTATTTTTATTCTTATGAGATCCGCATTGTCTTTTAAAAACATAAGGGGTTTGTAAGACAGTATTTTGTTTTAGAGTTCCGTTTGCAAGATAATTAGGTTTAAAGAGCAGATTTTTGTTCGTGTAGGCCCGCCCCTCTAAAAGCTAAACCGTTATCTCGAAAAATCTAAAAAATATACGTGGTGTAATGAACATGTTCATTTCATGTTAATTTAGTTCATTACATACATGGTGAATGTAATAAACTCTCAAAGAAAACTATAGCAGCTACGTTTGTAACCTAATTAATTTAAGCGTAATTGGGGTCCAAAGTCTAAAATGCAGTTAGGTACTACTGTTTATTTATCTTGATGATATTAAACCAGTTTTCAGTCCATAATTATTGTGTTGTAACGGTTGACCACGGAACCCTATTGTGCGCGGCCCGACATGCTCTTGGCCGTTTTTACCCGACTGCGTCAGAAGGAGGGTTATGTTTTTCGAGCGTATGTATGTATGTATGTCTATTTCTTTGGCACGCTCTACAGCCCAAACGGCTAGACGGATTTTGACAAATGAGGTGTCGTTGAATTCGTCGAAACAATGATAGTGACATAGGCTATATAAATTTTCAAAATGGCGCCGGCAAATGAAACAAAAAGGGGGGGGGGGTATGGATTTTCTTTTCATCATAGTAATATGGGTATCAAATAAAAGGCCATGAAAAGACCATTTCAAAAATATATACTTCCTATCACATTTATATTACTGATTAGACACAATTTACCAATTTATATATCGGCACGCTCGACGCTCGCGCGCCCGAAGTGGGTGGAAGTTAGTTTGTATGTTCGCTCACGCTAATCTTGAAAACTGGCGGTCGAATTTGAATAATTGTTTTTGCATTTGATAGTTTAACTCACGATTAAGGCTCATTGGTCTCAAAGAGATTTGATTTCTACAAATTAATAGATATAAAAAAACATGTCGGTTAAAAGAACTAAAAAGAGTGAAATAACAAATAATTATTAAAAAAAACAAAAAACCCGAAAAGACGAATATTAAACGTTACAAACAATGTGCATTATTTTATGGATTTGGTTCGAGACTTCAAGTCCCAATGTCCACATAATATTAATGTCATCGCTTATAACGCTCAGAACGATCACGTGATTTCCCTTATATTTACCCAGCTCTACTAGAAAATAAACTGGTTAAATTTTGACGTTTTGAGGATTTGACATTATACATAGAAATATATACTATAGAAATGGCTTGTCCGAACAAATTGCCCTTCAAATTTGACATTATGAATAGCAGGATCAGTAACGCCATCTGCATTGAACTACTATGTGACAAACAAATACTTTTTTAAATTACCAAAAATATTCTCTTGAACGCCCGCGGCATAGTTCAACTAAGCGCAGTTGCGAAGTTCCAAAGTCATGTCACGCGGATATTCACGATTAAGGAATATGGCGTCGGAACGAAAAATTTTAGCAAATAAAATTGATAAAATAATGTAAAGAGGTGGATATAATAAGATATTTGTGACTTACCGGTGATATGTAATACCATAATCTTTTTTGTTATGTTTAATTTGGTAGTTCGTACAACTTTTCAGTGCACAATTAGGCATTTTGTCATGTTTGACCGCTCACGGAGGCAGCCAACCACAGACAATTTCACTACGCGCTTTTTGTAGTCTGATTGACTCCAAAAAGGTTCAGTTCATTTATCGCGCGTTAGCCGTGTCCTATAATAAACTTTATTTAATATAAATGTCATTGTGTTTAATAGATTCACATTTTTAATACATGAAGGTCTAATATAAGAATATAATTTGCATTCATCGAACTAAGTTTAAATAACTTAAGCTATTTTAATTTCTTAATCAAATCATAATAGTACAATGCTTAAAAAAATTGTTTATAAATATGAACAGAGAGCTGTCTGTCGTTCCACTTACTTAAATCAACATAAATGCTCAGATTAAAAATATAGAAAATATCGTTATTTTCATAACGAAACAATATATTTTAGGGTATAAAATAAGCGTAGCCTTTTAAATAATAGACTGAATTGAATTAAACATACAATAAAAAGTCAGTCAAGAACCAAAAATGTCATGCTCGTTATGCTGGCAGCTGGCTGTCACTAGTGTCACCTCTGTCAGTTTACGAAAACCGTAGTGCGAGATTTTCCTTCAGTTCAAAGTTCCTTTATTTTATTAGTTTTAAATATTTATAAATTAAGTTTAATTAAGTGAAGCCCGTATTCCAATGACAAACCTACCTATAATACTTCCGTGTAGTGTAACTAAGTAGTTAAAAAATGAATTCGTAAACTAGCTAAATATGATGTAAGGCACGTTAAGTTTTATGCAACCCTTGAATGAGATTTCAGGCAGTTGTGGACTGAAGTGTGCGAACACAGAATACTTGTGCGGATCAGACAATAATCGGTGATCCAAGTGCATAACGATTCCACATGGAGGACAACGCGAGGTAGGTTATCCAATCCAACTATTTACTTGTAGTCTTTTACTGTAAGTAAAATAATTTTGCTGTGTCATAATTGTTTGATTACTTGGAATTTTTATTTTGTCAAGGTTTTTTATAACCATTACCACAAAAAGGCTTTGTTGGCTAGATGGTAACTGATTGTTCTTGAAGTTTTTGTAGTCATTAAGAAAGAAAATTTATTTCCTAGTTTTTATTCACAAAGTTTTAGTTCTAGGTAAAGTATTAAGTGAAAATTTCATTTAGTTGTTTGTACTTTGCTCCTTTAAATCTTTTAACGTAATCTCTATAAACCTGTTAAAATTGCATGATTTGTAACCAGTCAATATTTGTTTCCTTAGTTGTTTTTCTGATGTGTGTGTCATGTGTGAGGGTAGTTAAAGCAGCATGCAAGCCTTCCATTTGTAGTTAGAAATAACCTTAGATGCTTTTTAGAATAGAAACTTTGCGTTTTTCAGGTGAATGGCTTCTAACATGAGGTGATAACTCCAGTCTCTAGCACAGTATGTAGAATGCCTTGTTTTGCTTTCTTCTAACTAGACATGGTATGTTTGATGTTTTAGTTTACAGTTATGTTCTTACATGCCAGGGAAAATATTCTTTTAAATCTTTCCATCTTGTTATATAATTTAAAAACAATCCTATTCTCTTATTATGGCCTGCCTATTACATGACTGTATACTATTACTTGTGCTTCACTGGTTGGTAGCCATCAATTGCACAAATGATCTTGTTGTAAGACAATACCATACAAGAACTAAAACTGTATTGAAGTGTATTAGTTAATTGCTTGCCAATAGGTTCCCATTGATATCAGCACTTAGTGCTGATGGACGTGGAGCTTGTGTTCCTTTAAACCCAGCCTTCTGGGTAGTAAGGGTGTGATGTTATGCTTTGTTCCAATCTATTATGTATACCCAAATTTATAATTATTATAATTTATTGAAATAAGAATGCAACAAATAAAAATGTATAATATTATTCTTTATGCAATAAGTCATCCAATTTTCTTTTATCTTTACATTTACTGCAGTCTAATGTTAGGCTCACAGTTCAAAAATACCCATCTTATTTACCTCCTTATTATAATGATACATGTAAAATGTCCTTTTCGCACAAATCATCTTTGAAGACTGTAACTTATCCTATGTATTTTAATTCCCATATTCATTTTTAAATTATTACCTGTTCCTCTACTTTTCCTGTCCAAAAATGTACAAGAAAATTTTAATAAGACTTAACATGTTGTAAGTACATTGTGAAGACGTTAATAAACTACAGAATTCAGAAATAAAATAATTTGCATTTCTATGAGCCCAAAGGTGCGTACACGATAACACAAACTTCAAAATACAAAATATATAAAATAAAATTAAACGTTATAAATTACTACTAATTAATACTAAATGCATTAAAATTACTTGAATTACTGTAGCCTAGATTGATTTAAATTCAACTTAGAAGTTTGAATAAAATTCAATCTAAGCACCAGCCGAATACTCAAAACTCAATATCTTTATTGTATTCCACAATGTTATGCAGATGGTATGATAAATAATGTAAATGACATCATCATGGACCCTGTCGGGCATCAAATAAGATGAGAATAAGGCAGATTGTTAGAAACAATTAATTGTATTGATCTTATTTGCAGTAATATTATTTCAGGTGTTTTATCAATAAGGTATTTGTTAATGTTAAAGTGGCATTTGCTTATTGATACCATTTTAGTTTGGTTATTTTAGGTGCTACTCCGATGGGTATTAATGCATGAGAAGAGCTGGTGAGAAACTCATGTGCACCATCTTTTCCAAAAAATAAGTAATAAAACTTTTGTTGGTTTTTGACAATAATTCTAGGTGTTGGTTATAGCAACCAAAACACAATGGGTAAAGATGGTTATGGAGAGAAAATAAACAATTATAATGCTTAGGAATATTTTTTTTTGTCAAATCAAATAATATAAATTAGTCTGTAGTATAGATAAGGTTGCAATCTCTTACACTTCAAGCAAAAAAATGGAGTTAAAGCAATGTGTGTTAATACTATGCAAAGTTAATAGCAACAGACTTTATTCTGTCACATTACATGCCACTTACTACATTCTACAAAATTCTCAAAATGTGTGTGTAAAAAAAATATGTCACTGCACTGGTGCTGTGGGTTCGATCCCCACATGAGACAAATCTGTGTGTGATTCGCAAAGATTTGTTCTGAGACTGGGTGTGCTTGTGTGAGTGAATGTGTGTATTTGGCCTTGTCATTGGGACCATTAGATAGTGTAAATTGTTTCTGGCATTCTATCTAATGTAAAAAAACCAAATTATTATTATTATTAATAGTTATTCAAAAAAAGTTATGATTTAGAAACCAATTTGTGATGATAACTCTGTAGTGTGTCGTTAGATAAGCATGTTACTGCAAGCACATTCATGGCAAGGTCAAAAGATCATTGTGGCATTAATGAAAGCTTGTACATACATTTACTACTTAGTAATCATACATTTATATTAGTTATTGATGTGAATGATTTCAATTTAAACATCAAGTAATGTTTTGAAGAGCTGTCTGACCTATACAATGAGTATCTTTATTTCCAATCCAGTCTTGAATAATACTTATTATTTATTGCAAAAAATATGAATGACATATTTCATGTTGTTACATTTCTTTCTTTTGATAATGTTAGTTATAGGAGACATGATTGTGTTTCCTTTTAATATAATCAGCAAGTTTTCTTTATTGCTTAACACAATGACACAGTCATTAGTGGCTGATAAATAGTCGGTGTCCCTGAGGGGACTGTAATCTGTGTGGAGCTTGATATTGCAACATCTCTTAATGCAGTAGGCAAATTTAGTTTCGAAGATTTTAGCATTATCCTCATGACTCCACTACTGGTCCTACACAGGTAACATACACAACATTATGCTTTATATTATTATATTTTTCTTAGTGTAGAGGCACTGAAGAGGGTATGTCAGACTCTCTGGCGAAGTCTGCCTACCAACAAAAGCCACCACGATGACTTTCGCCCGCATAATGGCAGGAACGTGGGAACGCTTACGCACACTTCCACGAACCTGGTTACGGCTGCCGTGACAAACGCAATAACCGCGTGCAATGGTCATCAGATACCCCCATATCTGACGACCCGATCCTCATTACGGCGAGATAGATGGATGGTCCCGCCGCTTACCACACATCGGTCGCAGAGGGTAGGCAGAGCGGCGCATTGTCATACCGATACTCCTCAACCCCCTGCGGCCCACCACGCCGCAGTACTAACGGCTGCGGTCCCGCCGAGACCGCGGAAGGCAGGGAGAACGGCGCACCGTGATACCGGTACTTCTCTCCCACCTTCTTCTTCTTCATCGTGTCGATGGCTGAGTCAAATTTTATTTTGACTTGCCATCGTAGTGAAAGGATTAGCCAATTCGCTTTGGAGAACTCGCGAATTGCCCAGGGTGCGCCGGACGTAGGGAATCGTTGTGTACGTCACTCGGGGAGGCTCCTTTCTCTCCCACCGCGGCCCCGCAACTCAGATTCATTCAGATTGTCTATTCAGCAGCTATAAAGGCAATAAGGGGAACTCAAGCAAATGAGACATTGTTTGTTGAGCAACGCCGAAGTCACACTGGGTCTGATCTGCTGAAATTATGCCCTATTTAATGACTGCCATATATACAGGGTGTATTTTTGAAACGGGGCAGTAAGGGCAAGTACCTTAACCGTTGCAGTTACAGCAAAACGTTCTTAAAAGACCTTCCCTAGCTTTTTGGGACATTTTGAACTGCATTCACAGATTTTGTAAAAAACTTACAGTTAGCAAAAAAAATGCAAAAAGTTCAAAAATTTTTTTTTTATGCCAATCGATTCTATTTCATGTGGGGATCAAAAAACTCTATGGGACCATTTTAGCTTTCAGTACTAGAAAAGACAGAAATCGCCAAAAACGTTTCCCATACATTTCGGCAACAGAAACGAATTTCTACGATGGTCTAACTTTTTGTTATGGCCTGGAAGTGGGTAGAATTGACTGTAAAGTAAATAAAAAGAATTTTTACCCTCAAATTTCGAATTTGATTCGAAAATCTGTGTGTTATACTTAGTTTCAGCTGAGAAACTTCGTATGAGTTATTGTTATTAATTAAGGATTTTCGCTAAAATGTCTTCTAATCGTGAAAAATTGACTTATTAGAAGCGTATTTTGTCAATAATCGAAATGCGGGAGCTGCATTAGTGTGGTACCGCAATAAGTATCCGTTGCGGCATGTGCCAACAAGAAAGGTTATTACAAATCTTTTGAAAAACCTGGAATTGCAGGGTTCTTTCAAAATACGCTTCTAATAAGTCAATTTTTTCACGATTAGAAGACATTTTAGCGAAAATCCTTAATTAATAACTCATACGAAGTTTCTCAGCTAAAACTAAGTAGGTATAACACACAGATTTTCGAATCAAATTCGAAATTTGAGGGTAAAAATTCTTTTTATTTACTTTACAGTCAATTCTACCCACTTCCAGGCCATAACAAAAAGTTAGACCATCGTAGAAATTCGTTTCTGTTGCCGAAATGTATGGGAAACGTTTTTGGCGATTTCTGTCTTTTCTAGTACTGAAAGCTAAAATGGTCCGATAGAGTTTTTTGATCCCCACATGAAATAGAATCGATTGGCATAAAAAAAAATTTTTTGAACTTTTTGCATTTTTTTTGCTAACTGTAAGTT
The DNA here is from genome assembly GCA_905147285.1 of Hypena proboscidalis. Lineage (NCBI taxonomy): Eukaryota > Metazoa > Arthropoda > Insecta > Lepidoptera > Erebidae > Hypena > Hypena proboscidalis. The sequence continues at coordinate 22,781,028 of LR990132.1, read as the reverse complement.
TTTTACAAAATCTGTGAATGCAGTTCAAAATGTCCCAAAAAGTTAGGGAAGGTCTTTTAAGAACGTTTTGCTGTAACTGCAACGGTTAAGGTACTTGCCCTTACTGCCCCGTTTCAAAAATACACCCTGTATAGGTCACTGCATAATAGATCAAGAAGGTAGGTGCTTCTGTACTTTAACGAAGTTGATCGGAGGAGGAAACCTTTTATGCCACATTTGTATCCTGGTGTTTGTCGGCAGAACTTTAATAGCGTAAGAAGCGTTCAAAAAAATATTACGGCTTATAAGTCGAGCTGGTGGTAATATATGTCCATGTAGATGGTGACGATTGTCTCAGTCTTGAGTTGCTTTTTACACACCACAGCTGACTTCTCTTCGATCGATTGGTAAAGTTTGATGAGTGGCGTTGGTTACAGGTATCCAGATATTATGCGGCACGTGACATTGAGGGCAATGTCAACTTGGCCAGCGTGGGCAAATCGGTGCCAAACTAAGCACGCGGATGAATAGCACAGTGCCAGGCCAGTGGTGCGCACAACGTCCGGTGCGGCACCCGAGTGTGTTGACGAAACACGACCTAGAGGGTTGATGCGGGTCCCAAATTTTTACTTTGTTATCTCGTACTGCTTTCTGTGTGTCCAAGTCCTGTCTAACGTGACGCCCAGGTATTTGGGGCACTCATAATGCTTAATATTACCCTCTGAGATGCAATTTTCGATCACGTGAACTCTTTCTGGAAGACTGCCCCTGGCTGGGCGAATGCCAATTTGGCGAACATTCTATAAGAAGCGTATCTCTCCTTAGCCAAACGAGGTCATTTTTAACTGGCTCCAATTTTGCGGCATATAAGTTGTTTTGATAACTGACCCTTTTAACAATCTTGGCATCTCGCCAAAAATCACCAAAAATTTTAGCTAGCAGCTATCATCGGCATAATTGCAGAGAAAAAAAAATCGTGTCATGGCATGGCCATTCCTTTTTTGGTAAGTCTTGATAAAACATTAAGACATAAAAGGGAACATAACATAAATTTCATGGAGAATCGACGAGAATTTAATTTAATTATAAACGTTTGAACAATTAATAAATTATTGTTAGACAAAAGATCTCCAAAAATATTTAAGTCAACTATTCTCTTCTTTCACTGTCTGTTTCAGTCCATGAAGGCTGAGTAACAGTTCGCGTAATTTATTCTAATTCACAAAGCAAATGTTAATGAAGTACTTCGATGTATCTTCTTATTTTTCAGTATGTCAATGGTTTCCTAGATATAAAAATGCGCACGTGCTACAGAAGCACTTGCCGCTAACAAACGTAATAGCCTTGTTCTCCAATTCACTTAAGCAATGCTTAAATATAAAACAAAATAAAATAAACATGGATATGATTTTGATGCGCGTCTGACGTGAAACCTCGCTACTTTGTAGAGTTGACAGCTTGGTGAGCCTTGGTGTAATTTACTCAGTTCTGGCCGGAGATAGCTTCTGTAAACATTGCGATGTGAATTGTAACACTGATGTTTTGGTGCCAGCGTCGTCATCTAGAAAGATTCCTTTATAGCCGTGTAAACATTGTCCGTTCCCCGACACATTGTTTGGATTTCTAACAATGCAAGAGACCACTCACCACACACAAAAATGTCAAATGTTAAAGTACAACAAAAATGATGATTTATCTATAAATATTTTATACATTTACATTGTTATTGTTTTCTCAACTGACTGATTCACCAACGCAGAGCGGCAGAGCCTAAACTGTTGGGGCTAGGAACTTGACATTTTGCATGAAGGTTCCTTACATGACCGGGATAAATTAAGAATTGGAACGGTTTTATAGAAATCCGTAATTTTTGAAGTTAAAAGCAAAAAAATTCGTATAGGTGACCTTGACTAAAAATAAATTTATTTCTACATCGGGGTTTTTAGAACTTACGAAGATATATCTCAGGCATGACCGAGTATAACACGAGATGAAAGACCATTATCAAAACTTATAAAACTAGAGAATAATTTGCAGTAAAACAAAACCAAACACACACTTTCCTACACAAGAGAAATGTAGACGTACCGCAAGGAAGTATCATGAGACCTACTGCTTACCACCTACCTATACTCAGTTGATCCGGATATGATATTAATGTGAGATCCCACCGCTTAGTTTTGTGGCAATTTTTTTTTGAAAAATAATACGTCTCTTCAAAGAAAATTATGAGAACAATCCAACTTACAAGAGTTGCCAGCTCGCAGTCAGTTCCATCCTATTTTTAAAACTTAAATCTTTTAAAACCATGATTTTTAGTAGTAGTCAACACATAGTTTTAAATATATAATTAGTCTTTAGACACTAATAACGTGACATATTAAAGAAAATAGGTAATTTACCCGTATACTCTTGTGTTACCATTTAAAGCGCCTTATTTTTTTTTTTGGACAGTAGCTCTAGGACTATGTTTCCTTAAAAATCTTATACCTGCAAAATCAAACGGTCAAATCTCAGACTATATGTTTTATCTACGTGGTCACCGGTACTTTTGCAGATGATGCCACAGTCATTGACAAGGTCTTAATGGTCAAAGCTAATAAGCTGTTACTGAAATAGGCTGATTGGATTCCTAATGTCTCTATATCAACCTGTCAAATGTATCCTGGCGCTCTAACCTGAAATCATAAGCTCACAACTAATCTCTTTATCCTACTAATTGATCTGGCTCGTTCACATTCTATAGCTCTACAGAAATGACAAATTACTTTATGCCAGTCATTATAATAATTTAAACAGGTGAAAGTTAAAATCATTAAGACAAAGTCAATTTATTCTATCGATTTCTGGTGTTGTTTTAAATATTCGAGTAGTTCTTTATGTCGATGTCATAATTTCTATTCCGTGGTTGTAGTTAAAATTGTCTGTGTGAATCTGTCGCACAGCTAAGGAGACGAACACGAGTGCAGCCGGGGCGCACACCTATGGCAATGCCGCGAGCCGCCGCGCTCGGTGCATCGCACGCACATGGCACAGCCCTGCCGGCAGGTATAACATACAAAACAACTTTATCTCTAACCTTTCCCAACGTGTAACATAAATTATAGTATTTGCCTTTAATGATGAATGCCGCAGAACAGTGCGTTAATTGCGGTCGTCGCCGGCGCCTCACGGCTCACTTCGACACTATTTGTTTTTGTAGCTGGTCGTGTGGCATTAATTAAATTATAACAATTACGTGTTTTTTCCCAAACAGCCTTGCCCAACACGTGTCTCAGTAATTATTTATTTATTTCGTTCCTAACAAATTACTGTGGTTTTATCTATAAGTTTTGTGATTAACATTGAAGAACTGCGAGTACTGCGAAATGTAAGTGTGTTTGTTTTTTGTCATGAACATGAATAGGTTTCATTGGTAGTTGTTGTGCTTCACATTTATTACATATTGGCGTTTTGTCTGTTGATAGTCAAATTAGGTGCGTGTGTTACGAGTAACTTATGACTATGTTAATAAATACTAGCTTCTCCCGCCGCGGTTTCACACAGTGCGGCCTATATCTTTCTTTCGCCATTAAATTATCTTTGTGCCAATTTATATCAAAGTGAAAGTGTAACTGACAGACAGAGTTGCCTTCACCTCAAATTTCAAAAACCGCTCCTAACATAAGATAAGTGTTTTTATTAATTAACTATTGTTGATCGATGCAATTGACGTATAAGTGCCAGTAAGATCGCACCACGCATGCAGAGCGCGCTGTTTGCGTCGATTGATGTAGATGAAATAACACCCTTACACTATCATTGTCGGAATCTACTCGTGCTATAACAAAAAGCATCATGCATGCTTTTTAGGGTTCCGTAGCCGAATGGCAAAAAACGGAACCCTTATTCCGTCACAGCCACATTTTTCCGTAACTATAAGAGCTTTACTGTGGAAACTTGTTAAGTAGATGTATTCGGTGAACCGCATTAAGATTTTCATACAAAAATAGAAAAAAAACAATAAATTTTTGGGGTTCCACATACTTAGAAACGCAAATATTTTTTTATCAAACCCATAAGTGTGGGATCTATAGATAGGTCTTCAAAAATGATAATGTTTCTAATATATATATAATTTTTCTAAACTGAATAGTTTGCGCGAGAGACGCTTCAAAGTGGAAAAATGTGCCCCCGTAACTTCTAAAATAAGGGGATGATAAATCTGAAAATAATATATGATGTACATTACCATGCAAACTTCCACAGAAAATTGGTTTGAACGAGATCTAATAATTAGTTTTTTTTCCCAAGTAGCATTACAAGCTGTATAAAAGCTGTACTAGAGCGTAATTTTATACTTAAAGCTGTATAATAGCTGTATAAAGGCTGCATAAGCGCTTATACAGCCCTTATAAGTGTAAAATGGGCACAAATTATACAGCGTTTGGTGTTATAAGAGCTGTATAGTAGCTGTATAAAGGCTGTATTAGAGCTGTTATTTGGTGTACAAAGAAACTACAACTCTCCAGATGGTATCCTAGAAGTAGCTTGTAAGAATTAAAGTTCTACAATAGTGTTATAAAAGAATTACAAAAGTATAGATATTTTAATGTACATCATATTTTTTATCTACATTATGCATATTATTATAATGGCAAATTACTTGCTAAGAAAAACATATAAATGATTTTGAACTTATTGGTTTGGTGAAAATAACGTGCAAACCAATATTTATTGTAAACCTGTATATGGTTTTCGGTAAAATATTCGCGCGCCAGCATAAAAATCAAGAAAAACAAAAGAAATACTGAATATCGGTAAGTAAGTTTTTGTTTTTTAAGGTTAGAATAACAACATTTTAATTTCAAGTAATAAGGAAAAGGCCAAGTTAACGTTATATAAGCTAGTAAACATGATACGGCTAAAGATAATGCAAAATAATGTCAATTCTTTTTGTTTTTAGAATCATCTAATATGTTTTTGTTTATTAGAAAATGGCGTCAATTTTAAACAGCCCTAACACTATTTGAAGAGCAATATAGCGCCAGTAGCTGTACTATGGAATAAATGAAGTGTATTGTACAGCTTTTAACTTCTAATTAGAGTAATTTTAGAATATTTTTATTCAATAGGCTGTATTATGCTCTTCATTTAGATAATAACTAATAACCTCTTTAGAGATACGTATAAAGAATTAAAATCTCTAAAACCATTTTGACGATTATTTATTAAGGTATTTTCTTTATTTTTCAGAATAATATGTCGTTCAAGATAATAGAAACTGAAGAAAAATGTCAAAAAACACCTTAAGTGTACGCAGATACCATAATAAAGCCTATATACAGCTGAGCTGTATAATAGCGGATTGTAACACTCTTATAACGCTTATTACCTTTCCTGACTCTCTTATACGTCTCATAAAACACTTTAAGTTCTATATTGGCTGTATAATTGATTCTGACGACACTTACGTGCTACTTGGGTTAATACGTTATAAATCGTAAACCGCATTTTACCTTTCATTCAATCAACTCCAATGTAATTAAGAATTAAGAAAAACATTTATTTAGATGTATAGTGGTACGGAACCCTACGTGCGCGAGTCCGACTCGCACTTGGCCGGTTTTTTGTTATTGTACCAGTAGATTGTTATACCTCGGTAAATATTTATTATGAATGCACATAACAAATCGATAAAGTGTGAAATCATTATTACATGGCAGTTAGTTGTTCTCTGTCTCGCTCTCGAGGACGTTACATATTTGCTCTTGTGTTTTTGATCTATTTAAAATAGAAATGTCGCATAAAACTGGTCAAGTTACGATCAGCGATCTGCATAAAGTTGTGATTTCGCTGCAAAGCAAAATAACATCCTTGGAAGTGATGGTTAATGAGCAGAATAAGCTCATAAATAAACTTATTAGTGAAAAGAGTGACCCAGTGATTATTGATAATCCTAACGTCGAGGGTAACGCGGCAACGGAATCGGCGGCGCCGCGACCAATGCGCGGAGCGCGCATTCGTGCCGCTTCGGCTATCTCCGGTGGCGTTCGGAAGGCAACTGCCCAGCCGGCTACGAATCCTGCGTTGGCTGTGACGACATCTTCGGATCTAACCAGCGCGGGGGCTACTACGGTTCGCGCGCAGACATTGCAACTCGCTAGCGGTGACTGCGTAAACATTGATTCGCGCCATACTAACAATACTGAGCAAGACAAGGATGGCGAATGGATCGAGGTGAAACGACGTGTTCCTACTCGACGAGTTAGTGACAAGGTGACTCGGGGTACAGCCCCGTCATCTTCGTCCCCCACCTCGTTATCGGCTGCGGAGCGTAAGACTTACATTCACTTATATTATGTGAAGCTTGGAACGACAGCTGACCAAGTGTTAGATTATTTGCGATGTTTATGTTCGGGTGCAATTTGTACAGCTGAGGTATTGAAGGCTCGTGGTGACTACGCATCTTTCAAGCTATGTGTGCCAACCAAGCATTTGGATAAGTATTTGTGTGCCGAGAACTGGCCTGAGGATGTTTGTGTGAAGCCATGGCGGAATGGATTTCGTAAACAAATTGTACAAACCGCTCAAACCTAAGTGCTTCACAGTGTTTTATCAAAATGTTAGAGGTTTGAGGTCCAAGTTATCTGTATGCAAGCCGGCAATATTAAGTGAATCGGCTGACGTATTCGCATTAACCGAAACATTTTTAGTTAGTGGTGTCCATGATGGTGAGGTGTTTCCCGACGGATACACTGTTATACGGCGCGATCGTGCAAACGATGCTGGTTGGGGTGGTGTTCTGCTGGCAGTGCGCTCACAATACCCGATCCAGCAGATATCTAACCTTGAGAACTACTCCAGTGATTTAGAAATTATAGTAGCCGTCATTACGTTAAAATACAAACGCATTGTTGTTTGTGTAATCTACATACCGCCCAGTTCGGACGATGATAAGTTTATAAGGCACTTCTTACTATTAGAAAATGTTGTTACAACGTATTCTAAGCTAGATGTGTTGATATTAGGAGACTTTAACTTAAATTCGTGTAGTCATAATGTTAAACAGCACTTTCAATATTTGCTTTCTTACTGTAAATTAAAACAGTATAACACCATAACAAACATGTACGGGAATATGCTAGATTTAGTGTTAAGCAGCTTAGGTAAGGAATTTATTTGCTTGCTTGATTGTGCAGAGCCTCTTGTGCCTGCCGATGCGCATCACCCACCGCTAAGCCTCCGGCTAAGCTTGCCGCGGCCAGCTGCTGAGCGGGCTCAGCTGCCCGCGCATGTCAGCTCGCCACCACAATATCACTCACCACAGTGGAATTTTAAAAAGGCGGATTTTTATTCGCTCTATGACTCTTTGGCATCTTTATCATGGAGCGAAGTCTTAACCTGTACTGGTGTTGACGATGCCTTAGAAGTTTTTTATGATAAACTGCAGGCATCTCTAAACTGTCATATGCCTAATAAACAACTAGGCCATAATTATAAGTACATCTATCCAAGGTGGTATAATTCTGAAATAATTAAAAATATTAAGTATAAATATTTTCATTTTAAGAAGTATAAAGAGTCGAACAAAGAATTTAATAAAGAAATGTTTATTTACTATAGGCAACGTTGTAAAGATCTCATTAAGTTAGCTCATACCGATTACTTGGCCCGGATCGAGACTGGTATAAAGAGGGACCCTAAGAGTTTTTGGACTTTTGTTAATGATCAGCGTTCTAGACGGCACTTCTGTGCTGAATATGAGTACGATGGAAAAGTAGTTTCTGGGAAGGAAGCTGTTGACGCTTTCGCGACTTACTTTGAATCTGTTTTTCTTAGGGATAAACCAACACTATGTTGTACTAATATTATTGAGAATGAGCCGCATACTAACTTGTGTGCCCCTAGAATTGCGATTGACTGTATTAGCTCACAGGACATTTCCATTGCTGTCAGGCATATGAAAGCTCAGTCATCTGTTGGACCAGATGGTATACCTGCATTTATCATCAAAGACTGCATATCGGCATTTGAAGAGCCACTTTTGTACATTTTTAATTTGGCTTTGGCAACAAACAGTTATCCTGTATCATGGAAAAAAACGCGTGTTACGCCTATACCCAAGGATGGCTCTAGAACTCAGGTGACTAACTATAGACCTATTGCCGTGCTTTCAGCGTTCGGCAAGTTATTTGAATCTATTCTTAATCGACATATCACCCGGCAAATCAAAACGCAACTTGCCGATTGCCAACACGGATTTAGGGCAGGCAAATCAACTACGACCAATTTAGTCAATTTAGTGGATTATAGTATTGCCGAAATGGACTATAATAAGCAAGTGGATGCGGCCTATTTTGACCTACACAAGGCATTTGATCGCGTTCATAATGACATTCTTTTACAAAAGTTTGTGGCGATGGGTTTTGCACCTAAATTAGTGCGTTTCTTCGCAAGCTACTTTTATAACCGTTCACAGTATGTGCAAATAGGGAGTTACCAATCAGGCTCATATGAGACCCGTTCCGGCGTGAGTCAAGGTAGTGTCCTTGGTCCGACGCAGTTTTTGATAATGATCAATGACTTGCCGAACGTTGTAAAGTCGGCAAGATGTCTTATGTTTGATGACGATCTTAAATTATTCAAGGGTATAAGTAACTCAGCAGATTGTGAAGCGCTTCAGCATGATATTAACAACATAGCTGCTTGGGGTGTTCGAAATCGTTTGGAATTTAATCTAAGCAAATGTAAAACCATTACTTTTACACGCTCTCGCTCGCCACTGGTTTATAACTACACATTGGATGGCATTTCATTAGACAGAGTAACACAGATACGTGATCTGGGTTTGCTTCTTGATACAGGGTTAACTTTCAATCTGCATATTGAGGCAATTTGTAGCAAGAGCTTCAAAGCTCTTGGTTTTGTCATGAGGCAGTCTGCTCAGTTTCAGGACAGGGGTGCCGTAGTTGTGCTGTATTATTCCTTTGTTAGGAGTATCCTAGAATACAATTGCGTAGTCTGGGATCCCCACGAAGCAAAGTACAGCTTGATGCTGGAACGTGTTCAGCGGAAATTTGCTCGTTTCCTTTATAATAAATTATACGGTTACTACCCATATTTGTATCCGTCTCTCTTCGTGTCAGGTATGGTTAGTATAAACACTCTCGAGCTGCGAAGAAAATGTTCGATAATGGTACATTATTACATGTTACTAAATAATAAAATTGATAACTCTTGTGCATTATCACGTTGTGCCTTGTCGGTGCCGGACCAGTACACGCGACTGCGTTCGCGGCGCCTGTTGGCGGTACCTACAGTACGAACCTGTACTGCCAAATTTGCACCTACTAATCAGGCAATTTCGCTCCTGAATAGTCTGACTGGTCATTACTCAGAAGTAGACTTGTTCTGTACCAAATTTAGCCAATTTGTATGTTTATGTTTGTTATTTTTAAGAGATAACCTATAATCTATGTACCTTATCTGTGTGTAATTTTTCATCTACTTGTGTGGCTCACTGTGCGCATTAGGCAACTGTAAGCACAGTGAGCAGTTGAGTGTAAAATAAATAAATAAATAAATAAGATAAAATGATCTGATTAATGCAAATACTACAAACAGAAGGTGTAAATAAAGATAAATAATACCTTAATATAAATGTCGAAGCCGTTTTGCTACCGTCTTTCTATCTTAATGGAATAGGAAATATAATTGTACAGTCGGACGGGATAATATAAGCAACAAAATTGTCAAACGTTCAAGAATTTGCAAATGAATACCTCTCTTCATTCATCATCATTTACGGTTGAAGCCGTTCGGTTGTGGAATGCATTACCCCTCAATATCAGACTAGCACAATCCTTGAATATATTTAAAAAGCTTTTAAATGGGCGTTATTTATCCTTATATTAATTTATTTTGTAGTGTATATTAAGTATGTATATGTTTTTATGTATACAGGGTGGATGCGACATAGCGACATTTATTGAAACCACAGCTTCTATACATGGCCAGTATGCATTTCCACCGGATAAATTCCACGATCGCAATGTTCAAATTGTTCGGAGAACGTGATTTTTTTTTTTCGCTAGAGAATTTTTATCCGGTGGAAATTGATACTTACCATGTATAGAAGCTGTGGTTTCAATAAATGTCGCTATGTCGCATCCACCCCGTATATGTATCTATTGTATATAGTATGTATTTATGTATTGTATGTATTTTTTATATTGTATAGTGTGTATAAGTGCCTATGCACTCAATATTTTATGTACTATTTAGTATTTTAATTATTTATTTATTTTACTTTACTCTTTAATCTTGACAAGCCTTGAGCAATATTAAAAAGAAAAAAGTGACAGCAAATCCAATGCAATAAACTACCGCAAATATCCAGATCAGAAGAGATCGCGTCAAGCGATAAGGCCGCCCTTTGTACATTATAGTTTTATGTACCTATTTCTTTGTATGTTTGTTACAAATTTGATGTGCAAATAAAGTTTTCTCTATCTATCTATCTATCTATAATTATATTCAAATTCAGGCTTAATGATTGAATCGCCGCAGATATTTTTAAAAAGGCAGTGGTAATTCCTATTTTCAAGTCATGTTGTAAGGAGCAAGACACAAATTACAGACCTATATATTTTTTAATTGTGCTCTATCTATATCCAACATTTTAAAAATAATCTATACATATAATAAAATTGTGCATTTTCCATGTCTGTACATTGAAGTTATTTGATACAAAAATACAAGGGGTCTATAACAGCAGTAGAAACCTTTTTAAATGCATCGGTACAAAAATAGTCGAGGTAGAGCCACGGCCGCTGTATGCGCGCGTTCTGCAAACTGCAAGTCGATAAAAAATACTGTGTAGAAACCTGAGACGTCATTAATTCTATGTTATTTGACAATAGATCGTTTCGGCCTTCGACGACCATGCTGGTGTTATTAACAACTATCAATATTCTCATGTCCACATTACAGACAGATACATAATATTCATATGTCACAATGACTTATCTCTTCAACTTATTACATGTATGATGATAATATTTCGAGTGTATTCTCTTATCTAAAGCCAGTAATTGCCAGATATATATCTTGATACTATGTTGTCAGTCTTTGGTTGCGCTAGATGTCTAGAGTTCTAGACGAGTAGGTACTAATCAGTGCACAGCGTCGCGCGCGCACAATACATGCAACTACATAAATGAAACGTATGAAGTTTGTGCTTCATTATTTGCTTGTTGTGTTATCTGTCATTGACTAATCGTTTTACCTACCTCAATAATTTCACCGTCCTATCATTTCGCTTCAGGCGCCATCCATCAGTAATTAGTTGTTCTTTCATTACGTGCTTCGATACATGTGCACCAGCTACCAGACTTTCGTGAAATCGTAAGTGTTACGGATGTAGGTAAGCGTGGAGTGTAGTAGTTCGTCGGAACAAATGATAACAACAATTTAAAACTTGCGAAAAGATATTAAATGCGCGCAAAACGCTGTGAGATGTGCGTTCACCGCGAAAACTTCTAATGGCGACTGGCTAGTCCGGTGGCGACATCTTCAACTGTTAAGCGCCTAAAGACAGCAGTGTGCGTGCAAGTAATATCATGCATTTATTTGTATGTAAAGGTAAGTACAAAGGTAAGTATTATATTTCTATATGATTACATATGGCCAAACACATTTAATTATATTTATTTACTTATTATTTTTATATTTTAAGAAATGTTGTGTATTTTTATATTTACTTTACTAATTTATTACTATTGTTTTAAGTTTCAGGTTTAGGTATAAAACGTCGCGAGGCACGTCGTCTACAGTAAGCTTTGTCCGCAGTACTGTAGTAGTTAGATTTTTGGATAAGTTGTAGAGAAGGCTTAAAAAGACGAAACCAACAAGCCGTGGTTGAAATTCGACAAAGAGGACATCGTGAATTCGGCTAAAAAACTTAAGAATTAATGTATCTAATGTTATAATTAATTTTAATATAATTTATGAATTTAGGTTAGGCTATTATTATTCCTTTTAATTACCTTACTATATTATTGACTTTTTATACTCGTATGGTTTGCGGTGGTTGCAATTCTAATAGTGTGTCATGTCGGCAGGTTGAACGAGCAGCAGGAAATATCTCCGTGCCTGGACCGCGGCGACACCATCGCAGTAAGCATGTGGGGCGGCACGAGGCGCGTCACGCTAGACGTGCTCATGGCGTGCTGGGGCATCGGCACGTGGCTCGGCGTCAACGGCCTCTATGTGCAGCTGCCCCTGCTCGTGGAGCGCCTGCCCGAGGGCTGGGCGCTGCCCTCCTCCATGGTGCTGGCCGTGCAGCTCGCCAACGTCGGTATCCTACTATACGGCGTGCTTCGCAGGATCAGCCCCCGAATATCAGACGCGCCGTACATCTACGGGCTGCTAACCATAGGGACGTTCTCCATGATCCTGAACTCGTTCGTGTACGATCAGACTAGTGTGCTCGGTGGGAGTGATCGCTCCGTCGCTTTCTTAACATTAACTTTCTTCGCGGCGCTGGTGGGCTGCACCAGTTCTGTGCTATTCTATCCGTACTTAAGACATTTCCGTGATGTGTACCTCGCGACGTACTTAGTAGGGGAGGGGCTCAGCGGTTTCCTTCCTAGTATATTAGCGTTAATACAGGGTGTGGGCGGCGAGCCTCAGTGTATACCCTCAGCGGACAATTCCACATTGAAGGCGCATTACCCGCCGCCGCGGTTTGACACTACAGTGTTTCTGTTATTGCTGGGCGCGTTGTCCGCGACCAGTCTGGTCAGCTTCACCACTATTAACAACTTCCGAGGATTCAACTCGGAGAAGGTGGCTCCGACGGCGGTGACCAAAGACGAGGAGGTGACGACAGAGCGAAAGTTGCTGTTGAGTCCGCGCTGGCTGTGTGTGCTGGTGCTGATGGCGGTGCTGAACGCGCTAAATAACGGCCTTCTGCCGTCAGTGCAGTCGTACTCGTGCATGCCGTACGGCACGCGCGCCTATCACCTGGCGGTGACGCTGGGTGCCATGGCCAACCCCGCGGCTTGTCTCGCTGGCGTTTGGCTGCACCCCGTGGACGCCAGGGTGCTGGGGGCCATGCTCGGGGTCTCCATCGTGCCTTTCTGCTACATCGTGGCTACAGCACTGCTCAGTCCGGTGCCGCCGCTCCTGGGCACGGCTGGAGGTGAACTTTTAATTGTGAGTATCTTTCTCTGATAATATTCGAATTGCGTGACCTTGGCCAAGTCATAATATACCTAGTCTTGCCATAAATATTGTGACATGGAAAAATATATTTTTTTCTGTTGTAAATAAAATATATTACTTTTACAATGTGTAAGTTTAATACATACATTTAAAACAATTTAAAAAATAAAAAGCTTATTCGAAATGGTCTCCATTGGCTGCAATACAGTCCTTTAAACGTTGAGGCCAGTTATCAATAGAAGCACGCACTCTCTCCATGGGAAAATTCTTTACTGCCAATCGAATGGATTGTTTTAGGGACTCCAAATTAACATGGCGTTTAGAGCAAGCCGTACTCTCTAAAACTGACCATAAATCCTAATCCAGCGGATTAAGATCAGGACTAGACGATGGCCAGTCTTCAGCTCTCATGAAGTCGGAAACGTTCGTTTCCAACCAAGATTGCGTGGACCGAGCTTTATGACCCGGCGCCGAGTCTTGCTGGAAGGACCATTCTTGGTTATCAAACATGGTCTTGTTAAGGGGCTTAACTACCTTCTCAATAATGGTATCTTGATACACTTTAGCCGATGTTTTCATTGACCTTTTTCACAAAAGTATGGCTCAGTCACTCCTTTATAACTAACACCCCACCAAACCATCACGGAAGTCGGATAATGCCCACGTTGCACTCTGCCGACTAATTGTGAAGCTTCCTTAGAGCTTTGAGCATAAATACGGTCATTTTGTTTGTTAAAATATTGCTCAATTGTAAAAATTTTCTCATCCGTAAACAAAATTTTTCTGTGACCTCCCTTTGCGTACCGCTTCAGTAGTTGTTTCGATTTTGCCACCCTATTCTTTTTTTAAATTGTCAGTCAAGAAATGACCAGTGCGTCTCTTATAGGCAGCAAGTCCTAAGTCATCTTTTAAAATACGCGACATGGTCCTAGGTGCTATCTTCATCTCCCGAGATACAATCTTTTGCTTTCGGACAGGATTTCTTCGAATTCTTTCCCTCACTGCTTTGACCACCTTTTTCGTACGAACACTACGTGGACGGCCAGATCTTTTTCTGTCACAAACAGTGGAGGTCTCATTGTACCTATGAATAGCCCGGTACACAAACATTTGACTGATACCAAGCGTATGGCGAGTTTTAAAAATTGCAGTTGGCTCCATACCTCCTTTGTGTAATGCAATCACAGCGATTCGGTTCTCTTTATAACCCCACTCCATTTTAATGTCGTAAAATATTGAACAATGTATTAGCGCCAAAATAAGAAAACACAATGAAAAATCATATCAAAATGACAGATTCCAAATTCAAATGTAATAATTTCTTTATTTTTAATTTTAACAGTATTTATGGCCAGACTAAGTACCTATATGTATTGTTATCTACGCCATTTAATACTTTGGCGTGGTTGACCCCGTGTTATCCAAATTAAATTATCGGTAATGAAGTTTTAAACAAAAAACAAACGCTGTAGTTGTGCCTTTTTTAGCTTGTTGTGATATACTGTAGTTGTAAATATTCAGTTTACTAAGTTTACAAAACAACACTCCGTACGATGTAATATCATCATACTGAGTACGAAAGTCAGTGCAGGATTGGAGCAGGAGTAGTTCTACTACATACTTGGTAATGGATTACGAATCGTATGTTAAAAAAATAATAATGTAATTAAAAGCGAACTTTGCAGAAATTTTAAAGAATTTAGTATTTTTGAACTCGTATTGAGGTAGTTAAAATAGCGCCTTTGCATAATTTAAGGTTTCTTAAGTAGAACAATTGTTGGGCAGATATAACCGCTATACGCTGGTCCTGATTATCATGATTTAGTTATGTGAGCTCATGACTTGTATTGATTCAAAGCAATGGTGATTTGCAGGTGCTGTGCTGGGTGTCAGTGTCGGGCGTGGTGTCATACGCGCGCATGTGGGTGTACGGCTGGGCGCGGCGCGGCGGGGCCAAGGGCATGCGCGCGTGCGGCGCCGTCACTCAGCTCGGCTCCATGATTGGTTCCGTCTCCACTTTCCTGCTCGTCAACTACACGGGCCTCTTCGTGCAGCCTGACGTCTGCCGGCCCAGTGGCTCGTGATAACGGGTATCTATCATAAGATCGAAAAATATTTGACCGAACTTCATTTTTACCTAAAACTAAAGTTTTACTAAACTAAACAACGAAACGATAATAGTTCTAAAGTTCGTTGTTTTACTTCACCGAAGTAGTGTCTGCCACTGTTTCAGTTGACCTAATATCAATTTAGTCAAAAATCTTTTTACCGAACTTATATTTAGTCGATTATCATTTGTTCGAAGTATTATCTTGCCGAATATTCATTATAGGACTGTTTTATAGACAAGCAGCTTGCAAGCAGGCGTGCAACATGCAGCAAGCATTGTTTCATTTCGCTGCGGGGTTTTGGCAGCCCCACACGACCGCGAGATTATCGTCGCGGATTTTTTTAATTTAACCACCTGCTCCTTAGCTCGCGGCCCGCCCCACTATAGCTTAGCTTTAGTCACGCTCTAGTGGAAGCAGATATGAATGACTGCATGGTGGTGCAAGTCGGTTTTGCAGCTAGTCGTTTTTGTCACTAAATTTTGAAGGCCAACATATTGACTTTTTATGACACGATTTAATATAATCTTAAAAATAGTACTAAGTAACCAACTTTATATTTGTGACCAAATAATATGCCGTGAAATGTTGTTTCGGTGTAGTGAAAATAAGGCCTATGAAAAAAGTTTCAGAGAGGATTCAACAAAAAGCGAAAAGGTATTTTGGAAATCGGCTTAGTATAGTTCGGTAAAATAATACCTATGGCACATGAAACATTGATGTCAGACTCTTTAGTTTTCGGTAAAAAAAAAATAGAACAAAAACATTTCGGAAATGTGATCGGTTTCCCGTGATATCACATAACTACTTAATATACCTATTTAATTATTTATAGACAAATATAGTTACCTATTTAATGTTGAAGATAATTTTGCGTTTCATTATTTTCGTCGTCATAAAAACCTCTTTTTACGGATGTCATTTGACATTAATCGGTGGGTGAATATCCAGCAATGGAAGGTTTTATTCTTTATCTTTGATCCTGAATTAGAAAAGGTTTACCTAAACTAAGACAAAATAATGTTAGATTTAGTCTAGCACCGGCGTTAAATTCAGTTGAAGTTAGCAGCTTGGATTGCCCAAGGTATTATGGAAACGAGTATCAAGATTTGTATAGGAGGACCATAGCATCCGACAATGCATCTCGGTAACGCGCGAGTGATGCCCCTGGTGTTGCAAGTGTCCATAGGCTACGGTAACTGCTCACGATCTTATTGAAATTAAAATATAAAAGAAATACGCTAATGGCAGCTGCTCCAAGGACATGAACATTGCTGGCGTCCCGTGTGTACACCTAAAACGATCTTTCTGCTAGGTTAGACGACCTTTAGTCTCTAATATGTCTCCATGACATCATTAATTGCTATGTGGATGACAACATAATTGTGTTCTCGACTGAGCTCGACGCAATGATATAGAAACGTCTCAGGTTCAAGCGAACTCACGCTAAATATTGAGATTGTGATCCTGACTCCTGATGTATCTTAGTTTGTACTACGTAAATTATGTAGGCTATTAAACCCATATATTATTCTAATTCTATTATTGTGCAATATTTATTGACTATTAACGAGTTGGCTATAAATATTTAATGATATCAGTGTAATTAATTGCTTTGACAACTATGTAATATGTATGTATATATCTGAAATGGTTTCATCAATTAGACTAATAATTGAAATACATTGCTAGAAATAACTCAGTTACACTTTAAGCGACAAAACAAGTGATTTTGTACCTAGGTAGTTATCTAAATTGATATTTAATTTTAATAATATAACAATCGATAAAATGACGACTGATATGAATTCTTCGAAAGAATACAAAAAGGGCTTAAAGATACCTACAAAAAGTATTTTTTAAAAGCTGCCTTCCACTGGAGTAGAGCGAGGATACAAAGCCGAAAAATGGAGTAACTTTGATAAATGACGAATGACGATCGCATTTACGTGGTGTCATCCTGCCTGGCTAACAGCCACGTCTAGTAAGTAGTGTGGTCGTTTGTCAAATTTCTCTGGCTCAGTCATTTCTATGGTCATAAGGCTATACCCAATCCATACTAATATTAGCAATTCGAAAGTGAGTGATGATTTGGAGATAGTTAAAGATCCCATCTTTAACCTTACCTATTACCTATGTTATACAAATAAAATATTTTGAATAGAGGTTCATTTCTACCGTGCCCTTCATAAAGATATGGGCGTGGCTTTTAAGCCATAGATATATTTCCTACACTAGCTTGAAATGTCTCTACAATCTCCAAGACAATGCATTAACTCTATTTGGAGAAGGTTTATGTTCTCATTATGTAATAGTTTGCGATGGTTCAGCTGTCATTGCGTCTCATTTTTGTCGCTATTATATCAACGAGCAGTTTATGATTATGATAGAAGTCCTGAAAACTCGTTGTTACCTGCGATTTTGTGCGCATACAGAGTAATTGTTTCAGTAGTTGCTCAATTCTCTTTAAAGGGCTTTTATTGTATTTGGTCTCATCGACATCACATTATGTCTTATTGTTATTACACAGTCATGCATTACAAGTTGAAATAGAGCTCGTTGATGGCTTAAAATACATAAGGAACGTGGAGTAGTTATTATGTTGGTCTTTTGGTAAACAATTGTTAAGGAGGATGTTATACTTGATTGTTGCATAGAAACTGTAAGTAGGTATGCAAGCAGCATAATTGCGACACCTAGAAATAGTGTTACACGCGCATCGGTGCACACCTGCAGAACTGCTGACCAGCCGCAACGTGAGGTTGGGCGTGCGTCATTACCGCCGGATATCGCTTCTAACTAATAATATGTTATAATTATGAATGTAATGACTTTGTATGTAGCATCGATCGGCGTCATTCATTTCTTTTGTAATAGTTTTAGTACTTTAAATATGTCATGTTGCCGTTGTAAACGCCGTAATTCATGTGCCTTGGTTTACATTCATTTAGTTCTTTTAAATGCAGATCTCAAACGTCTTTTGGAAGAGAACCTAAAACTAAGTTTTGATGATAGGAATATTAAAAAAAAAAATGACTTTAAATGTGGACATACTTTAGCAGTCATCTAGTTGCTCTAGGATAGTAACTTTATTTAGGTTATTTAACTTAGAGCCTATATTCTTTGATCCAACCAGAATTACATAATAATAATAAATGTACTTTATTGTACACCAGATGTAGATATTGATACAAAACTTAAAACTAAATGTCCATTACGGAAATCTGTTCAAAATCATTAAATTAGAATATGATTTATTTTTAAAGATTAAACTTTTATTAAGTATATAGTTTACTTTGTTCTGTGCCTGGGCAACTCCTGGAATTTACAAAAGTAGAGCTAAGATGTATGAACTATATGAAACACTGTTATAGTGTTTCATTGCATATACCTAGTTCATCTTGTTTTTATTCAATATGTTAAAACTACTCGATTTTTTTTAAATGACAGCCAAATCAAGTTATTTAAGTAACAAAATTAAACACGCCGATAATAAATTACAAACTACTTGGTTGTAATACATACAGAAATAGGGCGGTCTAAACCGCATGATGATTTGGTGCGAATTAGTAATTAATAGATAACAATTTTGTTAAAGATTTAGCCAGAACCAGATTGGCTTTTAATATTTATTTAGCAAAAGTACCAGTTGAGACAACCAGTTCCTTGGATTACCGCTCAGTCACAGCTAAATCCCTGGTTAGGAGCAGCGTAAAAATGTGTTGATTGAAAATGTGAAAATGCAATTATAATAATAAACATGTTAACAGAATATTCTAATGAATTAAAATAGTATTACTATTTTAATTATATTATGAATTGTATTGTTAGTACAAAATAAATATAGGTATTATTACTATCTCGGATCGAAAAGATATGGCTAAAAGTCGAGCGGCGACCGAGCTAGTATTCGACGATCGGCCTACGACGAAAAGAATTAGCACTAGGGTGGCCAACTTTTGTTTTTGTTAAAAAGGGATAAACGGTCAAAAGTGGTATAGGGGAAACAGTATAGCTATTGGCCACTTAAGCACCTTCTTGGTAAAAAAAAAAATATGTTTTTTTTATTAATAGTTAGAATTAAATAAAACACATGGCATATGTTTCTTTGTTAATATATTTATTACACAACGTAACTTATAAACAAATTATTAACTATTTTAAACAATAATGTGAATGTAAAAATATGAAACTCAAAATCATAGTAATTGGCCATAACATTTTAGTTATTGGACACGAGATGACATAGTTATTGGCCACAACTAAATAAAAATATAAACTAAAATTATAACAAAAATGGACCTATTTGTAATAACTAAAACATGTCTTCATCATTATCTTCTAAAGATTTACAGAACAGTAATATTTTTTTTTGAAACAGTAATGGCATATAAAACCAAAAGCTCATCATCATCTGGCAAATGTTCCAGGTGTTTTTGAGGAATGCAATGACTATGATTATACTTTTTACATGAACTACATACTAGTAATGTATTTTTATCAGCCAGACGCCGGCACTTGTCACAATTAACCAGCTATATATTTGATAAAATCCTTACTTTAACGTCGTCGTTTTTAATTTCAGTCTTAATATTTTCCTCTTTAGCATTTTTTTTGACTTCTTTCCTACGCCTTTACCTTTTTTAGTTGTCAGAGCATTTTCTTTCTTCTCTTATCTTATTCTTTTCCTTTCTATTTTTTGATTCTCTTTTTATTGCTTTTCTGTCTCTTGTTTTTCAATAGCTAATCTAAAATTTTCTGAAGTAATCACAAAGGGGGCCTTTTCTATATATTACGTATTTCGAATAACGAGACAAGACACGCAGGCACTGGCTTTGGTGACCCCTTCACTGGTTCTTTGAACTAGACGAGGGTGACGTTTTAAAAAAGCTTTGAGCCATCCCTGACCGGGCCTATTGTTAAGAAAAGGAGTAACACGGAGATTTTCGGTCAAGAACTTTTGAACTGTGCCCAAAACGTCATCGGACTTCCTAGGAAACCCTTTACGAGCCATATTAACTAACCACTTTGCAATGGTAGTTTCTTCCTCGTTTGTTTGATACGGTGTAGGCCCAAATTTTGATTTAAAAGTAGGGTTTTTTTATTTAAACTGTAAAGTGGCTCTGGGTATATTATATTTTTTGCCAACATCTCTCAAAGACATTGATTTTGAATTTATTTTTTCTAAAGCCTCACCTAGGGCCTCTTTGGTATATTCTGGTATCTTCGGCATTTTGTTTTCTTGTGTATCTGATAGGTATAAACAAATAATATATTTTAGTTAACTTATCCAAAATTGTAAAAAAGCATTATAGTAATTGGCCTACTTTTACTATGGGCTAGTTTTGTGAAGAATATAGTTATTGGCCTAGGCTATTTACTGTCCATAATGATTTAAAATTTGTAAGAATTATACAGAATACTACACAATGTAACAGAAAATGTTATCTTAACTAAAAACGCTATTTATTCCTTAAAAAAAAAACACAATTATTGGCATAGGTGGCCAATTACTATAAGTTAGTCAAAAAATTTTGACAGTTATTGGCCACAACAAAATATTGAGGTTATGAAGGAAATAAGTTATATACTACCTTAAATATAGTTATAATACATATAAAGACTATATTTTTTCAAGTTTAAGTAACGAACTAACTACATTATACATTTCATAATATCGTACCAAAAATATATCCAGTCTTAACATTTTTTTAACTCACTTACCTGAATTTTGTCCTCCGGCAAAACTTCACCCATCAGAAATGAAATAGATAACCTAGCGGATTTTTTTAAAAACTTCTTGACAGAGAATAAAAGTGTTGCTATTAATTAGCTTTTAAATCTACTATTAGTACAGAATGTTGCTAGTTTTTTATCAATAAAGTTCAAATGGCTAATAACTGTACAGGGGCCAATCACTATACTGTCTCCCCTACAATACGGCATTTCTCATTTTTACCCGGAGCAAATTTTTGGCTCCTAAAAATACTAAATAGTGGCACTTGAGCGTGCCTTTGCTGTCAAGAAGACAGAATGCGCCGCAAGCGCCTGCTTTTATAAAATATATTCTTAAATTAAGAAGAAAAAATCCACAGGCACCGGAAGCGGAAAACTGTAGGTACTATCGAAAAATTGATTTATCAATGAATGAATGAATGAATATACATTTATTTCAGATAATTACAATCCATATACACATTATTTTTTTTTTTTTTTTTTTTTAATGTTTAATTGTAAGATTAAACACATAACACAACATTCAATACCATTAGACATACATAACATTGAGACACATATACAATACGCACATACACATATAAATTAAAACAAAATTAGCTACCTCAGGTAACAGCCCCGATTACCCTATTCACCAGATGGCGGTTTATAGGTGAGGTATAATTTATTTATTTATTTATTTATTTATTAGGCGCACAAAACACATTACAATCATGAAAAACTTAAAAATAGACAATGTACAGTTCAGATCTGGATCGTAACATAATACATATGTGCACACAGCAAAATCAGTATTTAAAACTCAAAAAGCTCTAACTACTAAAAATAATAAGAAAACAGTAACAATAGATAAATTAACAATTAGATAATCCTCGCTTATAATCTTTAGGATGCTGTTGCTACTAGCACGCGTTCGATTTATAAGCGATACTGACTGCTTAGGTAATACCGCAAAAAAGTCCGCGGTGTTAGCATCTTCGAACATGCCCGAGGCGCTACAATAGCGGGGTAGTTTCAACAGCACCCTAAAGGAGTTATTATACCTACTGAACGCGCAGGGCACTCACCGCCTGCTGCGAGTAGCTGGTCCTGGTTTTGGCAGTATGCTTTGAAAAGAGTTATTTTGGGGTACACTACATAAATACGAAAAACTTTATTCCGAAAGTCACCATCACGAATTTCAAAATACCGATATTCATAATTCCGAATGGTTCAAAATTCCGAATATAAGAACTCCGACTTATCATTACTCCTATTTTTATAAATACTACATTTTAATATTCCTAACGTTTATAATTACTATTAGTGAAATACCGAATTTCAATAGATCGAATAATAAAAAGTCCGACTTAATGATAATTCGAAACATCAAAAATACGAATACCGATTATTTAAAATACAGATTAATGCAATTACGAAATAAAAACGCCTTGTAAAACTAAATAGCAAGACAAATAAACACATAATTGCTCGTCAGAGAGAAGTTTAATATTAACATTAAGTATAATATTAAGAAGTACATTTTTTAAAGTGTATTGGTTCTCATTTAAAACTATGATTGTTTACTTTTGAATAAAAATATTTTGTTTTCCTATTTTCCTGGTATAATTTTAACATAACCCAAATGATTCACAGACAAATGATGCAGCCATTCAGCATGCAAGTAGGCATGCAGCATGCAAGCAGGCATGCAGCATGCAGCATGCAAGCAGGCATGCAGCATGCAAGCAGGCATGCAGCATGCAAGCAGGCATGCAGCATTCAAGCAGGCATGCATGCAGCAAGCATTGTTTCTGTCACGGCTCCGGCGCTGCGGGGTTTGGGCGGCCCCACGCGAGCTTATCGTCGCAGATGGTTTCAAGGCCCGCCGCCGCGGCTGAGGCTAAGCCGAAGCTCCTCGGCTCGCGGGCCGCCCCACCCCTCCGCGCCTACGCGGGCTTAAATTACACGGTAGGGCAGACAAGACTGCGTGAAGTCGGTTTTGCAGCGATTCGTTTCTGTTACAAAATTTTTTGGCACAACATGTTGACGGTTTAGTTTATTCGAAGTATTGAAAATCGGAATGTAGTTTTTCGGACCGAGAACCTTCCGAGAATTTGATTCTTCGAACGTATGAAAATCGGAAAACTAACAAATCGCAATATCGACTTTCGGTAAAATAAAATTCGTGATTTTTAATAATAGACATTATGATTCTTAGGTGTTATGAAATTCGGACATTTGAAAATCGGAACATCAAAATTCGGAATTAAATATTTCGGAGTATTTGGGTGTCCCCGTTATTTTGACTTGTTCGCTGCAGCGGTAAAATCTGCGGGCTAGCATATTGCACCTGACGGCCAGCGCCCTACGCTCCCTGTCGATATTATCTACATTCTACATCGTCTCTAAGCCCGTCCGTAACGTGATGCCCCAATAGATGTTTAACTCTTTTAAGTGCCTCTCCGTTAAGTGTAATCGGAGGTATGTAATGATGGGGCTAAGGCTGTTAGTGCGAAGTCGACCGCATTATCTCTTGGATTTGCCAATTTTTTTTTTTTTTTTTTTTTTTTTTTTTTTTTTTTTTTTTTTATCTTCTCTTATCTTCTTATTTTTGGTGTTATTTTAATGCTTATAACTTATGGAAGTTATTTTTTTTTTTTAATTATTTAATTTTTGTATTTTTATTGTTTAGCAATACCGAGTACTACAGTCTACAGAATACTAATACAAACACACGATTCCACAAAACTCGTTTCATCTGATGAGATTTTCATCAGATCCTGATAAATTTTATACTAAAATCTGCCATGAAACACAAAAATTTAAATAGCGAAAACAGCATTCAAATCGTCGAGAAAATGGCGAACTTAAATAAGTTACATACATACATACGCACTGAATACATAACTTCCTTTTTTGTAGTCGGTTGATAAAGTGAAAATGTGAGAGTAATGCGTGACAACTTCTTCCGGACGTCAAACAATTACCAGCTCAGTCTACCCGCGACCATGCTTCAATAGCATTTCACAAGTTGGGCTATCTAAGTAGGTAAGTGAAATTTATTTGAAATGTTCAGATAAAATAAAATAATTACGCTGGTTTTGCAAGGCACTGTTATTTGTAAGGACCTGACAGAGTCTAGAACGCATAAAAAAATTGACAAAAAAATATGAAAGATATGTTATTTAAATTATGAAATATGAAAGATATCATTAGTTTCGTTCATTTTTAGATTTTCTTAAAATATGAAATTGAAGACGACATAATGATTGAGTCAGTGCTGTTTGAAGACGTAAAGAAGGCACAGTCTGCAAAACAAAATAATTTTGTACCAGACTGGATAGAGATGTTGTTAAGAAATAGAAGGAATAAGGCCCAATGGAGCGGAGAAGTTCGGCGAAGATGGCATGTGATTTTCACCAACCGCGGAGAGGAGAGGAGATGCGCGATGCAGAGATGTGTGAGCCGGCGAACCGCGCGGCCTGCCTACGTATCAAAATGAGGCTTCTCCTTGTCCTCTTCTCTGCTCTCCGCTTAATACCACAAAAGTTAAGCAGAAAGATGGGGATCTCTTTGAAATCTGATTGGTTATTCAAGACAGCTCCTCTCCACTCCGCTTTGAAGCAAACTGTGCCTAAGGAAGCGCCAGAGCCGCCGACTTTACTACACATTTTCTTTAAAAAACGGGCAGTGGCACCGAAGTGACTTATTGACGCATTTTCTTTAAAAACGAAAGAAATCACACCGAAGTATCTGTGACACCGAGGGTAAGAAAACGTTTTTCTACACATTTAGTAGATTTACTAGATTTTTTTTTTAGTTTTAACTTTAGTAGAATTACCTCCAAAACGAAACAAAATATCTTCAATGTACAGAATTGGACTCAACAGTCTTATTAAAAGTAGGTTTAGATTACAGATATTTAGATGTGAACAATTATCATTAGGCAACATACTCTTAATAATTAGTAAATTACATGTAACAAGCAGTCATAAATAATGAATGTTAATCAATACCAATTACTTAAGTTTATATTTTCGTCAGCTTTTGCCTGCAACTTCGTGCGCGTGGAATTCCTTATATTAAGTAATGGCTGCTCTCGCGCTTACATCCGCGTTATACATTATTGCTCTGCCCCTTGGAGTAGTTCCCGAGGTCAGCGTGATCAAGCAAACAAACTAACTTAATTCCTCGGCTTTGTCTGTGTGGTAGGAACATCGCAAGTAGCCAATGTTAAGAGCCTTGTAGTCAGTTAGCTGTTTCTTAAATTTCATGAAAATCCATACAGAAGTTTTGAACATAGTCAAAACAAATGGACGGACAGAAAAATCATTAGAATCTGAACTTAACCCATGCTATCTCTAGATATCGTGCAAATAACCAGCTAAAAAAACATTAGTATTTTGACATTAAAATCAGACACTTCAATTTTATTTATTTTTATTTAGACTATAAATAAATAATTAAATACAGGGTGTAAATGACATCGTGACAAAGCTGCTTGTGACCAGTGATTCAGTGCATGATTCTGAGACCCTGGGTGCAAAAACGTTCATTGGAAAATTCATAACTTTTCTAAAAAAAAAATAGATTTTCGCGATTTTGCCGACATGGATGGCAAAGTAAAGTTATCTTAGATTATCCTAATACATTTGCAATTTACCGGTCAACTTTGGGATATTCCGAACAATATTTTTTCTATTTGTAAAATGTCATTCATCAATCGAATCAAAAATATTCGCACCTTCAGCTTTCAAATCATGTTCTTAATCATTGAAAAGGGTTTTCGCAAGCTTATTCTCATATATTTGCGATTGCCCTATGTTGTGTAAAATGTTTCTAAGACCGATTTTTCGATGTGTGAAAATTTCAAGTGAATTTTCTTGCCATTTAAGGTCTTAAAATCATGAACTGAATCACTGGTAAGCGGCTTCATCACCATGTCATTTACATCCTGCATATTAAGTAGCTATGTGATATCAGGAGTCGACTGGCCGACAGACGTCAGGCTGCACGAAGAGGCTCGTGTAGTTGACGAGCAGGAAGGTGGAGACGGAGCCGATCATGGAGCCGAGCTGAGTGACGGCGCCGCACGCGCGCATGCCCTTGGCCCCGCCGCGCCTCGCCCACCCGAACACCCACATGCGCGCGTATGACACCACGCCCGACACTGACACCCAGCACAGCACCTGCAAATCACCATTGCTTTGAATCAATACAAGCCATGAGCCACATAACTAAATAGCGATAATAAGGACCAGCGTGTAGCGGTTCGATCTGCCCAACAAATACACTTTACAGAACTTACAATAGTTAGCATAGGCCTTATTTCAACTTTCTTTACAAGTTCTAAAATACTAATTTCTATGAAATTGCTTTGCCTTGTCTTGGCATAACTTATCTTATATTAGAACATTTATTTTAGAAGAATTACTCATATGTAAGCAATAGAAGTAGATCCATACAAGTCACATTTTCACCTGAAAACATCTCTAATATAAAATAATGCATTTACTATCCATTACTATAACTTTTAATCCATCAAATCATTAAAGAAGTTACATTTTAAGTAAGAGGTGGCTTAAAAAATTGGTTTGTGTGTAGCTATTTCTTTTACTGACTGTACCTAATCTATTCTCAAGTATGTATGAAGTAGAAATACTTGTACTCCAAGGTTGCACTGATATCCGTACACGCAGTATTCGGGTTGTTATGACTATGAAGTTTCTGTTCCTGATATGAATAACATTATTTCGGTTACGGATACGGATGTTAAGTGATTTAAGATTTTTCTCTAGCTTCGGATATAAGATTTTTCTCTAGCTTCTGATATAAGATTTTGAAAAAATTGTAAATGTAGTTTTGTTTGAAGATTAAGTTTCAGGAAAGAACTGCCTCCCTAAATTGTAGAAGTATATTTTTCTGACAAAACCTATGCATGTTATAACATTTTGGAATCTTGATATAATAGCCTAGTGCCGATAATTTTTAAGACCAAAAAAATAATAGTAGGATGAAACCCATTACAAAAGGAGGAGAATATTATAAAAATTAAAGGAAAAATGATTTACGGGCGATCTGAGGTCGGGAAGAGGGGGGAGGGGGGGGGGGGGTTAAGGGTAAAAAACGGTATTTCTCGATTTCCGGCAAAACTAAAAGCCCTAAAGTTGTTGGTAATAAAAAGATCTAAAACTTTTGTATTTACACTTTTTTCAAACAAAGATCGAAAAAAACTATAAACTTATTACTATACTATTAAATATATATCTAAATATACAATTTCAGAGCGATTTACAAAAAAATATTATTATTTTTTTGACTTTTTATCATTTTTAAAGGGATCTACTCTGGTCTATAATGCGCAAACTTGCCAGTTTAGTACATTTTTTTTGTCTAGGGTGTCGAAGTCAGCTAGGTGACTGAAAATTTGTTATGTATTTTTCTTGGAGATTTCCACATTATATCTTTTCCATATTACCATAGACTTTTTTGTTATTTGTAAATAAATAACTTAATTGTTTGTGGTGCTGAAGCAATATAAAAATCCACAAAAACAAAAAATTGTCACAGTGTCGAAAATTTTAACTCGGTGGTGTATTTTTCTATTTTCCCTAAATTGTTGTAAAAAAAGAAATGGTGGCTAATAGTTTTTTTCATTGTTTTCTGGAGCTCCTAATGGCTGGGGCTTTCTTCCGTTTCCCGAATATCGTTGTTGGGACACCCTAATTGTAAATTTATATTTAGTTTAATAACCCGCACAAGATCTGAATTTCTTTTCATACAAATAACAAAGTCTTCCACCGCGTCTGTATGTACGTTCGCGATGATCGCAAAAACGACTTAACGGATTATCATGTGGTTTTCACCTGTATACAAAATAACTACTTAATAAGGTTTAATATATTTTGTCAAACCAAACTTTGTTAACCTTAACTAACGCGTAGAGGGAAGCAGCAGGCATAGCAGCGGAAGAAAATGTATATGAACTTTTTGAATTGACTCCATACCTTCTTCTAAATCAAACTAATATTATTTTAAAAAAATCATTTATTTACGTAGACAGAGAATAGTATAGACGACTGATAGCTTCGATCTCCCTCACACAAGACAAAGATAAACTTACGGCAATTTTGTGTAAAAAAACAAGGCAGGTGATAAGATTTTTTGTTTCGCCATGCGTGTCGGGTTTTTGAGCAAACCTTGAGGTTTGCTTAAAACTTTATCAATCAAACTTGACATATTTGACAACGCTGGCAAAATAATTTGGTATTTTTAAATTTTAGTTAGTTTAAAGCTATAAAAGTTACGTGAAACCTGAAAAATATTAGCAATTTTTTAACAATAGTGTCTTTATTAAGCATTATTGTAGGAAATATGGTGCGGTGTAGTGTTTTAGGATGTAAAAGTGATAGTAGAAGAAAACTGCCTGAATTATCGTTCCACTCGTAAGTATAACACATTTTGGCCTTTGAATCATATGCCAGGTTGTATTTTCAATGATTTTATCTTGTGTGAACTATGTTTGTTTATAATATAATTTGATCGACAAAATCATCTAAAATATGAAATTTTAGTATTCATAACCTACTATAAAATATTGTTAGATGTTGTCAAGACTTCCATATTTTTTTCCCCAAAATTGTGGGTAAAATTTTATGTTGCATTTCTTATGATAAATATATCATGTAGTATTTTAGTCAGTTTCAATATCTTAATTGCATAACAGTTTCCCGGAAAATATTGATTTAAATCCGAAGTGGATTGAAGCTACAGGACGAACAAATTGGGCTCCGAGTAAATTCTCTTAAGTTTGTAGCAGACATTTTGGACGACATGAATTATTAAAAAAGGAGAGTAGGTAACTCTTTTGTTAATGAATGCTGTGCCACACAGGTAAATTAATATTTAACCTGTAGGATACATTATATACAGCGTGTATATACCTATAATATTAATTATTATTTGAGTATTTTCAGTTGAGTATTATAGGGGGCTATTTATTTATATATATTACAATATTTGGGTATAGTCAAGTTGAGGTACTTTGAATTGATGCGCAACACTGAAAGGAAATCTACGTTTTTTACGGTCCTAAGGATTTTACGTGCAATATAGACTTGAATATTTGATTTCGTTTTAATAAAACTAGCTATGGTCCGTGACTTTTGCTCTGTGGGATTCGTTGATCCTCACGTTTTTACCTGTGGCAGCCGTAACTGCCCGTCCCCGTGCGTGAGTTAGAAAGTATGTTAAACGCCATCTATTTAAACTTTTGCGTAAAGTTACTATTAAAAATTTTACAGTTTCAGGCAAAAGAAGCAGTGGATGAGCTAGCATAGTAATGCCGTCAACGAGTAGCCAAGAGTATGTGTCTACTAAACTCAATACTATGATGCCAGCAGTGACTGTTCAAAAACACGCAGCTGAAACGCCAGATGTGAAACTTCCAACATTGGTTGATCGACTTAAATTCAGTCATTACCTATGCAGTATTAACATAACAGTACATCACGCAATATGTTCAATAAACCGAACAATTGTTCTTTATTTCTGTTTTATTTTCATAAAATAAATACATTTTTCATTTTGGAATTAGTAAATAATATATCTTAATATTTTGGCAAATTTATCCAAAAACTAGGGTAATTTAATTTGCACTGTCGCCACACTGTGCCGAGATTCTCTGTCTCGCTGTTGACCACGCCATTCCCTTATCCAGTACTATCCTTCATCCAAGTTTATTTAGGTCTGACTTTTTGTTTTAATTCTTGCCAAAGTCATTTTTCAAGCCTAAGTGTTTTTGATATTTCAATAAAAATGAACGTTCAATAAAAAAAAGAACTGAAAAGATAAAAACAAGTATAGCATTATCTACATTAAATTCATTAACAACAAATGAAATATGTCAAACTAAATTCTTTATGATGTTGCAGGCGGTGACAAACGAAGTTATATAGTAGTAACAAAGTATTGTTTGACCCCGCCTGCAACTTCATAAAGAATTAAGTTTGACATATTTCATTTGTTGTTAATGAATTTAATGTAGATAATGCTATACTTGTTTTTATCTTTTCAGTTCTTTTTTTTAAGCAGTCGGGTTTTTTGTTTTTTTAATAATTATTTTTTATTTCACTCTTTTTAGTTCTTTTAACCGACATGTTTTTTTATAATAATTTGTAGAAATCAAATCTTTTTGAGATCAATAAGCCTTAATTGTGAGTTAAGCTATCAAATGCAAAAACAATTATTCAAATTCGACCGGCAGTTTCTAAGATTAGCGTGAGCGAACATACAAACTAACTTCCACCCACTTCGGGCGCGCGATCGTGCCGATATATAAATTGGTAAATTGTGTTTAATCAGTAATATAAATGTGATAAGAAGTATATATTTTTGAAATGGTCTTTTCATGGCCTTTTATTTGATACCCATATTACTATGATGAAAAGAAAATCCATACCTCCCCCTCCCCTTTTTTCCATTTGCCGGCGCCATTTTGAAAATTTATATAGCCTATGTCACTATCACTGTTTCGACGAATTCAACAACACCTCATTTGTCAAAATCCGTCTAGCCGTTTGGGCTGTAGGGCGTGCCAAAGAAATAGACATACATACATACATACATACATACATACATACATACATACATACATACATACATACATACATACGCTCGAAAAACATAACCCTCCTTCTGACGCAGTCGGGTAAAAAGGGTAAAAACGTGCTCAAAATTATCTGTAACATGCAGTCCAATTCAGTACAATTATATTTATACAATTTTACATCATAAAAATACCTAAAATCTACCTAAGTCGGAATAGGCAGGTACTACTAAGTACTAACCAGGACGACCAACGACCAACCTATATGTTATAACAGCTAAACTATAAGAGTATATATTTTCAAAAACATAGTACTATAAAGTACACATTTTTCATATATCTGAACTGAACTAAGGCAATAGCTGTGGTCACTGCATAGCTCGACATAATATGTAAAGCAAGTTAAACAAAAGGTTAACTAAAAATACTTACAATTAAAAATTTACCGCCCACGGTGCCAATAAGCGGCGGCACCGGACTGAGCAGTGCCGTAGCCACAATGTAGCAGAAAGGCACGATGGTGACCCCGAGCATGGCCCCCAGCACCCTGGCGTCAACGGGGCGCAGCCACACGCCGGCGAGGCACGCCACGGGGTTGGCCATGGCGCCTAGCGTCACCGACAGGTGATAGGCGCGCGTGCCGTACGGCATGCACGAGTACGTCTGCACCGATGGCAAAAGGCCGTTGTTCAGCGCGTTAAGCACCGCCATCATCACCAGTACGCACAGCCAACGTGGACTCAGCAGTGACTTTCGCTCTGTCGTCGCCACCGCGTCTTTAGTCACCGCCGTCGGAGCCACCTTTTCCGAGTTGAATCCTTGGAAGTTGTTAATAGTGATGAAGCTGACCAGACTGGCCGCGGATAATGCGCCCAGCAATAACAGAAACACTGTAGTGTCGAACTGCGGCGGCGGGTAATACGCCACCAGCGTGGAATTTGCCGCTGAGGGTATACACTGAGGCTCGCCGCCCACACCCTGTATTAACGCTAACATACTAGGAATGAAACCACTGAGCCCCTCCCCTACTAAGTACGTCGCGAGGTACACATCACGGAAATGTCTTAAGTACGGATAGAACAGCACAGAACTAGTGCAGCCCACCAGCGCCGCGAAGAAAGTCAATGTTAAGAAAGCGACGGAGCGATCACTCCCACCAAGCACACTAGTCTGATCGTACACGAACGAGTTTAGGACCAAAGACAGCGTCCCCACGGTCAGCAGTCCGTAGATGTACGGCACGTCTGATGTCCTGGGGCTGATCCTGCGAAGCACGCCGTAGACCAGGACGCCGACGTTGGCGAACTGCACGGCCAGCACCACGAAGGAGGATAGCGCCCAGCCCTCGGGCAGGCGCTCCACGAGCAGAGGCAGCTGCACGTAGAGACCGTTGGCACCGAGCCACGTGCCAATGCCCCAGCACGCCATGAGCACGTCCAGCGCGACTCGCCTTGAGTCACCCACCATGTTCACTGCAGTGGTGTCCAGGCACTTAGAGATTTACTGCTGCCTGTTCAAACTGCCGACATGACACACTGTTAGAAGCAATTGGTCAATTTCAGCAAATCGCAGCTTTGCGGAAGGACTGTGTTATTACTAGAGCTTATTATTTTTTGAATTCGAAAGCTTAGCGTTGAGTTGTATTTTTGCATAATTATGTTATGTATAATATATATATGTAGCGTATAATATATAATTATATACGGGGTGGATGCGACATAGCGACATTTATTGAAACCACAGCTTCTATACATGGTAAGTATCAATTTCCACCGGATAAAAATTCTCTGGCGAAAAAAAAAAATCACGTTCTCCGAACAATTTGAACATTGCGATCGTGCAATTTGTTCGGCAGACGTGGATTTTTTTTTTTCGCCAGAGAATTTTTATCCGGTGGAAATGCATACTGGCCATGTATAGAAGCTGTGGTTTCAATAAATGTCGCTATGTCACATCCACCCTGTATATATGTATATGTTGTGTTTTTTTTAAAACTTAACGTGAAATTAAACTTTTTTAAAAATAACGACTCAACGCTGATGATTAATATTTGAAAAAGTAACAATTCATTAAGAATAAAAACTATACGTAATAATATTGTACTTAATGTTGGTGCTGCACAGGGTGGATCGCGGGCACTTTAACAACCGCATTTGAACTATAGATTTTAACTTAAGCAATATGATAAGTATACATATTTGTTATGTGCTCGCCAAGGCCTTTTATTTGACCAAACACGTCATGATTAAATGACGTGTATAGGTATCAAATGAAAAGACATTTTAGGAAATTTTAGAAAAAAAGTATCCAACCAAAATGAAAAAAATATTACATAATTATAATTTTTTTTTATCATTTTGGTTAAATAAAATTTTTAAAATTTATTTAGTGGAACATCCAAACATACATACATAGACTGCCAAAATCATCCTTCACCCTTCCTTTTGGATTCGCCATAGTCGGGTTACAAGAAAGTGATTCGCGATATCACAGTCTTACCGCAAACGTGCGAAATGGTGTGTAGGTATACTCAACGGGCCTATAACGCACTCAGAGTTCAATTCAATAATGCTTTCAGGGTAGGTTACTGCCTACTGATGGGGCTGCCTCGCTTCTGTAGCGCATCAGAGATGCAGACGTTTTTGTCGATTGTTTTAATAGTAAGTACAATGCGTAAAAGATGCGCGTCCCTGGTGCGTAGAGCGCGGGGTAGCTCAAACAGTATCCTAGAAATGATATCAAGCAGAGAAGACTGGGTACGTGGGTCGCTGCGACGCCATTTCTCATAGGATGGCGGCGAGGCGATGAACTATGTGCTCATCTCGCTTTTTTATAATAAGTTCCTAATTGTATATAATCTCTATAAGCATAATAGTATATAAGCTCTTAGAGTAAGATCCCAGAGCTGACAGACATAACTTATTTTCACACGGATGAAACCTGAAGTTTTCAGTAGCGTCTCGTGTGCCCTGAATACCTACGCGCTTTGTGTAACTTGCCGAGTGACACCTGGGCAGGTACCAGGTGAGAAAGGTAACTAAAAATAAGAGTCATTTAACTTAAATTCACATGGCTGATTTTTACATATGTCATGTAGAATATTATTTTAAAGTAATATCATAAGTGCCAGACACTTTTGATGGACCAAAGCTTTTGCCAGACGCTTTTAAGCTACCCAAAAATTAAATGAACTTTCTTATTTTTACATGTCTGATTTTTTAATATGTTATTGAAGTATTTATTTAAAAGTTATATTCAATCAGTCAGACAAAACATCCCCTAAGACAAAAAATATTCAGCTAGTAGTATGAGGGCGAGAGCACTATGCGCATGCGCCTCAAAGTAAAAAAAACAATGTACTAAGAATACTTTTACTGTTTTCAATCTGAGATTTTTGCATCTTTATTTCAACAAAATTAACTTTAACAAGGAAATAATTAATAAATATTAAAGTAAATAAGTTTATAGCATATATTTTTTTTTAGCTTAGTTTATAGCTTATCGAGACAATCATTTGAGATTTAATTTCATCAAAATAAGTAAAGTTCATTTATTTTTTGGGTAGCCTAAAAGCGTCTGGCAAAAGCTCTGGTCCATCAAAAGTGTCTGGCACTTATGATATTACTTTAAAATAATATTCTACATGACATATGTAAAAATCAGCCATGTGAATTTAAGTTAAATAACTCTTATTTTTAGTTACCTTTCTCACCTGGTACCTACCTGCCCAGGTGTCACTCGGCAAGTTACACAAAGCGCGTAGGTATTCAAGGCACACGAGACGCTACTGAAAACTTCAGGTTTCATCCGTGTGAAAATAAGTTATGTCTGTCAACTCTGGGATCTTGGACTATCTACTAACAGTATGAGTCATTGGTCACTTGAATTATTTATTCAAGTGACCAATGACTCACCATTTTATTATTATAATTATAAGCCTTTTTGTTTGTAATAACAGTAGGCACTGATATAATAAAAAATTGTTTGGGAATTTATTTCCGCCTGGGATCCCGCCGTTTGATCAAAAGGATTTTGCCGCAATTGCACTACCCCACTACCCAAACAAATTTTTCGACACTTTTACGAATCAACGTTTCGAAATTTTTAAATTTTATTACCCATATTTTCTTCTTTAGATTTAGATATTAGCTTCTAACCTAGGCTGATCAATGGATAAATCAAAATGTGTATATAACTCATTTTTGACTAATGTTTCATTAAATAATGTTTCAGCTGTTATTTGCTCGTGGTGCCCGGGTTCAGGCTAGCGTTGAGCCGCCCTGCTTGTTTCATTATTAGGTACTTAAATATATTATTTGTTTAATTCATCTCATTGAATAACTACTAAAGTTGCAAGTAGGGCGGTGTCAGCGATGGCTGGGCTTCGGGCATCACCAATAATTGTACATCCCTTTATGAGAGAAATAAATAAATGTTTATGTTTATTTATGTTTAAATGTGTTTTTCCTTACCACTCTCGAAATATAGTTCTAGACTGATATTTTTTGGCACAACCCAATAACTACCTATAGAATACTATGGAAAAATTCTATTTAGGTAATATCCTTTTGTTCAAGTACGAGTCAAGTCAATCATTTGAAAAATTCTACGCAATAACAAAATACTAAACAATACGAGTGTAAATTAAGATGAAGCTGACTGATATATGAGGAATATTTTGTTCTTGTTTATTTTATTTAAATACGTAGGTATGGGTTGCTTACAACTAGTAGGTAGGTTCATAAAATAAACAAATCTGACTGATAGAGTAATAATAAGTTACCTACTTAAAGGTCGGTCAACAACAAGGTTACTTAGTTACTTAATAACGCAGCACTGTAATTATCTGCTTTAGTTTGGATCGATCGATCGGATTCGATCATCGGCTTTAAATAGGTCAGAATCGTATGTATTTACAAGTAAGTTTAAAAAGAGCAACTTGGATGGTGGATAAGTTTCTATCTGTGGAAACTTGTAAATGGCCTTCATTGTGTTTATTTTTTCTTTTAATGTGTATGTGTATAGCTGTAAGTTTTCCAAATAAAATAAAATAAAATAAAAATAAAATAAAATAAGTCGAGGCCGCCCGCAGCGATCGATCTTGCAGGTTAATAATAACAATAAAGTTAAGCAATGCTAACCGCGGTCGGCCGTGGATGGGTGGCCATCTCAACTCAACGAGTTATCCTCCGTGCCTCGAAGAGCACGTTAAGTCGTCGGTCCAGTTGCCATTGCCATGTATAATACTGATATTCAGCTAAATCCGTTAGACTAGAAGTGAACTCCAATCTAATTGGAAAAAGGCTCCGCAAATTGAATTGGGTGAAATAAATTTGATAGTATAATAAAAAAATTATTTTGCACATGACTATTAGTTGTTCTCTTCCCGTCTAACTTCCAATAAGTTGAATCCTAAATAACCTTACCTTTTGTGGGTAACAAAAATGGGTAGTAACCGTAAATTAATATGCTTAGGTACAGGTATCAGAGGCAAGCCTTTTGTATCTTCTATATGAGAAGAGAGTATATACTCTCATGGGGACTCCAAACAAACATTAAGCTCTTAAGCTTACAAAGCCGTATTGAGTCGTAAATTCACTTTATCACGTGCTGGTTTCGAAAGTCATTAGAGTTTTGCAAAATAAAACCTAAACGCCTAAATAACTCTGAAGTTAGCGTTATTTTATCGGGTCTCACCTGCGACCGAATCGTTGCATAGCACTTGTTGGTATTAAAGTCCATCCTGTTTGTTGGCGACCAACCAACCTATTGGTTCTGGTTCTTATATAAAATCATATTGTTTTTATACCAATGATTGTTTTTGGTATACTTTTTGACATATTGGTTTGTATAAAGAAAATTAAACAGTTGAACAACAACAGTGTTTTAATTCACACTGTTCTTATAGCTCCAATGCAATACAGTATTGATGTCTTCTTGGAGAGCTAAGCAGTCTGCGTCAGACCTCACCTCAGTGAAGAGTTTGAGATCATCAGCATATATACGCTCTACCAATAATAAATTACTACTATGTCCTTTATATACTACTGTTTACTATTTGTGTATATTATTGACGTATTTAAAGTATTATGTATGTACAGTGGGCCAAAGAGTTAGCTATGCAGGGCAAAAACTTCTATGTCATAGTAAAGACTTACTACACCAGTTATGGATTAGTGAGTTACATAACAAAATAGTGGGTATATTACACTTATTAAATATGTAATTCACACATGCATATCTATTGTAGTTTTCACTATGGCGTAGAAGTTTTTGCCCTGCATATCTAATTGCTTTGCCCACTATACCATATATGTATTAATATGTATTTAATCGATTTTCAAATCAGTGTATATTATTTTACTATTAGTATTATCGAAACGCACCTACCTTTGTTTCTCTGCACCACCCTAGGTTGACTGTTAGAGAATGCCACTAGGCATTGAGTCCACCTATGTACCATTTTGTGTGCAAAAAGTTAAATAAATAAATAAATAAGTGACATCGAGTGTGTTGAAGAACAGTTGGCAGATCGTTCACCATCAGTAAGAATAATAGAGGCCCCAGCACCGAACCTTTACTTACTCCGGCACTCGAGTGATAAGGCATAGACTCATAAGTGCCGAGTCTGACAAACTGCGCTGTTGATCGCGGAGATAGTCTGCTAGAAGCCGGAGAAACAAAACTAATAGTGCAAAGCTCAGCTAACAGTTTGTCATTGTTAACCCTATCAAACGCCTTTCGGAAGTTATAGTTAACCACGTCTACTTGATAACCTTGATCCAGCCTAACATATATATAATCGACAAGAGCCAGCAGGTTAGAGTCAACGGATCTTTTTAGCCTGAAACCATGCTGCTTATTACAAAGAATTTTGTCAACCTGCTGCATTATACAGGGTGTATTTTTGAAACGGGGCAGTAAGGGCAAGTACCTTAACCGTTGCAGTTACAGCAAAACGTTCTTAAAAGACCTTCCCTAACTTTTTGGGACATTTTGAACTGCATTCACAGATTTTGTAAAAAACTTACAGTTAGCGAAAAAAATGCAAAAAGTTCAAAAATTTTTTTTTTATGCCAATCGATTCTATTTCATGTGGGGATCAAAAAACTCTATGGGACCATTTTTGCTTTCAGTAATAGAAAAGACAGAAATCGCCAAAAACGTTGCCCATACATTTCGGCAACAGAAACGAATTTCTACGATGGTCTAACTTTTTGTTATGGCCTGGAAGTGGGTAGAATTGACTGTAAAGTAAATAAAAAGAATTTTTACCCTCAAATTTCGAATTTGATTCGAAAATCTGTGTGTTATACTTAGTTTCAGCTGAGAAACTTCGTATGAGTTATTAATTAAGGATTTTCGCTAAAATGTCTTCTAATCGTGAAAAAATTGACTAATTAGAAGCGTATTTTGAAAGAACCCTGCAATTCCAGGTTTTTCAAAAGATTTGTAATAACCTTTCTTGTTGGCACATGCCGCAACGGATACTTATTGCGGTACCACACTAATGTAGCTCCCGCATTTCGATTATTGACAAAATACGCTTCTAATAAGTCAATTTTTTCACGATTAGAAGACATTTTAGCGAAAATCCTTAATTAATAACTCATACGAAGTTTCTCAGCTGAAACTAAGTATAACACCCAGATTTTCGAATCAAATTCGAAATTTGAGGGTAAAAATTCTTTTTATTTACTTTACAGTCAATTCTACCCACTTCCAGGCCATAACAAAAAGTTAGACCATCGTAGAAATTCGTTTCTGTTGCCGAAATGTATGGGAAACGTTTTTGGCGATTTCTGTCTTTTCTAGTACTGAAAGCTAAAATGGTCCCATAGAGTTTTTTGATCCCCACATGAAATAGAATCGATTGGCATAAAAAAAAAAATTTGAACTTTTTGCATTTTTTTTTGCTAACTGTAAGTTTTTTACAAAATCTGTGAATGCAGTTCAAAATGTCCCAAAAAGTTAGGGAAGGTCTTTTAAGAACGTTTTGCTGTAACTGCAACGGTTAAGGTACTTGCCCTTACTGCCCCGTTTCAAAAATACACCCTGTATATTTGTGGGTGATATATGTATTTGCACGGCAACTGCACGTCCTGCGCATCAGTCTTTGTTTCAGACTTGATTCTTTGCCTGAATATTTGACTACGCGGGTTTTGAGATTAAATAACGCTTTATGTCGATTTAATAGTACTTGAATCAGTGGTAATCATAACCTAAAATGTAACTAGTACTGCGACTGACCTCTGCGGGTTCCACGAATGTCTGCTAGCCAGTGAAGATTCTTCCTTATGTACTTAAAAGCTGAATGACATCATGTGTGCGTTTGGCAAAGCGCTCATTGGCGACTGGTGCGTGACACTAATAAGGCGTGTATGAATATGCCTACAAACCAATTTATCTTTTAGTTAGTATTTTTTTGACGGGCATTAACGCAAATCATGCGTATTATTTATATTTTGTCTCTACCAAGACTCAACAAAAGAAGAGAATGCACGGGCGTTGTGCCTTAAACGCGCGATGAGGATGCCGGGTTGTTGTGCCGTCATTTTCTCTTTTCGATGTAAAGCCTTACACACTGCGATCTCTGGATTCCAAGTCCGTGATGAGTATAGCATGGTATAGCCAAAAGGTAAATAATAAGCATGATTCACGTTAATCCCCGTCAAAAATTACTGCTTATAAACAAATTAAACTTGTAGGTACCCATAAACAAATAGAACTGAAAATATTTTCAATATTTTTTTTATTTTGAAGTGAGAGGTCGCGAAGCTTAGTAACACTTTGTTGACCCCCACCCTCTCCCTTAACGTGTGACTTAGGTTCTTTATGGATAACACAGCGTTTAGTAACAAGAGAATAATTAAGCACAAACTACTATGCAATAATATTAACAACATGAGTTTCTATTAGTTGCATGTGTTGTGCGCGCGCGACGCGGTTCCACTGATTAATACTTACTCGTCTAGCTTAACCAATGACTGACTCAGGGGCGGACTAAACGAGGAGAAAAAAATATGTTGAAAAGCCAATCTCATTTATGATCTGATGATGGGATTCTAGAGAAATCGAGAGCAACCCTCAAATTTTAAAGGCTTCTATATTGTTTATCGTATTATTATCAAAAGCTTCTTAGATATTTGCGTCTAGCAGTCAGCATTTTTGCCGCCCCGGGCATCCTACAGACTTAGTCCGCCCCTGGACTTACTACATATTATCAAGATATATTAGCAATTACTGGCTTTAGAGATAAGAGAATACACTCAAAATATTATTGACATGACACGATTAAATGTAATTAATTGAAGAGATAAGTCATTGATGTCTAATATTAAAATTGCGACCGACAGATAATCCAGTGATTTTAGGAATTTGAAACCCTAATAATTCATAATGCATTTATTTTCATAAGATCATAGGTTGGTACAAGCATGCATTATACAGATGTTCTTAGGACACTAAGTTCAGCTATGTCTCGCCCTTAAGGCATAATGAGAAATACATTTTTAATCTATACTTACACACTTATTACGGCATTTTATGCAATAATCGACATTAATAAATTAAATGAAAATAAAATTAATTTATTTTCAGTAACAAGACCCATTAATGTCGTGTCATCGTCTACAATAACCTCCTTCTTGGAAGTCGTTAAAAAGCCCTCTTGCATTTTTCTGTAAAATAATCCGAATTTGGAGTAGAGCCCTGAGAAATATTGAATAGTAAACCAAGGCGTAAACTCTATTGCTTTTAATTCATGGTTTTAAGTCTCTTGAAAACTTCTATCTAATATACTAGGAAACAGTTGAAAACATTATGGGACCGGTAGGATTTGAACCTGCGACCTCTACATTAAAGACGCTTTAACCACTCAGCCACGGTCGCCTGTTGCCAGAACCCTAAGTTTCTCAACTGTGTGATACGTCGTTACGTGACGTGACATACAGTTATCTTCTTTTTATCTAATACTGTTATTGTTATTTATTGTTGATAGGCATGCGTTTGGCCACGATCTAACCTGATTAATATATTGCTTTATATGTA
Source organism: Hypena proboscidalis (assembly GCA_905147285.1). Lineage (NCBI taxonomy): Eukaryota > Metazoa > Arthropoda > Insecta > Lepidoptera > Erebidae > Hypena > Hypena proboscidalis. The sequence goes on along the minus strand of LR990132.1, from coordinate 22,740,357 downwards.
TGTATGTAGTATGCAAAACATAATTTACTGAAACAGAACAATTTTACCTATTGATCTTGTCCAAATCGACTGTTTCTTCATTATGTTTAAGTATTTCTTAATAAACTATGCTGTTTACTTTGAAAAAATAAATCATGCTGTGTTCACATGTTTAGGAATACCGTCTAAAGCAAAACTGTTACTGTTTTACACCTAACTATATATTCTGTTTAAGGTTAAATAAATAAATAAAAGAGCCAATTGTATTCATGCGGCAACACTGACTTGGGCAAGGCGTTTGGCAGTTCACACAAGAAATGTTGAAGCTAAACGCTTGGTGCGTATTTGAGGAATATCTACTATGAAGCGATGCCGAAGTGCCGTTTGTCTGGTAGTCTGATAGTGAAATGGGTACAGAGAACCGATCTGTTCTCCCCATGTGGCCCGCTACCGGGGATGAGCCACCGGGGACTATGGGACTAACCCACTGCGTACGTGCTTGGTATAGTCTCCAGAGGTTGCTGTTTTTCATAAGACTAAGTTCTATCTCTTTAAGAGGCATCGCTCTGGAACTTCTTACTTCTTATCTAGGTGATAGGATTCAGAGAGTAGATGTGAATGGAAAGCGATCGCATGGATCAGCTGTAGCAATGGGGGCGCCACAAGGCTCTATTTTGGGCCCTTTCCTGTTCCTCTTGTACATTAATGATTTACCTCATCTCGTTAAGGACAATCATGAGATAGTATTGTTTGCGGATGACACTTCTTTAGTTTTTAAGGTAAATAGACAACAAACAGTAATTGACGATGTAAACAATACTCTATCAAAGATAGTAAACTGGTTTAGTTCTAATAACTTGCTTTTAAATGGTAATAAAACAAAATATTTTAGATTTTTTACAAAAAATGTTAAACAAGTCAAAACTAGTGTGTTGATGGACAATGAGGAATTGGAAATGGTCAATAAAGTTGTCTTTCTTGGTATAACATTAGATTCTAAATTACAATGGGGCCCACATATAGAAACGTTATCAGGTAGACTCAGCTCAGCAGCTGACGCCGTAAAAACAATCCGTCAACTGACCGATGTGGACACTGCGCGTTTAGTTTATTTTAGCTATTTTCATAGTATTTTTTTTTTTTTTTTTATACTACGCCTACAGCGAACGAACGTGTTGTCCACCTGATGGTAAGTGGAGTACAGCCCATGGACTTCAACAATCCACAAAAGCAGATTGTAGATGCGTCGCTGCAGCTGAGGACTACGGTGTTATGCCTCATGTGCCAGTAATTTCAGGGCCTGATCTCACCACCAAACCGGAACACAGTAATGGAAGCACTACTATTTGGCGGCAGGTTAAAGGTGAGACGGTGGTGCTGCCGCCCTCGAGCTCATTCACAAGAGCTCTACCACCAGTAAAAATGTCATATGGTTTATTGCTTTGGGGTAGTGCCACGGATGTAGATTCAATCTTTGTGCTCCAGAAACGAGCTATTCGAGCTATCTATATGATGAGTCCCAAGGAGACACTAAGAAATAAATTTAAAGAGATAAATATTATGACGGTACATTCTCAATACATTTATGAAAATTTATTGTACGTCCACAAGAATCAAACAAAATTTAAGAAAAATAGTGATCTCCATAAAGTAAATCTAAGGAACAAAAACAAACGTGCTGTGCCCACTACTAGGCTCCATAAAATCTCTAACTCGTTTCCAGGTCAATGTATACGCTTCTACAATAAACTTCCATTAGACGCAGTAGAATCCTCTCGAGGTTCTTCTCGTAGACCCCCTAGGGGTCTCGGGGTATCCAGTCCAGGCATTGGCCTGCCTTGGTGGTGTCACCGCCGGCTGCAAAGACAGCCGGGTCGCTGGGTGGGGTCCGGGTGGACCCGTTGGTCAATCCGGGTCGTCAGATCCGGTGGGTGGCGCGGCTAGCAGGGTCGAGCCCGCGGGCGTGGAACGCTGCGGGCTGCCAGCATGTAAGCAGCGCATAGGACATATTCAGTAAGTCCTCCTGTGTATGGCGAGGTCGAGCTCCCCGGGGGGATTCCCCTAAGGAGCGCCCGTCAGCCATCACTGGTCGGAGCGTCATAGTCGGTTGCCTCTGAGACGAGGTCTCGTGGCAGGGCAAATCTATCCGGCGGGCGTCGATGGTATGGCGCAAGCTCCCGCAAATGGCGGGCTTGCGACTGATCGGCGCGCTCGAACATATTTGTACTCAGGCGTCCCACGAAATCGTCCAAGCTTTCCATGCGCAGGTCCCTGGCGATCGTCCTGTTCCGCACGAAGCGAGGGGCGTTGGTGAGGGTGCGTAGAGCAAGTGACTGCTGTGCGCGTAGACGCCGGCGGTTCGTCTCTGAAGTGAGTGCGAACCAGGCCGGAGCAGCGTATGTGATGCGGGTGCGGATGTACGCCTTGTACACGCCAAGCTTCGCGCGGAGCGGTAGACGGGACGAAAGAATGGGCCGTAGGAGGGCGCGTGCGGTGCGCGCTTGGGCAATTACGCAGTAGAATTATCGATAGGTAAATTTAAGAAATATATATAAATTAGATTATCTCAAAAAGCTTATTACTGTTTTTTATACTACATAAATGATAATAGTATTTGGAAATGAACTGCTCTTTTTATGTGACTTTCAATATGTATGATAATTGTTATATATTATTCATTTCATTTGAAAAGATGGTGCACATGAGTTTCTCACCAGCTCTTCTCATAATGCAATACCCATCGGAGCTGCTGGTACTTAGTTTAATTTTAATCTGATTCTAAACAGTTGGATTAAAATTAATCTAAGCCCCGGTTATTCAAATCATTGTAATTAGTATAATTTAGTTTTACTTATAATTTATTTTTATATCATTTGTTTGTAATATTTTGACGTGTTCAAGCGCCTCCTGGGGCCTATGAAAATAAATGATTTGAATTTGAATTTGAAAAAAAAAATTACTTCGAAGGTGGTAAGAAAACGAAGAACAAATGCATCGTCGTAATATAGTCACGTTCTCAGCGCTCTACTTTAAAAACGGTTATTTTACAGAAAAATGCGAGAGGAATTTTTTGTAGATAATTTCACAACATACAATATTTTATAATGACTATAATATATAGATATTTATATAACTATAATAATTTATAATGCAAATAGGTCGCGAGATAATCGCGAAAGACTGATTTTCCTCACCTTTAGAACTTGTTTTAGCCGTCAAAATATCAATGTTGATTACAATGGCAACGCCGTAATATTGGTGTATACAAAAATTCAGCTCACTAGGATTTCTTCTGCAGATATAACCTAAAATCACTGGACTAAGGTAAAGGATCCACCTATCTATAATGTGGGCATCAGAGTATAATAAACAGTTCTCTGGAAATGTATATCATATCACATTCAGTAGGCATACGGGTTTTCAATAATAATATTAAAACCGACGTGAGGTGGAGACATTATTATTAAGAATACGGGTAACTCACGTTATTTTAGCCGGGATATGCCGATTAATTTCCCAGTTGATGAATCTACGTACTAGATTCAAAACTAGTCGGTATATCCCGGCTAAAATAACGTGAGTAACCCGTATTATCTATGTTCCATGCTTATTTGAAGTTTTAAGTAAATAATCACTCGATTATTCGATCTCTAGTTACCATAATAAAGTACCTAATCTTTTAATCCGAAATCCTTTACGTAAAAATCTTAAAATCACACCAAATATTTATTACTGTATTTTATTCAAAGATATTTGTATTCTATATGTCATTTTCATTCTATCTATCATTTCGCTAGTCGATACCCTTGCGCCATTATTGTGCTGGTGCTGCCGCAGCGTCTGCCGACATCCTCAATCGGTGCAGATATAGAATGAACATATGGAAAGAAGTTCAGGGCTGTTGATTAACGACGAGAGTATCTCTACAAAATATTACATCCGCGATATTTCGACTTGTAGGGAAATTTAGCTGTCGAGCAAAATTTCCCTACAATTTGGACAACAATGTCCCTCACATAAATATTTCATAAATCTGCAACTAGATGTAATTATTCAGTTTGCTGAGTTTACAAAACAACAGTACAGTAAACTCAACCGTACGATGTAATACTGTGTATAGATATTAGTGCATTCACCGCATATACATGGTGTTTGTACGTTTGCCTGATTGAATTGGCTAAAAGGTATACCTTAGTAGTAGTAGTTTTAGCAGTTTTTTTAAATTTTTACGATATTTTTCTGAAAAATTGTGTTTCTTTATTAAATTTAGAATAATTTGCAGATAACACATGCTCTCCTTTAATTAACGGACAAACTTTGTAACGTAAATGTAAATAAATAAATTAAAGAACAATTTTATACGGCGATTTAAAAAAAGTGAGTTATAAGTGCTGAAACTATAGTTAAGGATACTACTTTTTAGCCACTTTAATTGGACAAAAAATGTACCAAACATCCATTATACTTAATATTAGATTTCTCTTGTGTTAATTACACCAAAACTGTGTTTTAAATAAAAAATAATTATTAAAAAAACAAAAAACCCGACTGCTTAAAAAAAAGAACTGAAAAGATAAAAACAAGTAGGTATAGAATTATCTACATTAAATTCATTAACAACAAATGAAATATGTCAAACTAAATTCTTTAGGATGTTGCAGGCGGTGACAAACTAAGTTATATATGTAGTAACAAAGTATTGTTTGTCCCCGCTAAAAGTAAATTTGTTTTTTATTTAATAAAGTTTAAAAATATATATCGTGATATTGTTATGTGGGCTCATGACTTGTATTGATCGAAAGCAATGGTGGTTTGCAGGTGCTGTACTGGATGTTGGTGTCGGGCGTGATATCATACGCGCGCATGTTGGTGTCGGGCTGGGCGAGGCGCGGCGGGGCCAAGGGCATGCGCGCGTGCGGCGCCCTCGGTCAGCTCGGCTCCGGCTCCACCTTCTTCCTCGTCAACTACACGAACATCTTCGTGCAGCCCGACGTCTGCCCGCCTATTACCTCGTGATAATCACATCCCTACTTAAATATATTTGTAGATAAAATCAGGGATCTTGACGGCTTGGCGTGGCCAGTACAGGCTACAATTGTTCATAAATGTTACCTATTTATTTAATGTATGTCGTGTTTTATTTTTTTTGTCGTCATAAAAGTTTAATAACTCTTTAATTTTACAGTATAAAAATTAAAAAAACAATATCCAGCAAGGAAACGTATTATTTTTCATTTTTGAACCAGAAGTCCATAAGATCTGCAAATCTTAAAAATGTACAAGTAATAATTAAAATTATTGTTACATAAATTAATGTTAATAATATGATAGACTTTATTTACAGAAAAATATACATATTGGATCTAAATTAAATTAGTCTAATAGCATAATCTGAACTTAATGAGTCACCGTCAGAAGGCCTCGTACCTAAAATGCTGGCAGCATTACCGCGTTTTATTGCGACACTAAGTCGCTGGCCGAAAAGTAAGCCAGCATTTGCCGAGTTGCCTTAGTTAGACGCGCTGTGAACTCTTTGTACAGACTATAAGTGGTACGGCGTTACTCTGTGGTACGGCTTCAAGGCCGTAATGTTTCGACCGCAAAAGGCGCAAACATGTATAAGTTATCAAGCGTCGCGCCAACCTTTACAATTATATTCTAAGTTCTAATCTGTTTATAAAATATTATCTGTTTGGTCGTTATTCCAGAGTAGTAGTAGGTTTTGGACTTTTCGTTTACATTCATGTTATATGAGGCCGGTGAGAGGACATAGCTTGTATATGGCTTGAATATGTTGTTGTAGACAAATGTTTTCATGTACGCACAGAATCGTTTCGCCAAAACAGTTATTACAGTAGGAAGTGGGAGATGAAAGTTACGCCTTCTGATCACATCTTCATTCGTGCTACTTTGCAAGATTTATTTATGTTTTGAAAGGTTACTTCTTAGTATGTATAGTCTTCGTACACGCAATAACTTAGCTTCGGCAAATAGCATGCAAGTTGGGCAACTCTAAGGTTTTAAGAGCATGGTCTTTAGAACAGCTCGTTGGGTTCTTTCCAATCCAATTAGGAATGTTGGAGCAGCGCCACCCCATACTGTGATACAGTATGATAATATAGATTGACATAAGGAAATATATGCATTTCTATCTATATATAATAATATAATATAATAATACTCTGTACAAGGTTCTTATCTATCTATATATATAAAAATGAAACCCGTTTTCCGTTGTCACGACATAGCATGAAAACGGCTTGACCGATTTGGCTGATTTTTTTTGTAGTTTTCTAATACTCTGCACAAGGTTATTAGGGAAAAAAAAAACAAAATAAATTAAATATATATTAATAAATTTTCTGTAAAAATATAATTGAAATTATAAACTATTATGAAAATATATTTTGTTTTTTATTTAATAAAATTAGTAAAGTCCTTCTTAGGTATGACGAGACCAGGGAAATAGGTATTCATTTTTATATGGAGGATATTATAGATTCCAGTTCAAATTGAATAGGTACGCATACATAAGATAGGTCATCTATATAAAATAAAGTAGTGCATCAAATTTACGCTAAGGCGGTACGAAGTTCGCCGGGTCAGCTAGTAATAAATAGTTTTAGTGACGATTACATTTCTGGAACATGAGCAGTGTGAGTGTCGAGTGAGTTTCCTAATAATACCCAACATATTATCGCTGGGAGAATTGATAAATCTTATTTGCTCCATCCTAACATTCCAATAATAGGGAAAAATATTTGTCTAAAACCTGGCAGCACTTACCACTTAATGTTGAGGTTTTGTGTTCCGAGAATATCGCAAATGTAGTATCGTTGAATTATCGGGTTGATTAAAATTAAAGTAATCAATTGTTATCGGTGAATTGATATGCCATTTTCTTTATTTGGAAAAACACAAGGCGACATTTTTTACAGTCTAAACAGCATGATGCGTTGTTTTGCACTGCAGTGTTTGTATTCGCTTATTAATTTGTCTTTGCTTGGGTGGCTTCACTTGCGTGTTCAGTGCAATCGATCTGCCTTGATTCTGGCATTGTTGGTACAAGCCTATAAAGTTAAAGGGTTCCCCTCAATTTCCCAACGATCCCATCATCAGATCCTAATTTGATGACAATAGGACCACCGCGCAACTATAAAATTTCAAACAAAAAGATTTTTTTTTAAATTGGTTCATAACGGCACGATAAAAAAACGCACTGTATTCATTACTTCCTTCTTTTTCTAAGTCAGCTTAATTTGTTTGTCTTGTATACAGTACTTAGGGTTGGAAGGGTAAAAAATACCGTTATTTTATCAAACTAAGACATTTTATTACCTCGTTGAAGTTTGACTGATCAAACCCCGATTTGATTAAATTGAGTTTCGCCGCTTGCCTAATCAAATTAGTTGCTCCTAGGTTTGACGAAAATTCTTTAATCGTAGGCCGAAAAACTGCATTTGTTTGGGCTTTGACTAAGTCTTCAAGTCAAACCTAGGAGCGTAGGAGCTCGAGATTTGACTATAACATTTATCGCACTATCCTAAAAAAGTAACCCACAAAGCTTAAAGGTAAATATGCCATGATCGCGTTAATGCCCGTTGAATTTTGATTTAGTTAGCAACGCAAAAGTGTAAAATTTAAGCCTGAAAACCCGTTTGTACAGAATCAGTAACCAAATCTATTCCCCTAGTTATTACGAGAAAAAATTAAAATGATTCAAGTTTCCCATATATTTTGACTATTTGGCATATTCAATATGTATGGAAAATGGAATATTCTTTTTGTATTTTTTTCGTAAAATTAGTATAATGAATTCTGTTACTAGGTAATTCTGAAAAAACTACTTTCTCAGTGTTGATATGGCAGAAAACTTTGTATATTATATCATAGACTAATCGTATCATTAGTCTCAATAATTGCACCGACTTATCATTTCGCTTCATCCGTTATCCAGCAGTAATCTGTAATTCTATCATTACGTGGTTTGATACATGTGCTTCAGCTTTAAGATAAGTTTTATTACTTTTTAATTAGGTGGGTACATGTAACAATCAGCTGCTGGTAGCAGACGTTCGTGGGGACCGCAGAGGTCAGTCGCAGTACTAATAAAATATTCATTAAAGTTAGCTGCCTGCAATTCGGCTAAGAAGGTAAAATAAAATTGGCTAATATACTTTTAGTAATTAGTACATTTAATATTATGAGAAGCACCATATTTACTGTTTGCAGTAGTTATTTATGTATTTATTTATGACCGTCTTAATAATAATATGATTATTTAGGTTATTTTTGACATCTTCCTACCTATTCTTTTTCCTTATTCTACTAGCAAATCTGTCACTATCAAAGTTATTATGATATATCAGTTTTTGATAAATATATTACGTCTATACATCGTATTTATTTTATATATTTTTATATATCACTTGAGGTTCCAACTGTAAATTAACGTTGTCTAATTTTCAGGCAACAATACGTTGAGCTGGCCTTTTAGGCACCATCATAGCATAGCAAGTCTGAGACATGAACTCAGTTACAACTTGTCTATAAAGGCACTGTATTATTACAATTACCATGTATTCATTTTTATTTTTAGTTCCTAAATTCGGTTTTTATTTGATTTTAATTTAATAATAATTTGATGGTAGTCTAATAAATATTTTTTACTTTACTTTAATTTTTTTTTATTGCTTCTAATAGTGTGTCATATCGGCAGGTTGAACGAGCAGCAAATCTCTCCGTGTCCGGACACCGCCGCAGTAAACATGTTGGGTGGCACAAGGCGCGTCACGCTAGACGTGCTCATGGCGTGCTGGGGCATCGGCACGTGGCTCGGCGTCAACGGCCTCTATGTGCAGCTGCCCCTGCTCGTGGAGCGCCTGCCCGAGGGCTGGGCGCTGCCCTCCTCCATGGTTCTGGCCGTGCAGCTCGCCAACATCGGCGTCTTGCTCTACGGCGTGCTTCGCAGGTTCAGTCCCAGTAGGTCAGACGCGCCGTACATCTACGGGCTGCTGACCGTGGGGACGCTCGCCCTGGTCGTGAACGCGTTCGTGTATGATCAGACTCTTGTGATCGGTGGGACTGATCGCTCCTTCGCTTTCTTAACATTGACTTTCTTCGCAGCGCTTGTGGGCTGCACCAGTTCTGTGCTGTTCTATCCGTACTTAAGACATTTCCGTGATGTATACCTAGCGACGTACTTAGTAGGGGAGGGGCTCAGTGGTTTCTTTCCTAGTATTTTGGCGTTAATCCAGGGCGTGGGCGGCGAGCCCGAGTGTATACCGTCTGCGGACAATTCCACGGTGGAGGCGCATTATCCGCCGCCGCTGTTCGACACTACAGTGTTTCTGTTATTGTTGGGTGCGTTGTCCGCGTCCAGTCTGGTCAGCTTCACCACTATTAACAACTACCGAGGATTCAACTCGGAGAAGGTGGATACAACCGCGGAGACCAAAGAGGAGGAGGTGACAACAGAGCAAAACTCGCTGCTGACTAAGCTCTGGGTAGGCGTGCTGGTGATGATGGCGATGCTGAACGCGCTGAACAACGGACTCTTGCCGTCGGTGCAGTCGTACTCGTGCATGCCGTACGGCACGCGTGCCTACCACCTGTCGGTGACGCTAGGCGCCATGGCCAACCCCGTGGCGTGCCTTGCCGGCGTGTGGCTGCGCCCCGTGGACTCCAAGGTACTGGGGGCCATGCTCGGGGTCTCCATCGTGCCTCTCTGCTACATCGTGGCTACGGCACTGCTCAGTCCGGTGCCACCGCTCATCGGTACCGTTGGCGGAGAATTTCTAATTGTAAGTATCTTTTCCTGATTAAAAGATTTGAAATGTAGCGTGACCCTGAGCAAATCATGTATACCTACTTATATTTTTACGTACGCCATGCAATGCTTTTGGACGGTTGACCCCGTGTTATCAAACGATCTGTAGTGAAATTTTAATCAAGAAACAAGTATACAAGATTACGGTTGGAAAAATGATGATTCGAGTAAGTTTACACACACTGCGTTTACGTACCTAGCGTCTTATATCCACTAAGGCCATGGAATCGAGTCTCAGTGGAATCGATCTTTTTAAACAATTGCCAACATGAATGTTGAATTATTTAATTATTTAAATGCTTAGGAAAGCTAAAATTGGCTTTAATATTACAAGAAACAACTAGTTGTAAATATTATTCAGTTTGCTGAGTTTACAATACAACAACCGTACGATGTAATCTGTGAGGATATCAGTGAAATCAGTTATGTCGTATCCACATCTATATCTATAGATTTACTCATTTCGTCCAATTGTAGGGTTTTAAGTATTTGGTTAAAGAAAAGACAGTTTTTATCCTTACACTGGCCACACTGGCGGCTTAAATTAGCCCAATTTAATATGGGGATATTTGATTTTGTGCTTGCCACACTAGTGGAAAAGATAAGGTGGCTCGGTCGGCGAAGCGGACGAGCTCACTTGATCCAGAGACAGCGCGCTGAGTGGTTGACTTGAAATAAGTTATGACTAAATGGATAATAAGTTTTGGAATCGGTTAATGTGGTTATTAACAAATAAGTTTGGATTAGAGATAAGTTTGGTTACAAATAAATAAGTTTTGAGGAGACTACTGGTTATTTCTGAGATACCCTACATCTCAGAAGTGGGATACATCCGTAAGTACACGCCTTCATTATATTTCTTTTATATACTCGTACATAACCAAATAGTAATTTAATATTCCACACAAATGTTATTTGTAATGAATAAATGACTTATAACGTCCATAAATTTAATTTTTGGTTACCGTTGGCAATCAATTTGCTGGGAGAAGCATTTCTATAACGTTCCATTGTGTAAGTTATCTTTTATTGTTGATCAAGATGTTAAGGTTTTCGCGCCACGAGGTTGCATTATGATATTTTAAAAATTAAATGTCAAGTTTGGCGTTTGAGTGCACGTTTGGCGTAGCGGTTAAAGCGGTCCCCTCGTCGCTTTCAACTATGCTGGTGTTGTGGGTTCGATCCCCACATGGGACAAATCTTTGTGTAATTCGCAAAGATTTGTTCTGACTCTGGGTGTGCTTTGTGTGTGTGAAATGTATGTTTGGGAACACCCCCGCAACACAGGAGTAATTACTAGTGCGGGCGTCGTTTTATTTTAAAAAACAAAAAAACAAAAACAAAGTTGTTCAGACCGCAACGGTTTTTCATCATGCGGCTGCAAATAGTTTATTTTATTTTATATACAATGATTTGAATAACCGGGGCTTAGATTAATTGTATCCAACTGTTTAGAATCAGATTATAATCAAACTAACTACCAGCTCTGATGGATATTGCTAGATTGGTTAAATTTCAAAAACATAATAGTAGTGTGAAGGTTTCAAAACCCAATGGAATTATGATGATTACTGGTTATGGTTGCTGGTTATGGTTACTGGTTACTGGTTATGATTACTGGTTATGATTGCTGGTTATGGTTACTGGTTATGATTACTGGTTATGATTGCTGGTTATGATTACTGGTTATGGTTACTGGTCATGGTTACTGGTTATGGTTACTGGTTATGATTACTGGTTATGATTACTAGTTATGATTACTGGTTATGATTACTGGTTATGATTACTGGTTATGGTTACTGGTTATGGTTACTGGTCATGGTTACTGGTTATGATTACTGGTTATGATTACTGGTTATGATTACTGGTTATGGTTACTGGTCATGGTTACTGGTTACTGGTTATGGTTATATATGGCCGGAGTCTTGATACTACTCGGCGTGAGCGCCCGAGCACCAGAGGAGCCGCAGCCGGGCGAGCGGACACCAGAGGAGCCGCAGCTGGGCTAGCGGACACCAGAGGAGCCGCAGCCGGGCGAGCGGACACCAGATAAGCCGCAGTCGCGAACGTAGCCACAGTCGCAGCCACAGCCGCAGCCACAGTCTGCGCCTGCTTGAGCGTTGTTCACGCTCCGCAGCGCTGCTGCGGGAACAGGAGCCAGTTCGTTGGGTGAAATTGTATCTGCAGAAGAAGCGCGGCATCGAGCAACGGCGGCGGAGTGAACACCGAGGAGCTGAGATGAGCTGCTAGCGGCGCAGTGGCAGTGAGCAGCTGGGTGGTCACAGCCGGACCTGCCCAGTGACAGAACGTGACGCTACGCGTGCGGATTATCAAGCTAAAAGGTCATGTAGCCTCACTTTTTCTTCTAAAGAATTAATTCAGATAATACAGTCAATTAAAGAGGTCTTTCCATCGCACCCTTCAAGCCTAAGCACAGTTCTAATCTACAAATAGTAATTTTAGTAGCAAAAATATTATTCCTGAGTTTAATCTGTCTGAAATAAATCAACGGATAGATATGTGGTTAAAAAAAAAGGTTAATGAATGCGCAGAGGTTTATGACTGGGATGAGAAGACGATTGATTTTATAGCAGGATTTACCGGAATTAAAAGCAAGCGAAAGACTACTATCGCCGCACACTGATTGCGACCATGGATTCATATTAAGGTTATAAAATCGCACACATACTATTGTTGTCTCTATCGGTCTAGTATATGAATGTTTGAGTGAAAAAACATGTTGATGTTCAGTTGTTATTCAACAGTGAAATACCTAGGATTTGTTGTTTGATAAGTCTGCCGATTTTCAACTAAATTTTGTTGCTATGGTAACAATGGCGAGATTTGTATGTGGAACAGGGATGTGTATTGTTCCACAGTCAGCTGCATATGCACTAGTCGACTAAAACTCTACTAAATATAGTTATTCTTATATCTTTAGGCATAATTCAGACTAAGAACTTACGACGCTGTTTTAACAGGCGGGCAGGCAACTAAAAGATATAAAAGATTTCACGTCGCGTTTTACGCCATCGGATTTTATAACATATGTAATAATATTTATATTTATACATATCTGCAATATGTGGGCCTGCTGGAAATATATTAAAGATTATCCATTAGCAATTTAAAATAATCATGATTTTAATGAACATAAAAGCTGATTTGGTTTATGTTGTAGCTTTTCAGGTCTATTTGCATTTATCTATACCTACAATTTGTCTATTATTTATCTTGGGCTAAATAGGCCATATAAACTGGATGCAACGAAACGACGCAGTGCTTTTGTGTTTACGTCACAGATTTCTGATAAATCTAAAGCTAACTAGCCGATGTGAGTTGAACCTAAGGATATAGCACGTCCTTATTCTAAAACACGATTCAATTTGGCGTCCGTATTCAGTTAGATTTTGATGACGATGTACAGTCGAATTCAAAATTGCCATGAGGTTTGCCAGCAGGAGAAATAGACCGACAGACATTCAAAGTTCCTTTGGGATTTATAATATCATTAGTTTCTTCTGTGATTGCACCCACGTAGTATGTCGATGATATGAAATTGCATTTAAACATTAGTACTATAAAATAATGTGAACAGTATCGTTTAACTCTTGATTGTGAGTGATTTCTTTATTTGAATAATAAAACAAAGTTTTAGAGAAGATACTGTGATATTTAGGGTATAGTGGTGGTATGTAACAAAATATATAATAATATTGCGCTTGTATCTGGTACATTGCATTTCTATTGAGACGGTGATAAGAGAATTGCATTGTTTTGCAACGTGGCATTCGTTATTTGTCTGATAATGGTTACTTTCTTCAGGTCTATTTGCGTTTAATCTTATTGATAGTTCGCTCTCGTTAAGTGTGGGCTGACGGATGGGCCAAGTCTCCTTTTTTTTGCTTCTGCGGTTCACTAGAGATACTGAAATGTGAATAATTTGCCTCGGCACAAGCTCGGATGACAGAGGTATTTATGACCATGCTGTTTTTATGCTGCAGATATATATCTTTCAACATATTTTTGTCTAAATTTGCTATAACGGTTGTCTTTGATTGTACATATTGTTATGAAAGTGCAAGGGTGACATGCACGATGTAATGACGTTACAATTTGGGTATTCGTAGATATTATGATAGATTAACTGGGTAAATGATTAGCAGTGCACAATGTAGAGATTGTTAACCCATGTTTAGGTTCAGAGAAAGTATTTAAATAGTATAATCAACGTAATGGGGTACGGGTGTGACATATGACACAAGCTAGTTGCAGTGATTGACATTGTCAATTGGGCCGAGAGCTATGCATTGTGAATGAATATTGTATCTGCGTAATTATTGTTATGCGTGTGGAGGGTTTCGGGTTCGAAGGCATTTGGCGATTATTGTTATTGCCCCGACTCAATGATAAATTGGCGGGACAGTTGAACGTTGACTATTCAAAGATAATGTGACATGTTGATACTAATGCTCGGCTCGGCATATGTGGCCGACTGTTGGTTTATAACGGCTCTTGAAAGTATGGGGTAATTGGGGACGTGATTAAAATCAATAACAGAATAAGATCGGCCTCACCATTTGAACATTTTAGCAGTCAATCGTTTGAGCATTTATTTGCGCTTTGTCACAATAGTTTAACACGAGTTTATACTGGTTCCTTTCGAATCTAAGTAGCTATTAATAGGTTGTTGTTCAAAGGAACAATCATTGTTTTAAACTAACTGTTTTTGTTTCTGTTATTCGTTTGGACTTTTGACTCATATGCCATGTGTACAGCTTGGTCGCTGAACGATTGTTTACATAAAAAAAAATATATAATTCAATTATATTTATTGGGAACGAAAGGATTCTGCGGCTGGATCTCGGACTCTTGTAGCAGTCGTGGGTGTCAGGAGGGGTTCGGTGCGGTTCAGTGCGTGCTCTCTGGTCGGTAGACTATGGTATGTGTCGAGTAATTCGCCATAAATAAAAAGGATGTGTTGCAATTACGGTTTATTACAACTTAGTTTAGTTTACGTACAATGGATTGATATGTTTTCGTGAGCTCGACCTTTTCTAGAAGTAAGTGGTATTAAAAAGGATTTTGATTGAAGATTGCAAGCTTTATATAATAAGAATTGACTGTTTGACAGTTATCAAGCATCTGTCAAATTGACTTAAGGGACTGGCCTTTTGGCCTATTACGTTTAGGGGAGCGTTGACACAGGCAATCTGAATGGCGTGAGTGGCGCCAACAGTATGTCATATCTCGGCTTGGTTCGGTGTCTCGCTGCACCCCTCCCGCATTTCCGAGTAGCTAAACGAATCATTGCCTCACTCCCCGTCAGAGAGTTGAGATAGATATTGTGATTTCCTTTAAGTTGTAATGTGGTGGTTGATGGATGAAAGTTAAATATGTTGATGGACATTATTGATGAAATAGAAAATTCATTACGGTTGCGAGGTTCCTTTGTTTCGAAAACTTGTAATGATCTGTTGTATGATGCTGAAGGGGTCGCATTTGTCTGACAGTTCAGGACTACGGATATTTGGATGCCTATAATTTTTGAAATGGGCAGAGTAAAAATGGTTTGAAATCGAAGGAACGTGGATAATCATGTTTTGGATTGGCTGTGCAAGATTTGTGGCATTGTGATGGAAGGTGTGAAGGATACAACCATGCTCGTTTTGTATGGGAGTTCCATACCGGTTTCATAATAACTTTGGCTAAAATTGTAATTTTATTAACATGTTGTTTGTTTGTTTCAGGTCAGGCAGTGGAAAAGTGTATCGGTTTTACGCGCTTTGACCTGAAATGAACAAATCACAATTGATTGATAATATCAATAAGTACATATTGATAGGCTGTGTTTATTATGTAATAAATTACCTATTTAGTAATGGTCATAGTCCAATTATTAATTGTTGAGTGCTGTTGTTACTTTCTTATAATTTGTAATAATATTTTCATCATCACTCTGAGTTCAGACTTACTTATTATTTGTAATCAATATTAATGTATGTTTATTTACATGTAAATTAAACAAAGGGGTTCGTTTTGCCGAGTGTAGGGTTTCACCAGATACGTGTATGAGGACATACACGCTGTCAGGATGGTCGAGTGTAGGGTTTTAAGTATTTGGTTAAAGAAAAGACAGTTTTTATCCTTACACTGGCCACACTGGCGGCTTAAATTAGCCCAATTTAATATGGGGATATTTGATTTTGTGCTTGCCACACTAGTGGAAAAGATAAGGTGGCTCGGTCGGCGAAGCGGACGAGCTCACTTGATCCAGAGACAGCGCGCTGAGTGGTTGACTTGAAATAAGTTATGACTAAATGGATAATAAGTTTTGGAATCGGTTAATGTGGTTATTAACAAATAAGTTTGGATTAGAGATAAGTTTGGTTACAAATAAATAAGTTTTGAGGAGACTACTGGTTATTTCTGAGATACCCTACACAATGTTCGAGAATTTCGTGAAATGGTTGCATTTCATGAAATGTTTTGCTGTCTAGTGGCATTATTATTCAATTTCAACGTTTCACTATTCGGTCATCGACCTCCAGCCGGCTCGTTGGGTGTTCATGTTACGATAAATGCGATTAAATCAAAAAAAAATATATTATTAATGATTACCTCATGGTTTACTGAATGTGATTATTCAAATGTGAAATTTAAATTTATTTCTTTTACTCGAGTTTATTTTGTAAATCCAGTCCTTGGCAAATATTTCGATATTCCTAAACTACCTACACTTGTCATGAAAGTGCTCATTGAGACAAATCCTATGAACCCAAACACGATGGGTTAATGTGTAAGATTTGGAGAACCCCATGATCTTACTTTTCTGAAAGTTCAAAATCCGTTCAAGCCGTTTTCGAGATTTTTCAGCCATTGTTCATATATATACCATTTATACATTATACATGGGGTGCATGAAAGGAGCCTCCCCGAGTGACGTACACAACAATTCCCTACGTCCGGCGCACCCTGGGCAATTCGCGAGTTCTTAAAAGCGAATTGGCTAATCCTTTCACCACGATGGCAAGTCAAAGCTTGAACACCTTACTGACTGTCCAAAATGCCTGCACAAGAGAGGCGCTCATGAACGCCTACGAGTCCCATAACAGTGGCTACTTATTGGACCAATAAAATTTGACTCAGCCATCGACACAACGAGAGAGAGATACATTATACATGGTGTCCCATAATTAATGTATAATCCATTACCTGCAGGTTGAGAGCATTATGGCAGATTGCAAAATGCAAAATTTGTTGAACAAAAGTATCACGGTTTTTTCTATATTTTTTTTTTGTTTAAAAAAAAGCAATTATTAATTTTCAAATACAAATTACTCGTATTCTTGCTAACCACCTCCAGCTAAGCTTAATTCGCTTATGTTAGGAGGAAGTTCGCGGTCAATGGTGCAATGGCCAGAATTCGAACCCTCTCGATGGTAAGACTGATGCCTTATCCATTGCGGCCACGGCAATTGAAACAAGAACAAAGCAAAAAAAAATATTTCCACTTTCAAATTTAATTGTTTAAAAAAAAAATAGAGACCTGTGGGCCCATCGCGAAAATGTTTCTTAAAATGGTATAAACATACCGTAGCTCTATTTAAAACTTTAAAATATTTTTGATTGTTTGGACCAAGACTCGTTAAATTCAATAAAAACATTGTACAAAAATTATCCGCGAAGAATCCAATTACTCTATTTAGTAGCGGGAAAACCATTTAAGACATAAATATAACATAAAAGCAATCTGCAATCTAGCTTTTTTTTAGTAGCAGATATCGTTATTCACACAAATTACTCTAAAAAAAATAGCGTTGAAGGAAGGAAAACCAAAATTTCACACTGTTTTAAAAAAAGCTTTTTTTACCTGATAAATATAAATACATTCACAACGTATAAAGTTTTCATTTTAAATTTTAATACTACAAGCAGATCGAATTGCAAGTCCTGAATATCGTGTTATTGTTATGTGAGCTCATGACTTGTATTGATCGAAATGGTTGTTTGCAGGTGCTGTGCTGGGTATTGGTGTCGGGCGTGATATCATACGCGCGCATGTGGGTGTACGGCTGGGCGAGGCGCGGCGGGGCCAAGGGCATGCGCGCGTGCGGCGCCCTCGGTCAGCTCGGCTCCGTCATCGGCTCCGGCTCCACCTTCTTCCTCGTCAACTACACGAATATCTTCGTGCAGCCTGACGTCTGCCCGCCTATTACCTCGTGATAATCACATCCCTACTTAATAGGCTTTGTTAATTTATCGATGGTCTGGTGGTTAGCGTATGTGAGTTCTCGGGTTCGATTCTCAGATCGGGCAAAGTGTTGTTGTAAATTTTCCTTTAGGCAATTCTCAATAGCAGCACGGAGTTAGAATTGTGCTCGGTGGATGGCGATAGCCTTAGCTCCTATCCCATGGGATCTAAACATAACAGGTGAAAGGTACCCTCTGCCACATACTTCTGGGTAACGTTATGTTTTGTAAAAGTTAAAGTTATAATATATAATGTTAAAGTTTATGTCATATTAATTGTTTTTATCGTCATAGTAATTTTAGAAACTCTTTAATTTTACGGCCATTGTTAAGATACTAAGATTAGACTAGACTAGTTTAATTTAAGATCCAATATTATTTCACGTGAAGAATATCCAGCAAAGAAAGGTTCTATTCTAGATTTTGTCTAGAAGAAACATAGCATCCAACGCCAATGGCAGCTGCTCCGAGGACATGAATATTTGCCGGCGTCCTGCGAAGTACCACTCCTCCCTCTCTTTCCAGAGTCTGAATGACTCTTTTTGCTGGCTATCTTTTCTCCATAACTGCATTCATGGCTGTGCGGATGACAACATGTTTTATATACTTGACTGAGCTCGAGTCAGCCGATATAACCTCGGGTTTAAGAGAACTCACGGCAAAGCCTGGGATTGGATGAATTCTAGTTCAGCTCCACGACGCAGCGACGTCAATCATGTAGGCTAGAAAAGCCATTTGTTCTGATTCTATTATTACGTAATATTGACTACTATCGATGAGTGTAAAACTATTTAATGATATCGGTGTAATAAATGGCTTTGGCAACTATGTACTTAATATATCAGAAATGGTTTTATCAATTAGACTATTTACTGTTATACGTTGCTAGAAATAACCTACTTATTATTTAAACGACAAAACAAAGGACTTTATACGTAGTTATCTAAATTGATATGAAATAATGACCGACCGAAGGTTCGGTTTCAGCTTCGGCAAGTTTTGGCCATAAAAGAAGATGTTCACATCCGTGGTGTAATGGCCAGAATTTGAACCCACGATCTCTCGATTGTAAAAACGATGCCTAATGCAATTTTGCGCCGCGGCCGCTTTAAAAAAAACATCACTATCTTTTTAAGACTGCTTTTCCACTGGATCGCTCCATTGATAAATAACGAATGACAAACGCCTTTATGTGTTTCTCGTGGTGTCACCCTGCGTGGGTGACACAGCAACAGTAAGTTAGTCCTGTCGTCGTTTGTTAAATTTCTCTGGCTTAGTCATTTCTATGGTCATTGGGTGGTTATAAATACCCAATCCATCAAAATATAATAAATTCGAAAGTGACTCTGTCAATCTCTCTGTTTGTCTTCACGTTTAAACTACTGCACCGACAATAATAAATATTGGTTTGAAGATAGTTAAAGATCTCATCTGATATTTATTTATTCGTTATTATAGATAGATACATCTCTGCCGAGCCCTTCATGGAGATGGTCCGCGCATACGGTCGTGGCTGTTATTCAAATTCAATTCAGGAGGCGCTTGAATACGTCAAAATAATACAAACAAATTATACAAATTACAATGATTTGAATAACCGGGACTTAGATTAATTTTAATCCAACTGTTTAGAATCAAATTAAAATCAATCCAAGTACCAGCTCCGATGGGTATAACATTATGAGAAGAGCTGGTGAGAAACTCAAATGAAATTAATTAAACATAATAATTATTATACATATAGACAAACAAGTCTTATGATGAACGCCTTACAGACCTTGACCTTACATCTCTTGAAAACCGCAGACTGAGAGGAAGTTTGATTGAAACCTATAAAATATTAAACAACTACTATGATGTTAATACAATTAAAGACATTTATGTAAGAAACCAAAACAAACACTTACGAGGCCATTCTTTAAGAATTTGTCAGACACTATCAAAACTAAATCCTTTGAAACACTTTCTACCAAATAGAGTTGCCATGAAATGGAACAGACTACCAGAACACGTTGTTATGGCACCCACAGTGAATACATTCAAAAATAGACTGGACAAATTCTCCAAATCACAAGACTCACACGCATCAGCTTAATAGCTGCTAGTGTGCTTCATATATAATAATAATAATAAATATTGAAAGTCACATAAAAAGAGCAGTGCATTTCCAAATACTACAATAATTTAATGTAGTCTAAAATACTGTAATAAGCTTTTTGAGATGATCTGATTTTAATATATTTCTTAAATTTACCTATCGATAATTCTACTGCATCTAATGGAAGTTTATTGTAGAAGCGTATATTGACACAGCACGTCAGTGGGCATAGCCAGTTTGTTTTTGTTAGGCCACAGATTCATTACAGTCGCTTTTAAATGACTCTGTCTGCACCTTCCTAATGTTAATGCATGGAGATGTAGTTATCTAAGAAAGTAGAATGTTGATCTACTGATTATCTAATGGTTTAAGCAATGCATCTCATTTTCGCCGCATCATGATCAATTTACTTTTAAAAGTCCTAAAAACTAGCTGTCACTCGCAACTTGGTTTGTGTACTTTTGTATTGCTTTTGTACTCTTTCTAGTGCATATGAACCTTGAATTGGTATAAAATTGTTACAGTAGTTGCTTTTTAAAAACGTTTCTGAAAGATTGTTATCGTGTACTATTTATCGGTTTCAACGACATCACATTATGTCAAATTACACAATGATGCATGACGGGCAGTAATAGAGCTCGTTGATTGCTTAATACACATGAGAAACATTGAGTTGTCATTATTTTGGTAAATAATTCTTAAGGAGGATGATTTTTTGAAAATATTTAGAAAATAATTGTATTAGACTAGCGTTATGAACGCTGTACACAAGGTTCACGTATTAGTTTTAGTGCTTCTTTTAATGCACATCTCTACGTCTTTTCAGGCTTGGTAGAAAAGTTCACGAAACCGAGTCGTTTATTTGTCTTTAACTGCTTTTTGTCTCTCGCAGTTGGTACTGGGTTGAAAATTTAAAAATTCAAAATTCTAATCATTTATTTCATAGGTCCCAGGAGGCGCTTAAACACGTCAAAACATTACAAAAAATGATATAAGAAAGTTGTAGAGGTCAGTACATTAAATTCATAATGATGAGAAATATCTTCGAAATGGCACGCTCGTATACATATGCTACCAGGATTCTACATAATAC
Source organism: Hypena proboscidalis (assembly GCA_905147285.1). Lineage (NCBI taxonomy): Eukaryota > Metazoa > Arthropoda > Insecta > Lepidoptera > Erebidae > Hypena > Hypena proboscidalis. The sequence goes on along the minus strand of LR990132.1, from coordinate 22,719,105 downwards.
CACATGTTACGAAACATGGCAGGCTTAAGCGGGCGCGTTCTTTGTTAAGAGTAGAATCCGAGCGCCGTGTTTTCATCTAACGTAATATGGGTTTAGTTATGGTTTAGATATGATTTGTCTATTAAAATAGATAAAAAAATAATAATTTATAAGTTAAACCCCAATTGTTCCGCCTTAAATGAAAACTTTGAAACGTTTCTTGGGGCAACATAAAGACTTTCACTTATCTGCCCTTAGTTCATAAATATGTGGGTGAGTTTATTTAGTACCATTATACAGAGACGGCCACCGGTGCACGCCGGCCGAACAACAAGACCAAACACACGACAAGATGGACGTGATTAATTTCATCGTACATTACTTCATCACCAAAGACCTGCACATGATGACTGCTTTCATTTGCTGGCCGCCTGGTAATTCTCTAACATTTATGTATGTTGGCAGCATAGAAATCTTAATAACTAGTCAATAGAAATGCTATCGATATCGACTATCTTTTACAACAGGGACGCATGTCGCCGTTTTTCAAATACCACTTTTTGTATTCCTGCAAACAAAATTATTCTTTTTGGCGATGACATTAAGACGACAATTCCTCAACTCGCACTTGTGTTCGATTAGACTCATGCGCTTGTATTCCTGCAAACAAAATTATTCTTTTTGCGATGACATTAAGACGACAATTCCTCAACTCGCACTTGTGTTTGACTAGACAGATGCGCGGCGACAAGGTCACGCGTCTTTGACATTTCTATTGCCTTATTATTAAGATTTCTATGGTTGGCAGTTATATATTTCTACGTAGCAAGTAGATATAGCGTTAAATTAGGTTAAAGTATGAGAACTACTGTCATTATTTCGTTGCTTGCGACCACGGCCGGTGTAATCTGTCTGCCGAAACGTCAAGCCTTAAAGGTAAATTATGCATGATCGCGTTTATTCCCGTTAGCTTTTACTTAATCATGCAGTTTAAAAGTTAATTATTTCGTTCATTGTTATAACATATTTCGGGTATACCTACAACAATTTTCTTCAAATAAATTAATTATTCATAATTATTATATTCATGATCTTAAATCTCCTCCTTATGTTATTATCGTCCGTAGGTGAGATATCTGCGCTGTGGCGAAGCGCCAACGAGGCAGGGCTGCGGGTGACGGTGTACTCGGACCTGCACCAGCCGCCGGCAATGATGCCGTACGCCAGGCACCGCGAGGCCATGGTGGTGGACATTCAGTGCGACGGCGCTGCCTACCTTCTGCAGAATGTAATGAACATGAACATAATATCGCCTGTATTACCCAAAAGGGTGTGCCAGAGCTGTTACAGCTGTATAACACCTACATTTTAGTTATGTTTATATGTCATGAGACAGGGGGTGAATCTATCACTCTACCGGGTACGTAATGTACAATCTCAGACTCTACGCTGCTACGGAGAATTTTTAGCAAATGTTTCAAGAAATATTAAGTTCGTACTAAGAAACAGTTAAAAAAAAATAGGACCGGCATGATTTGAACCTGTGACCTTCTGATACGGTCGCCTCTTGCCAGGACCCTAAATTTCTCAACTGTATGTTACGTCATTTCGACTGTCCGGTGTGCAGAAGGTCGCAGGTTCAAATCCTGCCGGTTCAATATCTTTTTCAACTGTTTCTTAGTATAATTTGCTAAGCATAGCAAAATGCTATAAAAATAATCAATAATATTAAGTTTGATTATTAACTTTAAATTTCTATTTGAAATGCAGACTTTAATGGTTGATCCATCAATATACTCCTTGCATTTTGCACGGTACAGGCATCTTCCGTGCACGCTTTCAACTACCGTCACGTGTGGCTGCTCCTCCACAACTCCTCATACGACAGAACTATCATAGAAGACACTTTGGAAGACTACAAGATCCTGCCAGACTCCGACGTAGTCTGGTCCACTTCTGATAGCCTGATTGACTTGTACCGATTGAAGATGAACACTCCTTATCTTTTATTGAACCTTGGCTTAAATTGGACGTCTTCTAAACAAGAGCTGGTGGCGCTTTGGGGAGCTTTGCCAAGGACTGCAGCCAGGAGGAAGAATCTGAGAAACATGTCGCTAAACGCTACCTCTTTGGTGAGAGACATATTAATCTTAATATGAATTACTATAAAAATGCTGCTTACAATGCCGGTAATTAATCCTCCACTCTGATATAACTTCCAATGGTTTTTCACTTATTCGAAATTTAAGGGATATTAATTTAGGCAGCTTCTGCCAACGGATGCTGCAGCCACTTGCCTGCCAGTAGAACTCTCGTTTCCACTTAAGGTGATGCTACCACGACAAATCCCCGGTTGTATTGATGCATATGTCTGTGACGTGATAATATGGCGTTGCAGATAACCCGTCCGGAGCTGTTCCATGACTGGGAAGACACGTCCACTCGCCAGTTCGACACATTCCCCAAGCTCACGTACTGGTTGATGCGTCTCGTCGAACAGGACTTGAACATGCGGTTAGTAGTGATAATTTATTTACCGTTTAAATATAAGGGCGCTTCCGCGTGTAAAAAAAATAGTGGGATTGTCTTGTTCCGCCTGCTTCTTAAGTTAATAATAAATTTGTATGATGCAGCTACAACCTGCATCAAGTGGCGTTCTATGGCGTGTGGGTGACGGACCACAACGGCACATTCGACGGGCTGATGGGGCTGGTGCAGCGCGGTCAGGCCGAGGTCGGATTCGCCACCATGTTCATGAGGTTCGACCGCATGGACGCCGTGCACTTCATCGCTGAAAGCTATCCTCTCACGTACGTATAATTTTATCATAAATGTCCGTCACCTGAGCACGGGCATCTTTTTATGATGAGAAGGGTTACACAAACCCTCGAACACATTGTAACATGCCCTTTCAGATACGCAGATTTCCTCATGATTGTTCCCTTTACGGTTATCAGGTGATGAATGGTTCGGAATTTCTTCATAAATACAGACTGTTTACTAAAGAGTACTTGTGTCTTTCGTTTGTTTCTTTCAGTGTCGCCATCATATACCGGCAGCCATCTCGTTCTTCGGTTTCTAACGTGTTCCTGGCACCGTTCAGCAGCGGCGTGTGGATAGTCATCGGGCTGATGGCTTTAAGCGCCGCCCTACTGCTCATGCTCATCAAGAGAATTCGGGAGACCACGCACTGCCAGTCGCCGGGACTGCTCGCGTTCATGACCTTCCCTGACACTTTTACGTTTGCACTTGCCAGTATGTGTCAGCAAGGTACACTCAACTTTCACTGGGAAGAGAACAGAGTATTTGTTGTTCCGTTTTCTGACGTCTTATCGTGCAAAATTTGCCTTGCTGTAGATTTAAGGGACGATTGAAACATGAACTTTTCTCACCACCAACTCTCCTGGATGTTAATTGTTTTAATTGCCTCTTGTAGGATACCACACAAATCCAGCAGTATCATCGATCCGCGTTGTGATGTTTAGTACGCTGCTGTCCGCTTTGTTCTTGTTCACGGCGTACTCCGCCAAGATTGTGGCGTTGCTGCAGATGCCCAGCGAAGCCATCAAGACCATCGAAGACCTCACCAAGTCACCGCTCACCGTCGGAGTCCACGACTCCTCCTATAAGACCGTTTATTTTAAAGTAAGTGTAAATTAAATTTAAATATGTGTAAAAATGGGTGTAAATGGCCATTTTATTGGTGATTATTCAGTGTTGGTTAATTGCATATACTAAAGTAAGTTTTATTAAGAACAAAACTACAACTCATGATAATGACGCTATTTAAAAGTTCAAGTTTGTTCTTGCAGATGTTAGATAAAGCAAGTCGATTATTCTTTCTAAAAATAAAACAATTTAAATAATTTAGTACTATTCGCATGTTAGGAATCGAAGGACCCTCGCACGCAGGCGCTGTACCGTCGCAAGATCGTGCCTCATGGTGAACGTGCCTACTATGGAGTTAATGAGGGGATCGCACTTGTCAAAAGTGGCCTGTTCGCTTTTCAGGTAGGAGAATACTTGGACATTTTATTAATTCCCTTGTACACCCTTGGAAGGCACATTAAGCCGTTGGTCCTGTGCCTGATCTCTTTCTGACCACGTCGGTCGATCGGCTTATCAATTATCTATGATGGAATAAAGAGTGCTCTTGTGTTTTGCGCAGGCGCTTTTTCTGATAGAAATCTGATAAGTCAAGACTGGCCGCCCGCAGCGCCGTGGCCGATATCTGACTAGCAGGGCATTATTTTTATGATATTGCAATAGGTATACGACAACTTTTCGCTATGCAGGTAGAGCGCAGCGCCGGTTACGACGTGATTACGAAAACGTTCACAGAGCGAGAAAAATGTTCCTTAGACCAGCTGGAGGCGTTTAAGCTGCCCATGTCCGCCGTTCCTATGAAGAAGTACTCTGGGTACAGGGAACTGTTCGCTACAAGGTAAATAAATATACCTTTTACTAAACAGTGATTCGTGGGGTTTCTCGGGCGCAAGCTAACTCAACGAAGAAGAGATATATTTTTTTTAACTTTTTTTGCAATGGAACAATTGGGTACAATGATTTAATAAAAACGCATTAATGGGTAGGTTGCGTTGGCTGCGGGAGGTGGGTCTGATGACGCAGTTGCGCCACAAGTGGCTGGTAGCGTGGCCGCGGTGCGATGGCGTCAGTGGAGATTTTGTCAGCATCGGCATCAAAGACGTCTGGCCGGCAATACAGGTACGTTGCAAAATATACAGGGTGCCCTGGCAACTGCGGTAGAGCTCAGATTTTAAACAGGATAACTTTTGCAGTTCCGTCCGTACTTAGTACTCACCTTATTAAAAAGTAGCTTAATGTTAATCTTGGCTATAAGCTATCGTTGTCTCCATTAAAGTCCATTTAGTTAGTAGTTTTTGCCTGAAAGAACAACAAATACCCCCCCATTACAAACATTTACATTTAAAACACTCGAAAATAAATCAAAAATGGTAGAACATACTGAATTCTTCTGATCTGCTAAGGATTTTCTATCTAAGAATTTAGCTTTACTGTAATTTTCAGGATACTGTAATCTATTTTTAAATCACCTGGGCAGTCTATCAGTTATTAATTTATGTGTAGGTGCTAGGCGTGGGTGCAGCTCTGTCAGTAGTTATTCTCCTGGCGGAGTTGATGAGCCACGCGCTGAAGAGCAGGGCGTGCGAGTGCCCGAGGCTGCTGCGGCGGTACTCCGTTGCTGCTACAACCAGGGTTGCCAAGCCGTGGACGTAGTGCCAATCGAAGTACCTGCGCTATAATAATGACAAGTACATACTACATCATATTGTATATCTACACCGATGTATGTGTTTTCTTCATGCACTGAATTTTACATTGAAGTAATTGTTGTATTGATATTTACAGATTTACATACCAGATGCATCTTGCACTCATGCACTTAATCACTGAACAAGGAAGATCAATTTAAAGTTTCGATGGCTAGTGGTGTCTTGGTGCTGGAAAAAGATGCAATAATGAAGATCACGATGAGAAGCACGCGGCCGAGAGCCCACCGAATGCCGGTGAATAACTGTGGTCCTGAAAATGCCGATAGTTGACGCCACCTATCCTTTGTTTCATTCAATATTTTAAAATAATTTACGCAATAACTGCTACTATGGACTTTTATTATCCTAGTCTAACCGTCCTTTACTACTCGTACTCTCTTGAAAATCACACAGAATATTCCCATCCGTCATTTCTCACAAATTATGTTCAATTACACGAATGGTAAACCATTTCTAATACAATTACTTAGCGAGCTAAAGCCCATGCTGCATTTCTGAAGAAGTACAGGAATTTAGTCAGTGCTAATAGCTTGATTTGATTGCTGCTCAAACAACGGCTCGGCTTTTAAATTGTAGTCATTTTCATAAACGTTAAGGAGTATAGTTATGTTGTTGAAAGCCAAAAAAAAGAAGCGTTTTCCAGTACTGAATTAATTAACATGTGAAACTAATAAACATAATATTTTTGTTAATTCTGTTGTGAAATATTTGCATAAATTCAATTAAGGTAAAACCTCTTTTTATTAACCGACTGCGTCAGAAGGAGGGTTATGTTTTTCGAGCGTATGTATGTATGTATGTATGTATGTATGTATGTATGTATGTATGTATGTATGTATGTATGTATGTATGTCTATTTCTTTGGCACGCCCTACAGCCCAAACGGCTAGACGGATTTTGACAAATGAGGTGTCGTTGAATTCGTCGAAACAGTGATAGTGACATAGGCTATATAAATTTTCAAAATGGCGCCGGCAAATGAAAAAAAAGGGGGGGGGGGGATGGATTTTCTTTTCATCATAGTAATATGGGTATCAAATAAAAGGCCATGAAAAGACCATTTCAAAAATATATACTTCTTATCACATTTATATTACTGATTAAACACAATTTACCAATTTATATATCGGCACGCTCGCGCGCTCGAAGTGGGTGGAAGTTAGTTTGTATGTTCGCTCACGCTAATCTTGGAAACTGCCGGTCGAATTTGAATAATTGTTTTTGCATTTGATAGTTTAACTCACGATTAAGGCTTATTGATCTCAAAGAGATTTGATTTCTACAAATTAATAGATAATATAAAAAAACATGTCGGTTATAAAGAACTAAAAAGAGTGAAATAAAAAATAATTATTTAAAAAACAAAAAAACCCGACTGCTTAAAAAAAAGAACTGAAAAGATAAAAACAAGTAGATAACATTAAATTCATTAACAACAAATAAAACATGTCAAACTAAATTCTTTATGATGTTGCAGGCGGGGACAAACAATACTTTGTTACTACTATATAACTTCGTTTGTCACCGCTTGCAACATCATAAAGAATTTAGTTTGACATGTTTTATTTGTTGTTAATGAATTTAATGTTATCTACTTGTTTTTATCTTTTCAGTTCTTTTTTTTAAGCAGTCGGGTTTTTTTGTTTTTTAATTTTACATGAGTTGATTGTCGAATTCTTAGGGAATTCGTTTGATAAGAACGTTACTTATTAGTTACTAGCTTTAGCCCGCGACGTCGCTCGTCCGCGTGGAATTTGTAAAGTAAAGTAAAGTAAAGTAAATCTTTATTTGGACGAATATGGTTATGGTTATGGTTAAATTAATTACAACGAATCATCATATTCTGCCAATCAAGGCGTGCAAATATTTATACATAAAATTGAAATTATTATTATTATTAACAAGCTACACAAAACAATGTCAGCCTCTTCAACATGCAGTTTTTCCTAACGTAATAAATGATTGAATTAAGTAGTAGCTGCTTCCGCGCTTTGACCCGTGTTCAACCTTACTGCTCCGCTCCCGTGACTCCCATGACTCCCGTGGAGTTTAGGGATATGTTAAATGTCCTAAGACCTTTAGTGAGAGTTAGACTATTAAACACGAAAAGAATTATTGAAACTCGACCAGTTCTTCTTGAGAGTAGCGCTAAAAAATAAAAACTGTATTTTAGGCAAAGGTATCATGCAAATAACTATACTAGCTTAAAAAACATTGTTATTTTGACATTTAAAACAGACACTTCCATTTGATTTATTTGTATTGATTACCCTTAATTATTTGGAATTTGAGAGTGATTTGTACTTGCGTAGCGCACTATAATACTTCCTGTTTAGTGTCACGTGCCCGATTGGATGAACAGACACTGTTACATTAACGGTAAAACCTTCTCCTTAAATGCCTTCAGTTAAGTTCAGTTATAATGAGTGGCAGGAAAGTTAATAATTTAAATTGTAAGTTGACACTTAACGTCATTGACTATCGACATTTCTGAACGAGTGACAAGTCTGCTCGTTATCATGAATCTCATCAACTTTGTAGTTACCTACTTCGTTACCAAAAACCTGCACATGATGACTGCTTTCATTTGCTGGCCGCCTGGTAAGGACATGATCTCAACACTTGTTATTAATCATTTATATTTTCACGTAGTCTAGTCAATTAAATGATTACCTCTTACCGGTTTTTAGACGAGATATCAAACCTATGGCGTGCTGCCAATGCCATGGGGCTGCGGCTAACGGTGTATTCCAACCTGTACCGACCTCCAAAAATGATGCCGTACGCGAGACATCGCGAGGGTATGATGGTGGACATGCAGTGCGATGGTGTGAGCCATGTTTTGCAAAACGTACGTACAAGTTATACCTTTCGGTAAATCGTAGTTAATCGTAGGTAGGTAAGCTCTAGAAGAAGATTGCTGAAATCAGATTTGTCAAGAAGCCAGAAATAATACAATTTAAGTCATTAGTATTCTTTGTGGTTCTTGATTTTTGCATAATACATACCAATATACCAATATTTTACAGGCATCGTCCGAACGAGCTCTCAACTACCGTCATTCGTGGCTCCTTATTCACAACTCCTCATATGGCAGACATATCATTGAAGATGCTCTAGAAGACTTTGAGATACTCCCCGACGCTGACGTGGTCTGGGCGGCCCCTGATGGCTTGACCGACGTGTACCGAGTTAAAGATAAGCAACCGCTTCTTCTGACCAGGTTTGGTGTGGCCAGGAATTGTACGAAGGAGGAATTAATGCAGTTGTGGGGTATTTTGCCGACAACTCCAAAAAGAAGGAAAGATTTAAAGAACATCATGATCCCGGCGATCTCCGCGGTACGTGAACATCTATTCATATAGACTTGGCAAAAAACGTAAACAATAATGGCTGAGGAAAAAAATAGTGATGTGAATCATTTAATGAACTGTTATGAACTACTCAAAATGGCGCTTCAACATTCATTCAGTGAATGATATTAATTAATTAAAAGTCGCTAAAGTCGGTTAAAAATGGACTTTGATTTAGTTATGTGTCGTTTGCGATTGAACGAATCTAAAGAACCGAGTCGCGCGAACCGCACAGTCGAATGGGTCACTTTAGTTGTAGAAAAGGATTCATTCGTTACGATTCGTTATTCACGATAAATAAATGAAATAAAATTTAATTTAATTTAAGTTCAGCTTTCAATAAATTTAGAATGTTTTAAACAATTTTAATTCATCATCACTGACAAAAACGTAAATCAATCCCAATCGTTCTTTCGTTCACTTGTTCCCATCCCTTAAAAACAAATGTCAAACTTCCATGTTGTTGATTAATCTGTGGTTTGAAATCTTCTTGGAATAACGAAATTTGCAAAAATAATACATTTGCACAGTGAATTTACAATGAATATATGTGAATATTAGTGTGTTGGTGTGTGAACTAGTTAATACAACTCAATGTGGTAACGTACAGTGTGTTATTCTTTCGCAATATCGTAATTTGTAATTTGGGGGGGGGGTTGTTTACTGTTTTTGCCAAGTCTATATGAATCGACTATAGATACTACCGTCATTTTCTCAATTTTTATGAAGTATGAATATGCTTGTATTTAAATATACTGTTAATTCCTATTAGTTGGTTATGGTTTCAGTTATCCACGCCGCAGTTTACAAAGGGCTGGTACGATGTGACCTCGCGGCACGTTGACCCACTGCCTAAGTTCTCTTACCCATTACTGCTGCTACTTCGAGAGGATCTCAACATGCGGTTAGTGTATTCTAATAGATATAAGCAAATGACGTTTAGAGCTTTCATAAGTAAATCACGACTCTCGAATGTCCGATAGTTTAGTCGGGCCCTAACCATTACGGACATTGTACCGATTTATCTGCCTATTTTTCCTAGGTAGGTAGGTAGTTATTGCCGCGTTTTGGGTTCTACAACCCAGTAGTAGAGGTCTGATGGTAGTCGTACTACGAAAAAATACTAATATTCCATTAAATTGGCTAGACTTAAAGCTGCTATTTAAGTTATTAGGAAAATGCTTCGAGGCATTCAAGTTATTTTGTGCAGTTACAACATGCGACAGCTGGACCTGTACGGCACGAGGATGGCGAATGGCTCGTTCGACGGTCTGGTGGGTGTGCTGCAGCGGCGCCAGGCTGAGGTCGGCATCACGTCCATGTTCATGCGGCAGGACCGCATGGACGTCGCGCACTACTTCAGCGAGACCACAGCTTTTACGTGCGTATTCTTACCACAATAGTACTCTTTTCTCCTACTGACATTCAAAAAAAGGCGGTATACACTTCGTCTGTAATTGTCTTATTATATTGGTTATAAATCTAATTGGTTTTTGATTGGTCATTTTTCAGTGTGGATCCCTTTTAAGTTGTATGAAAATACCAACTGGAAAAAGGGTGTTGTCTTAACTATTGTGTGTCTATGCTCTTCTTTATTTCAGTCTCGCAATAATATTCCGCCAGCCGGCTCGCTCCACGGTGTCCAACGTGTTCTTAGCTCCATTCACTACCGCGGTGTGGACAGCCTTCGGTCTGGTGGCGTTGCTGGCCGCCGCATTGCTCATGCTGCTAAAGACCGTGTTGCAGACCTGGGGCATCAGGCAGCAGGAGTCACGGCAGCTGCTGTCCTCGCTGACGTTCCTTGATACGTGCACTTTTGCGGTTGGGAGCTTATGTCAGCAAGGTACAGTACAGGCGTTGACTCATGATTGGCTTGATATGTTACGGATGTATTAATCTAACCGATGGTTATTTTCATATCAGGCTTTCACCTAACCCCACCAGTGTCGTCAATTCGCGTGGTGATGTTCAGCACCCTGCTGTCTGCTCTGTTCGTGTTCACGGCGTACTCCGCCAAGATTGTGGCGTTGCTGCAGATGCCCAGCGACGCCATCCGGACCATTGACGACCTCACCCGCTCTCGGCTTACCGTGGGCGTCCGGGAATCTGTCTATAAGAAAGTTTACTTTATTGTAAGTATATTAGCATAAAAACTTATTTATAACCGACATTTTTATTTTTTTATTTTTTTTTGTCTGATAAAGTATACTTGACATGTGGTTCCATTTTTATCAGGTCACGATTTGATGATGGGATCCTAGAGAATACGAGGGCAACCCTCAAATTTTAAGGTTTCTATATTGTTCTTCGTATATTACCAAAAACTACTCGGATATAGGTCAGCATTTCATGTTGCTGAGCTCATATTGGAAGGTTCTTTAAATAAAGACATCTTAAGGCCGTTTATTGTATTATTTCAAGTTATACACGGATGAGACGAGACGTTGAATATTACTTGAGTATTTCTTACTTTTGCATTTATGTAATTGCAGTCGGTTTTTTATTTTGTAAGATTATTATTATATGCCAGTCCAGTGGTTATCCTAGAGCTGAGGTGTGCGAAGTCGAAAACTTTGGGATGGATTAATTAGATCCAAAACTTTTCTAGGTGCGCCACTTAATAACTTTCGTTAGATTCATTTTATACTAAGAAACAGTTGAAGATATGGGACCGGCAGGATTGGAACCTGCGACCTGCGACTGTACACCGGGCAGCCGCTTTAGCTAAGCCGCAGTCCCATATCTTTTTCAACTGTTTCTTAGTATAATTTGCTAAGCATAGCTAAATGCGATAAGAATAATTAATTAGAAGATTCATTTTATTCTTTTACACGAGTAAATTAATTAGCTATGATGATGTTATATTAGGAGACAAATGACAAGTCGACGCAGGAGCTTTACCGTCGCAAGATCGTTCCCCAGGGCGAGGGAGCTTTCCACGACATCGACAAGGGGATCGAATTCGTCAGGACCTCGATGTATGCTTTCCAGGTAGCTTGATTTTGATAGATTACTGATATGCCATGCACTGACTTCCTTTGTTGATACTAAGTGAGACTAAAAATGTTTACTTCGAAAACATTAGTACCTATCGTCAAAGGACAGTAGAGCTTTTGATGTTAAAGATAGATTTTATCTGTAGGTGGAGCGCAGTGCCGGTTATGACGTGATCTCCAAGACGTTCACGGAGCGAGAGAAGTGCTCATTGCACGAACTGGAAGCGTTCAAGATGCCCATGACGGCTATACCCATGAAGAAGTACTCAGGCTATAGGGAGCTATTCGCTTCAAGGTATTTAATGACTGTCTGTGCACTTCTGATTGACTATTTTAAAGCATTTTACTATGTTTATTGCTTTGGGACAGGAGGGACTTGAACCTGCGACCGTTCAAGTCCATTCAAGTCCAGCCAGTCCCATTATTTTTCAATCGTTTTTGAATATGTTCTTACTACATTCGTTAATCCAAACGAAAGTGGAATACACCTTGGTGGAAAGTCCAGGCAACCAACGGTGCATTTCTCTTACTACACAGTGCTTAAAATAAAGTTATTCGAAAAAGATATAATTATTTAGGTTTTTTTTTGCTTCAATCGATCGTTTTACGTAGTACTTTTTTAATTTACTTTGTCCTGCATACAAAGGAATCAAAAACGAACTCAAAGGATTTTTGTAATAAAATCGCATGCTGAATTTACTGTTCCTTTGTTAAGGATGCGCTGGCTGCGCGAGGTGGGGTTGATGGACCAGTCTCGTCGCAAGTGGATGGCAGCCAAGCCCAAGTGCGAGGCCAAGACCGGGGGCTTCGTCAGCATTGGCATCACTGACGTCTTGCCCGCTATTCAGGTATCTGTCAACTCCCTTTCTCTACATGGTATAAAACGAAAACATTTCCTATTGCATGTCTGAAGCTGAATCGGACCTGAATTGAAAAATGGCAGAATGAGTTCGTCCCAATTTCACCATTCTCTTAACATTAGTCCCTAGGAATCGGGCTATTGCTGTCAGTGATGCTGTTGTGTGCAGAGTTGTTCACACATGCCATCATGAAGAATATCCACAAGTATCCCCTTCGACAGAGGCAATACTCCGATGCTATGACTGCCAGAATCGTCAAGGGCTTGAAGTAATTTGAAGGTAAAGTTTTTGTTGCCATTTAACCAACCATTTGCCAATGTTGACATTGAAAGGGAGCGTAGGGCATTATCGGTCCGAGGTAATATGTTGGCCCGAAGATTCGCTCGTAGTAGTGACCAAGTAAAAATAACACTTTTTAAGGCATATTGCCAAGGGTTCTACACGGGAAGTCTTTGGGTTGACTATACTAAAAGATCGATGGATGTACTGCGCGTCCAATATAATAATATTTTTAGAATGCTGTTGAGGCTGCCACGGCGATGCAGCGCGTCCGGCATGTTTGCGCAAAATCACACGGACGGTTTTCACGCCGTCATTCGCAAAAAGACTGCCTCGCTTTTGTTGCGATTACGGGCCAGCAACAACAGCATTCTCAAAACTGTGGCGGAGACGATGGATTCTCCGATTTTAATACATCTTGTTAGAAGGACTATCAACGGCAACTTCTCCATTGAGTGTCCTTCTAAAAAGAAAATACCAAATAGGAAAATGTAACTAACACTAGCATGTAAGATTTGTAAACTAACCCAATGGATTTTAGTTGTCCGAAATAAAGAATTTTATTATTATTATTATTATTAACCGTCTGCACTCCATGTATATGTAAAAAAAATACAGCATTATCTTTATTTTATTGCTAACATAATCATAAGTGGGTAAAATTAATTATCTGGTATTTATTTACAGATCGTAACTAATTATAGCACTTCAGCACTGCACAAAATTAAATGTACTAGGGTACAGTCAGCTTCCCTATCGCGTATCAGGCGATAGCACCAAGCGCGGACGACATGAGCTAGAACAACTGCACGGCGAGCAGCACAGCGACGGTGAGCAGCAGCGCGCCGCACAGCACGCGGTCCGCCAGCACGCTCGCCGCCGCCCACGCGCCGCTCTCCGACGTCGAACACTCCTCCTGTATATATTGTCACATATAGTCAAAAATACACAATATGGAACATTTTATGATGCTTTTATTTACATATTACGATATTCAACGCAGATCATTTGAGGCTCTAATAAAATTAATTTCCCCATAAACCAGAGTTTGTAATATTTCATCAAATTTTAACTTTTCTAAGCTTTTAATAAACTTTTAATAAACAAATTCTACGTGCCACAGATAATATATTACAGTACCTATACGTTCCCAGCGCCTTATCCACTTCGGCCCTGGAATCGAGTCCCAGTGGACTTGATCCTATGGCAAATAGAGTTTCTCAAACTGTACACCCTAAAGGGAATTTATTTTAATCTGTATTTTAGTGGATACTTGATGGCGTGAAATTTAATTAGAAAATGTATACGAGAAATGTCTAAGACCCCATGCACCTAGCGCGGCCGTATTTTCTTTAAACGTAATAAAAGTAAATAGGTACGTACAGGAGAAGGCGTTAGCCTGCAAACATTGGACAGGCTGGAGAGTGCAGTCCTGAGGAAGCGAGGCGGCGGCGCCGAGCAGCGAGCCACGCGCCGCACCAGCGCCGCGCACGCGCTGCACGCCGCGCCGCACACGCACACGCAGCACATCACTGACATCACGCGAGGGCACGACGACGCACCTGGCAGTCGGAGTAAGGCCGTGATCAACCTGGGAAGGAATTTATTCAAGCACTTTATCGGGGGGAGGGGCGCTTTCGGTGTTCACGTCGACCTCCATGGGTTTATTATTATTATTCTATTTAAATCGTGTTTTTCCCTCCATAAATAAAAATGGTGAACACCAACGTGCTGATAATTAATATATCACAAACTTCAGTCCAAATCAATGATCATAAATCACAGTAAGCCGTAAATAACAGGCAACCCTTATTGTCTACACCGTAAGAACAAAGAAGGTAATGTAGCTTACGTTTGTATTTATATTGAATATCCCCTGTAAAAGACATCAACGTGCTGTCTCAAAAACATACTGAAAGATGCGTAAACGACATTTTGCACTCTCTTTTATATCTTTATTTAACTACTTTGCTTTTGTACGGCTAGTTGACAAAATTAATTCGTTGAACAATATTGAACATTAGGCGTCTGGTTTGTATTTTAAAAGAGTACTCACCATAGCGCCGCAGTAAACGATGTACAAGCAGCCAGCGCGTGTCGTTGGTCAGGAGGCAGGGCGACCGCGGCCACCAGCATGAGGGCCGTGGCTACCAGCACGGTGGTGGCGGCCACGGCGTGGGCCGGGGCGCGCCGTGTCACCTCCACCGTCCACGTGGCCAGGCTGATGCGCTCCTCGCCGCGCTGCCAGACCGTTGTGTCACCAGACATCGAGTTGATCTCCCACGGACCGCTCTCGAATACTACGGCGCGCTGTAAACATCATGGAAATTAAAGTAGAGGCCTTTGTTGATGATGATCTATTGTTACTCATATTTCCAGTTGTCTAAGTTGAAGGCATGTAAAATCTGGTCAAACCGGGCTTTTTCAGATACCTACTCTTTAAACTAACCTGTTTGCGATCAAAGACGAGACTGACTCAGTTTTCAATACTGATTTTGCTGTGTGCACATAATATATGTATTATGTTACGATCCAGATCTGAACTGTACTTTATCTATTTTTAAAGTTTTTCACGATTGTAATGTGTTTTGTGCGCCTAATAAATAAATAAAATAAAAATTAAAAAACTGTGTTGCCTTTTATCTATCATTCTATCATGTTTACCTTTAAATCAGTAATCTGCAGCTCAATTTCATCAAAAGTGTATGCTCTCGACGCAAACTTAAAGTCACAGCTCTGCGTGTCCCTGGGCCAGTTATACAGGTCCATTGCTACAGGTGTAGTCAGGTCTAGCCTCATGACCCAGGTCACGGCTCCCACGAAGTCCAGGCGAGCCCTGAGGCCCACGTCGCTGGGGGCGTTGGAGCCTCCCGTAGCCGCTGTGTTAAGGAGCACGATGTCTGGCAACCAGAGCCGTTCCGCCGCAGTGATGGCGTAGTCACAGCCCCATTCTGTTTGGTTCCAACTCACACGCCTGTCTTCCCATGTCTAAAATTGTTATTGAAAAATTGGTTAATTATTACCTTACCTTAGATAAAAACTACTCATGTTTTAAGTTATTTAATACTAGCATCCAGCAAATGAGTTGCTGAGAGCTCTATTAGAACCGCTACAAAGCTCTCTCAAAACTTTATTTGACAACATATTGAGTATTGGAACCACCCCGAAGCAGTGGTCCGATTCTACCATTATACTGTTGCATAAAAAAGGTGATCGGAGCGAACTAAATAACTACCGTCCAATCAGTCTGATGTCGAACGTTTATAAAGTGTTTTCTAAATTAATTCTGAATAGAATAACAAGAACATTAGACGAAAATCAGCCTAGTGAACAAGCAGGTTTTCGCAAGAATTATTCTACTTTATAATTATCCACATATCCATGTGGTAACTCAGGCTATCGAAAAGGTCAAAGAATACAATAAAACGCTTTACTTATGTTTTGTGGACTACAAAAAAGCTTTTGACTCTTTAAGACATAATATTATCTGGGAAACACTTAATGAACAAGGCGTGGCATCACAGTATATTGTTGTACTACAGAACATATATAGGGAAAGTAGTGCGAAAATTCGACTAGAGAGAGCAGATGAAAAATTCTCAATAGGAAAAGGTGTACGACAAGGCGACCCTTTATCACCAAAGATTTTTACAGCTGTACTAGAGACGATTTTCAGACAACTGGATTGGTCACAAAAGGGACTGCGAATAAATGGAGAGTATCTCAGCCATCTCCGTTTTGCGGATGACATCGTCGTTTTCGCAGAAAACCAATCAGATCTGTCTTGCATGTTATATGAACTAACTCAAGAAAGTAAAAAAGTCGGCTTATCCATCAATTTTAATAAAACCAAAATAATAACAAATAGTGAAGATAAAATACCCATCATTATTGAAGGTTAGAGCGTGGAATATGTCAACAATTATATCTACCTGGGGCAATCTGTCTCATTGGAACAACACACTGAGGAAGAAGTACATCGACGAATCGCTATGGCTTGGAAAAAATACTGGGGCTTAAAAGAAATTATGAAGAACAAGTCAATCAACATCAAAATCAAGAAAAAGCTCTTCGATATAGCGATCCTTCCTTGTTTGACATACGCGTGTCAGAGTTGGTCATTAAGAAAATGTGATGAAAATAAGCTAGCAATATGTCAACGTAAAATGGAAAGAAGCATGTTAGGAATACGTTTGTCGGACAGATTAACTAACCATAAACTTAGAAAAATTACCAAAGTTACAGATATTACAACACGAATAAGGTTACTTAAATGGAATTGGTCAGGGCATATATGCCGCATGGCAAACGATAGATGGACGAAGAAGATAACGGAATGGATCCCTAGAGACTGTACAAGATCACGAGGACGCCAGAGAAAACGTTGGGCAGATGTCTTCCTAGATAGATTAGGACCTAATTGGATGACCAAAGCCAGAGACAGACAATACTGGAAGGAAATGGGGCCTACGCCGAGGAGGCGACTTCTACTTAGTCTACTTTTTTGTTTTATTTTATTTTATTTTATTTTTCAGACATAACAATAATTATAATATACAATGATATAATAATGCTAAGATAATGATAATAAACTTACAATCTATAATATTGTACAAAACAACTAGATACATACCTAAATATAATTTTGAATGATATTCTAAATGTCAAATGACAGTCTATTAAATAGGGTGATAATATTATATTTATATATTCAATCTTAATGTTATTAATGGATTCTATATAATTAGGAAAAACTCATTGGTATTATTGTTATTTAATTTTTAAAACAACATTCAACTACATAATATTATAAAGTATAATGCATGTTAAACCAATTATTGTGAAAGTTTTTAAGTAGTAGAATAAATGGCTTTTTTATTTTATTTTATTTTTAATACTAGCATCCATCCGCGGCACCACCCTCGTGATATGTCGATAAGAACAAGCTTTGCTATTCCTAGGGTCTTGAGTTATCTCCACACCAATTTAGAAGATAGTCCCTACATTTTGAACTAAGCGTATAAACAAACAAACAAATTTAAACTATTGATAAATGATTTAAACGGGAATTAACGCGATAAATTTTATTTATCATAAAAAAGGAGGTTTTTATTTTCTAAATTACATTTTGTTTGTAATGGCGGAATATTGTGCTCGTAGTGTACATCACACAAGATTCCATCACCAGACAAGGACGGCTCGTTCGGACGGGTGACACCACCGTCTCCGTCCGCCTTATTTAAAGAATATTGGCGTCATAAGGTACGTGCCATACAATTCTCTTTGAGCTGTTACTTATCTTCTTTTGGAAATTGCTTTTTTTCCCGTGGTAATTTAAAATACTTTTTACTGAATAATTGCTTTTGTTACATAAGAATGCACCGTTGGGTGGGATGGAAAATACCATTATACACCCCAAACGTTCTTGTCGTATTAAAACCAACGCGTTAATAATAGCAGAACTGATAAAAAAAGCGTGGGCGTAAGCTTCATGCAGAATTTGTATCGTTTATTGAACCGTTTACGTGTACACAACAACAATGGAAAAAATATAGGATTTAAAAAAATGCTTAGGAATTCGTACGTTTGTCAATATTACTCAATATGTATAAATGAATAATGTTTTTGAGCAACAAAACTTGCTGAACATTTTAACATTTTCAAACTTCCCTACCAATCACATATTTACAACATCCCTAATATAAAATAATGCACTCTTTATCGATTACTATAAGTTTTAAATCATCAAATCATTAAAGAATTACGATTTTAAGAAATAAGTGGCTTTGAAACATTGTTTGTGTGTAGCTATTTCTGTTGCTGACTGTACGTATGTATAAATGTATGATAATACAACATTGTTGAAAGAGGTCAATGGATTTTTACAATCATCATCATCATCATTATCAGCCTATAGACGTGCACTGCAGGACATAAGACATATACACATATTTTTACAATACTTTTTATAAAACAAGAAAGTTTATGACGCGCCTGACTGATGGTTATTCGAATGAGATATTGTAAGTAATCTCCATAGGGAAGCCTATCAGCTGCCTTGTGTGTACCTATCATATCTATTGGTACATTACCATCTTAAGGTCTGTGAGCAGCCTCATGGTGGAGTGTTCCTGGTCGATGGTGGCGTGCCGGATGTCCAGCGTGACGTGCACGGTGACGCCGAGTCCATGCGACGGCGGAGGCACCTCGCGGTCGTACTCGGCTAGCAAAGCGTCCAGCTGGATGGCCAGAGCCGTCGAGTTGTGGCACTGCGCCCACGATAATGGGAGCCCTGAATTACAAAAAAAATATCTGAAATCACTGTTGGAGACTGTGTTAAACTATCGGGAGAGAAAAACATCGATTTAAGTTTCTTATCATTTCTACTATAAAAACGGGGGCTTCTCATGTAGCTGGATGTTTCAGGCTATTCACGCGTTGTCAACATTCTAAATGACTGGCACTTATCTAAAATAACGTGAGTTACCTATTTATAGTGAATTACGTAAACACTGAAGCTCTGAAATTAAGATAATATAATAATAATGGCATGTAGATAGACAAGCATAACAGTTATAATTGTATGCAGTTACTGTAAAAAAATAATCAACAATGACAGATTAATACGAATGCTAGAACAACTGTGTATGTATAATAATGACTTACCGTACACAAAGAAAAGCAGGGTTTTAAACAGAAGGGTTGTTAGCGACGCCATTGCGCGGACTGTTGCTGTGGCAGCCGGCGCACGCGCAACTGTCATCCACCAGGGAAGCGCAACAATTGGGGATCTAGTCGAGAAACTTACTTAAGGTCCTTAAATTGTTTATTCTTAAAATAAACATTACCATTTCACCGGTAAATAATGAATTTAATAATTTATTTCATACATCTTTATGGATTCCATGTATTAACACGTTCCATAGTGGTTTAAGCGGTCGATCGATTCGATCCCCACACAGGACATATCTGTGTGTGAACCGCAAAGGTTTGTTCCGACTCTGGGTGTGCTTTGTGTGTGGAATGTATCTTTGCGCACATCGTTTTCTTTTTTTAAACGTTGACTATAATTAAACTCCATTAAGATATTCATTTTAAAGCTATATGTAATCTAAGTAGATATTCGTATGATGAGTATGATAATGGAATTTAAATGGTAGGTAGAACCGTTAATAGAAATTAACAATTATTTGTCAATAGTTTCTTCTTCACTCTTCGATTTCGTTATACATTTTGTAGTTACTGTGTTATGTTGTTGGCCCCTGCTCCAAGGATGCGTGGGCGCATATCAGCTCTGGGTTTCCGGCGCGCAAGGACAATCCGCTTTACTTTGTATCTCTGCCCCACGCTCGTGTTCCTTCAATTGTCACATTATTTTTATTTATCCACTTATCTATTGCTATTGTTATTTTTATCGACAGCTTTTTCCGTGTTTTGTTTAATTGTGATAACGTTGAAGTGTATTCTCGTATATTATACAAAGTTTTGCGGATAATTTGAAACCTTTGGGCTACGGAGCGAAATAAAAATGGTTACTCAAATATTAATTATTTATTATATCATTGTAGCACGGATTTACAAGAATTTAGGAACATTATGGTTTTTTTATTGTACAAATAATAATGTGTAGGAAATACTATAGGATTGATATTTAACAATCAACTTGAGTTATCAGTGATATTGCTTTTACCTACATAAAAATAACTAACAAACATAACGTGTGGTCGGCGCCAGCACACAAACAATTTACAATTTTATCGTGAAAATTCCTAAAAGATAAAAAAACAATTGTCTTAACCTACAGATATTATATTCTAATGGATGTTAAATATTTCATTATAAAAGTGCACTTTTCAATTTGTAGATTGAGAGATAAAAAGAACACAGTGACAAGTGCTATATTCTTATTATTTAATTTAGCTCTCTTACTTACAAGCTGTGTAGGCGTGATACATTTAGTATCTAATACAATTTCTGACAATATACAAATCTTTTGAATGCCAAATTAGTGACGAGGTAGATAAATTAAGTCACGAATCAATTCACTGGTCACATAACGTGTAATAATATTACAAAGTATTTATTAGTAAAAAAACACCGACCGATACCTATATACTCATTGATTTTACACAGATAATCAAAATGATATCATATTAAAAACATAAAAACGAAATAAAGAGAGAAGGTAACTCTGTTCCACCTGGCGTCGATTGAGGTAATCTTGTTATAGTTTTTAGTATAGTTACAAGCTCTACGACATTGGTTAAAATTACAATAAATTAGCATTACTTAGCAGTAAATAAACGATCAAATTCAAAATGATATGTAATTTGAGTAGATACAATAACCAGAATTATCAAGAAATTATACATGTACCTGCTGGTTACTAAGTAGATATTATTGATGAATAAATCCAATACAGATTAATAATAATATAACTGCCTCTATATGGTGTAGTGTTTAGCGTATGCGCTTCTCACCGCGAGGTTTCGGTTTGATGCCCGGCTCAGGCAAAGTGTTATTTGTGAACTTTCCATCTGGAAATTCACAATTGCAGCACGGAGTTGGAATTGTGCTCGGTTGATGGCGTTAGGCTATCCCATGGGACCTAAGCATAACAGGTGAAGTGTGGGTGCTGTACACCTCTGCCACACCCTTTTGGGTAAAATAGGCGTGGTGTTATGATGAAGTCTATAACGTAGATACAAATTAGAAAATTTTTAACACTGCGTCACAGCGACCTCGCTCGAGTCCCGTGTTCATAACAATGTAAGTAGGACATACGTCCTTTCCTTACCTTATAACGACATGACTCTATACTAATTTTCATCAGTATCGTTTCAGTTATTTACTGCGACAGACACAGACACTTGTACAACTGACGCACATCATCATATTAAAATTACCAAACCTAATTCTATCTTATATTTATCTCTATACAGGAAAGTGAATTGTGATTTAATAAAAGCTAATACTGGCAGAAAATTCTTGCCAAGAAAAATAATTAATTTAATTAAATGCTAAAGAAGGAATAAGAAAACAGAAAATAAAATACAAAATTACTTAGTAACTAACTATATACATTATTTAATTAATTTACCGCCTATTTACAACATTAAACAAACAACATAATATACAATTATGGGCAAACTTCTTGAGCATTAGGTGACGTGGTAGGGGAAAGTTTGCGCATCGTACACTTACAATTTATGAGTTTACTGATAACAATTTGTAAGATACTGAGAGTATCTTGTAGTTTTAATTAATAAATAATTTGTATATCGGCAACTCACCAAATAACATGTTAAATATCCCGAAATAAAATGCTCAAGAAGTTTGCCCATAATTATACTTCTTATTGATTATGTTTATAGCATTTACCTGTGCTTAGCAAAGTATACAAAGGAACAGTTGAAAAAATTATGCCGGTTCCATAATTTCTTCTACTGTTTTTTAGTAAAAAAAAAGGTACAACCAACGATCTTTGTCATTCCAGAGAGGAAGGTGCTCTCCGTAATAATATTTTATACAAAACAACGAACAAATTCTTATATAGTTTAATTATATTCATTTTTATCTATATTTCTCTCTAAAAACAGACTTTGTCAAACTATTATGCTAGGTATTTTTATATGAAAATAAAAATGATCGACGAGAGAATAAGAAATATGATTTTGTACAGTATAGTACATATACTTATAAATTTCTAATATTTATAATAAGAAATATTCATTTCGGAATTTAGAGCTAGGTTTTTCGTGATAAGAGGAACAAAAGGTGATTAGAAGTAAAGAAGCCAAGGTCTTTTTGTTCCTGACTAAGTTCCAATTTTGTGTTAATTCAACTTTTAAGGAAAAGCGACAGCATTTGATCTCTGCCCCGTTCGGACATTTAATGAGAGAGAGAGAGATCAAAATACAAGTTAAACAAGTTTAGTACAATCGGGGTCTAGTATTACAGCCACGAAACATTCTCTTAAAGAATTCCACCCGTGTTACCGTCTCTGCCGCACTCATCACGGTGCGTTGTGCGGCGCTGGCTGTGCGTGCGTGGTCTGTGCGTGCGGGAGTTGTCCGTGCGTGTGCGCGGCGGGGGGCAGGTAGTGCCAGTAGGGGGGAGAGTCGGCGGTCTGCGCCTGGCATGCGGCTGCCAGCCCCGCCCAGCTAAAACGGTAGGCGTAGCGCTTGCCATGCACCTGAACAAATTAATACATTATTATAATATAGTAAATGAGATAAAGAAAACAAATAGCGGCCGTAGTTTTTGTTGTTGAATACGGTGATTACGTAAACAAGTTGGTATGAATCATGCACTGAAATCTTTTCTTTAGATATAAAACTACCTGAGCCCGCAAACTATGTTTTGCTTAAGAAATAAGCTAGTGCTAGTCAGTAGTAAGTGCTACAGTTAACGTTACCGACTTTAACTTTTATTTTCTCTTAATTGTCAATACTTGATTAGTTACTTTGCTATTGGGGGCTAAGAGCAATCCAACAAAGCACAAATCATTGCAATCGGTTCTCCCGTTCCCGATTTATAAATGGATATCTAACAAGACTTTGTATATAATCATCGACACCCAGCGTCGTGCGATAGCAAAATAAAAAAGCTAAATATGTACTGCATTATGTAGGTTTCTTTAAAAATCTACTGAGATGACACTATTAATAATCACTGAAGTCCTTTCCAAAAATACGCATGCCTTCATGTATTATAAGAGTGAATTTCTCGGGACCGAAAATTGCGTGGCATCAATGAAATCGGTACAAAAAACATAGTTATAATGTTCTCACATTTTTGGCCGGTTAGGTGAATCTATGTGTAGCACTAAATATTTTATTAATTGGATTAATGGATACTCCAAAAAAATAAATTAAACCTCGAAATCTTTCATTGCCGTGTTTGTCCACACTTCACCTTGTTGTGTATTATGCCTCATTGATAAAAATCTATTGTTTATTTATATTAAAACCTAGTTTTATTTTATACATGAATAGTTAAAGTATTGTTACGGAATACATTTATTCAAATATTTAAACAATACAACGAATGGTTAATAAAAAATCAATTGTCCCAGAACTACCGTTCATCGCCGTGTCCTAATCATGTTCGAGGATATTGTTTTACCTACGACTTGCGTCCCCCCTCCCGGTATGCTAAACGTTGCATATTAGTACCGCCTAAGTGCTCGACGTGGAAGGACGTACACAAGTGCCTGCGTTTTCGCGTCATAAATGTAACTATTCAATTTTTATGTCACTGGACATTTTTTGTTTTATCGCCGTATAACTCATATTTGAATAAGTTTGTCTTCATGAGTAAGCAATCGATAAAACACCATTTGTCAAATGTTAATTTGTGAAGTGTTTATTTCTTCTAATAGTTAATAGATTTTTTGTTTTCATATTTTTTGCCTTGATTTTCATCGCCGTGCTTTCATTGCCGTGGTTTTCGTGGCCGAAATTTGCTATGGTAATGAAAAAAGACACGGCAGTGAAAAAAATGCCATTGCCATGCTTTGTAAAACAATTTAGTTTCATTGCCGTGGCCAGGTATTTCATTTCCATGACTTGTGTTTTCATTACCATGGTATGATTGGGCAAAGAAAACATCTTTTATCACCTATAATACAGGTAATACCGATTACTGATAGTTAAAAACTCGTCAAGTTAACTCTAGACTCTCTCTCTCTGGTCTCTCTTCAGACTTGATGAGTTTTTTAATGTACAGTCAACTACAAAAAGATGTTTTCATGTTAACCATACAAAATGATGTAACATTTGGTAAAATAAATTTCACAATATACGTTTTATGAAGAGACTATTTTGTTTTTTTGTTAAGTGCAAAAATATATCTGATCATGCCTGTCTCCGAGAGGGAAAGGCAAACCCAGATAGATTGTGTATTATTACAAACGGAAGAATGGGAGTATGTATAAGAAAAGATTGATCCTGATATCTCGTTAGTTTTTTAAGATATCTGCTAGACATTAAGCAAGAATATATACATTATCAAAAACTTTAATAAAAGCGTTTTGTTTTTAAAAAAA
This sequence comes from Hypena proboscidalis, assembly GCA_905147285.1. Lineage (NCBI taxonomy): Eukaryota > Metazoa > Arthropoda > Insecta > Lepidoptera > Erebidae > Hypena > Hypena proboscidalis. Next base: position 22,694,274 of record LR990132.1, on the reverse strand, counting down.
ACCTTAAGATGAAAAAAACAAGGAAATGAAGATTTTATAGGATCTGTTGAAATTCATTGATAAACTTGAAACTTTTATTCCTGCCTTGGAAATGATAGGTTTATTTGCTACGGCGTAGCACTACGTTTCTCTATGCTACGAGAACGCTACGAGTGAGTGTAGAGAAATTATCTTGTCTTGTTTTATGTTTCCGATTACTATGCTAAGTTATGAACTGAGTCTGTCTTCATATAAATCGTATAAGACTCGATTTTTATCACAAAAATATTCTTTTATCATTATCATACATCATGAATCACATACATTAAAAATAACCCTTACTTTTTTACTGTCTATCGACGTAGACCAAAATTTTTGGAGTTTCATCACGAAGCGTTTGCGATTATTCAGCTTAGCAACAAAATATTGTTGTTGAGAGTGGTTTTTAAATTCAGGTGATAGGAATGCAAACACTCTCAGTGTTTGATATTCAATCACATAACATTACCCAGAAGGGTGTAGCAGAAGTGTACAACACCCACACTTCACCTGTTATGCTTAGGTCCCATGGCATAGGGGGTGAGCCTAATTTAAAAATATTAACCACGATATTAAATTTCCTTAGCGCTTTGCCAATATAAACTTTAGAATGTAACCTTATTGGGTTTGACATAGCATTGACGAATATCGTTAGAGAGAATGTAATGAATGAAAAATTATTTACACTATGTTGTGGTCCGATTCAATATTCGTTTACGAGAAAAAAAATTGATACAATACTAATATTCATCTAAATCCGGTAGACTAGCAGAAGCCGACACCAATAAAAATTTTAAAATATTTTTTTTATATTTGAATTATTAATGTTTTAGAACTATAAAGAAGCTATCTATTGTTGAAAAAATCATATAACTCTTGCTAAAAATCAAGAAATAAGTAACAGAGAAGTTCATCTTGATGGTGATATTTTTGATTTTTTTAAAAATTCCTGAGCCATTGTTCAATAATTCTGTTTTATAATTCTATTATTGTTTAACTGTTACTTCTTCTATTTACAGTATTTGTTGTGTAGTAGCATCCTTCATAGTTTTCTTTCCACTGAAAGCTCAAACATTTGTCTTTTGGACAGGTTTCGAAATGGCTGGCCTCGAGACAGGACAACGTCTGTTGGGTCAGCTAGTATAAGTTGAATGTTACCTTGCTCATGATATTCTTATCATAGTAGTAGCGCAGCGCGCGGGACAGCTTGTCGTAGTTCATGTTGGGTTTCTGCTTGCGCCGGCCCCAGCGCCGCGCCACCTCGTCCGGGTCCGACAGGCGGAACTCACCATCGCCGGGAGGACCCTAAAGTAAAAAAATCTTATCAACAATTATTTTAAAGCGGCCGTGGCGCAATGGATATGGTTTCGGCCTAATCAAGAGGTCATGGGTTCGGGATCCTGTGCCCGTCGTTCTTAGGCAACGAGCTATGGATTCGATATACTAGTTTCTTATATTTCATGTGTGCTTTGCGCATTTTTACGTTATAATTTCAACCATAATTAATTAATATAAGACAAATGATTTATCTATTAGATATAAGAATGGATAGTCGATGGAAATGGAGACATTTCAGAATCAGCAATTGCCAGTCGATCCGGTTGACGACTTTATAAATCTTGCTGAATATTCCGTAGCCATTCAATATTGATTTGTATCAAAGGTTTGAAAGAAAAACGAATATTTTTATTAGAAACACATGTAGTCATCACTACTTAAAAATAGACATAGCTAATTTTCTGAATACACTAGCCTCTAGACTCTAGCAACTAAAAAGGTTATTTCTGATGACTAATAATTAAGGCCTAAATAGGTGTAAAACTATTGGGATACCCGACTTGTAGGAGCTTTGTCCTTGTGTCCGGTTGTCATAACATACCTCCCAGCAGATGCCAGGAGCGCCGGCTGACAGCTCCTCCAGCAAGAACTGCCACAGCTGCACCTGACCCCCCGAGGTCCGGCCGCACCCCGCGCTCAGCGCACCGTACGGGTCTGCAACAAATATAATACCATCATTATATAACATAAATATAACATAAAACAATATCACGCCTATATTACCCAGATGGATGACACAGACAGAAGTGTATAACATCTTTAATACCGTCATTATTTTGTACATAACAAGAACGAGCCTAACTAGAAGCCGCACCATTTACGTGACGTGAAACGGGAGTTATTCTGGCAGACTATGTAATTTAGAAAAAGGGTCTAATTGTAATGATGTGATTAATGGGTTCAGTATAGTATCTACCAAGAAATCGATTCGGTAAATAAAAGTGTAATTTGAAAATTGCCTGGAAATGTGATTTCTTTGACATAATAAGTTTTGAGACTAAACATGGTTATTTTCTCACTAAATAAAAGATATCACGAGATATTTACCATGTATATTTTGTGTCGCGAGTTATTTCGATATTTCAGAGATGTTGCAATATCTTTTTCACAATAAAAGTGGTAAACTGATACTTATACTTGGTAAACTTCGTTATCATAAAAAAATAATTACAGCTTATTTTTCTTTCTGACTTGTAATGGGCTTTTTATAGTTGATAGAACTTATAAAAATATTTCTATACCTACCACTTGACTGCCGTACCTAATGATATATGTCATAAGTAGTTTATTACACAACAAAATACATTGCAGTTGAAAATAGCAAATTAAACAGTTATTTATGGCAAGTTTGATATTTCGTTTGAGTGTGGTTTTGAATCATGAGCGTAGCAAATGATTCAATAGTAGACTACTGAGCAAAGCAAAGGATTAAAAACCACTATGATAACGAAAAATCAAATCCTTACTAGTTTTGCCATATATACTGGTTTTCACCTCTCCTAGTAAGAAATTATAATTATCCTGGAAAACTCAAACACAACTTACACTTCTACTGTTCAAGAGATATCTTGATCACTAGAATCACTGATATATGTTTATTTGCTAAATAAAACTATAACAAACAAATAATCAAATAATAGTTATATTATTATTTGTTTAAGTGGCAGTATATTTTTTAATTCGTAAGTTTCGTCCGGAATTTGTATGTCAGATATTTTCGTAAAATAAAATGAACCTAATAATATTTAACAAGTATGCATTTATTTATTGATTTGAATATTTAAATACTGATATTGAGTTATAAAAAATTAAAAGACATTTTTTTATATACAAATAATTATATTCTAATTTATATTTGTTCATTTCAATAAGATGTTGTTATAAAACCTCATTTGATAGCATAACAGCATGGTTGCTCCTTTTTCTTTTTTTCAGAGCCTTTTGATTGGAAGCATATTGTTTTGAAATTTGAACACTTTGCCTCACTAGTAAATAAAAACGACTTCTACTCACTGATATCGGGCATGCAAACAAACCTTTTCGTGCTGGAGAGGTAAAAGCATTTTTTCTTGGTATCATTGACACAATGTTATTACTCTATGAACATTTTTTTTTTGATAAATGCAGAAAACTAAAAGCAAGTTAAAACCAAAAAAGACTAACGACCATGGTAGAGGTGCTGGAAGCGGCGGTCGCTCGTGCTCAGCCACAGCATCTCTGATCACCAAAGCATCATCGTCACTCGTGGTCCGGATCACCACGATATCATCAACAATGATCACTAGTCATCATTTGGCACTGCATTTGGACACAAGATCACTTCATCGCCGCACGTTGAAATTTTGTTGTTTTAGGCACTGGTTGCTCACAATATTATATTATTATATTTAATATTATTTCATCTATTTAACTTATCTATAAAGATAATATTATATATACTATTAATATTATCTTTCAATAATATTTCATAATGTAAGCAATTGATTATTTTTTTGATATTGAAAACTGCAATGTACGTTACTAACTATACAACCACATAAACACTTAAAAGTTCATTTAAATCATCACTTTATAATATTGTTAACATTTAAAACGTTTAAGCTAATCCGGATATGCGGCCGGATGCGGCACCGGAAGCGCGCGAGTGCCGGAAGTCCCGCCCTCGCTGCCGCCCTACTACAACGTGGGCGGGCGGGGACACACAGATAGGGCGGGTATAAAGAATTGCAATGATAAACCTTAGGAGACGAGATAACGTGCAGTCTCTTATAAAACAACTTACGGACGTAATCAATTCAATCAGATACTAAAAACTTTGTTTATCAGTGATATCGTTGATGGAAGTAAGTATAATTGTTGGCTATGAATTTTCAAGTTGTACTTATTCTGAACTTTTTTTTTGTTTTAAAGTTGGGTGTAAAGAGGCAAGATAGAGTTTTGTGCTCGGTACTTGACAGTAATGATTGATACCGTAATCTTTCGTTGGAATTCGTAGTTATTGTTGCAACTATAGTTAACTCGAATATTCAATCTATTAAACAAAATATATTCATTCGACATAATAATCAGTAGTTGCAATCTATCGCCATCGCGTCGGTTCGGGTAACATCAAAACGTTCCTTTCGCCGCGTGTCGGTCAATTAACATAAGTTTTCGGTGTAATCTATCTGACTTTAAATACATTTCTTTAAACTTGTATCAGACTTATCGTTTAGATGTATCTTGCCCGTACATACTGCCTTCTGACGTTAAAATTACTAAAAAGTGAAAGTGAAAATAAAGCACATATTAAGTGAATGTTACTTGCGAAATTGTTTTGGATTCGATTTTATAACTTAGTCACTGGTCATACAATTTTACAATATTTTTAACTTAAAACCGTTTAATCAAACGTCTAATTTTCAAGTAGATAACATTAACAACTACTCTTAATGATGTAGGCACTTAACCTAACCCAACTTGACTTTTGAGAGAAGTTTAATTCAATGAAACTTTGAACGCAATGAAAACTGATGTAGTAAGATTACAATAAGTACGTCAGATAATCCAGAGCGTCGCAATGACAGCCGGTGAGGGAGGGACTCGGCGGCTTAGCCTGCGATGTAATGAATGCCTCACGCTGAGACCGGGGTCTCCTACAGCTGCGTTAAGCCACCGAAATGTCGCTCTTCATTTTATTGTGAATACTCTCCAGCACTGTCTTGTCAATTATTTGTTTGCTTTGCTTTGTATTTTGTGATGCATCATAACGTAACATCACGCGTCTTCATTATCCCGACGGGTGTGCCAGAGGTGTATAACACTCACACATCAACAATTATGATTAGGTCCTATGTGATAGGGAGTGAGTCTGTCGCCACCTACCAAGCACAATTTCAGACTTGATATTGTTATTCAAATTTCTGAGGCAAAATCTCGAATAACACCTATGCCCCAGTCCTCAAAGCCCTCGCAGTGAACGCTAACGAAGTCGCGAACGCTAACGATAGACCAACGATGCACGCAAAACAAGCGACAAATAACTGTATCTAAATGTTGTAATTACAATTTTAAATCCTTATTTCTAAAGTGAGAGGGAGTGACGTTTCCAATAACAGCTCAAGGACAACCCAATTTTATGCAAGATTTAAAAAAAAAAACTTTATTACACATTGTTGTTACAAAACTCAAAACCACAAGCAGTTACTCAATAGCTTCTTTAGTGAATGAATCGTATGCTTTATTAATGTACGGTATGTGTCACGTTACAACACACAGACTCAGACAGATAGTCAACGGTCCAGGTCCATTCTGATACATCACTTTTTCTGAGAAAGTCCACAGCTGCTTTGCAATAACATTATTAAACTATTCCTCTGTCTCGTGAGGAAACTTACTCGTCTTTAATATTATGCGCTTTTGTAACTTATTTATCACTAGCTGTTGCCCGCGACTTGGTCAAAATTGGGGAACTTTCCTTTTACACTTTCAATCCATAATGAAACCCCTTGGGTAGGGGAATGCCCAAAAAATCTTTGTTATTGTTAGTTTATGTCGTGTTGGAAACTATGTGCAGAATTTCGTGCAATTTCCTTCAAAATGGACTAACTTCCCATATAAACTTACAATACAGACCAAAATTTAAAAAAAAAATGTTTTGGCATCTACTACTGCTACTTGCTGTAGACCCTCGTAAGTTAATTTTTATTATATATCTACAACGTACAGACATGACAAATTGCAATTTTATTATATGTATATATAGATAAAGACCCTCGTATTAATTTTCTTAAATATCATTGAATGACTGAATAAGGAGTAGCGTGATAAGAGATCGTTGTGGTTTCAAAAATTATAGTGACTAGGATTGAGAAAGGTATGCTTAGATGGTTTAGTCATGTTGAAAGAATGGATGAAAGTAGATTAGTAAAAAGATAGGCAACGCTGATTTGACTAGAAGTACTGAAAGAGCTCGTCCTAGAAAGACATATAAGGATCATATAAATGGCGTGCTTCAGAAAGGACAAGTACGTAGTACACGAAACCGGCGAGCTTGTATGACAAGATGTACATTTTGATGAACCAATAGAAGTATGTCAGACGTGAAGCACATGGCGTTCCATCGTCTCTGCCTGCCCTCGTGGGATAAAGCTGTGATTTTATGTATGTATAGACTGGCTTCTGCCAGCATTAGTATATAATGATTTTAAAATAGAAATTATAATAGCGGGAAGGATATTATAAAATGACAAGTTAAAAGATAAGTAGAGACCATAGTCGACCATAGGAATTCTGTGTAGTCTCTATTTTCATTAAGTACTAAGTGTTTAAAATAATGGACTTTACACAGACACCTCGTCACGGACTACTGACGCCACGTCATTCGTTAATGATTCACCTTACAAATGCGGATCAACACAAAAATATACCCAATGATTCATTCATCAATATTTATTTCATTCTGAAACATTAACGCATTTGATCTAAATGTAACATTCACCTGTCGAAATATTCACAAATGAGTGGGTGCATCATGAGGTGTAATGTGGATAAATATCCGTAATACTGCATTCATTTGATTGAGCCTACGCGTACATTCCTCATTCCGCATTCATTAAAATCTAATGTCTGTTTAGTTTTCATGATTTAATGTCCATAAATCTGCAATGTACGTTGGTGCAGCTAAATAAGCCCACGTATTGTTTCGTGAATAATTTATTTATATTAAGCCAGTGTAGCTGTGGTATGTGATGCTCTTTGTTATGAGAAAAACCTTGGTAGCTGTTGTTGGCCGTCGGGAGTCAAACTGATTGCCGATATCGATTTTCTACAAACAATTCTGTAGGACAACCATTAGCTATATTTCACACTGAAAAAATAGGCCAACTTGCAAATATCTTTTATTTATTTATTGTATCCGTTGCAACTTTTGATGACAAAATAGTGATACAAATGCGTCAGGTATAGGTGGGTGAATTGCACAAGCAAAAAAAATACACGGCAAACCTGAGAATGGTAGTGCAATGTGCTGATTTTTTATTTTATATATTTTTTCTCAAAAAAGTAAGTACTTCTCTACCTTGGCAAAAAAAAATCATTGATTTCTACCCTATAATAACCCAAAAAAAAAATACAAAGTGTCATTTTATCATCACGGTGGCCTGTCCCGAACCCAATTCCGCTCATAAAATACCTTCCCCTGCAAATATATTCATAATATGGATTTAAATCAGTTGTTTTATCATTAAATTATAATATATTCGATCAAATAACACCATTTTTGTTTGTTTATCTTCTTTCTCATGGATTTAACAGGCAGTCAACTTTTGTCTGGAAAAAAGTTATCATTTCAGAGGACAGTAAGTTTTAGTAGAATAGCCACGTCAACATTGCGTTGTTATGCCTTTCTCACCTTTCCTCACTTCGGATCAGACCGGCTCAAGCTCTAGGCGCGACCGCACCAGCCCAACGTCTTGCGGTTTCCCGCCACAAAAGTAAGTTTATCATTTCAGTGATATGGGGACAAAAGTAGGATCATTTCGGTGGCTGTTATAACACGAGCTAGATTCGTTTAATTTGTTTCAAAATTGTGTATTTAATTTCGCCGTAAGTACTGATTTGCTTGAGTAGTGTTCATATTGTTTTAAAATTTTTATCACAAACTAAGAAACGGTGCACAGTTTATCATTTCAGTGGTAATTTTTTATCATTTCGGTAGACACTTTTCATTTCAGTGGACTCTAAAAAATTCATCCTTAAATATTTATGTAAGTTTTGATGATATTTTATGTCCACTCACGCACAATGTTATATAAAATAGGCTAAAGTTTCATTTTTCACTTAAAATATATAGATAGCATTGAAATTAAAAAAGTCCACCGAAATGACAAAAAAAATCGCTTGTTGAAATTCACCCAAATCTAGAAGTAGATAGAAGGACTTAGTTTTCTTTTTAATATGGCACCTCAGCATGTCTTACCCCACTCAAATAAATGCAGAAATTATGTTTGCATTTTTACCTTTCATAGGTGAATTTTGACATTCATAAGTGCAAAAATTTTACTACGCTTTCTTGACTTTTTCTTTTTCTTTCTTTCTATGCCTCTCTATTTGTAAAAGAGTTATTTACAATTTCTCTGGCCATGGTCCATGTAGGACCAAATCTCAATCGCTTTAGCTAAAATCCAACTTACACAAAAGTAAAAATCTTTAAATAACGCAAGAAGTAGTTTAGATAGGTCTTGAAGTCTATGCTGTTAAATTACTGTTTTTTTAAAATTTAATTATATATATATATATATATATATATATATATATATGTATATATATATATATATATATATCTTTTATGGGTGAAATAACTTCACCATGCAACGTTTTTATTTAAGACTGTATACTAGGGTCATTCTTCTAGAAACGTTTTTTAAGCGGCAACGCCTTAAAAGAATATAAATTGAAAAGTCAGCAAGCCACTTTTTTTTTCGGGAAAATCTTTCATCTTCTCCTATTTGGGTTATTAATTATTATTCGATTATCTATATATTTAATATCATAAAAAATTAAAACACCCCCATTCTTTGATTTTCGTGGCGTGTCCCAAACCCCGATCCAGTTACTTAGTAAATTATATATTTTAAACTAAACGGTACATACTTATCAAAAATAAAACATAAAGTCCTAAGAAGTTGACAATGCTATGAAAAATAAGATCATAGTCCTTAAATAATTACATTAAATAAAAAAATAAAAATGTTACTGTCCCGGGGTAGTTACTGATTTGCGTGGATCATTGTAAATTCACTTGTACATCCCTAACTTCGCGGCCCGATGTTGCCTCATCCTAATTCATGTTATAAACTAGCCGCGCTCCGGCGGCCGGGCAGAGTGCTTGTATGACAACGCGTTGAGATTCCGAAAAATTGAGGTAAGAACTTCGTTTCGTGGGTATGGTTTCTCAAAACTTTGATTTGCGTGGTACAATTTTCTCCGGTGTCTGTGAATTTTTTTATTGAATTAAATATTGTAGCTAACAAATTTATGGTAACGTAACTTGTATTCAAAACACAGTACGTTTGCTTAAAAGGTTTTTATATATTTTCAGAATAAAAGATTTATTTTGATTTCCGTGGTCGTGATTTACGTGGTTTACGTGGTAGTTTAGACCCACGTAAATCAATTATTGACTATGCAAGTGAAATAACTTTGAGTTTTGTAATAGTATGGTATGAAAATATTTTTTTATTACTTTAATTAAATATAAATTTGTTTAAATCAGACTTAAAATGACAAAGCTGATGAGGTTCTGATTTTGTCAGTACCTAATAATAATAAAAATAGTATCAGATTAACTAAAATTGTAATAAATTATTTATTAGACCAAAATGCGATTAACAAGAGAGGAAAAATTAGAAAGAAAGAAGCTATCTGAAAGAAGAAGAAGAGAGAGGCCTAAAATAATGAAGAGTTGAAGGCCCAAAACCGGGCAAGATATTATAAAAGAAAAGCTGAAGAAAAAAATATTTAGTATTCATGACTTAAACCGTCGCGAACAAAAAGCTAGACAAGCGAAAAGTCGAATAAGTGCCCGAAAATATAACTTGAAGAAAAAAAGTCAAGCTAAACATTGTCTTAATGAAAAACTTAATAAGTTTTTCAATAATATAAAAGTAGCGGCAATTCACCCGTGATCCATGGAAGAAACTTCAACTCCATATCTTTTGACTGATTCTATTATAAATAAAGCTTTAAAAAAACGATTTCTGTGTTAGTTACTTACTTATGCTTTTACCTGATGACTTAATGACTTATTTGAGAAAGTTACATTTAAAAAAAATCATTATCGTGGAGTGTTTTGTGATTTGCGTGGCATCCATTTTTTTAAACTCGATTATATATGTAAGTATATCGCTCATTGAGGTGCCACTTCTATAAAAAATATTACTTTTACGTATATTTTAAGAAACTGATTTAAGATAAATATTAAATTTAAAAATTGCCACGCAAATCACCAAAGAATGCCTTGCTCGAAGAAGCACCCACTAGTAGTATGTAGAAAAGGTGCGAACACACCTGGATATTAGGAGGTTTTAAGATTAAGGTAATTTTCAACATCGCCTAGTCTTCGTATAACTTAAAAACATATCGGTCTTAACGTGCCTATATTATAATAATTATCCACTTACTTCTAACCGCTGAGAAGATGAACCTTCCATCATCAGCTAAGCAACACGAAATGACTCAAACACCTAACTATAAAAGAAAGTATATGAAAACTGTATTGTTTTTGTCTGCCTTTAAAATTCAAGGGTTCCCTTAAGTTCCATCATCAGCTCCTGATTCTCGTGACTTATCTTTTTTTTTAAAATTAATTATGAGGTACCAAAATATGATACTTAATCATAAGATTAAAATCCAGTCTATGTTGAGGGTCTGTACCTTCCATCATCAGCTCAGCATTATGAAATGCTGACTGCTAGAATGAAATAGCCAATCAACCTAAAAAAAGATACGAAAATTGTGGTACGCCTATAAAATTTGAGGGTTTGATTTCCCTAGGATCCCATCATCAGATCCTAATTTGGTGCCGATAGGATTAATTAGCAATGATACTTTCCCAAACGAAAAAAAAAATTAATATCGTTTCAGAATTAAGTAACCGGTGTACAAATTCTAATAAAAAGTTCCCGAACACGACCTCCTCCTTTTTCTACGTTGGTTAATAAGACCGGTAATGGCTTAGTTTAAAAACAATCTCTATTTTGGCGTAATGAAAACTAGATAAATGGTGTCTGTTGCATAATGCGCCTGGGTCCCCGCATGCATAATGCATGTGCGCCCCGCCGCGCGCGCCAATATAACGCGCCCCCGCCGACCCGGCTTTGGGGCCCAGGGGGTTAGCAGTCAAGAGATTGTGATGGCAGGTCAAGTAATGACTGATAAATTGATTTATTTCCGGACGATGTGTTATCTCATGGTAGCTCTATTTTTCTGAGTTGATAACGCAGATAAGCGATGAAGTGATTATTCGATTGTTGGAGCAATGGTCGAAAAGGATTGCGCAGTCGATACTCGACATTTTAGTAAGTAAATAAATTGCACACAACTCTTCAAAGACTAAAATTCTTTTAGAAATTGTGAAACAAAAATGTGTTTCCTTTAAAAGGATATAATAAATCATAATTGAATTGGAATCATGCTATAAAATATTATTTTATTGAATAACCTCAACCCACTATCAAGTCACCAATAGCTTCAATGAATGCCCGAACATCCGATCGTTCCCCGGGACCGCAGCACACAAAGCACCGCACCAACGACTGTTCCGATAAGTGTCGCTAATTTATTTATACCCGGCCATCACACTATAAGTGTGGGACGTTGTAAAGGCCCAATTAATGAAACATATACAGGGTGTAAATGACATCGTGACGAAGCCGTTTACCATTCAGTAGATACATGATCCTAAAACCCAAATTGAAAACATTTTCACCGGGCATTTTATGAATTTACACCCGATATCATATTAGACATTTGACCAGCTATGCCTGAGACTTTGTCCGCGTTGCAATAAGACTGTGTCTCCATAAGTTTGTATGTAAACAACTTTTTTACTGACTTTAGATTTCAATTCAAAGTTTTTATCTTTCCTTGTCGATAACACCAATATTAATTAACTCATTAGGTAATGATACAACTACATAGTTTCTATTACTGTATTGTTTGTATAAATATAGTTTTCACCACACCAGCACGAAAAAGATCGTTTGCTTGCCATAATTCAGTGAGTAAAAACCGTTTTTACTCACTAGTGAGGCAAAGTGATTCAAATTTCGAAACACAAAATCCTTCCAATGAATAGGCGCTGGAAAAAAACAAAGCAGCCACCATGTAGGTTAGTAATAAATATTGACATAAATTTTGTTAAATAACTACATACGATGCGTTTTAATTATTTTAAATTATACAAATACGCGCTTATTTAATATTTTATATTCGTGATTGACCATTAAATTAATTAAAATAAGGTACTTAATATTAGACTCTATATATAAATGTTACGGAAAGAATTTCCGAACGCACAATTTAAAAAAAAAAAGTCTGTGTCTGTGTCAGTCATCGCGGGCAACTATAAATTCTTTTCAGTTTATATTTAATTGTTTACTGGAACTTTTTAACATAAAATTTGTGAATTCAGTGATGAAGAACTTTGTGAAACTCCAAAAGAGTTGCGACAACTGCTTCTAACACAGATGTTTGCTTTTTTACCAGAAAAAGCCCGTGAAAAGTATTTGAAAGCGTACCTACGACATATTTAATAAGTGCCGACTTACAAAAGGTCCTAAAATGCATTCTGCATTGGTATTAATGTCGTATTTCATGGAATTATTCCAGGTTTAGCAATCGAGTACGAGTTTATTTGTTTATAAATCTTAATATTTTCTCACTGGAAGAGGTGAAAAGTTTTATATGTAACGCGTAAGAAAAATTTAATTTCTAGTTCGTGACCTCTTAAAATCTTTCGCTTGCGAAGTAGTCTTTATTAGAATCACTCGCTACGCTCGTGATTCAATTTAAGACTACTTCGCAAGCTTAAAATTTAAAATTGGCACTCACAACAGAAATATAAACTTTTTCTCACTTGTACCATAAATAACTATAGTTTATTTGTGTGCGGTCGCCATTAGTGCGGCCATTGGGCAAGGCTTGGCGAGGCGACGGGCGAGGTCGGCGGCTGAATTCAATGCGGATGCTAGGCTAGGCGAAGAGTGCTTCTGAGAACTGTGGTTGCTGATGCAAGGCAGGAGCGGAAGCGAGTCTAGATCTAAGTGCTGGATTTTAAGAAACTCTTATGAACTCGTTTTTCATCTATGAATATAAAATAAATATTGTTTTTTTAAATATGCTACGCTATGTTACTGATGCCGCGAGTTAAATGAAAACTTTTGATCGAAAATTGCTCTTGTGTAGAAATAATGAGGTATTCCTCATTATTTCTACACAAGAGCATTTTATTATAAGATAATCTTAATTATGCAATAAGAAATATCTTATTGCAGCTTTGATTCTGTTAACTCAAAAACATATTAATATTCAATCAATCTATTTCGTGTAGGCATGACGTACCCACGCTCATCACAAGTTCTGATTTGAATTGTAGCAGTAACTGACTAGATTGTCTATTTTATACAAAAATATTTGATCAGCTTCTATGATAAAAAAATATTCTACTTGCCAATGAAATTATTATTTAATAAAGTTAAGTTTTTAACTTGGGCTTATCTTGTAACTCGAACCGCAGCCACAAGAAGGCGGGGCGAACGCCAGGTGTGGCTTGCGAGGCTCCGCCCCGACACCTGCGTCCCCCCGCACTCCACACCTCACCTCTCCTGCCAGTGGTCTGTCAAGTGGTAAGAGGATCCGACGGGAATACCACTTCTCCATACACTACCGACCAAAGCTATTATACCCAAGTGAAAATTCATTGCAATGTCTCGAAAGGACTTTGTATGTTGGTAGTCCGTAGGGTTTGTTTGCGTTACAACATTTACCCTTATATCTTTATAGTGTCAAGACTAAAATAAAATCAAACGTATTATAAAAATAATTAACAACCAGTAAAGGAGAATCTAAATACTTACTGTGACTTATAAATGTAGAACTGACGAGAGCCTCTAATTATTTAACTCGCGTAAACTTTTCTAAACAAAAGTAATAAATATTGTGTTTGTTTTACGTATTCTCGTTGATTGGAGCAAGATTCTAAATGTGGAGCCAATGTGTGCCGACTAAATAATGTTGTAATTTTTTTGTTTTGAATAAATGTCAAATAGAGACGATTAGATCTCTGTAAGTTGAGTGGATTTTTCTTTTTTTTCTGTTTTAGAGCTCTTGTGAACCAGCCCATAATTCATAATTCATAATTCTTTATTTGTGAAATATAGGAAATTTACAAAGGTCTTATAATATATTATATGTACGCTATGTTCTACCACTAATCTTGGTGTACAAATTAATTAAATGAAAATAACACATAAATGCATGCTTACTTAACAGAAAAAACATAATAATTCTCAGAATAATCGAAAATAGCATTGAAGTATCATAATAATCAAGTAACAATCAAGATCTATAACATAATAATTTATTGTACCTAATTACTATTGTTAAAAAAATGTCAAATTAAAATAATTATTACCAGTACATGTCAACTTAGTAGAGCAAATTAAAACCCAGATGTCAAAATAAATCAATATCATTATGAATACAAATTATTAAATATTAAATACCTTAAATAGAATCAAAATGGAATGTCAATGTCATTAAAATGGAAAAAACACCACTATGTCAGTTTGAAAATGCCGCTAAATAAATAGTTTTAAATGGAATAAAAGCATCATACATTAATTATCAATTATAATCTTCATTTAATTCATATGTTGTAGTTGCATTTTACTAAGCAGCAGTGAACTCAAAGGAATATAATTTCGGTAATTATTCAATTAGATTTTTATTTATTTGACTTGCATTAAACTGTATAAAGCTAACTATATAAGCTAACCCGGAAGTCACGAACCTCCACTTAATTATAAACAGATAGGTTCCCATGAGAGGAAGGCAGCATTTATTGACAAATAATAGGATCCACCGTCAATGAGGCTAGCTCGATTCCAGCATTATTTCTTGGAAGCATTGGGAAAAGACCGACCAGCGCGTCCGACGCGGGTACGGCGCTTGAAAATGCTTTTTTCTTACGAAGTCAACTTTAGTTACCTAATGATGTTTGTAGTGGGCACATATTTGATATGAATCTCTTTCGGTAGTCTTAATTCTACACTCCTATTTGCTAAATTGTTCAGTTTTTCGAAAATGTATAGTTAAGTGGTTACAGTTATACCTATCTATTACTTATACTTTTGATATTTTAAACTCTACGCTTCCTTAATTTTACATCATCATACTAAGAAACAGTTGAAAAAGAAATGGGCCCGGCAGAATGTGAACGTGCGACCTTCTGCACACCGGGCAGTCGCTTTAACCAACCAGCTACGATCGCTTCTTGCCAGGACCCTAAATATCTTTACCTTTTTACTTCATCAATTTCAGTTTTGATATGATAGTCAAGCAAGAACAACTATAAATAAGTATTTTTTATCTAGAGCTGCGCGCGGTGCTTGGAAATTAATGGAAATCCTTATAAAACAAATGTATATCATGGGAGATTCATACGTAAAATTTCTGAACAAGCAGACGTAACTAGTGTGAAATCGTTCTTACTTTTAAACTCATCACAAAATTGTAAGGTCGTGAAAAGAACTGGTAATTCCCCTCTGTCACCGGACTATAGAAAATAAAAATGCAAAACATGGTACGTTTTTACAAAGGAAGATATTTGCGTCAAAAAATGATCCAACCACTTAGATTTGCGTGGGCAGTCAATGTCCTCTGACATAACTATCTCTAGCTCATGTGATCATATCCGCAAGGCACCGCACCGCTCTCCGGCCGCCAGGGCTCGCACAGTTCACACGCTCCGCATTCCTCGCTGGTGATTCAGCAGTCACCTTACTACCAGACCCGCCAGGGAATGTGAAAGCAGAGGAATGTGGTCTGGAGCACCACACAACAGGTGATGTTAATGTTAGGTTATGGATTCAACTATTGATAAATTAAACTCAGATGTCTTGTTTTAAGCATTGGAAATGGCAGACGATGAAACTATTAAACGCTAAATCGATTAGATTATACGATTGTTTTTTTAAGCGATGTGAATATAAAGTAACTAATCAATCATGTTTAAATAAAATATTTAATTAAAACTTATATATAACATAATTTGTCTTAAAGCTTTAGATAAATATTATTTTTTGCATTTTCCATAGCGCAGTAAAAAAACATCTTCATATTTCGTGAATTATTAATTTAAGAAAGGAAAGGAACACGGTTTGAGCATGAAAACAATCGGTGTCATACAGCTCATTACTATGATTCACCAATTTGGCATATTTTTTGGGCTTATCGACCGCATATATTCATGTAACATTACACCATGATCTACCGGTTTCATAATTGAGCAGGACGAGATTCCTGTCAAGTGGTAGTCATCAGCGGCGATCCCCGCCACTCAGTGAATTATACGACCCGGATAAAAGCAACTTGTTCTCAAACTTTTTTGATTATAAAAATATCCTAAAGATTTTCAGAAAGAGTAAAAAAAGTTTAATGCCTTCGGATATTGACAATTAATCCAAACATAGGCACAATGACGACTTAATAAACAAGTTAACAAAACGCTTGTAATAGCTTAAAAACGGCAATGAACTTGTTGATGTCTTTTATAGGGAAAGCCGTAATTGTAAACTAAATACTTAAAAAGACCTTTTGGTTCTCTTCTTCACCAGAAACTAAAAACAAATGATATAGGAGGCTTGGTACTTCTATTGGTGTCATTTGTTTTCAATTCCCGGTTTGGGTATAATACAGATACCAGATTTCCTATTTCTAAATAACAAGCAGATAGTAATGGTTTTAAGTTTCCCAGAAATAAATGATAATTTGATGTTTTGGAGTGTAGTATATTTTTTGCCATTTCGCTTTACCTTGAGAAACCTTTACCATTAAGGGTGAATGAATGATATGACAGTATGACAGGGCGCGCACCCCATTGACTCGCTAATGTGCGCCCCGTGGCGACCCCTAGCGGCACCTCGAACTGCGGCTTACACAGATTTTCATATTGTCATTATTTACGATGTATTCAATGTTGAAGTTAAAATTAAAATATTCATTAGACATTTAATGACGCTAGATAGACAGAAAGTGTCAAATTTTGTTTCCTGAAACAAAACTTTATTTACTTATTTAGTTTCATATTTATTCGTCGAACGAGCATGAATACTTATAGTCCACTTGATAGTAAGTGATACATACACGGTCTTACTAATTTCTTAAGGGTAAAACAAGTAAATAAACGAACATGTATTTGAAAGGTTATATACATCTAATAGGACGGTTAATGTACATATTTCACCTCTGCAAAGGTCAGTAAATAAAACGATTAGCTACCTAACGCAATGACCTTGCAAAGCGATTATTTTTTAATTAAATTAGGTGAAACAAATAACATGAACTATAAATGTGGCAATGGCGCCAACATTATGAATTATTCTGTGTGGCAACGACGCGACGGCGAATGAATTATATAATAATAAGATGTTGCAGAAACTTAAAATAATAGTTTTCTAAATATATGGTGACATAATGTATAGGGTGTCTCAAAATTTAATTGTTACAAAGACATGGCGGCAAATAGATTTTTTTAAATATTTTTCTGCAGTGCCTGAAGACTGGGATATTCTCCATTTTCCCGATTATCGTTTGAGCTTTTGGGCACTCTGTATATACATATTTATTTAATATTATTGGGTTCTCGACTTGATACACATGTATATGATATAATTTTAAAGTCTCCATGTCTGTACATTGAAGATATTTAAGAAGAAGAAAAAATAATACGAGTGGTCTTTATAACAGCACTAGAAGCCAAAACATATTATTTTATAATTTTTGTCTTTCTATCTGTCTGTATGTTCGTACGCGCATTACGCAAACACTAGCATGAATTGGATGCGGTTTTATCAGTTGGATAGGTGGAGGTTTAACTCCAAATCTGTTATAGGTACATGTTCTATCTTTGTATTTTATCCCAAAAGGGGTAGAGTAGGGTGTAAGCTTATATGGGTGATTCATCAATTTTATAGGATAATTAATGGAATTCTGTCCAAAGGTTCCTGACATGAAGTAAATAAACCGTAAGAAAGATTATATATTCAAAATATCACTTACCATGCAGGCGAATTTGGGTTTGTAAGCTTATATGGTGAGTTTGTCAATTTTGAAGACAATTGTTTAAAAAATCTGCGCATAGGTTCCTCATAAGGCGCTAATGAAGTGTAAGATAGACTTCTTGCAAATCTACTCCCCGAGGGGGTGAATTAGGGATTCTAAGTATATATGGAAAGTTTGTCAATTTTGAAGGCATTAACGGAATATTCTAAAATTATTCGTAACGTTAATGAGATATAAGATTTTTTTTTAATTCAACTCCCTAAATAGGTAATTTTGGGCTTAAATATGTAATGAAAGTGAGTGAGAGATATTCTTCCATTTTGAAGGTATTAGCATGGAAATATAGAATACCACGCGGATGAAGCTGCGGGTAACAGCTTGTCTAAAATAAATATTTAGTAAACCGACATAATCATTTTCTAAGGACGATAGTTTTTGTTGTACTCATCCATACATCCATATTCACAAGCTTTCACATATATTTTTTCAGGATAAAGATAACCCACATAATAATTTATAGTGTGACAGATATCTGCACACTGAATTTCAAGCGTGAAGAAAGCTTTATAATATTAAATACAGTAGTAGTATATAATAGATAATGATAATATATGATAGTATTGAATCGGATTTACGATTGACGGTTGAGTCGTTGGAATTTTAAAGCAAGTGAGCAAAATATACCTATAAGGCAGAGTTTTGAACCGAATAGGTATCCGTTATTCGGCAAAACCATATTCGGCCCATCGCTAATTTATATCTATAGTTACCTACATACTCGGCTTTTACCTCAGTTCGTAATGAATGCCGTGTATCTTTGGAATACCCTAGCCGCAACGTTACGCGACTACAATACATTATATATTTGTGGTTTCATGACGTCACCAAAACACATTGTTCATATATTTTATAGCAATCGCGTCTATAGTTACCTACGCACTTCCTCCTCTTGAGGTAGATGAATCGCTTTTTTTTAAAATACGGCGGTTTTCTGCTTTAATGACCTGGGTATTTTTGATAATCTGTTCCCCAAGATCTCAATTGTTGTGCAGAAGATCTCACAAAATAATTATCCTGTGCATTTATCGATCTCGCAAAACACCAAGTGTGAAGTGGAGAGGTAACCAACCATGGAGATAAACACGATCGTAATTATACATGTATCTCGTAATTATACAATGATGAACGCCTGAAATATAGACAGTAAAAAAAAAACAGTAGTTCTGCGACAAGTGGGTGTAAAACCCAACAATCAACAAAGTTTATATCAGCTCTCATTGGTTGATCTATTAAGTGATATTGCGGCGTGGCGCATCGTTAACCTATGGCCTGCCTGCCGAATTCGGCGGCGTTTCTCTCTATTATGTCCTATGGCGCCGTCTGGCTGCCATCATCCTTTCCTAGAACATATTTACCAAATGGCTCAACTGATACACAGACCGACCGTGCGTGTGGTAAAATTACGTAACCAACCACAATGTATACACGTTTCGCTCATATTTTAACAAATGTATTACTAGTAGTGCCACTACGGCATGCATGGATAAGTTTGCCTGACTCTACATCCATCTTCATGTTATAAATATCTTTTTTGCTAGCAGTCTGGTTTCTTGCTAACTTAATTCATTATTTCGTGACTGAGATCTCATCAGCATGAGACTTTTGCAAGCTGCATGATTCTTTATATCTTTTATATCTACTCAATTAAATGGTAACTACACTGACTACCCAAACGGACAAAAGCAAAATTAGTTGCAGAATTCATAAATCAGCACTATGGCATAGCACTTCTACTAACTATCCATGAGCTAAAAGCGTGACTTCAACTAGCAACGAATATGGTTATTTTTATATAGTAGGTAAGCCAGATTTTCACTCAGCACTGACGGATCAATTATCTGATTGTACATAATACGTAGGTAATAGGATTATCACCTGGTTTGCACTTGTCCAGTGTTCTCTATTGTCTATTAATATATATTTTTTGTCTATGTCTCACATGTAGTATTTTTCATTTCTTTTTTGTTTCTTTCTTACAGTACACCTACCTGACTGCCTACACCCCACGCACCGATGTGCGATGTACGCATTACGATTACCACTTTTAATGTATAAGAGCATTCTGGATAGCCAATTCAATTAATAAATCTTAACATTAACCAGATCTTACCTATTTTTAGAAAGCCGCCATAAGCTAGGCAACCACCCAAATAGTTTAATTGGGGATTACCTATGAAGAGTTAAGAAAACCGCAGCTAAATTGCCCATTTCGATGCGGTTGGTGAAGTTGATAGGTATCGACAAGAATTGAAGATTACATAAAGGTGCCGCAGTTGATTAATGTATCAAAATCCCCAGGCTGTATTGTTCACGTATGATAGTACCGAGAAACGAGGTGGTCAATTCATTTACAAATAATCAAAAACAAGCCTTAACACTAAATGAATGCTCTAATACGTCATATAAAACTAGTTGTCAAGTTATTACTCCCCCGTGAATATTGGCAGACTTGTTTGCATAAATATTTTCATTTCCTTTCCATATTGATTAAGTTCTCTTTGATACCAATACTTTGCAATTCCTCTCATAGGCTACATTGAAACAATACACGGAAACTTCGCAATCACGCAATATCATTGAATAGATTTAAATGAAATTTAAAACATTAATAAGTTTATAACCTGGATTAACATTATAAAGTATTTTTTAGTTAAACCGGTTAAACACAAACCAGGCACTATAAACACCTGTCATAGAGGCGTGCGCCTGTTTTTTAACACGCTTATATTAGCTTCACCTGTATGTTTGTTTGTTTGTTTGTTTGCTTGTTTGTATGTAACCGACTCCTTTGGACTCGATTTTGACCCACTTTAAACGGACAGATTTAATTCAAACTTTCTACACTTGTAAAGAATCAGCGACAATATAATAATTTCATAAATTTATCTCATTATCCTGATTAGGATCGCCAGGATTAAAAAAAAACTAAAAACTAAAAAGTGAAAAATAAATATAGTTTAAAAAAACTAAAAAAACACGCTTTTAAAGCACATCAAACTAAAAAGTGAAAAATAATTCTTATTATAACCTGAAAATAATAATAAACGAAAAATACTAGTACTATTGTGAAAAAAAGCGTGGGGCGCTCTGTGCCATATTTTTCGTCTATCGAGCGACCCACGCTTTTTTTCACAATAGTACTAGTATTTTTCGTTTATTATTATTTTCAGGTTATAATAAGAATTATTTTTCACTTTTTAGTTTGATGTGCTTTAAAAGCGTGTTTTTTTAGTTTTTTTATTCCTCGGTTTGGTTAACTACTGTTTCCACGCGATATATAGCTCACGAAGTCGGTATCTCCGAGGTACAAGAGCAACCATGAAGATTGGAGATAGATCTCTCCTTTTTATGGCAACCATTCGCATCACTGTCATCGCACGCCAGGGACACAATTCTATTTCCTGAAACCTGATTCTTGATGATTTTAAACCAGTTAAGTGTTTACTTACTGTTAATAGTCAATTACCTTCTTTATAACATCTTAGTTAAAATAATTACTGTATTTTCCTATAGAAAGAAACTTAAGGTATGAGACAAACTGCTAAAAAGAAAAATTAAGTAACAATTTACAAGGTGACCTAACGCAACCCTGCATATATTATTCACGATATTAAAAACATTACCCGCCACAAAAAATCAAATTTATTGTTGCGGTTTCATATTATTATATCATATCTCTGCTCGTGGGACTTGTGGGTGTGTCGAAAATTAAAGCAACCAATGACGATACACGAAACAAACTTTATAAACGCTTTTTTATTTATTAAGCGTTTGCAAAGTCAGCTTTTAAAAAGACATTTAGGTCATCCAGTTAGCACATGTTTCTTCTTGGTTTATTTCTTTTTAATTCGTAAGTGACACTAAATGAAATGGATGTAGTGAACATCGCCTTTACATCGTACAAAATAAAAAAGCTAGGTTGTGAGTTATGTACGGACAGATGTTAAAGCGTCGAGCGTGGTTGATTGAGACTTTCGTTTTTCGTCATTACGTTAATAAAGAGGTATTAAAGATTACACTTCTTAGATGTTTTTTTTTTAAACGTTCATTTCGTTAAAGTTTATTATTTTACAAAACTTAGTATAAACAATCAGGATGATTATGAAGTAAACATATTTGAATTATTTAAAGTAGCCAAGTAGAACAAAATAATCAACACGACAGACTTACTTGTAAGATAATATAATAATTATGTAAATTCTGATAAAAAAATATATTAATGAGAGTGACACATGCTAGTTACAGTGATCTCCCACGGAGAGGCGCGGGCGCAGGCGCCAAGTCCGATACGCTTAACAACGACCTAACCACGTGCGCGACGCCACGCTGATATAAACACTATTACTCACCGCATAAGACTGCCATTCATTCATCTCGCTAAGATCAGGATATTTTAGTGAATCCATCCGGAACCCTGAATCACAGTTCCGAGTAAACATTGAATCACTTCCGCTAGTACTCTAGCATTTGCGCCAAATGTGGCACATCTTGGGTAACATCAATTACTCACCTTGTCTCTATAAAAAAGAAGTCAGTTTTGTAACCAAGTCTATCCGCTATCCGGCACAAGAAAAATAAATTATAAGTTAAAGAGAAAGTTCATCAAACGTTCTTGAAAAACTTAGTCATCTAAATGTATGCATCGTATAAATGTATCAATGCAAGTGTCAGTATATTTTATTTTGTATAGTTTTGACTTCTTGCATCGCTGCATCGGTGTCGTGCACATTTTCCTCATACTAATACAGGTTGTTGTATTTGTAGTATCATTGACATTATTAACAAAATTTTCTCAGGAAACATTGTTGAGAAAATTTTGTAGAGATTGTAAAATCGCAATTTAAATTTTAAATTGGTGTTATAACTAATTTATAATTTACAAATAGAAAAGAAAACGTGCTGAATCGACCCTTAACATGATAACATAGCACGCTGCATAGAGACGACGTGTCTGTACATTTCTTGCAGTGTGCCTATCGTAATTAAGAATTTACGTAGAATGAGAAGATTCTAGCATTTATCTGAGCATTTGAGTTTAGAATTTGTATTATATTGCAAATACGATTAACTAGGATCGATATATACCTAACATCTTCGTTGAAAACGAGGTAAATATTTACTAATTTTTATTGTGAGTGTGTAGTATCAATAAGGAAAGTGACAATTTATTATGTTCTTCTTAACCCTCGGACCTATAATTTTAATAAACGTGTGAGATTTGAAATAAACAAGCTGTGAATCAGGGTACGTGCGGCGCGTGTGAGTAACGGAACAATCAGAAGCGCGCCAACTATGCGAGAATGCGCGCCATCTTGGCGGGAATCTCGGTAATTATATCACATTCAAAACATTATTATACGACAAATTTTGGAGAAACTATATATTATTATCATCATTGGCCATGACTGTGACGGCTTTAATAACTAGATATTCAAACCTTTTTATTACTGTTAACTTTTCACAAAGGTGTTAATAGAGCAAAAATTCATTGAGAATATTTTTTTTACGCAAGGGAATTGGCATTAAAATTGTGACAAGTCATAGTCACGCCAAGAATGTGAATATTTGGCAGAGTTACAAGCACAAAAAATGAGCACGCGTTTTCAATTCTTTCTTTATGAATACATTAAAGACATTCAGAAAATAACTCGGCTTCACAAATTGTAACACATTTCCAGCTAAATCAGTTGATAAAATAGAGAATACATTGTACCTATTAAGTTTATATCCCTATCACTATTTGGGTGGATCCCAAGGGTCCTCTGAAGATAACAGACGCAATGATTCTATCGACAATCATGACCTAAGATATCCATTACGATAACTCCCTATTTTGGGGCACAATATGGCATTTCTGAATTCCCTAAGGGCTGAGAGAATGTCAGCAAGAAGAGTAAGTATTTAAAACAATCAATTAAGTAAATATTTTAATGAGACATATTACACAGGAATCCTGTTTCATTTGCATTATTTAAAACATTAGATCAAGCTTCAATAAAAACAAATCGAGCAAAACTGGACCCACGACTAAAAAAGTAAAATTAAACAGCAATACGTAGAACGCATTCTTTGCAGGCGCATAGTTAGCCGTGCACTGACCCCGTAACAGGTGACCTATCGATATTAAACGAAATGTATCGACAATGGCAACACCATCGATTATTTGAAGCGTGTAATTAGACTAAACATTAGTCCATCACATTGAATAGTTTTACGGTAAACGATGATGCTGTGCTGGTCCAGTAATTGCAGTTTGATTTCGTCGAATCGCGCGTTGAGTCAGTAACCGTGAGAGATGAATGGAACATGACTCATTCGATATTCATTCATAAGATTTTGGCGCGCTTTCTGTTTTAGTCGCGCTTCGTATTCACAGATGGCGCTGTTTTCAACATTAACATTTAAATGTTACATATTATTATTATGTGTGTTGCTCAGCGCTTTCGCTTATTTCGCGTAATGTTATCTATTTCATTTACATAATGCATTATTATTATTATTATTATACTTATAAAAGTAAATCGATTGGAATCGCAATCGTGCGCGGGTCGTTTGTTATTGGTGTAGTGAGGTCTGTGGTGTATAGGTAGAGTTTTTGCATAATTATTATTATGTTTGAGTCATAGGTTGAGCGTTAAGTTCACACAATGGTTTCTTGGAAAATTAAGAGATTTAAGAGCTACCGGCTGTTATTATCTTTTAAATAACATGTTTTAATCGTAATAATAAATTATCGAGACGCGACTCTACATTTGCTTTTAAATAATAATTGAGCGTTAGCAGTACGTTTTTTATGTCTTAAACGTAGTCTAAACTGAAGTATAAAAAAAAGAAATTATTGTTTGTTAGTTGGTTTCAAAAATTACTGGATCGTTTTCAAAAATGTTTTTACCATTTCAGTGCTAAATTATTCCTGAAATAAACTATATTTGATCGAGGTACCCCGCGACTGGATGATATATTGAAAAGAAATAATGTTTGAAAGTAAAACAAAAAACCTAATTAGCATAGAGCCTTTATACCTCGCTAAATAAACGAGTTTAATCAAAAATCAAAAGTGTTTTTTATAGATCGAAACTCGTACTACAGATTATGGTATCTGAAATTAGATTTACGATCCGAAGGATATTATATGAATAAAGGTTCCGGTTGCATTTATCCGATACGACAGGTAAAATAACTTGTACGTAAGATGGCAATAAACTAAACAATCCTGTGCGGGGTACTCACTGAACTCAGGTGAGGTGGGTGCGCTAGAGGAGGCCTGGTGCTCCGGCAGCGGCTCGGGGGGCGGCGCGCCCGTGGCGCCGGCGTGCGCGTGCCGCACGTACGCGTGGTAGATGCGAGCCGCCTGCTCGTTGCCGTCGCAAATCTGGGACAACAAACACAACTCTATGAAAAAAAGTCCAACTATTGTTATAAGTAAACATGTTGTGTCATTCGTCTTGAGAAGGAAATTAAAGAAAACTATGAAATCAAGTACACTTTTGATTCGGCGCTAAACACCTCATTTGAAGGATTAGTTCAACTTAACGACTGAGTATTATTATTGTTGGGACGAGGCTTGGGGTGTTCACGTCGAGCTCCGCGGGTCTATTGTGAAACGACTGACTAACTATGGATCTCACAAAAAGCTGTTCGTCGAGGAATATTAACTGGATATTAAAATTGTACCATAAAGGCTGTCAAAGAATTAATGAGAACCACGACAATAGCATTTTTTAGGGTCTGCCTAATGCTTACTCTATAATTCGTTTATTGAACATTACCTGTGTCCAGTTGTCCTGCGTGAGCTGCAGCAGCGCGCTGCCAGTGTCGGGCAGCAGGTGCTTCCTCGGTGCGCGCACGCCGAAGGTGCGGGACACCCAGCGCGCGCACCGCACCACGTCTCCACGCTCCCATTTCTCAGGGTCTGTCCAAACATAACTGCTCTTTATTGTTACGCTAAGTTCTCTTTGTTTTATACTTCAGTTATAATAGCTATAGTAGGAAGGCTTTATTAAAAGTCAAGCAATAGGTAGGTACATTATCAAAATTCATACACAATTTTCATCCCAATTGAGCAAAACCAGCGTACAGTCAACAGATAGATTTTACCTCTGCAAATCAAATCAAATCAAATCATTTATTTCGATGGGCCCCAAGGGGCGCTTGAACACGTCAAAACAAACATCAAAATACAATAAATATAAAATTAAAATAAAACTTAGCTAACTAAATTATAATGCTTATTGTAATAAAATGATTTGACACCGGTGGGCTTATTCGCTATTTGAGATTTTGGTTTCTTAACAAATAGTTTCTGTCAATTAGTAATTCTTTCACTCAAAACATGCATTTTTGACATAACGAAACCACGGATTACTCTCCTGGTTACTTGCCTGATATTAATACTTACGCTTAAAAACTCATTTCGAAATAGCAAAAAATCAGAGTGCGTGTTATTAATAATGGCTTACGACAATAGGTAAAACTGAATGGGAATGACCAATTTGTAAATTATTAACTGATATTATATTATTTCTTATTTAATAGGACGAGGAATATACAAATTTATCCACTTTTATTGTTGTGTTATAGTTTTAATAGAAGTAAAAATTATTTTGTTTTACAGTTTTTTACTGAGTTGTGGCGCGCACTCTATTAGTTAATGATGTTTTATCTGTGGTTGAAATAACTTAAGTCGTAATAAAAGGTTTAATGGTTTTATTAATAATAGCTAATCCATACATATCGCACCTTCGGTAGGACAAGGGCCGAAGTGCTAATTTTATAATTTTTCAGGACAGACGTTTTAAGGTTTTTATAGATTGATATTGTGTTTTTCTACCCATATTAATGTAAAATAGTATTTTAGTTTTTAGCAGAAATAAACCTTATACAATTGTGAATATAAATATGTAATTTAAAAGTGTGAGTTATTTATTTATTTATACTACATTTAATAAAATATTAAAGTATGCATACAATTATGCCCTTATTTCCCCAACATTTAAATAATTATGCAATTGTGACCAAATTACACATTATTTTGAAATGATTTATTCAATGAAAATACTACTTATTTTGTACTTCTTTACTCTTCTTCTTAGGAACATCTTTATCACTGATAAAATAAAACACTACAATTAAAAACTTTACTTAATAAAATAACATAAAAGTCACTTCTAAAAAGTTTACATTAAATCTATAAAATGCCATGTTGATGCGTAAGACTTATTTATACTGTTATTCTAAAATCTGTCAGTAATCACAGCATTTGTGAAATCACAATTTGTTTTTTATAAG
Organism: Hypena proboscidalis; assembly: GCA_905147285.1. NCBI lineage: Eukaryota > Metazoa > Arthropoda > Insecta > Lepidoptera > Erebidae > Hypena > Hypena proboscidalis. The sequence continues at coordinate 22,666,746 of LR990132.1, read as the reverse complement.
ATAATCACAAAGTTTACTAGTATAGAATATGAAAACAATATTCATAAGAACATTTTATTACAATCAACTAAGTATCTAGGTATGTATAAATAACTTTTTTGCATAATACTTTCAAAACCTGAATACTTAAAAATCTTTTTAAATTATTAACAATCATAGTCATCTAAATTAGACACAAATCAGTAGTGCTGCTAAAACTTTATAAAAACAAAACAGTAACTATAAAAATAATAAAAATCAATGAAAGGTGGATACTTATATTTACATGTTCACTGGAATGTATTATTGAAATAAACTATTATAAAATTGTTCGTAAAATTTTGGAACTATGTTTGAGGCAAATAGTTGACGGATATCTTAAAGACCCTAATTTCTTGTGAATCTATTAAAAAATAGTAGGTCGAATTTGGTTTTCTAGGTGGCTTAATACAAGTGTTATTGTCGGTAATTTTGACTCTTCGATATGCAGGAGGAATCAGTTTCACACAAAATGCGAGAAAGTCTCTTTGCCTCATGTGTGCTCCACGCTCCCAGTAGGATTTTTTTTTTTTTTGCCTCGAGATTCCATTTTTATTCCCTAAAAGCGAAAATAATCAGACGTTTAGTTCGGTTAATTATTCATCAGAACAAAAATAACATAGTCAAACCAATAAGAACCTTTTTTTTTTGCATCGGGGGTTAATAAATGGCAAAAATGGCATCGGAATTATCTTTCAGATCAATAAATAGACACAAGATTTTGTAAAGAAAACGACGGAAATGTTATAAATTTTACATAGAAAGTAAAGCGGTTGGAATTACAATGTCATAAATACTATTATAGTTATCTGTATAAGACAAAATTGGAATGACAAAGTTAGATTTGGTTTAAAGACTAGGTAATGTTGGACTCACAAAGGCACAACTACCAAAACGATTTTGTTCTGTCAAATATGTGCTCTAAAATAAGGCATAAGTAGGCATAAGTACACGAAATGTGACCATGTCTATCCAAAATATAAAACAAAAAAGGGCATATTTACCTTAATGACTTTGACGCTCCAGTTCACAACCACTACTCACACGGACGATGCCGCAACTGACCAATGAGATTTTGTCGCGCCAATATCATTTAAAAAACGTACGAATGGAACAAAGGCAACTAGTGCCATCTGGCAAAAATGAACTGAATCTAGTGAATGTCTTTGTTCCTACAGGTAGAGCTTAGTTTTTAAGTGACTTTGGCATATTTAACTCATTTTCAGAAATTTTAGCACTTCGGCCCTTGTCTTACCGAAGGTGCGATATAATAAAATTTAAAATTATAAATGCCTGTTGAACACATTTAAGAAAAATTAATAAGAGGAGACTAGAACAGCAGTAGAAGCCGAAACATATTTTTTGGATTTTTGTCTGCCTGTATAATTATGTTAATAATTATGCTCCTTACAAGTAAATAAAATAAATTTTGTAGATGAATTTGGGATAGATTTTTTCGAAATGTAACTCACAAAGAGGGTAAATTAGGCAGGTTTCTCAATTTTGAAAGATATTATAACTCAGAAATATCGAACTTAACGGGGACGAAGCCACGGGCAGAAGCTATTTAACAATAAAATAATACTTTTTAAACTACATTTGAAATTGATGTAAAGAGTGAAATATAACTTCTACATTTTTAAAAATATATTTTTGCAGTGAAAAGTCGCCATAAAATTGCTGACTGCCACTTAAAAAAAAAAGAAAAATATTTTTAGTATTAAAACAGAGGTAAAATTTGCGGCCGCTTACCGTGAGGTTTCGCCATGTAGCTATAAAGAGTATAAACACAAAATCATAAAAATTAAATTTTGGGCTTTCAATATTTAACTTGAACATCCTAGAATAGAATAGAATAGAAATCATTTATTTGTTTAACATAGGTTTTTTTTACATATAGGTCTTATAATTTAGATAAGTGCACTATGTTATGTCTTAAAGACGTACAAATATTATTATCATTTTATATTTTCTACAATAATATCTTAAAGCATGCAAGTTAAATTAAATTATTATTAGTTTATTATCCTAATTACTTTTCCCGCCACCTCGTTTGCGTAGAATTCATTATATTAGTAATAGCTACGCCCACGTTTTGACCCGCATTAAACCTTACAGCTCCACTCCCGTGACGTTTAGCGTAATCTCAAATATCAGTTCAATATTCAGTAGATCGCGAGAATAAAATAATAAAATTAATGAACTGACTTTCGCTCGCGGATTTGTCTGCGTGGTAGCTAAATAAATTAAAACTGGATTTTATAAATAAGTATCGTTCAAATAACTATAAATATTTTGACATTAAAATAAAAACAGACAATTCAATTTTATTTATTTGTATTGATAAAACCTTCTTGTTGACACCTACTAAAATGCATTTTTACTCTGTGGAAACTAATGTCTTTGACTGAAGAAAATTGGAACGTTTCATTACAACAAAAAGCATATAAATAGCTTTAAACTGAATTAAGAAAGTAACAAATAAAACTCAAATTATTTAACTGATTACTGAAGAAAATTGTACACATTATAACAACAAACACAATATAAGTCATTATGGTAAGAGGTATTTTCGGAGAGATTTTCTCTTTAGTGTAAAACGAGTGCATAAAATTAAATAAAATAAGAATGGAACGCGATGTGATGGAAAAAAAAGTTATCCTCAATACAAAACAAATTATATCAAAGATCAAGATAATATTTTAAGACAACTATAAAAACGATATATAAATGTGATTTTAACTCTTTGCTACTGCTATGTACTAGAAACAGTGAGTATGCGTTATAATTTCTACTTAGTCCTCCGTGACACGATGAAATTACATAAAATATCTCTCACTTGTGTTGTAATGTTTTTTGTCTTTCAGGTACAATGGTACAATACACGAATATAGCACACCTATATTATAATAGTATTATGATAAAGATGATAGCAGCGGGTGATTTCAGAGCTAAACATTTTTTAAGACCTAAGTTTCATAAGTGCAAGAACAGCGAACATTAGAAGAAATGTTCCTGAAATTCTGTGAAATAATAAAAATTTTCAAAACTTCTGATTTTTCTTTAATATATTCTTATTTCTCTCACATAATTATCATAGACATAGACACTACGTTACGTACATAAGAAATTATAAATGTAAACTCCAAATAAATTAATAATCGTGAATACAGAATGTAAGTAGTTACATTATCTGGTGCATAACCTGTATTGTCCCATTGTTGGGCAATGGTCTCCACCATCCATGAAATGGAATGAATCAGGTTTTCATTTTTTATTAAAGTATGTAACTAGATTTGAACTACGTCGATAAAAAGCACTTACCCGTGTGCCAGAATTCATTAAAATTTGTTAAGTTTGGCGAGAAAGAGGAAGCCTACAACCTAGCTACATAATATTATTGTTTCAATATTTTGAAGATACATTATTTTCATTTAGTGCTTTTTATATCCCAGACTGGCATAATTCGTGCTACTTGTCATATTTATAAGTTTTCGTATGAAAATTTTCGACATCTATGACTGAAAATAATATGACCTAAATTCATTGACGTATAAAGTAATATTTCTATGCCTAAATTCTATTGCATTACGTATTTAATTAGTATTTTATGACATACATTAGTATTAAACAGTTATTGATTTGTTGTATAACGCTAATCTGAAGTAAAAAAACCTTTTAAATATCATAATTTTATCTCGCCAAAGTACAAGAAATCACTAAGAAACTGCTCCATGACCAGTTTCCGATTTTGACATAAGAAATTGCGTTACTTGCCTGTGAAGCTGTCAAATCTGCAAGAGGATAGTAACTGGCAAGCTGTCAAATTTTTTGCCAAGCAGTTATCAACCGTATATGTATGGAAATAAGGATGCACTAAATCCGAGATGAACCGGTTTCAAACGAAATTAATAATTGCTTTCGAAATCGACTGGAAATTAGTCACCTTTACGGAATAGCCATACGGAGCTTAGATTGACTTTAATTCAACTTAGAGATATGAATTAAAATCAATCCAAGTACCAGCTCCGATGGGTATTGCATTTCTATATCCTTCACTTATCCTTCACCTTTCTTTCGTTTTTTCACTTGCCTTGATTGTGCATTTTGCAGATGGAGTAATTTTAATTGAAACAACGAGGAGCAACTTTTTAAATTCAGTTTCAGTTGCTTCATCTAAATAGTCCATTTAACTTTTGCGAATAGTAGGGCAAATATGTGATCAATAGCTGCGGTGGACAGGGAAAATTAAGGAGAGTGCGAAATCGCCTGGAAATCCTATTATATAGGTACTGACGCGTTGCGATTGCCAGTTGGGAAAATCAGCAAATTTAGACAACTAGTATAAATTCAAAAGGTTCTACTAGCAGCAATTAAAATGTGACTGAGTCATCGATTGCAGCAACTAAAAACTGTTGCCGAACACCGAAACTTGTAATAAAATTGAACATTTACATAATTTAATTTGTTCGGTAAACGTGCAAATGTTTAACCGGTGGAAATGAACACGGACCACGGACACGGACGTCTACAATCTGTGTCAAGTCGCTATGTACCCTGTATTTAAACTATTGTATGTACTTGCAAGTTGCCAATTGCTGCAATAACTGTATCTGCTAAGTGCCTCAATTACCGATTCCACCAATTGGTTGTACATTTATGTGTAATCTGCCTATCGCTCTTATTACTTGTCCATTCGACAACAAACGATTATCTCTTTATTTAATAATAAATAAAGTGATAACGGTAGTTATCATTATACATAAAAGATAACCTAGGATTTAGGAGACTAAGGAACGTGTTCACTTTACAGCTTTGTACCAAGATATCAGGTCTAAGCCCCGATTCTACCAACACTCCTTAAACTGCCGTTTTGTAAAACAAGTATTACAATCTCTCTCCTATTCGATATTAGAACTGGACAAAGATATTGAAAGCTGTACTGTGCTTAGCATTGAACGTCGGTTAAACATACAAGTTCGTAAATAAAATAAGCTGAAATCGGCACTACATCGTTACACAAAAAACAACCGCTCAATAAATAGAACTTTATGATAGGTAGGTATATCTAGTAATTAAGTAAGAGATTTCCTGGTACATGGAAACATCTGCCAGTGTTCATTAATTGCTTTCTGTAAATATTGACAATGAGTGGTTGGTCGCGGTTGCACTGGCAGGCACTCATTGCAGCTTCTGGTGTTATTGGTTATCCTTATGTGCCGATTGTTTGCGCCGGCAGCTCGTTCCACATCACTTTTATGAGAAAATCGCCATTAACCAAGTGTAAGCGCTCAATTTGCGATGCCAAATTGCCAAGTAGCTAACCATCATAACTGGCACTTAATTGTTATGACTATAGTCTATAAATAATTATTTAACTATGTATGTATTATGCTTATGATTAGCTACAATTTTTTTTTACAAAACGTTGTTGATTTCGTAATTGTTATTTTTAAGGTCTCTAAATATTATGTAGTATTTATTGTGTATTTATTTATTGGAAGACCAACAGCAGTAACAATTAATATTAATAAAAATATTATGCAACATTCAGCCAATTACAGGTCCTCACGAATAAGTAACAATATATTATAAAATTAAGAACTACGAATGTACTACAACAAATCATTACAGAGCCTTATACAAATCAATTCAATAAACACACTTTTGATATTGAAAAAGAAATTACGGCTTAGCACCTGTCTCATCGATTCCAGGTTTGCATTAAATAAATCAACATCATGTAATTTGCTTGCATCATTAAGGGTCTTACTAGCTCTCCGGACAAAGCTATTCTGCCGATAGTTAGATGGCACTAGTGGAAGGTGGAGGGGTGAATAATGTCACGTATATTTTGTAGGTATACTAATACTGACTTTGGAGAGTAGTTTGGAGAGAGTATTTATTAATCCAAATAAATAAATAAAGCTAAAATCTACAGTTTTCTCAAGGACTTCTTCTTCGTCAAGTTTTTTCACTCTTTTAATTACGGTTTCGTTTTTGCTGTAAAAATATGTTGGAAAGGATTTCTAATATAAAAAGCGTAAATTGTAAACGAAACTAATTTATTTCTCAATACAATTTAATTATTTTTAAAGCTTAATGAATATGAAAAAACCAACGATATAATTATAAAAAAACAGGTAATTTACTTTCAAGTAGGTATGTACATACATAGTTCATATTACCTATATATGTTTATACCTAAGACAATTCTTTGGACAGCATCACCTAAATGTGATTCCAAAGTATAGCGCGAAGCACTGCACGTTGCATTTCTGCGTAGAGCCGCAATGATTCTCGTAGCAGTTTGCTACGAACCTCTGCAGTGGCTCATACTCGTAACCCCTTACGTAATACTAATAATTACATTATGTGATGTAACCTTCATTACCAATGAGATCTGTTGTCTCGACTATATTATTATACAACTGAAAAAGTTAGTCAGTAGGTACCTAATTATTTGTGAGTCACGTTACCTACTTTTTGAAAGTTTATATTTAACTGTTCTCAGTATATGCCGAGTGACTAATCTGTATTGAAAATATACTCTATTTGATAGTTTAACAGACAAGTTATTGTGAAATCGATGACTAGTACAACGACTAGTGCGACTGTACCAAACAGATTGAGATACTAACTCCGTGTCTTGCTGAATCAATAAGATCAGGAGAGAAAAATAAAATATGACAAGATTTAGAGACGTTAAAAATCCGCATTACTTAGATCTAAATTTAAAAATAGTAAGGTCCTTATTTATTTTGGTGCACTAGGATTGAGAGTTTGGAAACCTAATTAAGCTATTAAAATTATTAGAACCCAAAATAATTTTATTTGAAAGTTTATTTCCGTCTCTGCTATTTCGTTACATAACAAAATTTCCACTTTCACTTATCACAGTAACGTCACTGAAGTCTTAGTTTAAAATGTAAGTTCCACTGCATTCGATAATATGGCGATTTTTCCTGACTTTAGCCTCGGTTTATCAACCGGCTTATGTTATTACTAGCTTCCGCCCGCGGCTCCGCCCGCGTGGTATGTCAATTAAAAGTAGCCTATATGTTAATCCAGACTATAAGCTACATGTGTGCAAAATTTCATCGAAATCGACCCGGTAGTTTTTACGTGAAAGAGTAACAAACATCCATACATCCATACTTACAAACTTTCGCCTTTATAATAGTAGTAGGATAAAGACCCTGAACTTGGATTAGCTATACCAGCTATTATGTACAGGATTTAGTTGTAACTCACTTTCTTTGGTCTGATGTTAGAAATAATTCAGTGTCTATATGGAACATTATAATACAGGTTACTTTATTTGAATTCTTGTTATCTAAATTGGTCAGAAATAAATTCGGTAGATGAGCATTTTAAAAGCTGTTATAAACAATGGGGTCCTTCTATTTGTCATTTTCTATCATCTCATAGTCAGTTAGTAAATTTTAGTGAATGGTTAATAGATTGTATACTAAAAACAACTGTTAACAGTCCAAAATTCATTGTTCAATAGTTTTTTTTATCTTGTTCGATCGGAAATTAATAACTACATTATAGGTTTGTTAAAAAAAAAAATAAGTAACTAATTCCTATACTTTCTGTGTATCTACACAGAAAGTATAGAATTAGTTTATTTAATTTTTTTTTCGCAATCCCTGCCAAAGGCTTTTATAGTAAGATAGTTGAAAATCACTCACATTCTGAGATAAGATGGAATAAAAGTATACGTAAAAAGTGTGAAAGTACTTTTGAAATACACGGGTTTTAAATAATATCTGCGCGACAATAGCTTCCTCTACCGCCGGCTCTTTCGAACTCAACACTCCATTTATGTGTAAATGATAATTTTGCTTTACTGATATCGCGGTCCTATCTACTTAATTATGTCAATGGGTATTTCCCAGCACTGCGGTAACTCGTCACCTCCTTGCATTATTGGCAAAGTTCACAAAAACAAATGTTGTTGCGGGGTGTAGTGACTCCTCAAGGTTGTCCACGTCATTTGGCCAATTTCTAAGAAAATTCGAATGTGATTGTGTTTTGCTTAACAAATATATAATTATATTGTATCTTCTATACATATAACTAGCTATTGCCCGCGACTTTATCTGCCTGGAATTCGAGGTTTCCATGCTATTGCTATTTGCTTAAAAATTTAAGCACTTCCCTCATCCATTTTTAACCTCAATTTTACTTCCTCAAGGAATGGCATTTTCAAAACTTCAATATTATTATGAAGAGAAGTTGTGCAGAGTTTCGTGAAATTCCTTCAAAATTGACAAACTTCGCGTATAAACATATACAACCCCAAATCTATGCCCCTGACCAGTTGAATTTCTTAAAAATCTCTTTGTTAATTTACGTCATATAAGGAAAGTAAGTGTAGAATTTAATGCATTTTTCTTTAAACTCTACAAACCTTCCATATGAACTTACCCCCTTAGGGATTTAATACAAAGATAAAACATATTATTATACCAGTTTTTAAGTTAAACCTTACCTAGTTATTCAAATGTTTTTGCGTGTTGCGCGTACAAACGTACAGATAGACAAAAATTCAAAAAAAAAATATATAACTCTCCAATTAGGGGTTTACGTTTATATGGGCAGTTTGTTCCCTACACCATATAAATTAACAAACAGATATATAGTTCTTTTGGAAATTTGTCTCCCCGAGGAGATAAATTTGGGGCTGAAAGTGCATAAGGGAAGTTCTTAAATTTTTAAGGTAATAATCATGGAAATATCATGTTCCACAGGGACGACGTCGCGGCCAACAGCTAATCCTTATATAGAGTGAATAGTAGCGAAAGTGGACATCTTATCAATTTCTAATTATTCGTGGCTAACTATTCACGTTGACCTCCTTGGGTATTGTGATTGTAGAATTTATTAAATAATCTCCTTTAGGCCGATGGTTCCATAAATTGGAGGATTCGGCCGATCGGGACAGACTTGACATCCTCCGGATCTATTATATGATGCCCCAAGAAAATGCTTCGTCAATAAATCAATGACCCGTAATCGCAGAGGAGGTACATCGGTGTTTCGTGCTCCCCCTTGCAGAATAGGTGTCTGTTTAGCCTGCAGTGTCCTGTGAGAGACCTGATGGCTAGAGACACCTTGTTCCTACTAACCACCAGCAGCTCAGCAGTGTATTTGGTCGAGTGCCTTTTATGAGGTTCTAATTGTGATCCATTCTCTGCTTCTATTGCCAGAACTTGGATAAAACCTCAAACAGCTTTATTTTATCTGTTATTTTCCCTGTTGCAAGCATTATAAACATATACTAGCTTATATGTTTAGAATTTAACTACTTCCAGAACTCTAGTTCTACCCCACGGAAGTGAAAGTGGTAATTTCTTTATTAACTCAAATTATTAATGTTATTATCTATTTAGATTTCCCAATAGAAATATATTTGGCAGTGACTAAGTTATGTAAATTGTTAATAGGACTGCGGTTAGATGCATCATGCAATAATGAAATCGTATTTGGCTATAATGCAACATAAAACAATCAATATGTTAATTTTTAGTTTTTTTTTTTAACGAGGGGTTCTGTATCTACGGAATGAAAGTAAGAAAATGGTAAAAAGATAACGATGATTCATATTTCAACAATCAGTTTAATAAATCGTTATCAATGATAACACAAGAGACAAACATGTATTATTATTATCTTGTCAATATTTTAATTGACATTATTGAGATTTCTGCCGATAGTTATCTTCTATTTATTGTGCTATGTGTCATACTCGTAATCTGTTTAAAGCTCATGATTGCCTGTACAAATGTAGGCCTAAATGCTTGTCCGTCGACATCTTGCAAAATGCATCTTTATAATGTTACGATTCTATTTTTACGTTAGAATTTAGGAAATAATAATATAGTAGTTATAAGAATAAACAAACTTTTATAGCTTTTATTATAAAATAATAATTCAGTAAGGATTATTCTTGAATGTATAAAAATATGCCCCTGCTACCAAGTATTTTTATTTTGTTTTTAATGTATAAGTAATTTTGTATGATATTACGACCAGGACGTTTGAGTATTTTGAACATTATTTACCAAAAGTGGTAGAGTATGTACATCATTACAATAATACCGTTTTCAATTAGTAATTTATTTATAACCTTAAATGTCGATCAAATAAATTTCATAAGTTTAGTTTATTTAATGAATTTATATTATTATTTTAGTTAGTTAGGTATGTATTTAATAAGTTTTAACGATTAATTAAATTGTAGTTAGGTTAGTAATGTTAATATAACTGAGTTCAATAACCAAGACTTAACATAAATGTAAAGCATATATTTACCGTTTAGTGATTGTGAATTTTGAATCTCGTTATTAAATTTACTAAGACCAAAATCAATTTACTAAAACCAACATCAGTTTACTAAGATCAAAACCAATGTACTAAGATATATATAACAATTGAATCAGAAAACTTTCTTTCATTAATTTTTCAGTAGATTTAGTAGTAACCTCTGGAAAGTGAATTTCTTTTGTATGTAGAGAGAGAGTCGGTGAGTAGAGTTCATCTTGCTTATCTGTCAACAGCCGAACTCAATAGTATGACTAATCAATCTCTTATTTTTAACTGAAGCTTTCATCTAATGTGTATCTTTATCATTAGAGTTTAAAAGCATAATTTCTTGAAGCATGACTGTACCGAAACTCATTTCCTTATCACATATACCTATACAGATTTACAAGCAAACCAGTCAGGTCCTGTGTCCTTTCAGATCCGAGAAATCCAAGCACTACTTCCGTATGTCACCGGCTTCCAAAACATACACTTATAAACACAAACACAACACAGAGGCACTTTCACGGTCACATATATATATGGTGCTGCACTATATTACAGCGACAACTTTAATAATCAATCAAAATCTTCGAAAAAGGCGTTAGCGTTAAATTTTTCGCATTTCTAACAAAATATTGCTTAGCTGCAGCATTACCGGCAGGAACGGACTCCTCGCCGCAGTCCTCATTGTCGGAGTCTGCCGGCGGCGTGGGCAGCTCGGACTCCATGCAAGCATGTCGGGGCGCCAGGGTAGCAGGCTGGGGGCTCCAGGTCCGACCTCGCCAAGCTCTGAGTCGCTAGGGCTCGCGGCCGCCGCACTCGCAGCGTTTTATAGCAATCGCCGTTCTCGCACGCGTCATAGAGATGACGTCGTCGGTTCGGCTATTCGTCAGCGCGATCTCGACGCTCCGTACGAGGAAAACGTTTTCTGGGAAGCTGCAAGCGCTAGCGCATACGCCAGACATATACCTAACATTTGTATGTGTGTAAATAAAAGTGCAAGCATTCCTTTCATTGCATTGTGCGTGTAATTTTTAGTGTGCAATTCGCAAACTACTTATATTTTCTGTGATAAATGAACGTCCGTAGATCAATACAGCCTCCGTTTCAGCTCGATAGATGGCGCTGATGGATGCTTTTGTAAACTAGCTTTACTACTTTTGTAAAGCTAGTTTACAAAAGTATTATGAGTTTTTGGCAAGAGATGAACTGGTTTTTGTTTGTTTATTTATTTGGTTTACAAGACTGTTATTTTATTTTACGTCGAACGGATCAACCCTCCACAACCTAGTACGGGGCGATACAATAATTTGACGAGTAGTTAAAGGCCAGGTGTCATAGGTAGGACCTATGACACCTGGCCTTTGACTGACAACAGGCACGATGCACTCCTACTCATATTATGATGGCCTCCCATCCACGTTATAAGACGGTGAGTATTGCTCAGCTGGCCGATTGATCGTTCCACACTGCTTGGAAATAGCCATAAGCTGCTCAGTATGTAATATGTAGTTAAAGTTAATACATGACCATCTTTACCAAAAAAATTCCGACCTAAATTTCAAGTGACGTCATCCTAGCCACGTCACAAATTGTTAAAAATTCTCGAGATGGACTTTCCAATCCAAGCTTATGATTAATGCTTCTTGTGATTTGTTAATAATAATCATTATTCTTTATTTCAGTCTACTTACAGTCCACAATCAAAGATATACTTGCATACAGTTTAGGAACTTGCTCTGTACTTATTAAAAACATAACATAACATCACGCCTCTACTACCCGGCAGGGTGTGGCAGAGGTGTACGCCATCCACACTTCACCTGCTATGTATAGCTCCCATGTTATAAGGGGTGAGCCTATCGCCATCCTCAATTCTAACTCCGTGCTGCTATTGTGTATTTCCTGACGGAAAGTTCACAAATAACTCTTAGCCCGAGCCGGGAATCAAACGCACGGTGAGAGGCGCATACGCTAACCACTAGACCATCGAAGCCTAGCGGCATTTTACATGTTAACTCTTTTTCTTTTAAATATAGCTTCTATTTTTATAATATTTACAGCAGTTATTCTAAATCAAACAACATTTTATTAGTCACAGTCATCTTATTATTTATTAATTATCACATAATGAGATCAGCAAAAAAAATATAAAATTGAAACAAAATTGTAATTTATTGAATTATTAAAGCGGGTCTTGCTTTCGCGGGGCGTCCACGCTTCCTTTTTTGCCCAATAGGCACATTTTTAGCTTCTGCAGGTGGCGCCACTAGTTGAAAATGGTACAAAATAGAGATACTGGTCTTAAAATTATGTGCGATACCTCATTGGATTCGGAATGACGCCTAGAAAAATGTGCCAAAAGAGTGTATAAGCACATAAAAAATTGCAAAAGTTATAAACAATTAAAGATGAAAAAAAAATGGCATTTTGTTTTTGCCAATAATTCTTTAACGATTAATATTTAGGAAATTTCAAAATAAGATTCTGAAAGAAGAGGAAATTTCCAACAAAAAACTCACTTGAACAACATTACTAGGATTTTTAAGTTTTTGTTAAAGTAGAAAAATTGTTAGAAAACGAAGTATAAATATTTTTTTAACTTTTATGGCACGATCTTGTTTATTATGTATGTAAGAAAGGCTCTACGAAGCGAAATTTTTTTACGACCATTATTTAAGCATTTTTTTCACTTACAATTAAGACAGTAGTTCGAGAAAATTTCGTTAGTTAATAATTCTTTAACTTGTTGAAAAATTAACTTTAAGTAGAAATTCCAACGGGAATAAATTATTTATAGTATTCAAAACATACCATATTTTTTTCAAATTAAAAGAAATATATTCAATACCATAAATAAATTAATTCATGTGCCGTACTCGCTTTTGACGCCACGCGTGCAACCTAAAAATGTCGCGCGCAGACCTATTTTCAGCGTTAAATTAAAATTATAAATAATGGACATAGAGTTTCAAAAGTTATGAGTTTTTTGTTGGAAATTTCCTCTTCTTTCAGAATCTTATTTTGAAATTTCCTAAATATTAATCGTTAAAGAAATATTGGCAAAAACAAAATGCCATTTTTTTTTCATCTTTAATTGTTTATAACTTTTGCAATTTTTTATGTGCTAATACACTCTTTTGGCACATTTTTCTAGGCGTAATTCTGAATCCAATGAGGTATCGCACATAATTTTAAGACCAGTATCTCTATTTTGTACCATTTTCAACTTATCGAGTAGACTACACGTACTGTCGTCTGTTACGATCTATGATAATAAGAAATTGGTAGGTAGTATAATATTATTTTATTTAGTGGGTGGATTCAAAAAGGGGTCGGAGTATCACACAGATTGATTCTAGCACTCTAGCACACTAGTAATAGCTTACTGCGAGTTGTTTGTCTCACCACCCCTCGGTTGGAATGTAGGTCCAATCTACAGACAAGTGCACCATCCAACCTCGGCGGACTTCCTCAGCATGATATTAGAACTACACCATAGCCTGTACGGGCCTCGGCGAACTGACCTGACCTACAGCAGAGGCACATGCATGGTATTGTAATACTCCTAAGGTAAAGAGGCTACCAGTATAAAAAGTTAACAAATGCCTTTTATTTTTTTTTATACTACGTCCACAGCGAACGAACGTGTGGTCCACCTGATGGTAAGTGGAGTACAGCCCATGGACATCAACAATTCACAAAAGCAGATTATAGATGCGTCGCTGCTGCTGAGGACAACGGTGTTATGCCTCATGTGCCAGTAATTTCAGGGCCTTGAACAAAGCTATTTGACTTTGTACTGAGCATTTGTTAAACCTGCAGCGCAACATATTTCCCCTAATTGCTAAAGCCCTACGCTCTCTGTCACTATCACAGTCATTTTTCAGTTCTTCTGTTACAATTGGCCTAGATATTTAAACTTCTTGCTAAGTAATGGTGAACCGCTAAGCATTACTGGCGGTACATAAGATGGACTTTTTTTTTTTCTTCTTGAAAACCATATCTACAACTGGCTAGAATTAGACGCACTGGCTACACACACGTCACACGGCGTGTTGCTGCCTGTGTGACGTGTGTGTAACCAGTGCGTTCGCACGCCCGACGATCGCGCGCGCTTATTGTTGGTTCAGCCTTGTATCGTGTTTTGTTGCATAATTTTCAAAAATATTTATTGTATTAAATTATATTTTTAATTAATGAGACTAAGTGTTATAAAAAAAAACTAACTAAAAATATTAAAAATGTTATAGTTTTGAAGAAAAAAATATATTCTCAATATAATCAACACCAATCGATTTGCACGATAATGGGTATCAGTCTAGATTACAATACAAATGATTCATGCGTCCATTCATATAATGCTTTAAAGAAATGAATCACTTTGTCTGGGTCAATTTCAACAAGCGATTTTTTTTTGTCATTTCGGTGGACTTTTTTAATTTCAATGCTATCTATTTTAAGTGAAAAATGAAACTTTAGCCTATTTTATAACATTGTGTGTGAGTGCCCATCAAATATCATCAAAACTTACATAAATATTTAAGGATGAATTTTTTAGAGTCCACTGAAATGAAAAGTGTCTACCGAAATGATAAAATAATAACAACTGAAGTGATAAACTGTGCACCGTTTCTTACTGTGTGAATTCTGTTCAATTATGAAACAAATTAAAGAAATCTAGCTCGAGTTTTAACAGCCACCGAAATGATCCTACTTTTGTCCCCACATCACTGAAATGATAAACTTACTTTTGTGGCGGGAAACCGCAAGACGTTGGGACTGATGCGATCGCGCCTAGAGCTTGAGCTGGCCTGATCCAAAGGGAGGAAAGGTAAGAAAGGCATAACAACGCAATGTTGACGTGGCTATTCTACTAAAACTTACTGTCCTCTGAAATGATAACTTTTTTCCGGACAAAAGTTGACTGTTGACCAAAATGGTTTTATTTGATCGAATATATTATAATTTAATGATAAAACAACCGATTTAAATCCATATCATGAATATATTTGCAGGGGAAGGTATTTTATGAGCGGAATTGGGTTCGGGACAGGCCACCGTGATGATAAAATGACACTTTGTATTTTTTTTTTTTATATATTATTGGGTAGAAATCAATGATTTTTTTTGCCAAGGTAGAGAAGTACTTACTTTTTTGAGAAAAATATATTTAATAAATAATCAGCACATTGCACTACCATTCTCACGTTTGCCGTGTATTTTTTATGCTTGTGCAATTCACCCGTCTAACGTGTTATCAACGGGCAGATACATGATGATAAAAGATTATGTGAGCTCAAATAACACTAGATTAGTGACAGTTCAAAATACCAATTAACGTCACTTCTGACAGATAGGCGGTAGCTTTTGCCTGAGAGCATGCATTTAACTAGAGACGAGTATAAGTTTAAATGGCATTATTGCCACTGCGCGGGATGCGTACGGGGTTCGACAGCTTTCACCCGGTCTGGGGAAAATTTCTATGAAATGTTACAGTACAATTGTTGCAAAAGTATAAATAACCGTCAATGTTCTTCATGGTACATCTGAACACCTATTCATCTCTGGCTTTTGCGAACTAGCTTGATATGTGGCAAGAAGCACCATCGTGTCATTCGTCGCCAGGTAATACCGCTTGCTTTATTGTGATCCGCATGGGTATTCCATAAAATCATCCATCAGCCATCTGAAAATCAGCGCTGCAGGGCTTTGTTGCTCTGCAGCATTTAGCTGAAATGGTGTCCACTTCTGGCAATAATTTGTTTAATATTATAAGTTTTTATTGTTTTATTTTGTGATGCATTTTTTGTCAGAATAAATATGTTTTCTTTCAAAAAAAATAAAAGGAATCATACGAAATTTGATTTCTGTCAATCAATTATCGACCCTATTTATATGTGGGTTAGGATGCCCTAAATTTTCACATCTAACAGTTTCCCATACAGAATAGCCCCACCGGTTTAGTGGTGAGTCCAGTTGGACTCCTTTAATAGTAAATAACAAAGGTATTTTTTAACAGAGAACAATGATATGACATTTGATAGGCATAACCAGGCTTCTTGTTTTCCATGATGAATTATACTAAGTAAATAACTTATTCAAGTAAGATAATAAAGTAATAAGGGCGCTGCTCTTCATGATGACGATATTGCAAAACGATTTAATATGTAAAGGTGGATATGAAAATCTGAAATCAGAACAGAACATAACGTATTATATTTAAGAATATGCCTACTAATTAGTGAATTACATTTTAAAGACTCACTACAAATGTACTCTTGTGATAAGATACTTACATGACGTGGAGACTGAACACACTGCTACGATAGACAGGATCAAACAAAACTTAGTGTGATTCAATTCCTACTCTTTTGTCTGTTTAACTTTCTTCATATCATTATTTTTGCTATCAAGCGTCATACACGCATTTCAATAATTTAATCGTAAAATACCTCACACATCTAAAGCATCCTGTTTAGGTATTTACCTATGTAATATTTTGCTTATCAAAAGGGTTCCGTTTCCAAATAAAATTGGGAACAGCTGGCCTATCCTATCGTTACTCTTCGCAAAGAACTAAAACTTGCCCCTAAAGAATCATGGATTACGGTGACATATTCTTACCCCTAGGAATCTTTGTTCTAAATCAGTGGTCAGCGGCTTCGTTACGATGTCTTTTGCAGCCTGTGTATGAGATTAGGTGATGCTACAGTTGCTACTCTACAACTAAATCAGCTGAAACAAAGCTGAAAATTATATCGATCATATAAATGATCTTATAATTTTCAGCTTTGTTTATTAGATTAGTAATTTTATTAGACAATTTACTTAAGAAATAGACGCACTAATAAAAAACATCAACGCTTTATTGCTATTTTCTAAAGTACAAATTAAATTCTACTCAAAAGTTTACTAGAAAAATAACACAAAAGTAAGTATTAAACATAGTGAATTGATAGTAAGGGGTCTGATATCAATCTTGCAATGAGTTTTATATACGTAAATGAGTATGTTATTGTATAAACGTATACCGACGTCAAATAGTATTTATTTGAATACATAAGTATCTTTATATTTATCCAAATTGACGTGGTGTAGTGGATAAGAATAAACGTTACTTCCAGTATATCTAGGCAAACAAACGCTGAAAAACAATTTCAGCTTTAAAGAATTCCATGAAATTTTAACAAACACTACTTGTAACACATTAAAGTAAATCTGTTATCAAAGAAGAAACTTAGTAGAATTTTTGTTTTTTTTCTGAGGCTGTTGTCTTCCTTAGCTAGATGTTCCATTGCCCTTTTAACTTTGGATTGGAGCGGATTCACTACCAGACCGCGGCGGCAGTCTGGCAGTGGCGAGGACGTGAAACATAGGGCTTTTGTGGTGCGCCAGATAGCCCAGTCTTGCACACCTGGACGTACGCTATCTAGTTCGATAGACGTAGCTCTAACTCAGTATTTTCTAGATCTATACCTACTAGCATAAGTATATAGGCTAAACACCAGCTTCCCCCCCCCCCCCCCCTATAGTTGAATAATTGCTATATCTTACACATAGAATAATTGTCAAAAAACAAACAAATATTGTATGAATTATTGGTATTTACCAATAATTCATACAATATTTATTTGCACATTGCAAACAAACTCTGTTTGCACATTGTTTTGGTGCACATGAGTTTCTCATCAGCTCTTCTCATGATGCAATGTTGCTCACTAATCGGAGCTGGTACTTGGATTGATTTTAATTCAAATTTCTAAGTTGAATTAAAGCTCCGGTGATTCAAATCAGTTTAATGCAATAATTATTGTAATTTAATTAAGTTTTATTTAAATTTTATATAATTTCCTCTGAGTTTATATATTTTGTATTTTGTTATTTGTTTTGACGTGTTCAAGCGCCCTTTGGGGCCCATAAATATAAATAATTTAATTTCTGATTTCTGATGAAACTAGCAGCTTATAAGATAACGATAACCCAACAATAGAACCATAAACGTTAGGTATAACTCTAAAGTGCATAAAAATAAACATGCTAAATATATGTTTGCGCAGAATTTGTGTGTATGAAATGTATGTTTGTAACAGGTGTAATTCCTACGTTCCTTGTGCGTTCGACATTTAAAAATAAAAAAAAACAATAATATGTGCTTCTTCCAAGTCAGGCGTTTATTCAGATATATTCCAAGATACCCAGCGTTATCATTTTGAGGATGAGGTATCCACTTCAGAGTGACAAGGGAACACGATACGAACAAGACTAGTTTAACTGTAGTGTTTTGTGATGTTTTATATTTGATTGTATCGGCCCAGCACAACCAGCATGTTCGCTGCCATCGGGGAGCATCGTATCATACGTCTTGTGGTTTAGAATCACAAAATGGCTTGATCAATTTTTTACTCATGTACCTAATAGTAACATATTGCTCTTATCAAATCCCCAAATAAACCACTATATTTGTTTGGGAATGTATCTTTGTTTCTTAGAAATTGAGTAATGCTATTAACCGGGTGCGAATTACTTATCTAGTCAAACATAGCGCCGGCGCCTGCTGCCCACTGACTACTGATTACAGGACGTTCAGCAAACATTCGTGAATTACCCTATGTTATCATGGCGATACGTCTATTTACCCACCGAATTGTCCCAAATTCTTAGAATATTTTATTTGGGATTTAGGAATCAAGACTCTATTGACCATTTCCTAGAAATCAGCCTATCTGTACTTATGATAAGAAACCGTCAGCTAACAGCTTTCAAAGATGGACAGTGCGCAGTTATATGTTTTCAGTAAGAATCAAGAGTTAAAAAAAAATGCCTAACTAGCACGGGCCGTCTGCGTCGCCGCCCGCCGCGATGTTTTCTCCTTGGGTTTCGTACCATCGCCTCACCAATGTCATCAAGATCGGTCCGGAGATTGAAAATGGACATTGCAATTTGGCTTTAAAATTATGATCGAATTTATATGCTCCGCGTACAAGTTGTGGTCAGCTTCTAATCTAACAGATTCAGCTGGGTATCACTATACGACTGCCATCATAAGTACCTCCACAACCCTACTACGAGGTGATACGATACCTACTTTTGTAACGACTGACGGAGGTAGGTATATCTTCAAACGGCAACCGGGACCGACGGCTTATCATGCTCTCCGAGGCACGGAGGAAAACTCGTTATGATAAGATGGTGACCCTTCCACGGCCGACTGCAGTAGGCATTGCTATGCACTGCAAGATCGATCGGTCTTCGTGCGAAGCACTTGGAGGAGCTCCTGCTCCTTTAAACTACCGCCAAGTAGAGGTGCTTTTATTACTGTGTTATCGGTTGTTGGTCAGGCCGTAGAATAAAATTACTGGCACATGAAGCATAGCACTGTAAGTCCTTTGATGAAGCGACGCATCTACAATCCGCTTTTGTAAATTATTGAATTTTTTCATGTCCATGGGCTGTAGTTACCACTTACTATCAGGTAGACTACATTTTATTAATGCGATGTAGGTAGATATGTAGCGAACGAATGGTTCACTACAAACTTACATCTTATAAGTTTCCTAAGTTGTTTTGTATATAATAAATTACTAAAGCACTTAACTTAATAAAGCACAGAAATTAGGTATGCATAAAAATAAGTTTGAGTGTAAAAACCTCAGAGGAAATAGTAAAAACATTACAAATGAGAGGCTTTTGGAGCAGAACTACGACGCAACTGAAAATCTTCTCCGTCCTGTTTCCTGACGTGATTGCATGTTTGAATCAACAATTGCTGTTACAGGGTAATCCTATTTTAGGTACCAGCTGTACATTGTATTGACATTATTCAATTCACTATAAATCTTTGTTTGTTTAATTTTTGTGACTATAAAGATTTTATTATTATCATTATTTATGTATAAGAAAAAAACGAATATAGGTAAGTTACTTCCCTATTTTCATTGCTCACTACACCGCAGCTGATAGTTCATGTAGACTGGAAAACGTCTCATTCAAAGGACCTCACTTATTTTTATGTTGAGCATGTGATGCAGTCAATTCAGTTATCAGAACAGGCTAGCCACGCAAAATTATTGACAACATTTCATGTATTGACTAGTTTTTATGGAGCTTTTAATCGTAAATGCTGATAATATTGTCAATATTATTACGCGTATGTACGCGGCTAGCCGTAACCTAGCCGTCTGCCGTACAGTGCAAGAGCCAGGAGGTTAGCTAATAAAAACGTCGAAAATTTCACCTAAGTGGATCGAGGGAAAGATTAAAAATAACGAGCTACTGGAACGCACTGTCTGTCAAAGTCATATTGACAAGAAATTACAAATTATCTATCGAGCACGTTCAAAAACAAACTTATAGAACAAAATTTCAATATTGAAAATATACATATAAAGGTCATTTTTTAATCCCAGAGACCAATTTGACAGCAAGAACAATAGATTAATGACAGCTAGGCATTGTGAATCAATTAACTTGTATATTTAATATGCAACCAATCCGCTTGTTTTTTGTAACCTAATCAAAGTTTTTTTCTAAAAAAATTAAATTTGAATAATAATTGTGGTAGTATTTAATTAATATAAGTTTTGAGGGTACTAAAAGATATTTTCCTAATTTGTTTGGCAAATTTCCATAGTTTTCGAACAGTTCCGATGGGTGTCTTTTGCTGATTTGTTATTGATCCATAAAATAGTATTTTAATCCGTGTTTTATTGTATTACAATGGTTATTTACGGTGTGTATATAGTCAGCAAGTCTGGCGGCCTCATATTTAACTACGATCACAACATTCCCCGCGTAGAGACTGAGAAAACCTTTGGATTTCCACTCGACATCAAACTGCAGTATGAAAATAAGAAAGTTATCGTTGCATTTGGGCAAAGAGATGGGATAAATGGTACGTAAGGTTAAGGAAAATCGTGCCACCTTGGCGTTCACCACCAGGTTTTATAAAGCTTCCTTTAGTTTGAACGTAAATGATATATTTCAGTGGGACATGTTCTGCTCTCTGTGAACGGTTCTCCAGTGAATGGACGAACTACAGAAGACGGCAGGGACATATTTGATGTCGTAGAAACTAAGGTATGTAATAATATTAATTTCGTATAACGGTATCATATCGGCAATCTTTTAGTAGCCAGTACACATATCAAGTACATAATACTATTTTATTTCATGTTATAAAATTTACAGGAAAACTATCCTCTAAGCCTAAAATTTGGGCGAGCGAGAGCTACAACCAATGAGAAGATAGTACTAGCAAGTATGTTCTACCCACTGTTTGCCCTCGCCAGTCAGCTCAGTCCTGTGCCCAAGTGTTCCGGAATTGAGTCTCTAACCGCTGACACCTTCAAGTTGTCCTGCTTTCAGACTTTGACAGGTTTGTATTGTTGCTTATTATCTAGATGTAACGTTTCTCATTACAATTGTGCCTCATGGCAAAATCAAAACATCAATTATATTTGTATGATTTGTGGATGTTTATAGGAGCCTTAAATATGTGTGCTCCAGCATGATAAATAGAGTGTTATCACCAGTGCCCAAGCACAGGTCCCAGACCCAGGAGGTGTGCAGAAATAAATAGCCCATGATGTTCCTAAACAACAATATTATTTTTGTGCCTTACCATAGTCATATATCTTCTTGCTAAGGAATAAATAACGAAAGCAATGTAATTCATTGAGAAATTGCACTCTACTACTATAATCATGAAAATAGAAATAACATTCCTTGACTTATATGACAAAGTTGTTTCAGTTGAATATTGTATTTTATAAAGTTGGTGCCTTCAATGCGAGTGTGTTACACTCTTGGTGGCAAAAATATTTAAGAACTGGCATGTAATATGCCAGTTCTTAAATATTTTATAAAGACGGTGTCTTAGGCGCTATCTTGATTGATGGCAAAAACTATTCAGTGCAACTTTATAGTATTCAGATTCAGAAAAATCAGTACCTGACTCTAAGAAGTGAAAGAGCTTTGGTGATTTTGCTTTGGTCATAAAATGGAGGGAAGGGATAATAACCTGTTTCAAGGAGACCCAATTATAGAAGGTCGCACAGGGTGCATAAAAATAAATTGACCACACTGGATTGCTCATAAAAATTACCAATTTATAATGCATTTGAATGGTTTATCTTACTGACAGCTTCTTCTACATTGTTCAGAGGCAATGTGTCTAACGATCCACCTGCTCTATGTTTAGCCATATCATACTATATGGCCAAACTAAAACTACAATATGACAAGGCGCTGTGTGAGCTCTATTGTGTGTAGGGTTACCAAATGGCTTGCGTTTCTGGGACTATCCCGGACTTTGGCATCTTGTCCCGTGTCCCCATAATTATATAAATACCGTAATAGACAATGTTAAATTAACTAACGGTTGATTTAAAGATGCTTTACCTACGGGTCATTAATACTAGTTCTTGATTTCCGTGGGGCTCCTACTTCTGAATGGTCTAAAAAAAAGAACTAACATAACCTACCTAACCTAAACAACTAGAGTTGGTTTAACAGCAATTTGTAACTGTTGGTGAGATCAACACTGCATCTTCCACCATTCTATTAATGTAATGTTGTGGTTGTCTGTAAGTGTTACAGCACTAAAACCTACAATACTTACATCACATGTGACCCGTCATCACCCAACCTTAGATCACACAAGACAACCTCACATGACATGTGATTGAACCTTACGTGACCCAACATAACAATGTCACTGAATCTCAGATCTGTCAAAAAATGTGTTATTCTTATTCCAGGTGTAAAGTTCATAATAGTAACAGATCCAAACATGCAAGGCTCCGAGGTGGTGCTGAAGAGAATCTACGAGTTATACTCTGACTACGCACTCAAAAACCCTTTCTACTCTCTGGAGATGCCCATCAGATGTGAACTGTTTGACACCTCACTGCACACCCTGTTAGAACTTGTGGAGAAGTCCGGGACGGCCAACTTATAGCTATGGAAGTAATTAGTTATTATTATATTATGAAAAGAAATTATTATTAATAATATTAAAAGATGTATTATTGAATATTTTAATATTTCTCTGCCTGTTGTCATGAGTCATATTATATGAAATAGAAGGAGATATAGAATTGATGTTAAAAGATTGTATAAATATGATATTATAATCTAATATGATATTTATTTTAATAAAGGCCAGTCTCAAAGGTTCCGGATAGATCTTATTGACCCAATAAAATATAACCTGATCAAAAATAAAAATGACTGACACTTAGGGCTGTTATATGCCAATAAGGTTAATCTTACAGCTAAAAATTGGGCTAAATGTTTTGCTTTTCAACCATGTAGGTTAAGGCCAGTTTCACCAGTTCCTTATATTAGAAACTAGTAACTTAGTATTTTATCAGAAACTTATAAAACATAAAATTTCATACTTGCGGACAACCAACTGTCAGTTAACTATCTGAAACATCTGGTGAAATAAATTTGGCCTTTATGTAGGTGTTATATGATATGGGGTCATAAATAAATAAATATAATATATGTATTTATTTTATTACACAA
Organism: Hypena proboscidalis; assembly: GCA_905147285.1. Taxonomy (NCBI): domain Eukaryota; kingdom Metazoa; phylum Arthropoda; class Insecta; order Lepidoptera; family Erebidae; genus Hypena; species Hypena proboscidalis. The sequence continues at coordinate 22,642,878 of LR990132.1, read as the reverse complement.
GTGTTTTTAAAATAATTTGCAAATTGTATGTGTACCTTGTGTAATATTCAATGAACAGCCCAAAAATAAAAAACATCATTAGTTTACAATAAAAAATTTATTGATATAATAATTATTTGTTTTTAACAATTGAAATGGGGCGGTTGTGGGGCCCCGCGTCGTGCGACCGATACAAGTCTATAGTTACCTATCGTTAATCATCGAACACTCCTTTTGTACTTGACACACACACACACATTATTGCCTGATATTTGGTACACACGGAACTCCGCGCAGATATGCAGAGCCTTATCCGAACTCACACGCACACTTACAGCTGGTAAAGGTCGCAAACTTGACCTTTACCAGCTATCATCTCATCACGCCTGTACTATCCACAAGGGTGTAGCAGAGGTGCAAAATCTCCAGGGCAAAATGCCGGACTTTGCACTGTTACTGAAAATTTTCCGACATACATATTCCAAATGACATCTAGCAGCTATCAGTCTACGACTGCGGCGCGATATGTGCACTTGGGATTATTGTTCTCAACAAAAAATACCTTGACTTCTTAACTGCGACATCTGCGTGCGTCGGGTCGGATAAGGCGTTGTGCGAACTACAAAAGCTATAATTAGTACATCTAAATTACAGTAAAATCAATCAAAAAGAAAAAGAGTTAAAAACGCGTTGATCATAATTTGGTTCGTGCAGTCATTGCGTCTGCCGGAGTTCGATACAAGCGCGCTATACTTTGCTCTGGACGACTTTTATCGTACTACCCTACCACGAGAATTGTATGAACCAATTCACTCTGACACTCCAATAAGTAATTTTGAGTAGTTTTTGCAATCCTATACATTTAGTATTGTTGCAAACACACTTTTCATATCCTCTCTGCGCTCTGGTACTGTTACGTTGGGTAATATAAGTTGGGCAGCTTCCCTGCAAGCAGGAGTTAGTAGGAACTACATTATTCACAAATCTACAAGCAAACGGGGTCTTACAATTTCAGCTTATACAATGAGGGCTATTACGTATGAATACGCCGCTAGGGGTGCTTGTGGAGCGCGTGAGCTCTCCGAAATGTCAAATGTCATTGAGTTTATAAGTGTCTATAGAGGCACAGTACTTAAGGACGTTCTGAAGACAAACTTTTCGCGCGACACAGACTGCATTGTGCATAAGGCACGTATGAGAGAAGGACTGTGGGTGTGTAAGGAGGGATAAGTAGAAGGAGACGGATGAATTAATGTCTCTACTTGAAATTGGGCTAAAAAATCCGTACTTCTTAATAAATTTTGTTTCAAAACTTTGTCTACAAAACGCCCTAAAAAACTGTGCCTCTAAGAACGTATAAACTCAATGGTTGGTATAAATCAATGTCTTCGACAGATCTTCTCTGCTAGTGAGACAAACGATAGCCCTCATTCTAGTAGTTTTAAGTAGTTCATGCAACTTTCGACAGTACACTAAAGGCACAAAAACACGACAAGTTTTTGAAACTAGTCCTGTGCTGTTGTTTAGAAAGCAGAAGACCAGTTCCCTATATCGAAGTACGAACAACTTAGTCTAGCATCAACCATAGCATCACCACACGTACCTTACATCTGCCGCAGACGGCCACATATCTAAATATTGCTTCTCACTTTAACACTCGAATACGTCTCTCTCTCACTCTCCAGGCCGCCCGCAGCATTTACAAAACTCGATGTAGTCGTAAAGAATTACACAGTGTACAATACACAAGTGCCGCACAATATTAATTCGCATATAAACAAATATAGCAAAAATTCACACACTTTTTAGAATATCTTTAGAAATGTACATCACTTTGACGTTGGACCAATCAGATTGTTCGATTACAAGCCGAGTCACTGATTGGTCCGTTTAGAAATTCGTCATTTGGACAAGTCAAGTATAACGGCTTTGTCATAAAACCTCGCGAGAGATTCGTGTCGGTATAAAAATAGAGCCGTGAGCGGGCACCGCTACAAAATATACCCTCTTCTAATCATTAAATGTTTGATTGTACGCATGCAGTACACAAGCAGTGCCTCGTAAGTATCAGAAAGCAAGGCAAAGTTGTATTTAATTTCAATCTTGTGCATTCGTCAAAGTAACATTCACTTTGACTATAACATAAGATGATTCATTGGTCAAATAACAACAAATTATTTTGTGGTCCTCTGGTGTTCAATGAGAAAAATTTAAACAAGAACAGGCACAATAAATGTGTACTGCATGTGCTGTCAACAAACCAAGACTTAATTAAGTTAACCGAACAGACTTAAATAAATTATCCTAGCAGTGTCCGAGGGCGCGGGGAGAGCTGTGACACCACGACACTACCCGCCGCCGGCGCCGGGCCCGGGGCCCCGGAGCCCCGGAGCCAGCAGCCGCGGAGTCACGAACACGAGAGCTAATGCCTACATCACGCTGGCCAAACCCATCCACTATGTATATGTAAATCCTTAATTTAATGATAAATAATTTCAAAATTACTCTAAAACCAAAATAAAACTCATGTCGCCAAACGGCAATAAATTTTAAAATAGAGATATTTGTATCAAACGTAACAGATATGTGGGGTTCTTAAATGAAAATAAGTAAATAGTATCGATATCGATCTTTTATATGGCTACCACGACCGCGAGATATCTGTCCACGGTCGCGGGATAACTCTGATAAAATATGGTTTGAAATCTGGCGATATACTCTATTCCTTACAGTTACGAACCGCCGCCCTTACGCTACTTCCTACATGACGTCACTCTCCCCGCGCACGCCGCGCCTTGCCTTGGAGTGATCGCGGACCAAGCCTGCATGCCAGGGACTCACACAACATTCACGTAAACTGCAGTAGAAGTTATCGTTCAGTACTTTACATAATGAACAGAGAATTCACTTCTCTAGTCAATGTCTCAACGTGGAACTTCCAGGTATTTCTTAACGACTGCGCTAATTTTAATGGAGTTGTCTCACATCAAAATCAGTGTTTTCATAGACGGTCCAAAATGATGATCCTACCTTAAAAAGATCAAATAATGAGAACGTAGAAAGTTATCCATTTTATGCAGAAATTTGTCGCAGTAGTTAAAAAGTACTTTTCTTATAACATTTGCAGCGAACGACACCGTCGTGGCGTGGGCCGGTGCTGTCGCACTTGCAAGAAGTGGATGTACTTGAATGTTGCGTGAGTAACCCTGGACCCTGGACCCGGCGGCACTAGGACTGGTGCGTCCTCGGTCCCCACAGCCTCAAGGAGTAGTCGTCGGAGGCTGACACCAGTACATCATGATGCACGGGGTTCCAGGACACGCAGTTGACGCAGCGCGTGTGGCCGGCGATCACCGCGATCGGTTCCTCGCCGCTGATGTGCCAGATGTACACCTGAGGGGAACAACATCAAATACTTAACAAACGATGATCAATACCTCGTTATACAACCATGTCGCGAACTTAAAGGCTCAAATGTAGATTTCTCATTGAATTGATGAAATTTAAGGCAGAAACGTAACGAGTAGCTTTTCTTTTTCTCTAACTCAAACTCGTTAGATAGTCTTGATTATTCCTAAAAACTGGCTTTAGGTTAGTATTTTAAAAGCTTAGGAGGATTTATCAGATGTATGTTTGTTACTTTTTCACATAAAAGCTAAGAGATGGATTTTTATAGAATTTGAAGCACGTGCAGTTTACTCCCCGCGGTTTGCCTGCAGACTGAAATTAGCCTTTATCCTGCCCTACATGTGGAACAGGGTGTAATTGATAGCGTGACAAAGCTACTTACTATTGACTCAGAACTAGATTCCGAGGTTCCACTGAAGAATTACTTTCGAGCTACTTCATTCTTGCTGAAGTCAACTCTACTACTATATGAAGAAGCATAACCGCTGCAATACCTTGTTGTCCTCGCTGCCGGACGCGATGAAGTCCTGCTGCGCGCCGCCGAAGCAGGCGTGGATGGTGAAGTGGCCCTGGCTCAGGCCGCGGAAGCGACGCACCAGGGCTCGCGCTCCTACGCCATTCAAAACGTAAGTGTCATTATACCTGCTCCATTCATTTATATTCTTTTTGACAGCCTAGCCTACGAATAATCGATTATTTTGTACACTCATATTTTTTTGTTCTTTATTGACAGACAATACTTTTTAGTCTTAATCTTGGCATTTCAAAACAAACAAGTGAAATTAACATTAAATATTATTTATTACAATGATTCACGAGACTCTTTACAAAAACCTTATAAACGAATAATTAATATTTAACTAAAAATATTTATATACCTACATTTAAATCCATATAAAGGTCTTCTTAAATTAAATCTATTATTATTTCAAATCGATTTGTAATCGTGTGGAGTTCTCACTGACGTTGAAATGTCAAAAAGAAAGCAAACGGTTCGACAGGTATATGTGTATATGTCGCGAACAGTACATTAATGGTTCTTGGTAAATATGTATATGTAATTTAGTAAAAGTGAGCTCACGTATATCCCACAGATGTACGCCTTGGTTAGCCACGTTGAGCAGCAGCAGCGTGTCCGCCTCGTTCAAGGTCATGGCCATCACTGCGTGGTCCTCTTGAATGCTGGAACATTAACAAAAAAAGTCAAGATACACTAGCTGTGTTGCAGCCAATGTTCTTCTTTTTCTTCTTCTATTACTACTTTCTTCGCTTATTTGGGACATGGAGTCGAAGGCTTTCTCGTAGTCCACAAAAGCCAGACACAGCGGCTGATTGTACTCTTCGGTTTTCTGTACAATCTGCCGTACAGAATGGATGTTGTCTACGGTACTAAAGTCTTTTCGAAACCCGGCTTGTTCTGGTGGTTGTAACTCGTCAAGTCTCCTGGCGAGGCGGTTCGTGACTACTCTCGAGAACAACTTGTGGATGTGGCTCAGGAGTGAGATAGGTCTGAAGTTCTTCAGTATGGTTTTTTTTTTTTTTATTGTTTTTAGGAAGGTTTACAGTCTAATAACAAAATGTGAATATTACAGTTCATAAATTAAGAAAAGATTGCTTTTGAAAAGCCTCCACAGATAAACAGACATTTGGTCTTGCTTACAAGAAAAAGAATTAAACAATGAACAATGAAGGAGAAGAAAAATTAAATTAGCTAAGTGTCATATACCCTACCTAAGCCAATAGCCGCCTTACAGCCGTCGCAGTGGTACAGAAAAGATCAATGTCTAAGACACGTGGAATATTATGAAACTCGTGCGTAGCACGTAAAGCAAACGAATTTCGCCTATAGTTGGTTGTTGCAAAAGGTATATCCAGTAATGGTCGTTGACGAAGACCAGTCTGATTTGTTCGTAGGGAAATATTGGCTAGCAATGCAGGACAGTCTATAGTACCATTAGCAATATTGATTAGAAATGAAATAATAGACATATTTTAGATATAGGCCGATAATTTTGAACCTAAGCAGTGGATTTAGGCTCTGCTCAATTTTCCCTTAGTCGCCTTTTACGACACCCACAGGATGATACGGGGTTTGAAAACCTTCGTATTCTTAATGTCCGTCACCACACGGACAAAAACTAAAACTGTACAAACTGGAAAATAAACAGAATTACAATAGTCATCGACACGACAAGAAAGCACTCACAGGTTGCGGTCGGACAGGTCGGAGAAGTCGTAGAGGCGCACGCGGTGGTGCGTGTCGGCGGCCAGCACGGAGCGGCCGTCGGCGCGGCAGCTCAGCGCGTTGACGCGCACGCCGTCCCAGCTGTTGATGAGCGAGCCCTGCGGGGAGCCCGGCTGCTTGTTATTCACCGATTACTTGTTTCTTACTAACATTTCAAAAATATTGAGAAGACAAACATTTTGGAACGACAAATTTAAAAAAGTACGGATATTTTGTTACAATTTTAAGTGGAGACATTAATACGTCCGTTTCTCTTGCTTTCATACGTGCCTTATGCACGAGTGCCTTCTCTGTTGCTCGTTAAGTTCGTCTTCAGAATACCCTAAAAAGCTGGGCCTCTATAGACACTTATATACTCGGTAGCTCTTATTGACTAAAATACTAGTTTGATACTTTATCTAGAACCCAGGATAAACTTAAAACGGAGACTTAATTAAGAGCGTGTATTCCTTTTCAAAATGTAACTGTCAATTTTTGTAGTGTTTTGGGAATATTTCGTAAAAACTGAATGAAAGTATGATTTTATTCAACTAACTTTTTAGAATGCAAGTTTTGAAAGGTAAATATAACAATTTCATTCGTAAATACAGCATAATTTTGTAATTTATCAACTTAACAGTTAATACTCTTTCAACTGATAAAATAGAAAAGTATGCTTTAGTTATTAAATGTAATTGTCATATTTACCTTTTAAAGCCCACATTCTAAAAAGTTAGTTGAATAAAATCATACTTTCATTCAGTTTTTACGAAATATTCCTAAAACACTACAAAAATTGACAGTTACATTTTGAAAAGGAATACACGCTCTTAAGTTCTTACTGCATAAACAGAAGAGATTTAAAAAATACATTTTCTTTAACCGACTTCTTTGTATGTAAATTCATGTGATCTATCAATGAATACCTTGTTAATTTTCCTCTACATAAACGCAATAAACTAGATATGATATGAAAGAAAAGTTACATCAAGCCCGCAATGGTAGAAGTGTCCCCTGGCGCCGCCGCACACGAACTTCTCTCCCTGCGCGTGCCACGCCACCGCCGTCAGCGAGTCCTCCGGCGAGTGCGTCATCTTCATGAGTAACTGCTCCGTCTGCCGATGGAGATCACTATTCAATTAACAAGTTTCATCAAACATTTTAGTGTGCAAAATCCACATTTCACTTGTTTCAAATCAAATCATTTAATTTCCATGGGTTCCAAAGGGCGCTTGAAAACGTCAAAACAAACATCAAAATACAAAATATATTAAATTAATTCTTAACTAATTAAATTATAAATTTATTGCAATCATAAAGTTAATCTAAGCTCCGGTCTAAGTTGAAGCTCCGGTGATCTCCGGAGCTTCAACTTAGAGATTAGAATTAAAATCAATCCAAGTACCAGCTCCGATGGAGAAACTCATGTGCACCATCTTTTATATATACAATATTCGTTTGTTCCTTGACAAACATTCTATTTGTAAGTTATAGCAACAAAACATAATGGCTAAAGATGGTTAAGGGACAAAAATAAACATAAGTTACTTACTTAACTTGTTATATTTAAGTCCCATGGGTGGGCCATGTCCTAAAACGTGAGCTCATCTACCCAACAATCCCAAATAACACTACAAGAGTAGATAGTATAAATCAGGGATGTTATGGATATGCCAATTCGGATACGGATATAAGATTCTTATTATTATCCGTTAATTTCGGATAATTTCGGTTACGGATGTTACATTTTTAAAAAAATCTAAAGTGAAATACGTAAGCTATAGCTAATAAAATGGTATTATTTATATGTCACCATTTGGAACATGTAACTAATAAAATGGTTTTATTTAAATGTCACCATTTGGTACTAATTACAATCAGTCTTTAAGTAATTATTACAGCTATTTAAAATAAAAATTATTATAAATAAATATTGAGTGTTATCTAATCTACCTAAAATGAAAATGTAAAAACAAAAGTATTACTTATACCTACTTAATCAGTAATTTCGTATACAAAGAAAATTAAAATCAGCATTAAATTTAGAATGCACATTGCACGTATTTATTCATTATAATTTTAATTTAACATAACAATCATAGCTTCCTTTTTTTTTTGTTATAATTAGTTACTTCATTTTCATTTATTCTTAATACATACATCGCCATACGTTAATTTAGAATGCATTTACTATAATTTAAGTTGCGGAATCGACAGTCATTTCAACAATAAATTACCAAATTGCACTCGACTATTTGGACGCATTTTGTACCAATTCAATCAATGCCGTAACACAACACTTTTGTTTCAATTAGTCGAACTATTCGTAAATGTTAAATTGCTAACAAGTCAGTTAGCTACGAGTATGATAAGACGACAACAGAACAAAACAAACAACGCGCGTGGCTTGTGTGTCGGCTGCGCCCGACCGGTCAAAACAACTTGTAATAACGTGTCTCAATTAGGCTCCACCCCTAGCCGATATTATCCGAAACATTTATTTCGGTTTTGGTTACGGTTTATTTTTTTATATCGGATATCCGATAGTTTCGGTTATGGTTACGGAGCTCCCTAACATCCCTGGTATAAGTCATGTAAAATAACTATCCCAATTCTGGGATCGAACCTGATACCTCGCTGTCAACGATCGCATACACTACGGCTTTACCAAAGAGGCTGTGCATCTATACAATATTCATATCATGATGTAAATAAGTGAGATAAGTAACCTCCATATTCCATATCCAGAGATCGCGGCAGTCCTCGGGGCCGGCGGCGATGAGGAACCGGCCGTCAGGGCTCCACGACAGGTATGACACGCCGTACGTGTGACCCTCCAACGATTTTCTATAACAAAATGTTATATTTTCAAAGCATTACTCAAATAAAGACGTGGATTCGAACATAGTAGATTATATTGCCACTTGCTACCAAAGTGGTTTGATAAGGTTAAGGGCCTTATCATACTAGCGGATTGCGAGCGGATTCAAAGCGGAGCGAGCGCGCAACGGATTCGTTGCGGGCGCGCAACGAACACGCCGCGCATTCGCAGCGAATTCGCTGCGGACGCGCGGCGTGGACGCCATTTTGTACTGTCTCGTACAAACGCCAGCCAACCAACTTAATACAATTTTTTTTTCAAATGTTAAATTATTTTGCATCATAACGGATTCTTGCGGGATTTTATCTTGCTTAAATATTTTATGTTTGTTTTATGGTTGGTAGGAACGAAATTATTTAGTATTATTTTTTAATCGTTTGCAAAACAACACAAATTAGTCGCTCTCTTCCATTCGATTAATTGATAATGGATCTTCCCAAATTCGTCGATGCTTTCGTTTTCGTCGCCGGCGTTTCCGAAGTAACAAAGCCAACAGCAGTGTTTCCTCGACGGAATCAATTTTGTTACTGAGTGTATTGTACGTCGTAAATTCGCTACAAATACCCGACGAAAACGTAGCGTATTCGCCACGCGTCCGCGACGTCTCCGCTGCGCGCCCGCTCCGCTTTGAATCCGCTCGCAATCCGCTAGTATGATAAGGCACTAAATCTTAAAATTATTGTCATAGAATGCATAATACATTGTTCTTTTTATGTCGCGAGGCAGCTGCAGTCTGTAATGAAAGCTTCTAAGCTACGGATGGCATACATTTACCACCTATCACTACAGAACTTTGCTCTTCGACTTTGACTTGCTTCATTAAAGTTCTGGACGTTTGCTACAAAACCTTTGAAACTACTATAAACAGGAGTTTATATCATGGTGTATTTGAATGTCTCCTTACCTAAAGGAGAGGCGCTTAGCGACGGGATCGAAGTCCCATATCATGACGGTGTTGTCCTTGGAGCCTGACGCCAGACGAGACCCGTCCGGCGACCACTTGCAGTACCACACCTCATCGCAGTGTTCGTTTAATACCTGTAACATATAACATCACGCCTAATAAACCCAGAAGCTTGTAGTACAAGTGTATAACACGACACGCTACATTTTCTTTCCATTATGTTAACGTCCTATGTAATTAGGGATAGCCTATCATCATCTAAAGACCAATCAAGACTCGGTCCTGTGAATTTTATAAAATTCGAAATAAAAGTTGTGCCCGATCCAGGGATCGAATCTGAGGCCTTAAGTGTGGGTGAGTGTTCAGTCACTACCCTCAAAAGGTAGCAGCTCAATATATTGGTGCATATTAATTTGCAACATTGATTGTCAGCTGGAACCACCGGTAACTAGTTACAATTCAAATAATCTATATTCATATAGACACTATTCAAAATTATTTAATTATGTTCTTATGATGCGTCCATATTTTTCTTGTTGTTGTGATTGTGTGATCCAAAGCAACTCACGTAGTAGTGGTGCTTAGTAGTAATAACTGCATCATCAAAACACTGCATAAATTATGTAGTATTAATATTATTATCAGTGTGTGAGTTACCTGTAACGAGTGTATAGGGAAGTGGTCGGCGGAGCAGTGGTGGTCCGCCAGCAGGGTGAAGGGGATGTGGTCGGGGGCGGGCGCGGGGCGGGGCGCGGCGTGGAAGCGGCAGCGCGCCGCCTGCTGCGACGCCGCCTGCGCCAGCAGCGAGCGCAGCCGGCCCGGCGCCATCATGAGCGCGGGCGGCAGCACGGCCTGCACCTTGGCCAGCACGCCGGCGCGGCTGGCCAAGCCCTGGCCCGGCCACAGCGCGCGCGCGTGCAGCTCGGGCGCGTCGGCGCACATCATGAGCGCCGACAGGCGGTGCACGCGCGGCGTGTCGTGCTGCAGCGGCGTCAGCTCGTTGCGCAGCACGTGCAGCGCGTCCAGCACGCGCCCCGCCTCCAGGTGCTCTAGGTACTTCTGCTCCAGCACTACGAACTTCATCTCCTGAGAAAAAACTTGTGTTTTTAACCGCCAAAACATACACCAGAAACTCTTTAAATGTTTTATCTTAAAATTAAATTCTCGTGAAAAGCTTAGTGTACATAAAGTTGACGTACCGCGACATGATGGTCGTTATAATGCAGTGAATGATCTAAGTATGTAGACAGATTACCTTTTACGCCTATTTTTGTCTTAAGATACAGGTTTTTTACCTAGTTTAAGAAGCAGGGTATCAATTGTTTGTGTAAATGTACTTTAATCTATACTTTTTGGAAATAATTACCGTGACGGCACCTCTAATGGAGGAAACCTGACTTATAGACTATAGGGACGACCGACGGTTAACTGAAGGTAAATCTTAAAGATAGCTTAAATATGCTGTTCAAGCTGTGATGAGTATTCCAGCAGATCACGCGAGTCCTCTCTTTAACCCAGTATACAGTACTTCTAGTCAGTTGGAGACAAAGCCAGCACTCACGGCGAGGTTGTGCGGCTCGACGTGCGGCGAGTCCTGCAGCAGGTCATGCAGCGCGCGCAGGTCGTGGTCGGCCTTCACCCAGTCGCCCGCCAGCACGTGCGCGCGGAACGTCGCCGCCGCCGGGTGCTCCAGGTGCAGGCCCGACTCCTCCATCAGGAGGTTCGCGCTGCGTCTGAAGGGCAAAATCATTGTTAGGTTGAGATTTTCACTTCCGTACTTTTTACGTAACGTGCCGGATCCTTGTCTTGGTATCATACCGATAAGTTAGTTATAATAGTAGTTAGTAATAGAAAACGATACTTTATTAAATGGTCTAAGTCAGGGATGTTAGGGAGCTTCGTAACCGTAATCGAAACTATCGGTTATCCGATATAAAAAAATATCCGTAACCGTAACCGAATCCGAAACAAAAGTTTCGCCTAATATTGGATAGGGGTGAAGCCTAATTAAGATACGTTATTACAAGTTGTTTTGATTGGCCGGCCGTAATTAGATATAATTATGTATTTCACTTTTGGGAATCCTTAAATATTTAAGATTCCTAACCAAAATTATCCGAAATAAATCAATATCCGTATCCGAATCCGAATCCGGTAAAATAATCAATCTTATATCCGTATCCAATCCGTATCCGAAATTTCATATCCATAACATCCCTGGTCTAAGTCTACAGATAGCTGCAAGAGCATTCCTGTCGTGTACCTACTCTAAGTCTAGGACTAGCAACACACATATTCGGGTCGGCACGCATTTCTATATCATTTGTCGCGTATATCTGAGTCAAAAACAGTTAAGCAAACAAAGCAAACAGATGCCGAAAGTGTGTAGCAGCCCTTCCAGCCGCCGCTGTAGTTATGGGCCGATTAATGCAACAATGTCTTAGTCACATTCATTCTACAGGAGTGATAAAACGTATAAACTTGTAAATACGATATCTATTACGAATAAATAACCTGGAACCGCAGACCACATCGGAACTGAGTGATAAGTCCGTGACAAAAATACCTAACCTAGAAACCAAACGACACCAGCGTCTTATCTATCAATATACTATACCCACACTTTGTATACAGTCCGCCTCATTAAATGAGTCAACATCGGCAATTTACGTGCCCGACGAACTATCATAATAATAATTGTGATTTAACTGCTGACATCAATTCTGGTGACATTTTGCAATCAACGATCATTGATTACCATTGGAGTAATGGCAAATCAAAGTATTGAGCTCAAAGGCAATAGTATAATCCGACGCAAAAGTGAAAGTTAAACATTTTCTACACTGTAGAATAACGAAAAGTGTGGTTTGTTCTTCAACCGAGAAAAATATATATAAAAATATATCTAAGTACATCAGGTATAGATTGCTCAGGTATAGGTGTTTGATCGAGTCGTCCAATATGATGTAATAGAATTTCTTGCAATGAAAGAAATTAACTAGTCACGTATTACACACATAGAAAGCGTAATCAAACATTACAAAATATATCTAAGTAATGGATAATCAAGGAACCTCTCCCAACATACGACTTCACCTACTGCTTATCTCCTTCTCGTTAAACCTAGCGTACATTTGTTATCTATCGACTCAACTATTATAATGTACCACGGTTGACCACGGAAACGCATTAGTGAGTCCGGTAACGAGGTGGTTGCGTAGGCGCAGCGCGTGCAGGGAGGGAAGGGCAACGCAACGTGACGATGATTGCGACACTGAACTCGTGTTATAAGCAGTGTTCCTAGTTCGCGCGAATTTCTACTTCAGTCAAGGGCTTGCAACTGGGTCAAAACTGATACAATTCTATATACATTTTCCACGTTATTTTCCATGGATTTTACGATGCCCTCGTGTTAGGAGCAGATCCTGAGACCCAATCTTGAGACCTTAAGAGAAGGCGTTATTTGTCGTATAGTTGTTCGCCCACTCAATTCTGTATTTAACCTCGTGTTTTAGGTTTAGTCCGAAACGTTCAAAAGGTGATGGGCTACAGGCAGCAGTCAAGTCGAGATGTGTCCCACAATTACTTGACTAGAATTGAGTAAATACATTAACTATAATAATATGTATCAATGTGGGTAGTACCACATAACTTCATGACTGTCACAGATTCTGCGGATGCGGTAATAAAAGAAAAAGAATAGCTACTGATTATTACTTCTGCGGTTTCTGTGGACGGCGCGGCGGCGCGATTCAAATGCCAACACACGTGGACAATTAAAATATCCAATATAATGTATTTCTTTTCACGTTATATAAGACTATCAATGATAAAACTATGAACATATAATGCTATGTCCTTTAGAACATGACACATAAGCACCTAATGGTGTCAAGGTTTGCATTAAAACCTGGACGATGTCCATGTGAAGGACCTGATGGTTGATGAGAACTACAAAGACTAACTCAAATTCAATGTAAAGCATTGAAAGCGAGCCATGCCATAACTTACTTAATATTATAATCAAAACAACAAAAATGTTGTATTTGAAACGCATCGGGAAATAATTTCACAGTCAATTAGTGCACTGGTATCGAGTAGGTGTTGCCGTGTAAATAAACTCAAGTGTAAGTTTTTACTGCTCTGCTTCTTTACAAAGTTCTAATCGAATCTATATTCAATATAGGATCACGTGTGGTGTAGGGGTTTAAGCGGTTGCCTCGTCGCTCTCCACTGCACTGGTATTGTGGGTTCGATCCCAACATGGGACAAATCTTTGTGTAATTCGCAAATATTTGTTCTGAGACTGGGTGTGCTTGAGTGAGTGAATGAGTGTATTTGGCCTTGTCATTGGGACCATTGGATAGTGTAATTGCTTCTGACGTTCTATCTAATGTAAAAAATCCAAATTTATTTAATTTTTTTATTTACTACTTCTTGTCGTTTTTTTTACTATGTATTTTTTTGGTTCATAGTCCATTTCTTAGGTTAAGCGATGCAATGAATCATGCTGCGAAAATAGGCAAAAACATCCACAAAAGCAGAGTGGTAAGGTTGGTTAGACTATGGTTAGTATTACGAATCCCACGCGGACGAAGTCGCGGGCAACAGCTAGTATCTAAAATTCGAAGCTACATGTTGTTGTTATGTGTACAATCAAATGATTCAATTGAACAATTACCTACCTTATTTTATATAATGTAAAAAAAAATATAACTTAACCAATGATATTATATAAAAACAAACTTAACTAATTAAATTAATTTTTATCAATTATCATAAGAATTATATAACAGAGTTGAATAAAATTTCAAAAGGCAAGAACTTCATGTGATAAAGCAATAAAGTTAGGATATACTTTTTTTTTGTAATTATAATGAACATTATAAAAAAATTGTAAATTTTCCATGTCTGTATGTTTAAGATATTTAAGAAAAATTTAACCAAAGGGTCCTTTTAACAGCAGCTGTAGCCAAAACATATTTTTTTTATGTTTGTACGGGCGTCATGCAAACACTACTTCATGGAACAGGATGCAGTTTTGACAGTGGTGCAGCTGGAAGTCTTAACTAAAAACCTAAGCCTAACTTAAAAACTGATATTAGTTTTATCTTCGTATTTTATCCCTAAGGTAGTAAATTAGGGGTGTAAGTTTATATGGGAGGTTTGTTAATTTTAAAGGAAAATGCATGAAATTCTTTGTGTACATGGGTTCTTTACATGACAGAAATTAATGATAAGATGGGTTTTTTTGGAAATTCTATTTCCCCAAAGGGGATCATTTTGGAGTTGTAAGTTTATATGGGAAGTTAGTGAATTTTGCAAGATTCCATGAAATTGTGCAGATTGGTTTTCTATTCTACATAAATCAACAATAAGATAGATTTTTAGCAAATCCCACTCCCAAAGGGAGTTGCAGTTGAAAGTGTATGAGGAAAAGGGTATAAGGACAAGTAGTCTTTGCTCGTGATTTAAAAATAAAAGTAAAAATACAATTTTGGTATTTTTTGAAGAATATATAAAGAAGAAGAAAGAAGTCTTTCTTGTTCTAGTAATGCTAGAACGATATAGGGAAGACCCACAGATATAGATCTACATAGATAACGCAAATGCATGTACTTCGCGTGTCCGAACCCCGACCAAGCGTCAAGGTTGGTCGCCGCTAACTTCAGTCAACGCGCGTCTTTTGTCAGAGAAAATCATAGCGGACGGCTCCAGTTGAACGTACTGGGCGGATGGGCATCGGCGGCATCGGTGTCTTTGAATCGGTTTAGATTTCCCGTCACTAAATTTCGGCTGTGACGTCACAATAGGTATTAAAAAGTCGGCACGCTTGGTTTCAATACAAATCGTGATACTTGCGTTATCTATGTAGATCTATATCTGTGGGAAGACCTATTAACACACAAAAGATGGAATACCCCAAAACTACATACATTGGTTAAAGCCTGGGTTCATAGCAGTAATCTGAAATAGACTTAACAATTTACTGGTATCACTTGTTCCCACTGCATATAGGTATCTAGGTACGGCGTTATAATATTGTTACAAGTGTAATGTAGGTGACTGATAAAGTGATAAGTGGCTAACTGAGAGCTGTGACAGTGTATTAGAAGTGGGTTACTAAGTGTATTACATAATGATACAGGGATATTACTAGTACTTATTTTAAATTATTTACCTATTTAGTAACTGAACTATACAGCTTGAGCAAAATTATTTATTTTTATGGATTGAGCCTTTGTCAGTCTGTCTCATGTATGTGTATATGACAATAGAATAAAGTGAATTTGGAGAAAACAAAATTGCTACATAGCTGTTGAAGTCATGCCAGTAACTGCACAAAGAACTGGATCCTTCGGTGGCACATTATAAGTAAGGCATTGGTGTTAGGTCATAGAGGCCCTATTCATTAATCAGCAACATACAACATTAATGTAACCACTAATTCAAAAGTCAAGTTCACTATTAAAAACTATGTTATAATGTCTTTCAATCAATGTTTTGTTCATGATACAGATAAATGCATGCAGGCAGACTTGTTTCTTAAGTGCACACTTGTCTCCAGCCAGCCAAGACAAGGTAAATAAAGGTAAGGGGGGCGAGGGGCATGGCACACCAATGACTGCCACAGCTTATTACAGAACATACATCAATGATGTTACGATACAAAATAACATCATAGCTATATTAAGCTAAAAGGGAATGTTTTCACTTCTGCCCCACTCTAGCAATCCCAATTTAGTATAGGCTTTTGTCAACCATTCATGCTAGAACATTCATAAATTATCATAGTTCCAGTTATAATGTCAACATTTACATACCTAACTACTTGAATATTTAAATAGTCATATTTAAGGTATATAGGTATAGGTATAATATATAAGGTTATAGGTATTACATGGGTTGAGGACGCCAAGGTCTCACATAATGCTAATAATATAAGGAAAAAACACAATAACATGTTGATAAATAGATGAAAAACATACATCCCCACACAATGCATGTGTTGTTCTTTGTTTAGCTAAACAAACATCACTATGCACTGTCTGGATTGGAACTCTTCATGGATATTTTTGTTATATTATGCTCTAATCTCAGACTCTGTTCACAGAGTTTGCTATGCTTTGTTTTTTTTTCTATTTTATCAATTAAAACAAAGAAAACGAGTGATCTATTATGCCAACACTACATTATAAAAATACTTCCTGTTTCCAAAACTTCTATAGCTATTTAACATAATAATTGTGTCAAGTTGTTCTGAAAGGATTTACTAAATCTAGGTAACACTCTCCATGCCACAATCTATTTTAAAATATGCATTTTCATTGTTTACCTTTGTGTTGTATGTTATATGTAATTTATTCATAGGATCAATGTGTCTCAAGCCAAAATATTCTATGACACAGGATAACACAAAAAAATACTTCTTTCGATATTTATTTGGCTTTGGATGAAATAACTGGAGTTCATTGAACTTTAAATTAATAACGAACATATTTTTTTTTTAGAATTTTAAATTAAATTCTCTATAAGACAATTTGTTGCAATGGTCACAATGAGATACAGGGTCTGCACTTCAGCACACAGGATCCTATCCAGTATGCCAAAGTGCAGACCTGGCAACAAGAAATGTAAGCGCTCAGCGGTACTCACTCCAGTCCAATAGAGATGAGATGCTGCCCGATGAGGCGCACGATCTCCTGGTCGGTCTGGGTCATGCGCAGGCCCGGCGGAGGCAGGTCGCCATTGCGCGCCGTGTCGCCGTTGACGTGGGCACCGTTGGCGCAGGGCTGATGCATGGTGGCGGGCCGGGCGGGCTGGAGCAGGTCCGCGGGCCGGGCGGGCCGGGCGGGCGGCGACAGCCTGCGGGACCGCTTGCGCGGCGGCCGGTGCCCAGCGCCCTCGTCCCCCGAGTCAGTGGAGGCCAGGCTGGCCCGCTCCGATGCGCCCGCGAGCCGCGCTCGTCGGAGCGCCGAGATCACGAGCGCGCCCGCCGCATCGGCCTCGACCGCCTCGACGCCTCTGCCTAGTGACGTCACGGCCGTCCGCTACGCACCAGCCGCACTCAATAGACCATCTCCCTTTGTTCGTCGCTGCGAAACTGTCGCTTCACTTCTGCTGCGTCGCGACTTTGTCTTCTTGTGTCTGTTGCCTTCACGAATACAACCGAGAAACTTGTACCGTTATGAAATGTCTTGACTGCTGATCGAGTTTACAGCGTCCTCGATGCGTACACAAAAATCAGCTGAAAATGATACGACAGCTGTCTTTCTTCGCTAGTGCAACATCGCCCTTCTTTCATTCTTTCCGTTTCGGATGACGTTCGTGTCTCATTCGGTTGCGCATCGGGCGAAATCGTGTTGTGTTGTAATGACCTCAAAAATATAATCATACGCCGTGCATCAAAAAAATGTCAAGATGCGAGCGAGTGCATTTATTTACACTATGTTGCTATACTATTTTATTCTATTATAATATAATAAATTTTATTCAAAAACAAAATAACAAAAGTCGACAATCATAATGTAGCTATGTCCTTGCACAGCAGTAAATAAAATAATGAGTTCTTAGTTGGTAAATAAACGGATGAGTGAACTTAAAAGTCAGCAGTAGAATAAATAACTTTTCAAAGCTATAACAAGAAGATGTTTTTATAAATAATTTCAATCTTAAACGATAAAATAGTAAGATACGAGTGGTTATGCGTGGATAGAAACGTTACGAATTAATGTCGATGATGCAATTTTCGCCCTAAAACTCGACACTATAAAATTAAATATTATATAATTGTTTAAAGCAAAATACTTGTAAATGACATTTGAGAGTTACATTTTTATTGATAAAATTACAAATTTTATTAGAATTTCGAAGAAATCCTCGTAAAAAAAAAGTACCATGTCAAATCCATATTTTCAGAACGTGCTTTGTAGTGACAAAATTGACAGATCATAATAATAAGTCACGAAAAAAAAGGTAAATTAAAAATGCAAAGCTAAATATCAATTTATTAAAATGGAACTTTTTGTTTTAAAAGTTCTTCTAATATACGTATTAGTGAAGCCGACGAATCTACAACTCCTTATCAATGTACGGAACCAGGTGGGTTTTTCACAACATTTTCTGTGAAAGTATTTCCATGTCAACATGATACAAAATAATGTTTTCAATTAGTGTTTTTAATACAAAATAGATTCTTAGGAAGCTGTAGTATATACAGGAGTAATAATGTTAATTTCTGATAAGATTTTCCTAGATATTTATCTAGGTTAGGCTAATGTTCTAAATTCTGTAATCGTGTATGCCTGACGGCAGGGTGGCGATGTTATGGAGGAGAACATAACAGCGAACGTGTCGGAGGACACCATCACGCTGGAGTTCATGAGACTGGACGGTGTCTTTGTCTCGCAGCTCGTCGACTTTGCTAATGTAAGACCACATCCCCTTCTTCCTTAAAAAATAATACATCCAATCCTAACTTGTTTGTTCAACTAATTGTGCCCATAAGTAGTATCACTTTCTATTTATGGTCTGTTACTAACTTTTTTTCTATACAACTGCTAACTTTATTCCAAGCTTGTACTCAAAGCAGAGATTTTTTAATAATTTGATGTGGCTGATGTGCTGTAATCACTAATTATTGCATCTATGTACATGAATTATTACTTCTTGTTGTACCATATCTCAGGAGGTAGAAGCAATGAAAGTGATAATCCCAGGAGAAGAGGAGTTGGGCCAGAGCGGTCACCAGACACTGTGCTTCCTCACACATGCAGCTCAAGCTGATTTCATAGCTCCTGATGCTATGGCCAAGTTGAGACAGGTATTTTTTTTAGCGGTCCCGATGGCTATAAGGTTTTAGCTCTAAATTAAAGCCTATCAAACATTTTTGAGGCCAAGCCAGATATGCTCTTTTTCATGTAATTGGCTTATGTTAAAGTTGAAGCTATTTTTGATACCCAGTGTAAGTGAGTTTGAGTTTTAAAGATCTTTATTGCATAAAAAATAAACATCAAACATAACAAATCCAGTGTAAATTAATCCTAGAAGTTAACAAATTATAAAGTAGATTACATTACACAAAGCTAGTGCGCTTTTTCCGAACTTTTAGACATAAACATAACACATTACATACATTATAAAAATATTGTGAGAACATTGTACATATCTCATGCCAGCTTTAGTAAAGCATCAAGTTTGGTGAAAGGTACATAGCCACCGCACATACAGTGTGCACAGCCATACTAGTCTATATCCCGATATAATAAGTAAGCCACCATAACTCTATTGAAATAATTGTTTGAAGGTATATATGTAGATATGTATTGTGGTTTAAGTTCTAAATCATTTATAAATGACTTACATACTGTATCTGTTGTGGACTGTACGTGTACGTGGTTGGTGTACATTTATACATACAAGGTCTGGTGGTCATTTTGTTGAAGTAAAACTCAACTGATTTATTGAAGAGTAATGAAGTTAAAAAATTATATCTATATTAAGTAAGAACCTTAAACCAAACTTAATCTTTACTGGTTGTTATCTCAACTACAACTGAAAATGAAGTGTTTTTCCCTTGTCACAAATCACTCAAACAGGCATCTGGCATATTTTAGTTTTTTAGAATGTTCCTATGTATTGGCGTCAGTTGCTCTAGACTCTAAAACATTCGCATATTATTATTATCTCGATTGCTTTTTGATGTCTCGAGAAAGTTCCAGAATGATCTTGACCCTTTGAGAACATTTGAGAAAAGTTCATGGTTTATATCGGCGTCCATTACAGTTTCCATAGGGCAGTTACTACCGTGCTGTTACTTTTCCGTAATTGTTATGTATTAGGTGGGTACTTGTCATATCTTCTTGACACAATAAGATTGACCAAGTAGTGGGTAGGTGTGTTTTCTTTCAGTTGATTCTTATACTGTACATGCTACATAGCACAATAAATGTAATTACCAAATTATGGTGTTTTAATGGACATAACAGTGGCGACGAAGGTTAAAAATACACTATGGAGCGTAAATTAGTGAAGTTTCATGAGTTCAGTGTGAAAAATGACAATTATAGTGATGTGACGTTTACTGAAGTGATAGACATTTTGACCAAACATTACAGCCCAAAGCCTAACGAAATATCAATGTCTTACAAATTCTACAAACGCGATCAAAATACAAGTGAATCAGCATCGGGATGCATCGCTCAGCTAAGGAAAATCAGTACTGACTGTAATTTTCCTAATCTAGAACGCATGTTGCGTGATAGGTTGGTGTGTGGCATGAGCGACCGGAAGCTGCAGTACAAGTTGTTGAAGAGACACAATTTGCAATACCAGGACGTCGTGGATGCCTTGGTGTCATCTGAAACCGCGGGCAACGATGTACTTATGATGCACCCTAACGATCATGCGATGCCGTCGTTGCATGGCGCCGCGGTGTCTGCAGCGTCTGCTGTGGAGCCGATGGATGTGAATGCAGTGAAAGTCAGAGCGAACGTTCGTCTCTGTTACCGATGCGGCGATCGTCATGGTGGTGAATGCCGTTTTGTCAACGCGGTGTGCCGATATTGTAAGAAGAAGGGACATATCGAGAAGATTTGTACTGCTAAGAAGAAAAGTGATTCCAGTAAGGTGAACTACGCCGACAACGACGAGCCAGAGGTGCAATTGAACGGCATCTACAAGGTGTCGAGTACACACACGCACGTGCCTGCTTACAAGTTGCGTTTGTCGTTGGATGGTGTGCTCGTGGACATGGAAGTGGACTCCGGCGCTGCGCTTTCTCTCATCAACGAGCGCACATGGGACCGCTTGCCGCCGCGCGCCGCGCTGCGACCGCTACGCACTGGGTTACGCACTTGGAACGACTCGCGGGTGTCTGTAATCGGTCGAGCTGCAGTGACGGTTCAGTATAAGGACATTAAGCGTGAGTTAACTGTAGTTATAGCTAGAGGCTCGGGGCCCAACTTGATAGGACGGGATTGGTTCGAGGCCCTTGATATATCATTTAAGGTAAACAAAATTATAGATATTGATATGTCTGCGATTCATAATATGTTGTCGAAGTATACGAACGTTTTCAAGGATGAACTTGGTACCTACCGAGGTCATCCTGTCACTATTCGGTTAAAACGTAATGCCTCCCCTAAGTTTTTAAAAGCGCGACCGGTGCCTTTTGCAATTAGAGATAGGGTGGAGAAGGAAATCGACCGTTTGGTAAGTGAAAATGTTTTACGGCCCGTATCATTTTCAGACTGGGCGACACCGGTTGTACCTATCATCAAAAAGAACGGCGATATCCGACTTTGCGGTGATTACCGAAGTACGGTAAATCAGGCCACCGAAACTGACACATATCCGATGCCTACTGCTAGTGAGGTTTTCGCAACCATATCAGGAGGTAAATTCTACACCACTCTAGATCTAGATAGAGCATATACACAAGTGGTGGTGACTGACTCCACAGCACGACTCTTAACATTGAATACATGCAAGGGTTTATACACTGTACACAGATTAGCATTCGGTGTGAAGGCTTGTCCAGGTATTTTCCAGCGATTAATGACTGCGTTGCTCGCTGGAGTGCCCGGCGTCGCGGTACTGATTGATGACGTCATCGTCAGTGGTCGCAACATGCCGGAGATGACACAGCGCTTAGATTCAGTGCTGAAACGTATAGAGAATGCGGGTTTGCATCTCAACATGAATAAATGTAAGTTCGCTAAGGAGCGAGTGGAATTTTTAGGTTTTGTTATCGATGCCGATGGTATTCACCCGGCACCGAGTAAAGTAGAATCAATACTTAATACACCAGAGCCGAAAAATGTCCAACAGCTACAAGCATTTTTAGGCTTATACAACTTTTATGAGCGGTTTGTACCTCATAAAGCTACTATTCTAGAGCCTCTACACAGACTGCTCGACAAATCTCAGGAGTGGACATGGACAGATCGTGAGCAGAACAGCTTTAACACTGCTAAACGTCTATTATCTTGTGATCTGACACTGGTTCATTATGACTTAAATAGATCGTTAGTTCTAACCTGTGACAGTTCGGAGTATGGAACGGGAGCCGTCTTGTCTCACGTCATGGATGACGGACAGGAACGTCCCATTGCTATGGGCTCCAGGACGCTGCACACGCACGAGAGACGATACTCTCAGCTCGATAAGGAGGCAACCGCTATCATGTTTGGAGTGAGTAAATTCCACAACTATTTAATGGGTCGGCATTTTATAATAGTAACGGATCACAAACCTTTACTAGGCATTTTTGATCCTAAAAGACCTATCCCTAATGTTTTATCACCTCGGCTGACCAGAATGGCGTTGGTACTCACGTCCTACAGTTATGACATTACGTACAAGCCGGGTACTCAGATAGGGAATGCTGACGGGTTAAGTCGTTGGCCGCAGCCTGTCCCTGAGCAACCTGAGCAACAGCTGTGTGACATATTGCTTATGGCCGAAGCACCTGAAGATTTCCCTGTTGATGTGGAGAAAATAGCGTACGCTACAAAGCGTGATAAAGTTCTCAGCCGGGTAAGTCATCACATTTTATGTGGCTGGCCAGCTAAGGAATCAGACGATCAGCTACGTCCATATTGGTTGCATCGTACCGAACTATCCTTACACGAGGACTGTGTCCTCCTAGGCTGTCGTGTAGTGGTGCCATCATCACTGCGCGATCCTATTTTGCGCGCTTTACATAAAACGCACAGTGGCATTGTCCAAACAAAAGCACTGGCCAGAAGTTACGTTTGGTGGCCACAATTGAACAACGACATTGAATCTGTAGTAAAAAACTGCAATAAGTGTTTAGAAAACAGGCATATGCCACCAAGAACCAGCTATGAGTGGGTTATGCCAGCAAAACCATGGTCTCGGTTAAACATTGACTTTGCAGGTCCCTATCAAAACAAAACATTTTTGATAATTGTTGATGCATATTCTAAATGGCCGGAAGTGTTTATTATTAATAATATGACTTCAGCTAATGTAATCAGGCATTTAAGAATGATTTTTGCAATTCACGGTCTGTGTGAGACTTTGGTCTCTGATAATGGCACAGCTTTCGTGTCAGCTGAAATGAAACAATTCTTAGATGCTAATAAAATCAGACACATAAAGTCAGCGCCTTTTCATCCGGCCACCAACGGTCAGGCTGAACGTATGGTGCAGACCGTCAAAGACAAACTCCGCAAAATGGACGGAATGTCTTGGGACATTAAAATTCCGAACATGCTTTTAGGACTTAGAGCGACACCAGGTACAACTACTGGTAAAAGCCCTGCAGAGCTTCTGTTTAACAGAAGAATTCGTACATTATTAGATACTGTTAATCCTCATAACAAACTATGTACAAAGAGGGAAAATCAGGTAGAGCAGAATAGTAATAGAAAGAATAGACAGACAGAGGTAGGACAGAAAGTTATGTATAGAAATTTCAGTACTGGACCACGTTGGTTACCAGGTACAGTGATACATAAAGATGGTCCATCTAGTTATAAGGTGGAAACTACAGATGGAGTAGTGGTCAATAGACACATCGACCAATTGATCCAACAACACACGCAGGACACAGTAACAGAGCAGCGAAATAACGAACAAGATAGGAATGAGGAAATTGTAATCGTAGAACAAAGTGATGGGGAAGGAGAAGATCAGGCAATGGAAGAAATTGTTCGTAGTCAGGATAGTGATCAAATCATAGAAATACCTAGTTCAGACAAATGGGCCGAGATGTTGGGTATACCAGTAGGGACAGATCCGAGCTACTCTGGTGGGAAGATTAAAACTAAGATATCTACTCATCATAGTAAGACTCCCTATACTAGATCAACTAGTAATTGTAATTTTATGTTGTAAGCTATTTTTGATTATTTACCTCTTTAATTGTTTTTATGATGTATTCATTTTCAATAATGTACTTCTGTAATAGTTCATATTATTGTTATGATATATGTTACATTATAGTTACCTTAAGTATGTATATTGATTAGATATAATTCCCATACTTGAGGGAAAGGTATGTTATGTATTAGGTGGGTACTTGTCATATCTTCTTGACACAATAAGATTGACCAAGTAGTGGGTAGGTGTGTTTTCTTTCAGTTGATTCTTATACTGTACATGCTACATAGCACAATAAATGTAATTACCAAATTATGGTGTTTTAATGGACATAACAGTAATCTTAAAGGTTTTTATTAGTGACCAACCAAAGTTTCAGTTTCGGCTATAGTTTCGGTTTCGTCCAAAAAAAGGCCAACTCTCCTGGCCTGGCCGAAACCATTAAGTTTTAAGATAACCATACAAAGTATTCTAAACTTTGTTTATATTACTTTTCTTTGTTGATTAGTAACTTTATTAACATAGGACAATGAAACTAAACACATATACTACTACTAACAATATTTCACAGAAAAATCCAGGTACAATTCGAGTGGCGGAAGAGGACAAAGGCTGGCGTCAGACGACAGCCACAGCGTGGGCCGGCCAGGCGACGCGCCTGCTGTCGCCGCCGGCTGCCAGGCACTGCGCGCCCGCCCGGGACCACGTGTATCTGCGCGCCGCAGACCTTGGCAGATGGGCACCTAGACCTGGTGAGATAACCTTAACACTAAGATTTATTACCTAACTACAGCTCATAAAGTTCAGAATCTGCTAAGATATTTATAAATTGCTTTGCAGTAAGCTGCTGTAACTGTTAATGACACACAGGCCAGTAATTTTTTCTTTTGGTAAGGTGTGAATGGGGCAATAATAGGAATTTCAATTTTATTAATAGGTGTGGAGCAGTCTTCCTATAGCACGGCAGTGACAGCATTCCCTCCGCACGCATTGTCAACAGACGCAGTGGATGGCAAGCCTGCTGTCAGCACTTGTGTCACTGAGAATGATTACACCAAGGAGTGCATTTGCCATTTAGAGGTATTTTAGTAACTAATTCAAACTATCAAACCATATAGACACTTTTAAAACAATTTAAAAGCCATAGTTAACTTACTCGCGAACAAAGTTTCACATTCAATATGAATCTATCATGTCATTATTATTATTATTAATGTTTATTCTAATACAGGTTTGTGTCAACTGGTACCCCTGTGGTTTGAAATACTGCAAGGGCAAACCACAGGGTGGGCTGAGCTACCGATGTGGCATCAAGACATGTCACCGTTGCTACCGGTACCACTTCTATGTGCGAAGGCGCGACGCCTGCCTCCACTATACGTGACGACGACATAACTGGCTGCCACAATACATTGGACACTGCCAAACGCATCATCTAGTCCTTCTTGTAGCTTTCATATATTTTTATAAAGACTCTTGTACAAACTGCGACAATACTGTGCTGTAAACATTTAGTTAAAAAGCTATTATCTAGTGAATAAGAAATAAACTTTTTACCAACTATTTATTTACATGTTTTCACTTCTAAATCTAATTACATCTATTGCAACATTTTGATGCTATCTGCTATATGCAATGAAAATAGTACCATCATATTTAGTTGTGACAATAGTGAAGTCACTTAGCAGAAATGCACATGGTTACTTCATAGCAGAGAATTTCAGTAAACATCTAACTTTAGTATGTAATATCAATGGCATCCAGGGAAGGGTTCATGCCTGTTCTTTCTGAGCACAAACTGGATCTTTCTCTCCATATCCTCATTGTAGATGGCTTTGCAGCGCTCATGGTTCACCCGTCTTCTTGTCTGGAAAATTATATTGTTAGATGTAATACATGCCATTAAAGTATGTTACTTTGTATTGATTCAATTGCACTGTGCTGACTTTACATAATATACGAACTTTTAGGTGACAGTTAGTTCAATAACTTATCCATCTTGTACTTCACAACAATGAAAGTTGTACTTTGTAAGTACTATATTTAATATTGTTGGAGGAATGTAAGCAACATTAACTATATTTTTTGTTTGATGAACAATAATCTCTTAAGTAGTAATTACCTGAAAAGGCTTTTCATAGTATCTGGTTAGGCGGAACTGCTCCAAAATGCCCTCTTTACCTAGGACTCTGTTAACGATCCTGCACGCATCGTCCACGTTGTTATCTTTTACAAACACTGTACGAGCGATGAAAGATGGGTGTCTGTTCGAGAGTAACCTTAGCGTAAGAAACATTTTTGCAAATAATTGTATTATAAATTTTTAGGTTGTTTTGAACGTGAGAAGACAAGCTACTGACGTTTGGGTTGACAGATTTGACGAGCAGCGTTCCGAAACGCTAATATCAGCAGTTTTAACAATTTGAGCACGCTAAAGGTCTTTCCGAAATGCTATTGCTAGACGCCGCGCCGCGCCGTCACTCATCTCGAGTAGATGTACAACCCAGAACAACGATTCGTTGTTCTGAGATGTACAACTACCATATGTATACCAAATGCTAACAAATCTACTCTTCTACCTTGAGTGGCGGTAGTTTTAGTAGATCATACTTTGATTTAGTTTTTAAGAACTTGCAATATTGCGACGAGTTTTAATTTGATACAATATTTTTAAAGTATCGATATTATATTTTATAAATTAGTACGTAGTAATTTACCTTCACTGATCATAAGTATCATTTACCAACCTGTAAAGTTCAGTTCAGATTTACTAGGACTATATACCTACTTGAAATTTCTCAAAAAGTACCTCTGCACGTCGTAACGTACCTCTGTCGTAACGCGCACTCAAAATATTTTTTCCTTTTAATGTTAAGCCCTTTCAAAATTTAGTGGTGGAATTTCTAAAAGCTATCTCTTAATACGACCCTATGTTATGTTAAGAACCTTTGTTCCAAATTTCAAGATACTAGCCCCAGAAATAGAAATAGAAATATTATTTATTTGTAAATGTAGGTATTATTTTACAAAAGATCTTATAATAAATTATGTTCGCTACATTTTACCAAAAAGGTATACAAATCATGTTTGACATATGAAACAATATCTTATAACTATTATAAAAGCATTTAAGTTCTCTACACATATTTATGACCTTATAATTAATTTCTTATTTATGTACCACTATACAATTTACACGTTTTTAACCTACTTAATTTCTACCAACATTTTTTTTAAACTTAACTAAATACATATATAATATAATAACATACTAATATTTAACATTTATGAATCAGATAAATCAGCTTCCAAAAATTCAGCCGTGGAGTAAAAACATTTTTTTATTAACAATTGTTTTAGTTTTTTTTTAAACATTACTATGTTTAACTCTTTTAAGCATTTTGGAATGTTATTGTATATTATTGGAGCCATGCGATATATGCTTTTATGAAGTAACGCAGTATTGGTGTATGGAATAAACAGAGCATTGTCACGATTTCTTAATCTTTGATCTATTGTTGGCTTAAGTTCAAAAAGATGTGGGTTTGTTTTAACGAATACGGCTACTTCGTAAATAAATATGGAAGGGAATGTAAGTAGTTGCAGCGATTGAAAATACGGTTTACAACTATCTCGTGGACGTAAATTACAGATAGCGCGAATGCATTTTTTTTGTACTATGAAAATGTGATTCTTGTCCGTGGAGTTTCCCCAAAATATAACTCCGTATCTTAAAATTGACTCAACATATCCATGATATGCTGTTAATACTGCATCACGGTTAGCAAATTTGGAGAGTTTAAAAAGTGCAAAAGCGAAACTATTAATTTTTTTGCCCAATTCTTCAATGTGAAGTTTCCATGTTAAACTATTGTCTATAATTAAACCTAAAAACTTACTACTATTCTTACTTGCTATTGGTGTTCCTTCAAAGCTTATATTAATTAATTGTTGCCGTGTTCTTTGGTAAAAATGTGTTATGTGAGTTTTATCTAAGTTTATCTGTAAATTATTTGACTTTAACCATGTTATTGTTTGTTTTAATGTGTTATTAATTTCTTTTTCATAATTATATGAGATATCGGATTTTATAATTATAGTGCTGTCATCGGCGAATAATACTGATGGATGACTTACATTACTAGGCAGATCATTGATATAAGCTAGAAAGAGAAGAGGACCTAAAACACTGCCTTGAGGTACACCATATTTTACCATTCTCTGCTCCGATTGAAATTTAATTTCACGTTTCATTTTAATATTTATATTTGCTATTTCAGTGTATTGGTACCGATTGCTTAAATATGATGTTATCAACTCTAGCCCATTACCTCGTATTCCACATCTTTCTAGTTTTTCGATTAGTATGTTGTGATCAACATAATCGAAAGCTTTCGTCATATCCATGTAAATGGCACAAATCTGTATTCTATTATCAATACTGTTCATTATAGTGTTCAAGAATTCAAAGATAGCTGTATTTATTGATTTCTTTTTTCTGAAGCCTTTCTGTTCGTCGACAAGTATTTTTTTATTTTCTAAGAAGTTATAAATTCGACTGTGCATTGCTTTTTCTATAATTTTTGCAAAAATTGGAATTAAGGCTACTGGTCTATAATTTTTCATATAACATCTGTCCCCTTTCTTGAACAATGGTTTGATGATGGACACTTTTAATGCATCCGGGAAAACTCCGCGTTCGAAACATAAATTTATTATGTGAGATAGTGGATGACATATTATCTGCCGAACTTCTTTTATAATTTGTGTCGTAATGTTATCGCAACCTGTGCTTTTTGTGTTTTTTAATGATCTTATAATGTTTGAGACCTCTTTTGGTGTGGTTGGATTCAAAAATAATGAATCACTTACCCTATCTATTCGCGGTGGTTTATTATTTCCGTTCGAAGATACTTGATCAACGTAAAAGTTATTAAAGGCATTACAGATATCCTTAGTGTTAGTAAGCACTTCCTTATCATTTAAAATAATTCTGGATATGGGCTCACGGGGCAAATCAACTTTGTTGTCATTGATGATTTTCCACGTAGCCTTACTTTTATTGACAGATGTTTGGATATAATGATTGTTTTGTGCGTACTTAGTTAGTTTAATAATCTTTTTGTATCGTTTATTGTATGAAATATATTTGTTTTTGTTGTCGTCAGTTTTTAATATTCTATAATGCCATAAAAGTTTACGTTTTACTTTGCTACATATTTTTATTCCATTCGATAGCCATTTTTGTTTTTTATTTATTGATTTAGTTATAGTTTTTATAGGAAAGCAGAGATCGTAAAACAATTTACCAGTGGTTAGGAATGCGTTGATGAACCAACCAGTGAGTCGGGTGAGTAATTAAATATGTAAAGAAAGAAACTTAAATAGCATTTCTCGTGTTTCATTTCTGTGCATTTCCACAATATTTATTATATTTAAAGTTTAGTCAGACCATTTACTTTTAAAAATATAGAAAAGATCGTTTACTACAAAAACCACCATTATTATATAACCATTTATTTTTTACCAGACGGGCCTCGAAAATAACGGACTGTACGCTTAAATACCGGACATCTAGCTGTGAGCCTCGGCAAACCCTTATTAAAAACCTTAGATTACGTTACGAGCAACGCCTCCTTGGTCGCCACCAGTCAGTCACGACAGCGACCAAATTATATTACATTTCCTTGGCGAATTCATATTATTGGATGTGTATATTAGTATAATTGACAATATATTAGTATACTCTTTGATAATTGAGTATCAGTTATAATCTATGGAGGACCATATGGACCAAATGTCATACCATTATGACATTCATAGCAGGTCATAATTCCTTATTTCCTTGATGGCATTATTTATATGTTAATGCATTGACTAAATACTCTATCTATGTGTTAATGTATTTATTTTGGGGCATCTGTTAATTAATTAATAATAATAGCTAATCATGGAGAAAGAAAGCGAAATGAGGTCTATATTGTCGGACTCAGAGCGGTCAAAGTCAGAAGGCAGCACAATCGCGCTGACGCGGACGCGCTGGCGAAATTCTGCCCTGCACGAGCGCTGTTCTACAGATGACATGCTCAAGTTAAGAGATGCTTTCGAAGCGGCCCACAGGAATGTTTTGTTAGCGAACCAATTCAGAACGTTACTAAAAACTTTGCTGAACGTGGAATACGACGATGAAGAATACAAAATATTATTCATGAAGGTTCTGGTTGTA
The DNA here is from genome assembly GCA_905147285.1 of Hypena proboscidalis. Lineage (NCBI taxonomy): Eukaryota > Metazoa > Arthropoda > Insecta > Lepidoptera > Erebidae > Hypena > Hypena proboscidalis. The sequence goes on along the minus strand of LR990132.1, from coordinate 22,612,406 downwards.
CTAAACCTAATAAGCTGGTATTTAGGTGATAAAACTCGACGCAATTTATCTAGGCATAATATTCTTAAGTTTTATAAACAAATCACAAATACATCATGTTTATAAATATCTAACTAGCTGAAGTTCATGTCAGCGATCTCCACGGAGCGGTATAATAATTTTACAAATAATCGTGACCTGATGAAAGTCATGCTAAGAATACTCTTTCAGACAAAAAATTATTTCTAAAATCGCTCCCGGCGCGGCGTCTTCGAGCAAAAAAAAAAAAGCAATCGAATAGAGAACCCCATACTTTTCCTTTGAAGTCGGTTAAAAAATAGCTTACGGCCTCAGATAAGTGATATTAGCTCAGACCCACAAAATCTACACGAGAAGTATGTAGTTTAAGTGGTGTCTCGTAGCCATTGACCTCGTAGGTGATTTTCCGTACGCTTTTCGAACGTCATTCCCAATAAGTTGTTTATTCTCTGCTACTAGATAAATACGAGTCGATCTGGCGAGATCGACTGGGACGAACTGGTGTCCCACCTGATCCTAGGCTACTTCGGCGCCGACGCAGAAAGCCAACGCGAGGCGCTGCAACTGCCGATCATGGGGCTGCCCAACATCATGCGGTCGCATCATAGGCATCCCGTATCCAGGGTTTGCTTCTGTCCTGATGTTTCGAAGGTCCAGATTATCATTACATAAATTTTATATTGATAAATTCATAAATAGCACTGAATTGCCTTTGTAGTCAAGAGTCAAGAGGCGCCTCTATTTACGGTGCCGGACATTAACACCTACCGGACATTAATATTTTTTAATTCACTCGCAAAGTCCGCCAGTAATTTTAACTTTGATAAACGTACCAAGATAAGTTTGACCAGACGGAGCCTAATGGTTGAAATGTTGTAGAATATATTTATTTATTTAAACTTCTTAAAGTTACATAATTTGTATACAAGGCGGACTAAATGCTATAGGCATTCTCTGCCAGTTTACCTTTGGGTGATGCAGAGACTAACAAGGCAGGTGAAGTGTAAAATATACCTAGCGTCTAGAATTAGATAATATCGTAATAGTAAATAGATTTTAATCTGATTCTAAACAGTTGGATTAAAATTAATCTAAGCCCCGGTTATTCAAATCATTGTATTTAGTATAATTTAGTTTTACTTATAATTTATTGTTATATCATTTGTTTGTAATATTTTGACGTGTTCAAGCGCCTCCTGGGGCCTATGAAAATAAATGATTTGAATTTGAATTTGAGTGAATGCAACAGGCCCGCGAGACGGACCCCATGCAGGGCATGTACATGACGGCGAGTCGCGACGGCATGATCAACTGGTGGTCTCTCGATATGAACTTGCTGAGGAGCGCCTACTCCTCTAGTCGTTGGTATCTTTTTAAATTAGTAACACTAAGGAACATTTTCTGTAGTTCATTATTCAGTTTTAAGATATTTATCTGCCATTTAACGGATGATGTGATTTAATCCGAATAAGGTACCTTTAACTGATACTGTCCCTAAATATCCAATATCACTAAAAATAGATTTAAATTAACGCAATTAACACAACTATTAAAGTTCCTTTGTTCCCTTTGAGCAGCTCACTTAAAGGTGCGTACCACGTGGGTGACTGATATGGTGTGCATGCCCGACGTGGACATCATCGTGACCAGCTCCACGGAGCGGGACCTGCGCTTCTACGACTGCACCGCCAAGACCTTCACGCTCAAGATCATCATCACCAGCTGGGAGTACATGGTTTGTCACTATAAAGCAGACCGGTTGCGTCGTGTCGTCCATGATAGGCATCTTCCAGAAATCCATTGAGACAGATGACGGCGATGTCCCCTTCTCGTGTCCAAATACATAATTTTAATGTAGCAGACGCTCAAAGATCCTCGATAGACCGGTTTCGTCGAAACTAAATTGTCTGTATCTGGATCACTGGTCATTTGAGACGTGTTGGCAAACAGTCAACTTTCCAGAGTACGGAAATGACAGAAATGATGAGTACCCACTCATGATGCAGTTCCCTGCCTTAAGCAGGGACCTTGAATTAAGCAGAAGAACTAATTCACTATTCTCTTCCTTCAGATATGTACGATGTACTACCACTTCCAAAAGGATATAAACGAGCAGTGCATCCTGATCTGCGGTGACGTGGGCGGCAACGTCCGTGTGTTGTTATTCTCCCCTATCGCTAGAGGGCCCTTCCGCAACGAGGCGGGGCGCGCGCTCATACAACTCAGACACGTTGATCTCCAACGAAAGGTAAAATCACCCTTTATATGTGATAAGATGGGAAGAAAGGCATGTGACTGAAAGAGTGATCAGTTTAAAGGGGGATGGAATGACATAGGGGAAGTCCAAAGAACAGATGGATAGATTGCGTAAAAGTAGATATGAAAGAGAAGGGAGTGAGTGAAAGCGATACGGCTGAAAGAGGAGAATGGAGAAAAAATACGTTTTTCGCCGACCCGAAATAAAATGGGATAAGGACATGATAAAGAAGATCTATTACGTGATAAACGTTATAGCTGATGGCTACTTTTTACCCGTACCTATATTTCTAGTTCTCTCTCTCAATATCGTGGAACATATCTGTTCTTTTATATTTGAGATCTTTTTCTAAAATGATAAGCAACAAGTTTCGCCACATGTTGCAGAAAACACTTTTACCAGAGTTGAAGCTGGTGGAGTTGGCCCGCGTGCACGCCGAGTGGGTGCGGCAGGTGTCGTACTACGCGTCGCTGCACTGCGTGGTATCGTGCGCTACGTGCCCCGACGCACTCCTCATGTGCGACATGCACGGCTCCAAGACACACAACATGTTCAGAGTCGACAAGGTACTAAAGTTATTGATGGCTGATAAGATCTACTTAGATTACAGTAGGTACTCGAAGCACTTACTTTTTTTTTGTCTGGCCATATGATTTTTATAAGTACTTTATAATACAGTCAGTCTAGGTATTTGCATAGGTCTTGCAAAAGCTTTAGTAAAATAAATAACATAACACGCTTTGTGATAATACATTTACTCAATATGTAGGGTGTCCAATGTTTTGCGTTTGATGAGGATGCCCACGTGCTGGTGACTGGAGGCCCTGATTGCACGGTGCGGGTGTGGAGTCCGTTCGTCCCCACCAAAGCTAACGTGGTATTCATGGGCCATCACGCCGGCATTACCAGCCTGGTGCTGCAGAACGGTGGCCAGACAATCTACTCGCTGTCTAGAGACAGGGTCATCAAAGTGTGGGATGTACAGGGACAAGTCTGCGTGCAGGTAGTTATTTTAAAACAATGTATTTTATTTGATCTGCCGAGTAGATCGTCTTTGACCAGACAGACTTTCCATTTAATATGTTATCTCTTATCATTTTTGGCAGACATACATCGACATTCCATCAGTAGTCGGAGAACGTACTCCAATTTCGGCAGTTTATCAGAGCGGCACCCGCGAGTTAGTTCTGGCCGCTGTGAAAATCGCCATCGTGGTGCTGGACGAACAGCTCAACCCACAGCATACTGATGGGTTCACGCACGCGAGGGCTGTGGCCAAAATTATATACAACCCGTTGTTTAAGATCCTCATCACGTGTGGTATGGATAGCATCATTATAAACTGGAATCCAGTAACAGGTGCGTTGACCTAAATTGCAATTTCTTCTTTCAGAATTATAGTCTTTTTTTTTTTGAAGATCTGTTAGGTTAATTAATCTTCTGATTAAGGTCAACGTAACGTAATTACGCGCGACGCGCACACTCGCCTTCTGCACGGCGAGCTAGTGCCGGTGGAGATCACGGCAGCTTGCTTCGATCCGGGCTACCAGCTGCTCCTCACTGGCGCCAGGAATGGCGAGCTGAAGGTCAGCTTAAAGTTTAATATATTTTCTTTTAACTTCTATTTGTTGAATCTCGCCGTGAAACATGTGTTGCCTAGCTTTATTGTTTGTATCTTGTTTCCAGGTCTGGAATTTCAATACAGGGCTTTGTCTGAGAATCATGACTATTGAGCACATGTGCGAAGTTACCAACTGCTTCTGGGTTGAGGGAAGGTTCGTATTTTATATATTCAGCCCTGACTAATCGACTGTCGATTGAGAAATATTTGGATTACCATATTTTATATCACATACCTTCCAACCGAAACAGCTTTCATCATTTGGTAGCTTCAGCTCTTGACATAAGTAATATAATTAATATAAATCTACTACGGTTTTCCACCTGGCCAGGATCCTGGCGGTGGGTTGGAACCGCCACGTGACGGAGTTCGAGGACACGGGCATGGCCATGACGGGCAAGTCTTGGGAGACTCGCCACACAGACGATGTGCTCGCCGCTGCCACTAGGTCTCCACTCACGCTCGCCACTGCCTCGTATAACTCTGAGATGGTTTTGTGGAAACTTGAGACTGGGCAGCCATTCAGGTAGGTAGGCTTGTATTTCTTTAAATAATAATCTACACAGTTTTTTTCCCATAATCGTCGAATTTAATTAGCAGGATTTCTCGTTCTTAAATAAGAACGAGAAATCCTCAAGACTCGTCAGACCTGACTGACACACGCTTGCCTTTATAGTTACATTAGTGAATTGTAACAGACGCTTTTCGTGCACGGAGCCCATGCTACGAATCAAGATGCACTACAACAAGCGTGAAGCCGCAAAGTCAACGTCTCCCAAAGATGGGGGACAAAGGAGGAGCGTGTCAGGCATTCGAAAGGGGCCCCGGGAGAGTATCTCTGCAGCTTCAGCGGTAAAGAAAGCGTACGCCCGGCGCGTGTCCACGGTGTCTATGCCGACAAGAGCGCAAAACATGAGGCAGTTGGCTGTGCATGCCATGATCTTTATGCAGACCAGACCGCAGGCGATGGGCGTCGGTTAGGTTACACAACTATAGTAATTTAGAAATATCATAGTTCACCAAAATTTGTTAGCAGTTTTTAGCCTTATTTTAACGACAGTAAAGTTCAAAACTGCCAATACATTAATGAACTCGCTTGTACCAGTACCCACATTGTGTAACTTCTATAAATCTACTAGCTTAGTAATGGTAATACATTGCGTAGGTAGTTGCTATACAAAACAGCGCTTAATTAAGGCTAGAGTGAGAATAGGTCGCGCTTGGTGTAAGTATTCTTTTATCTTTTCCTAATACCAGCATCACTCATACTGGCGCTGGAGAACGGCCAGGTGCAGTGCTGGTCGGACCACCCGGCGGGAGGGTTCCAAGGCTCCTTCCAGGCCATCCACACCGCCGGGGACTACGTGTCTGCCTTCGCCACTGACATAAATAACGAGTTCCTCTTCACTGGCACTACCTTTGGTTACGTCAAAGTGTGGCTCTTCACAAACTATCTTACGCAAGACGAGGTAACGATTTTTTTGATTTACTGGCATTTATCTCGATGATGAGTACAGCTCAGAACTGAAGTGACTGCCGACGACCACTCAGTGGTTTTAATTATTAAATACGGTTTTTTAAATATCGAACAAGTTCGAAAATTTCACAAAAAAAAAATTGTCTTGGTTTTTTGCAGTTGATTGAATGAAAGGTAAAATGCGTATTTTAGAAGTTACGGGGGGGGGGGGGGGGGGGGGGGGAAAACCACACACACAACACACATTTTTTCCCATTTGGAAGCGTCTCTCGCGCAAACTATTCAGTTTCTGTTTTAAAAACTTGATTCAAACCAAGATTTATGAACATGGCATTAAAAAAAACAAATGACAAAGATGTCGATTTTGTGAAAATATTCGATTTAAAAATGTTTGAAATTTATCAGGAACCCGTATGCATGCCCCGTCTACGCTTGAAGTTTCCGTTCCTATGGCGGGACCGCATCGAGGGTCGCGCCAAGCGCAGCACGCGCGACCAGCCGCTGCCTCTGCTCCTCAACAGCTACAGGGCGCATATGCGCTGCATCAGCACCATGGCATACATTGATGAACAGGAACTTCTGTTTACGTTAGTCTTCTTGTACCCACACATACATGATTCTGAAACCATGGCTGCAAAAAATTCTGGACGGAAAATGCACGATTTTTCTGATTCATATTTTTATTCTCTTAATTTTTTCCGACCGATTATTTAAGAATAACGTTACCCTAGACCAGTGGATCCAAAACGGTGGTCCGCAGCTGTTATAAATTACTTGGCCACTATGGACAAGTACCTAAGAAGAGTGGCCGGAACCCGCGCAAAAGATATATTTATTCAATAGAAATAAAAATATGTTATACATAAGTGGCATTACCGCAGGGGTAGCTCAGACTACAGCGTGCGGGTATGGCGGCTGTCTGGCGAGTACCTAAACACGCTGGGTGGCATCCGGCCGTGGTCGCTCGAACTCACCAGGTTCCCACCTGACGTCAAGAAAGTCGCAAGTTTCACCACTTTCAAGGTCTATTTTACGTTTCAATTAAAGATTTGCCGATTTCATAGCTGGTTGCTTCTTCTGACACTTAAGCTAAGAACACACGGTTTTTTTTCGGGCCCGCAGCATGAAAATTCAGATATTAGTGCGTCGTGAGTTCTTAGCCATAGCTGATATAACGGCCAGAAAATCAGGCATCTGACAAAACCTCTCTTAACTTCATTAATAGTAAGGTGAATTATTTGAATTCCACATGGTAAGCTTGCACCGAAAGTTGATCCAGGCAGGGATCAAAGAAGTTGTGATGATTGTCTAGGTGTGGCGCGGCGGGTACGTGTCGCGGTACGTGCCGGGGCAGGTGGAGATCGACCAGCTGCGGGACATCACGGAGCAGGAGCTGCGCAACAAGACCTTCGGCAAGCCGCCTCAGGAGCCGCTGCTTGGACACTACTTCAATCTGCCGAGGAGGCCTGATCGACAAGAACCGGTTATGCTGGACGACTCTTTGCAAACGGTTCGTGATCCTCTAGAAAGTCTAGATTATCCTCTTAATTACCGTTTCCAAAACACTGCGGTGTACAAATTAGTTTCTATCTTTATTTACGGTTCTTTTTTATTTGATTGGTAGGTAATTATTACCCAGATTGATATGACTCTTCACTAAAGATTGTTTTATGTTGTTGCCATATAAATTTGCAGGAAGACAATAAAAAAAATCCTGTTGCTTATGGAAGTACCAAAGTTCTGAGTCTTAATATTGAAAAAGAATATGTTTGTTTGGTTTCAGATCCCGCTGTACGCGCACCTCCGCATGGCGTCGACGCAGCCGGTGCGGCGCCCCGCCACGCCCGAGCTGGTGCGGGAGACGCGCCTCAGGCGAGAGGCGCAGACGCAGCGACGCACCCACTTCGACACCAACCCATCCTCTTCTAACGCGTGATGCTTTATTATTTTGAATACCTATATAATATTATTATGAATATATTGTTTTTTTCTAGTCAGGGATAAAGTTCTATCAGAGATGCAAATATGCTAAATTTGAAGGAAGTTTTTCATTAATTTAATAAATGACATATGGGTAGGATAAATACCATACGGTTTATTTTACTTATATAAAACCTTATCTAATAAAACTATAAACGAAAACAAAGTAAATCTAAGTAAAAGTATAACGTTAGTAATAATATTAAACCTATGTATGGGAAGACTAAATTTTAATTATCTTAATATAAAACTAATTGATTGTGTAGCAGGCAGGGTGAGAGGGAATCGATTGAACCAATAATACTAGGTGGTAGCAACGGCAGCGCGTCCGCGGGCCGGGCGCTTCGCCGCCAGGCTGCGGCTCGTCTCCGCCGGCGGGTCCAGCAGCTGCTCGATCTCCGCGTACTCGCAGCAGCGCACCGGCAGCATGTTCCCCACCACCTGCACGTGCAGCAGCCCCGTGCCGAGCTTGTTCATCGACGAGCTCTGGTATTTGAGGACGTCGAGGAGTAGGGGAACGCAGCCGTAATCTAAGTTATTGTAGGCGAGGTTTAACGAACTGAGAGCAGTGTTGCCTATTGAATAGGTGGCGTCGCCAAACTTAACGATTTGATCATCGACGAAAGGATCTTTGCACTTTCCGATGAGCTCCATGGTCTTAACGAGCGCGCGCTCATGCGTCCCCGCCGCCGCGCTCCCCGGCGTCACCGGCGGCACCAGCGTCGCGCGCATCCGCGGCCCTTTCACCGCTTTCTCTGGTTTTTCGGTTTTTATTTCGTTCAATATTTCCTTATACACTGTTTCCTTGTATCGAAAATAATCTACCATCCTCATACGCTTATCGAAGAATTCGTCGCGTGTCAAAGGGAACTCCTGGAGGGTACTGAATATACACCGGGCCCCGACGCTCGTGATGCGGTTCCCCGCGAGGTTAATACGGCGCAGCGAACGATTGGTTCGTAGCGCTTTCCCGATGGCGCATGCACCCCTATCACCGATCTTATTCATCGACAAGTCGAGCACGGCGAGGACCTTGGAGGCAGGCAGCGGGTACTCCAGCAACGCTGCCACCACGCAAAGGTCGTCGTCGTCGAGCTCGCAGCGCGCCAGCGACAGCACGCGGAGGCTGGAGGTCTGGTTCAGCAGTAGGGGATAGTTGCGGCCTCGCACCGGGGAGTCGTCCAGGCAGATCTCGGTGATCCACGAGCGGTCCGGCCGGAGGTACTTCGATAGCTCGTAGAGAGCCATGGACTGTAAGGTACACCGGCGTACGTTGACCCTGGTGAGCGTCGGGTGAAACGGAAGACAATAGCCGATGATCACAACGAGCGAGCTCGGTAGCCAGGGCCGATGCAGGATGGACACCTCGGTGTAGTGATTGTTTTTGTCCCGCATGAGGATCACGTCGATCATATTCGAGGGCGTGTTTCCTCTATCTTCACTATATTGGTTGTCAGAGGGTTCATCACCGTCGGCCGGAGAGTGACTCGGTTTAACACCTTTCTTGCCGTCTTTCTCTGGTTCTATAACAAATGTCTTATTTTTAGCTTATGCATTAATAATGCAAGGGCGTCTTCATTTTTAGTAACTTTTTTGCACATAACCAAAACATCTTTATGGTACTAAAAAAAGGTTGGATAGGTAGATCGCTCTTATAATATTTACCAGCTACGAAATGGACTTGTATCCTCAGCAGGTATTCCGTCTGGAAGCGGTTGCAGGCGTACACCAGAAAGGCAGGGATGTCCAGCGGCGACGGCATGTCGCTGGCGCCCGCCTCGTATGAGTTCTCTATGTCCGTGTCCATATTGCGATATTGCGACAATTTTATTAATTATGATGTTAAGATAATTGATTTATTTTATTTTATAATTATATAAAGATAATATAAATATTGATTACTTGGCAGAATATAACAGCGGTTTGATTAATATTGACATTTCATAAAATGTCAAAGACTTATTAAAAGGATTATTTTTTATTCATGTGAAAGAAAAGAGGCTAACTTGGAATGTAAACCAGCATGAAGTGAGCAGAACCAGGACTTACTCCATGCTCATGCTGGTTCTCGGTATTCACCTTCATAGCATCTCTGACTAGTGACACCTCTGTCACAGTATAAAGACTCTAAGTACTCTTCTGCCTTGGTCTTACCTCCAGACCTTGTCACTTGGTACTAATAAAAGTCCATAGTAAATCAGCATTAGCGAGGCCCGTGGCGGATGAACATCTTTTGGATCAAAAATTTTGTAAGTCACGTGCATTTTTATCTCTACTTTGCATTAGCGGTAACTAGTCTTTCGTGTCACCCCGAGGGACGAGTAAGAGTGTGGGATGGAAGTAAATAAAAGTCGTATAGATTTGGCCGAACTCATGTATTATGCCGAAGTGCCTAAATGTACAATGAATAACATGGTATTTGGAGATAGACGTTAGTTGTTGGCTTCTCGCTTGACGCCGCTGAGCACGATGTACGGCGATTGAGTCTCGCGCTGTTTGTCCTGTAGCATCTGCAGAGTGCCGAGGGGAGTGTCCGTTGAACTCATCTTCTTCATCAACTGCGAAGAAACGATTTCATTTACTAGGTGTATGATAAAAAAGAATACATTGCACATTTTTAGTCATCACCTCCACCGACATTCAATTTTGTTATTTTGTCCTACTTTGGAAACATGCAGAGATCTGAATAGAGAATATAAATCACAATCATCACAAATGAAACAGGGAAATAAATTTAGCTTAGGTCTGAAAAGCGTGAAGTTGTGCAAAATGGTGTACGTTACGCCAGCAAGAAAGTGTCACCTAGAGTGATATGAGTAGAACGTATAATTAGTGCGGAATCTGCTGTAAATGTGCGCCGCATAAAAAATTTGTGCGTCTTGTAGTTTTGAAAAAAAAACGTAAAAACGATTCCTGCTGGAGTAACGTTGTTCTAGCAAGAAAATTCTAGACGAATCATCGGAGATATAAAATACATACATGGGCAGAGAGCTTATATTTGTGCAAATTTGTGCGCCATAAATATAATTTGTGCGTCTTCAGGTTTTCGAGATATTGCGTTTCCCGCTGGAGTAACGTTTTGCGAATTCGTGTATCTCAAAGACCATTATATGTGCGCCTGTAGAATGAACATACACGAATAGCTCTTAATTTGTGCATATTTGTGACATAATTAGATGCCAGATAATATTTATAACTTTCAAGTAATCGCGCTTTATTGAAAACTTAAAAAAATATTGTAGCGCCTAAATGAGAAGACGTATAAACTCGCTAAAAACTGTATTCGTTCCATCTTGACGTTTATAATTACCATAAAAAGTTTCAAAACAGAACCTACAAGCGCTAATGAATAATATTACTAAAAGTCAAAACGACGGCATCATAACTTTGACGCCATCAAACAAGAAACTGGCTCAACCTAAGATGTGTAAATGTAAACCTAAAATTAGTGCATTTATCAAATAATATATAGTAAAAATATCCAGCTTCAACTGTTTCGTATTAAGTAAATATTAAGACTAAATCAAAACAGTTATTCGGCGCAGGTTATCCGACCAAATTCGAATGACTACAAAAAAGCGACGGATTCATACGTATCGATGACCTTCTTAACTTTACTCGCTAACTGGTTGAAACGTATTGTGCCCGAGTACAGTGCAGTAGAAATAGTTATTAAAATAAATTCAGATTTTTTTTTTGATTAGACATAAATAAATTTAGCCATTTACATTTATTATATCAGTAGAAAAACGAAAAAAACTGTGATTTTCTGTGATAAAGGTTCAGTACCATCATAACGGGAAATTCAAGTATAAAGTAGTTACCTATTTGTTGGCCGAGATATAATTTAGTTTTGGATATGATAGTATGATACGCGAACGTAGTATAGACCGGTTAAAATTATTATCAGCTTATGTTTCTTAAAAATTAGCCTAATTTGAAAACCCAAACCTAAGCAGCCCGATATGTGAAACTTGGGTTGAAGTTTTCAAATCCGGCTATTTTTTAAGAAACATAAACTCATAACAAAATATAACGCTCTATAGGTATTTATTACGTTCGCGTACTATACAATCATACCCAAAACTAAATTATATCTCGGCCAAAACAACAACTACTCAATATTTAAATTTCACGCCATGATGGTACTGAGCCACTTTAAGTGATTTTATTGTTTGTGTATTTAAGTAAATGAAAAACTGATCTGTGATTTTAAATAATACCAAATGACTATACAAGGTACAAATAGTTTAATTGAACAATGTTTGTTTTAATATTTATAGGTAGGAAATTTGATCTGTGATTTGATGCCATAATTACTTTAAGAATCATGATTATGATAATAAAAATAATTTTTTTTTAAACCAACAAGCTGATTTCATATGATCAGAAAGTACATTTAATATATATTATATTTTTATTAGGTCATTGTAATAATAATTCCCAACGAACATTTGAGCGTGACTGTACGAACACAGTTTAGGTGTAATACGTTTAATAAAGGTGGTCATCGATACGTATGAATCCGTCGCTTTTTTGTAGTCATTCGAATTTGGTCGGATAACCTGCGCCGAATAACTGTTTTGGTTTAGTCTTAATATTTACTTAATACGAAACAGTTGAAGCTGGATATTTTTACTATATATTATTTGATAAATGCACTAATTTTTGGTTTACATTTACACATCTTAGGTTGAGCCAGTTTCTTGTTTGATGGCGTCAAAGTTATGATGCCGTCGTTTTGACTTTTAGTAATATTATTCATTAGCGCTTGTAGGTTCTGTTTTGAAACTTTTTATGGTAATTATAAACGTCAAGATGGAACGAATACAGTTTTTAGCGAGTTTATACGTCTTCTCATTTAGGCGCTACAATATTTTTTTAAGTTTTCAATAAAGCGCGATTACTTGAAAATTATAAATATTATCTGGCATCTAATTATGTCACAAATATGCACAAATTAAGAGCTATTCGTGTATGTTCATTCTACAGGCGCACATATAATGGTCTTTGAGATACACGAATTCGCAAAACGTTACTCCAGCGGGAAACGCAATATCTCGAAAACCTGAAGACGCACAAATTATATTTATGGCGCACAAATTTGCACAAATATAAGCTCTCTGCCCATGTATGTATTTTATATCTCGGATGATTGGTCTAGAATTTTCTTGCTAGAACAACGTTACTCCAGCAGGAATCGTTTTTACGTTTTTTTTTCAAAACTACAAGACGCACAAATTTTTTATGCGGCGCACATTTACAGCAGATTGCGCACTAATTATACGTACTACTCATATCACTCTAGGTGACACTTTCTTGCTGGCGTAACGTACACTGCAAAATGCACTATTAATTTTTTGTAAGGTTTAATTAATGCCATGCACATTATTGATGTGTTTGTCAACAGTTAATATTACTTCGCGTTTTGCAAAATATTTTTCTATACCAAAATAGGAAGCAATTTTGGATTGGTGTACTTTTTTAGATTTTTTATTCATTTAATAATTTATTGTACATATGTATTCTAAGATATATATATATATATATACATTGTAGTTGATTTAATTTACAAAGTCTACTACTGTATAAATGGCTAAAGAAAATAGCTGAGAATAAGCATTTTAGGGCATTTCACAATAAACAGAAAGCAAAAATGTGAGGTTATAAAATGCGGCGATGTGTTAAGTTTTTATAAAGCAGAACAAACATGAAATATTCCAGTAGATGAGTGCAGCAATACACTTACCCCCTCCTGCACAGCTTTCTTGATCCGTTTCTCCTGCTTGTTCTTGCCGGGGCCCTTGCCGTGGAACTTGTGAGACAGATAGCGGAATGCCTCCTTGGGGCACAGCGGCCGTCCGTCGTCGTCCACGTACTCCAGCTTTATGTTAGGACGGAAGTTGGACTTTTCGCGGAAGTCTTGCAGCGGACCCGAGTGCCCGCCGCGCTCGCGGCGACCGTACTTGTCGTCCTCGCTGGAATGCCAAGTAATGATAAGGAACTGAGGCATGAAGAGGTACACTATGACATGAATCCGCACGGAAATGCGTTGCTCACCCGCCGTACGCCTTGTCCTCGATGGAGTAGTGGCGCGCGGTGAGCAGGTGCTTGAGCGCGGAGGGCGGCGCGGGCGCGTTGCCGGTGCGCTCCAGGTAGCCCTTGCTGAGCGCCAGCTGCAGCGCGCCGAACACCCCCGCTCCCAGCGACGGCTCTGCCTCCAGGCCCACACACGATCCTAATCATCATATTTTATTACAATTATAAATACAAAGCTAAATGTTTATCTGGCTCGAAGGTCCATACACCTACGTTACAGTATGCAGGATTCAAATAACACCAAACTGTAATTGAGCAGCGCGCTTAAACGAAGGGGTTGTTCAAGCAATTTTTGCTTTCAATTCTGAGTCTTCGAAAACAAAAAGAAAGAACTCTTTCGCTCCCCTACAGCGTTTACGTAATGCAAGAATGGCCCTTAGTGAGTATTAAGAGTAGCGTAGCCGAGCGAAGTGCCCGGTGCACGTGGCATTGATGCTGACATTGAAAAACCCATTTAATGAAATTATGAATAGCATAGTATTGTGCCCGATTCTCACCCGCCGCAAGATCAGCAGGTTTGTCACTGTTGACATCGACTCTGCTCCAGGCGCCGCTCGCGTCGCCGGCTTCTCCCTCGGGCTCTGCTTCCATATCATCGCGCTCGAAATCCTACACAACATTATAAGACTAAGTGATAACAATCAAGTACCGGGCGGTCAGACAGAGGGTTCACATTAAACAGTGACAAGTGAGAGCTAGCGCACCATGAGCTCGGCGTCGAGGTCGCGGTTGCCGGCCAGCCCGTAGGTGGGGATGTCGCCCAGCGTGCGGCAGAACTCCGCCGTGGCGTCCAGCGTGATGCAGCTGCCGCCCGCGTCCTCCGGCGCCTCCGCCTGCGCCTGCTCCGGCAGCTGCTCCATCTACACACAATCGAGGATTGTTACTTTTAGATATGGATTCAGAAGACGCATATTATTTGTCATGTACATGACAAATAATATGCGTCAGTACCAGTAATTTCAGTGTCAGAAGAATTTTTTTTAGCAGATTACTAAACATTAATAAAATAATATATAATGATACTAATAATGCTACTAATCTGGAACTTGTTGCCAAACTCTAACATTATTGTATGAGTAATATTTCACGACAGGTTAGTTTACTCCAGAATATGCAATAGAATAAATGAAGTATTCGTATACATATAATATAATTAAACAAATATATTAAAAGCTAGTGGTAAGTTGAATACAATAAAAGCACCAAGCAATAGTCGACAAAACAGTACACAGTACCTTAGGTACTTTAAAGTGCGCATCCTCCAGTTGTTCAGCCTGCCGGAGTCTCCGGGCACGAGCGAGCGCGGCTTGTAGTTCGATGTCCGGTTCCGTCTCCTCCTCGTCCATATCTAGCGGCGTCGATAGCAGCTCCTGTTTTACATCTGTCATACAGAAGAATAGAGTGTAATATCGTAATCTACACCAATCCATTTGTTTATAAACACCCTTATAAATTTAAAAGAGTTGCTTAGCATTGGAGGTCATCTGTGAGAAGGATAAACAAGTTAATAAGAACGTAATCTGAGATTGAAACGCAAAGTGTGTCATAAAGTACCTGTATCATCAGTATCGAGCGGTGCCACGCCTGCGTCATGATCTTCCACGTCGATCGGTTCTTCCTTCGCCTTTTTACGCATCCTTCCCTGCAAAACAAATACAAAATCCTTAACCACTTTTACCAAGACGTTTTTATCCTCGGTTTAATTACTGTTTGTAACATCGCTACGTATTGAGTTCTTCGCACACGAATTAAACTTATAGTAGTACCCTTTTCCTAGGTTTCTTGAACTTGGCTTGTATCTCATGTTCGTCCATGTAGTCAGAGGCGATGCGTAGCTCGGGCAGGCGGAGGGACTCCAACCTTTTGTCTCCGCCGCCTTGCAATCGCTCCTGTCTCTGTGAACGGAAACAAACATGAATTAATGAGAATCGTTATTTTAATCTATAATGCCAAACTTGCATTATTGAAAATATTTTTCTGAAAGCGCATCCATTGCAAATTCATTTAACAGTCCATGTTTTTATCACGTGCAGTGGATCATTAGAACGCAGTAAACACCAGTAAACGAGTCCTTACCATGAGTTCCCTAAACTTCTTGGCTTCGAAGGCGTCCTCATCTCCAATGAAGAACCCGCGTCGTTTCTCCGTCTTGTCCTTGTCTATCTCGTCGTCGTACTTGGAGAGCACGGCGCGCTGCAGGCCGAGCGCCGCCGCCTCCAGCTCTGCCTCGTCGTCGTACGCGCGGTAGCCGGTCTTCGCCTTCTTGGCTTCGAGCAAGTTCTGGAACAATAGGTCAAAGTTCAAGGGTAGCACGAACGCATGTTAGGTAATGACTCATTGTTGATTAACTTAAAAGTATAATCTTCATTCGTAATCTTTTAGATTGGATAGATTATCATGATGAAAAGAGTAGCTTCCGAACGGATCGACGTCGATGGATATGGATCGACATTGATCGATGTATTCGACGACGATCTTTTAGATTAGAGTAATAAGTCCCTCAAATCACTACTGTTATGTACTACGGCAAGCTAATCCACAGCATTCTATTCATTATGATAAAGAGTGAATGTGCGTCAATTATTTGTTACCTTTTTAGTTCTCTCATCGTCGACGATGTTGACGTTGACGAGTACATCCTCCTTGTCATCTGCCAGGACGTCCTTGTCTGCCAGCGTCAGCACCACGTCACGCTCGTCCACGATCTGATACTCACACAAAGTAAGTATAATAAAGTAACATATATTATAAGTTAAGGAAAATGTGTTTTATCGTAACATATTCTGCCTTTAATAAGCTCTTTTCCAACATTCATTCCCTTTTAGTTTTGCCAGATATGGTTTCAAATAGCAGTGACCCTCTCAGAAGGTTTCGATTATCTCCTTTAATCTCTCCAATATGTAAGAAGTTATGATGAGTATAATATAGCTTACAGCATCCAAGTCGTGCGCCACCCTGAGTCCCTTGAGTTGGTTAGCGGTGTACCTGCTCTGCTTGTCCGCCTTTTCCTCCTCTGCTACCAGTGCTGACACACCGAACACTTCGTCCATCTCGTCCAGCATGGCCGCCTGACAATGACAACACAAATAGTATAAAATACATGAGTATATTGTTGGTTTTAAGAATCTATGAAAGTGTGTGTGTCACACAGAAATGGAAGGTATAAATAAAGTATGTATAATAAGAGTCTGCGATCATACATATTTTCGAGCATGGAACCTATAACAACTCATTGGTGTAGTAAGTTAAAAGCATTTAACAAGGGGTGTAGTTTATAGGCATTGAGCACTCACCCTTTTAGCAGCTTGTTTTTTCTCTATTTCAATTTCCCTTGATTTGGTCACCCATGCGGACGCATCTTCTTCATCTGACTCCTCGCCCAATGGTTTAATTTGTAATCTAAAAACGTATCATAAAGTTAATAAACAACTATTTAGCACCAAGCATTTCATTACTAACCAAAGTTCAATCGATCAAAATGGTTTTGGAATAAATAAACAAATTAGGGTTCAAAGTTATCACAACAATTATTTTCTTTGATATTTATCAGATAATTATCAATTACTAAATAATGTAATGTTATTCCTACATTATGCCAGCAAACCACTGTTTTTTGTTAGTCTTGGCCATTATGCCAAAAATGCCTAAATACATATTTATCTTTATTTCTTGGCATATCTATTTATTAATACACAACACAGTCGACAATCACAAGCAGAAAACGAAATCTGTCACTTAATGTATTTGGATATGCCCATAAGTGGCAAATTGTGTTGGGATACATGTGTGAAGGCACAATGCTGGGATTGGAATTAATTACTTTAAATTTAATAATAACCAATGATAATTATCACTTTAATACCCTGGCGAAATAAAATCGTGATTCTCATCACAAACAAGTAAAGGGAATTTGCTCATGTCCTGCTACTACTCTACTATCTACCTATATTATTATTATATCTTAAAACATGTGTTACTTCTGTTCAATCTTCCTCTTCTCCTTACGCTCCTCGAGCCGCTCTCGGATCTTGTCTGATTTCTTCTGTGCGGCGATGTTGGTGGCGGGCTTGTGATAGAACTCTCCCAAGTCATCCTTGATCTTACCATCCTCTGTGAATGATTAAAATATGATTTTATTAGTCAATTAAGACATGTAAGAGCATTATTAAATAAATGCATGGATTGACTACAACTGGTAAAAATAAATAAAAAATACCTCCTTTTTAATTATGACCAATTATTTGGTACACATAGAATGTTTCATTCATATTCGATTTATTATTCACCAGTTATATAGAAGTTATACATACCAGCAGTTTTCTCAGCAACCTCCAATGGCTTGAGTCCAAGCTTAGCTCTGAGTCGGTTGGTATCCTCGATGGAAAGACTCTCCTGCGCGCCGCCTCCCGAAGACGCCTGCCCCACGGAGCTGTCGTGCCCATCGCTTTCTGAACTCTTGTCCCTCTCCTTGCTATAATCAAGAAAAGTCCATTTTTGAAACCTTTACACCTTTAAGAAACAACTATTACCATCACTACATAGTATAAAACAAAGTCGCTTTCTCTGTCCCTATGTCCCTATGTATGCTTAGATCTTTAAAACTACGCAACGGATTTTGATGCAGTTTTTTTTAATGAATAGAGTGATTCAAAAGGAAGGTTTTACATGCATATTATAGTAGAGAAAAGCCGAGAAATTTAAAGATTTGTAATGTGATGTCGTAACAAATATTTTTCTGCACTTACATTGCAAACGCTGGCTAAACCTTACGAGATAGATCAAATTTTTGTACTACGGAATTGTATATCTTAAAAAGATGAATAAAAAGTCCGCGACAGCATATGTTTATCTCCTAAGGATAACCCACAGTAACCATTTTTATCTTTTACATATTACAAAAAAAATATGGGTTATTTACCTACCAAGCTATTTTAAACGATACAGTATCATTTCTTATCCAATTATATACATTAGATACGTTGTGCATTTCATGTAGATCAAAATTGCCCTTTACAGCATGTGATTTAAATTAATATTTTCGAAGATATTACAGATTTAAAAAATTGCGGGACGTAGCGTTTGCGGCAGTACCGGCCGGTCGGGGCGGCGGGAGCGAGCCTGTTCAGAGGGACAGAGAATCGTCAGTAGAGCGTGAGGCTCGACTCAGTCAGCTTCGGGATAGATATAGAGCTGAGAAATGTAAAAAGTAAATAAGTAAAAATGTTGTGTATGAATATTTCAAAGATAGCAGGAAATCTTCATGGTATAGGGAAAGGAGAATTGTTTTACTCCAAATTTAACGCGTGCTGGCCACGGGCAGTAATGAATAAACTACTGGATCATAGGCTATATGTACATATATTTTATATCCGTGCGAATCCGGAGCGGGCCGCTGTGTTTTTATATACAACGTTCACAGTTTTTCTGTAGTGTATTTAGTATCAGCATTGTACCCGTGCGAAGCCGGGGCGGGTCTCTAGTACACTATAAAAGGGATTAGCATTTATTTTTATAAATTACATTAATTCCTTAGCAAGAGTCATACAAACATTAACAAAGAACTTTCAACATAATGGTATATTAACATGGTTTCAAAGGAACAACGTAAAAGTAATGTAAGAAAAATTGCCTGTATCTATCAGCATCTCGGTGTGACCTGTGACTCTCTCGCAGGAGTCTGTCTCTTTCCTCACTGGTGCTACTGTGGGTGCTTACCCCTACAGACTTCTCCTTTTGCAAGTGTGAGTCCACTGGTACCTCCTCAACTGCAACAAGCAACAGAACATTTACTAACCATCTAACAGGTAACTTTATTCAGAATTGTTCCCAACAAATATTGGAGTGAAAACACATAATTTGACATCAATAATAAGTAGTTAATGTTAAATGAGCTCTTGAATGAGTATTTACTATGTTACTAGAGGTATTAATACTGTCCCAAGAGGCCTTATATTGTAGTTATGCACCATAGTTATGCATCCATAATCTTATGATTTTTTGTGGGTTACAATTGCTATTATCAGGGAACACCAAATTAATTTGCTTCACAATTAATGTCCTGATGACTATTCTTCATAATCATACAAGGCGAATATGAGATATGGTCAATGGGTGTTTTAATAAAAAAAAAATTATAAAATAAGTTAAATATGCCATTTTCTATCTCACTTTGTACATACAAAACAAGATAGAAAATGACATCTTTTAAAGTTTTAGTAGACTTAAAAAGATAAACAAAAAAAATTTAAACTTTTTAACTTACTTTAAAACATAAGAATTTTTATTGTCATTGCTCTGGCTGTTATATCAGGCAGAAAAGGGCAATACAACATGCTTTGGTGGTAAAAGCATCATTTTATTTTATATAGGCCTTTTAAATGATATTAATTGTTATCTTTTTTAAGTAGCTGCTGTTTGTATGAGAGCAAGTCAATCAAACAATTGTATGACTGTCTGCCCACATAAATCATATTTATGTTACTTTACAATCAAAATAAACTAACATCCAAAATGAAATAAAGACTAAATAAAAAAGTTCTTATAATTTAACTAAATTACATGAGATGGAATAAAAATGTTGGTTGATGATCTCTTTTATCTACACATGAAATAATTTTATGATGGTACTTGCAAAAATCATATAAAACTAAATAATCTTCTTGTATAGTAGTAGTAGTATCATGAATTTGTGTTTATTGATGGTTTAAATACACAAAACATACATTTCATCAAATTATGTAGTAACAGGGAAGATTGTAGTCTTAATTTATCAATAAAGCATGCATCAATCATGTTATGTTCTTTCCCAAAGCATATTTTATGTGTTTGTTGTTTAAGACAAAAATATTCCCAAATTTCAACCAAGTTGGTTGAAACTGAGGCATCTTTTGTCCTTGGTTGAACCAAGTCCTGTTTGCCGGAGAGAGAATGCATGTAAATTGTACTTTGTATTGTAGCATCCCAGTTATTTCTTGATAAAATAGTGTAGCACTGGTGACACTGGCGTCCAGTGCACGATAAGATACCTACCTTGTGGTAGCAACACGCAGAACGCTGTGGCCCAACTCGTTAGCCACTGAGCCTGAAATAACGAGCAAAATATGCCATTATTTTGTCAAATGAGAATTCCGCTAACGCCGATCATGGTTTCCATAACTTTATAATAAAAAAAATCTGTAATGTGATTGATGTTGTTACAATTGCGTCTTTAAGGTCGACGCAGTGAATCATAATATCGATCGACGTTGTGTTGGAAACCATCATCAGTGTTTAGCGTAATTTACTCTAGATAAACAATAAGTGCTACTAACCTTCTGGGGAGCGGTCTCGCTTGCGATCTTTGTGTTTGCGATGCTTTTTGCGTTCTCTCTCCTCGTTTTCCAAAGGCGATCGAGATCTACTCCTGTGCTTCTTCTTTTTAGATTCCTTCTTATGTTTTTTCGACCCCATTATTCAAATCAGATGGTGTACACTAGTATTTTCTTTGAATGAAAATTTGAAATATCAATAATTACAATCAAATCACAAATTATCCCAAAACACGTGACGTGATCAATACAAAATCTTATTAATATAAAACGCCATCTTGTTTTGTCAATAATGTCACTCACATTAAATATGTCATAACTTTCTATCCCTGTTGTTATCGTACATATTCATATTAAGTCATCCCACTCTCATGCTAATACTTTGAATAACGCTGGACTGTACCGCGCTATGCGCTGCGCTACTCAATTTATAATGGCTACGTTCAGAAAAAAGATTTAGATTATTCTTTTCTCGTTTTTGAATTGAACGCATTTTAATTTTATAAGCTTCTACTTTGTTGGCCGCACAGGCATCGCAACATAATGTTGTTGAAAAAATACTCTGTCTACAGTAGTACAGTAGTAGTACTTTTCTATGGATTAGCCATTAATGTGTATACTAACGTCAATTGTCATTTTTAGGAAACAATTTATGAGCACAAACCACAGGTAGACACCGCAATTTATAGGGTTGCCATTCGTCCGTGGGAGTCCGGGGCCTTCCGGCAGGGGTTTTTAAAGTGTCCGCACTCCGTCTTGTCACAGGAAATCCAATGTTTTTTAAACCAGAAACATATTAGCGTCACTGAATAAAATGTTTTAAGACAGAATAAAGGAAAAATGTATGAAATAACAAGATAAAAGCACCAAAAATTAATTAATAACAAAATTGTTAAGATTTTTTAGAGTCATTCATTACTCTAAAAAATATACTTCATAGACAAGTGGAAAAAACCAATGAAGGACTTTGACCTATTTAACTGGATGATGTTGCCACTGAAAGTATTCCATGGTCTGATGTCTACCATGGTACATATACCTATATAATTATATTTTCGTTGCACCATTTTTTTTTCAGAGGTGTCTGAGGAAAAAAACATTTCGCCACAATGTCCGGGAGTATTGCCGTGTTTATCCGGCGTCGGCAATTTTGGTGATAGCAGCCCTAGGTAGAACTACCGGTAGGATGGTCCAGTTTTGTCTAGTTAAATGATCTTGGGTCTTCTCTTAGAGTTGAAGCACACTACAGTGACTGGCTCGAAGATCCGTATAATCCAATCTACTGCACTTTCATTGAATTATATTTTTTATCTTTAGAAGGAGCTAAGAATAAAAACAAGAGTTTAAAATATTTTACTTAATTTAATATACAAAACTCAACAATGTTATAAGAATATTAATTTACAACATATTTGATATGGTGTTTTAAGACATAAGGCAAGATACTGGTCTCTTTTAGAGACGACATTATTGCCAATGCCACCGGACGGCATTGTTGCCACGATATTTCCAGTAGTTTTAATAAATATTTTGTAACAGATTATACAATTTCAAGCTGCAATAATTGGCATCGTTATATTAGGAGTCGTAATATAAATACTGTAGGGCTTTGCCAGTAATAGCCTCTATAATTGTGACGATAAATCTCGGAGTATTTTACAATATTTTACATACATTTATAAATATTCTTAGACTCGCCCTGGGGCTTCGGGTGTCAATGTGATCGAGTCGATCTCTATCCAAAATGCATTTACAGGAATGTACACATGCAGAAAATAAACTTACATTATATTTACAAAACATTTAGGATATGTGTTATTGCTATTTGCTTAATCTACAATTATAAAACAGTCTTAAATTACGTAAATTAAAAGAAAGTTGTATTTGTCTTTACAAGTTGAAATACCACTTCATATAATGTTATCTAAAATAAATTCGCAATCTTGGCTGTCCGGTTCAAATATTACAAATACAATTTAATTGCTCCTTAAACATAAGTCTTTATTAATTAGTTTGATCAGGTAAATAAAGAATCTTTATGCTATATAAGATTCAGTTAATAATTAATTTGATTTATTTAAAAAGTATATTGTTAAATATTTGGCACAGATCTGCTTAAACTAGTGTTTACTTTGGACTTGACTTTGATCTACAGAGAAAGACAACTTATCGAGTTATTTCGCATAATTTATGATGATATACCACTTGACTTCACAAATGTATAACCCATCAGACATACATACTAACAGCTCGGTGAATACGAGATTATTACAGCAGTCTTTCAGTTATTTAATAAATCACATCACACTTTATAGTTTTTTTAGTATTTTATACATAAAGTAAAAAATAAGTAAGTTCATCTCTTCATCTGTGATGTCATTATGTAGTTCAGTTCAGGATGAAGCTTATCAGTATTAAGCTTATTTTAGATGTTTTGTTTTGATTATAAAATATTATCAATTTGATAATGTTATACAAAGTGTGTAATATCATATAATTAGTCAATGTTTCGGCATGGATTGGTACGTTAGCCGTGCCGCGATCTTCCGTTAGCACGTCTCCGACTGTGCCATCAGCCCAGGCCGTGGCGGACGAGCATTAACGTCCTCTCACTCATATTTGGTTTGTTCCATCTCCAATTCACCATTCCTTTCAGAAGAGCGCATGCGCGGGCAGGATGCGCACGGGCGCGGGCCGGCCCCCCGCCCCGCCGCCCTCGCTCTCCCACGCCAGCACCAGGCCTGACTCGTACACCCCGAACAACAGCTGCGAGTCGTTGCTGTACGTTATGCTGAGGAGCAAACACATGTGAAATATTCAGATTAGGTCCTGAGTATCATGAGTTGGGCGATCTGATCTTATAACTAACATTATAAGGGTGCGTTCCATTAGCTCAGTTTAAACGTTTTTCCGTTTTTTTTTATCCGATTCCTGTTCCATTAGCGATTCTGTGTTCGTTCTGAACTGTTTTGAGTGTTTTGACCCATGTTCCACGAGCAAAAAAAAAACGTTCAAAACGATCACGTGATTTTGCTCTTTTTCACCCAGCTCTGTACTTGGCGTAAAAGGTGTAAATATTGACATAATATATAGAATTTGACATTTAGAACGATTCTGTTTTGAATTGTTAACTAGTTTACTGCTTTTCTTTCATACACTTTTCAAATTGCTTTTCTTATTTTTTATGTGTTATTTTGATCGTGTTCTAAGTTGAGGTAAGTTACTTAATTACTTGTTATATAAGCTTATTTCCTCTGGAAATGATCGTACAAAATCAATCCGATGCTCTGATGCGGTTTGCCGCCAAATAAATTATACTTAAATGCAGTGAAATGAAAAAAACTATGCTCATTTCAGAGATTGTGAATGCTCTTTTAATTATTGTAGAGATGATGCAACAAGTCGATATAAGAGACGTAAGAATTATCATTTCTTGATCTTCCATTATTATGAATAATTCACTTTTCGTGAGCAAAGCTATTATTTTATGAAAAATGCGTAAACGTACGAGCGAGAGTAAGAGTAGTCGGAATCGGAGAAATGTCAAAATTGAAGCACATATCACTTGTCAGTCGTCCCACTTGCACAGATCTGCTCAGATTAAAAATATCGAAAATAATGTTTTTTCCAAAAGGAACAACAAACTATGGGGGTAAAATAAACGAAACGTTTGGGACAAAAGGAACGCTAAAGGAACGCACCCTAAATGCAGAAGTAGCACTGTCAAACAAAGTGTTACGCTTTCATGGCTAAACTATTGAACAGATCTTGGTGAAAATTAGTATGAATATAATTCAAGACCTGAGAAAGGACACAAGTACTGTCAACATAACAGGCGGGCGAAGCCGCACGCTGAAGCGGGTACTGCTAATAATGGTATAGGGAAAGGGCTCGTCGACTGATCGAACTTCTATGCATATAAGAATGGTTAGATTGTAAATAATGATTACCAAAGCAGCGGCGCCCTGACGTCAGGCGGTTGAATGTAGAGCAGCGGCCTGAGGTCCCAGGAGGAGTACATCCTCACCCCCCCGGTCTCCAGCCCCGCCGCCACGCAGTTGACGCTCACTCCTTCAGGCGCGTTGGAGTAGCACACGCACGTCACTCGCTCCGTCTCTTTTACACTCCCTGAAAGTCAAACGCGTAAGACACTATGTCTAATTCCTGCAACGCAAAATTCGAAATAACTTAAATCAAAATATTTCTATGTTTTGTTAAAACTAGTAATCAAATGTTTCGGATGTTTCAAACCATACACTACAAAATCTAAATGGCGCGATTAAAATATAATCCAGAGGTTTTATGATTTGCCTCCAGCTTTACAATTTATTTATTTATTTATTTATTTATTTATTTACTTAAACGTATGTACAACATTACAGTTCTAAACCAAGACGTTATACATGAAAAAAAAAAATAATAATAATAAAACATAAAATAATATTAGACAATAACTTGATAGAAGAAAGAACAAACAAAACAATACTAAACAAGACACAAACAATACAATTAATAACAAAATTGGCTAAACTTTATCTAAGGTTTCGCAAAAAGACAAAATTTCGCTACGTACTTTTATCCAAGCCGAAGCAAATAGGTCACATTCCGATTTTGTTGTCATAAGGTTATTAAACAGTGTCAAGGAACGTATGAGCGGAGAGTTGGCATGAGCCACGGTGCGTGCATCGGGTATGGCAAAAAGTACATGTTTACGTGCACGAAATTCGTAAGCTGGGAGAGCAGGTACATTAAGCCTAACAAGCTGGCCTACTAGTTCTGGACAGTCAGAGTCGCCCCTCAAAGTCTGGCAACAAGCTGTCAGAAGGCAGAAATTACGTCTTACTTCAAGTGAATTGAAACCCATCATACCCAAGAGAAATTTAGTGGGATATAGGAAAGGATAATATCCAAATAGTTTCTTATAATAAAATCTCAGAAATGCTTTTTGTACTTTTTCTATCAGTAAGGCGTAAGAACTCTCGTAGGGGTTCCAAATAATTGCTGCAGATTCTAATTTACTTCTTACTAGTGCCATGTAAATTAATTTCATTGCTAGGGGACTATTGAAATCACGCATATTGCGTATTACAAAGCCAAGTCTACGGTAAGATTCAGTCGGAGTCGTGTATCAAAGAGTACTCCTAGGTCTTTAACTGAATTAGCTCTGGATATTATTTTGTCTCCCAAAGTGTAATCAAAATAGTGCGGATTTCGAGCTCGACTAAAAGTCATGACGGAACATTTGCTAGAGTTAAAATGAAGCTTATTTTCAACACTCCATTGAAGTACAGAATTGATATCTTCTTGCAAAGTCAATGTATCTGTCGTTTCTTTAATGCCATATATAAGCTTGAGATCGTCAGCGTAAAGCAAACATCTGCTATGTTTGAGGACAAGTTCTAAATCGTTAATCATAATCCCAAATAGCAAAGGACCTAGAATTGATCCTTGACTAACGCCAGATCTGGTATGATAAGGTGTTGAGATAAAACATCCATGACTGACATATTGTTGGCGATTTTGTAAATAACTAGCAAATAAATTTAAAAGTTTTTGAGAGAAGCCCATCTTGCCAAGTTTGAGTAATAATATATCATTATCAACACGATCAAAGGCCTTTTTAAAATCGAAATAAATTACATCTACTTGTATGCCTTTGTCTAAATGATGTGAAATGAGGTCTACATGTGTTAAAAGATAAGGTTACTGAACGGTTGTTTCGAAATCCGTGTTGACAATCACAAAGATGCGGTTTAATTTGCGTACTGATGTGGGTGTGTAATATTTTTTCAAACAGTTTAGGGAGTGCTGAGAGTATAGCAATTGGTCTATAATTCTCTACTTGCGTAGAATCGTTAGTTTTTGGTATAGGCTGTACTCGAGAGATTTTCCAACGTTCTGGGTACTGACCAGTATACAAAGCTAGATTAAATATAAACAATAAAGGTGACATTATGTTATCCTTGCATCCTTTCAAAATATAAGCCGGAATGTTATCAGGGCCTACAGCTGAATTAGATCGAAGTTTACTCATAGCTGTTTCTACATCAGATTTATTGATTTTATCTATATGTACAAAGTTTGCAGAGTTGTTAGATAAATCCTCATGCAGCCTATTGGGGTCGAGTAGTGGTGTATTGGGCAAGAAGGAACTAGCAAAGAATCTCGAGAAAGCCTGAGCAGCGTCACTACCCACAAAACTTTCACCGTTATTTGTGACTTGAGGTTCAAACCCACTCCTAGCTTTAAGGTTGGTTATGTGTTGCCAAAACAGTTGAGGTTGACGGCCTAATTTATTTTGAATCTGTTTAATGTACTCATCATAAGCTATTTTTATGTTGCGCTTGATACTGGTTCTTAGATTAGAAAACTGCTTGTATGCATCCTGATCTTTAGAAGATTTCCATTTTCGATGAAGTGCTCCTTTACGTTGAAGATCTGATATTATATCTGAATTAAACCAAACTGGATAGCGCCTTGATGGTTTCTTAGGCCTTTGCTTCCTCGGTATAGATGCATCAAAAGCTTCATATATGGCATCATAAAAACTTTTCAGTGCGATATTTGGATCCGAAGCTAAATATACCTGGTCCCAGCTTACTTTAGAGATAAGATTATAAAGGAGCTCATAATTACCTTTAGTAAATTGCCAATCTTTTTGCGCATCAATGTTACTGGGTGAAACTTTACCAATAATTCTTTGCTGCATAGAATTATTGGTAGTGTTTCACAATATATCGAAGACATCCTATATTCGCTTAATTACAATAACAATAGTTTAAAATGTTGACACTCGAACTCACCAACAAACCTAGCATTGACCGTATGCACTCTGATCAACGACTTGTACTTATACGCGGCATCCTTCTCATACGCGTCAACGTCGGCGTCCGCGGTGACGTCATCGCCGGCCTCGACGTCGTCGTCGGTGACGTCAGCCGTGGCCGCCGCGACGTTGGCGGTCGCCATGTCGTGCACGGTGGCCACGTCGCATAGAGTCTCACTGATGGTCACGTGCGTTACGGATAACATGTCGCGGTTCGGAAGGGTTCGGATGTATGTTAATCTGTTAAAAAAAAGAATATTAGTCTACAAGTATGTGTATTTCTTAAAAGTTTCTAATAACATATATTATAAGCACTAGAGAGTAGAGTTAGTCAATATTCAAGTTCATTTGGTTACTATGATATTTAAGAACTGGCGATTTAACTGAAGCCCAGAAATGTGAGCAAACTTACTTATTGAGGTCCCACACCACGATGTACCCATCAGTGCTAGCAGAGACGAGCAGCCCTGCGCGCGCGCACACGCAGAGCGCGCTGACGGGCGCGGCGTGCGCGTGCAGCGGCGCCCCCCGCGCCCGCGCCGCCCCCGCCGCCGCCCGCGCCCGCAGCGCCAGCAGCCGCCCCGACGCGTGCCCCACCACGCACCCGTACGGACACAGCGCCACGCCGTGCAGTGATGCCACTGACGTTATCTACATGTCAAAACTAAATAGTCAAAACCATACAAATAATACTTTTAATAATAGAGAAGACATTAAAGCTGCGCTCCCACTGAAAATGTAAGTCTTTGATTAACGAGGGATGTGTTAACTGAAATGAAATACAATTTCTTGATTCCTTAGACTTCACAAAGCATTTAGACTCGTCATACAAAAATAATTCTACTCTAAATTCGCGGCACTTAAACTCATTTTCATTTATTATCACAATATCTTGAATGTGAAAGTGAATTTAAGTGCCAATTCCGTAGGCAGGGTCTTCGTGAGAAGACCTGGCAAGAAACTCATGGCCGACCGTTTTGACAGTATTAGTGTTGTGTTTACAATATTGTTTTCTTACAGCTAAAAAATAAGTAAATCAGTTCATCTTCTTCCATGGTGTTCTGTCGTTCACATAATCGTTCATCGTATAATAACCCCGTCGTATAATAAATGTGTGGTGGCAGAACCATTACTTCTAATGGAAGTTTAAACATTTCGTTTTCTTAGATTTCAATAATAGGTTATTTGCTGAACCAGTCCAGGACTCGTGCAAGTGAGCTATTCATCTTGTCTAAATCAGAATCTGTTCGATCAACTTAAAAATGCATCAACAAACAAAACTATATCGCACAAGTTCTGTACATAGAACGGCAATTTATTTATATATACTAAGAACAAAAAAGGTCCAAGTTTAGAGCCCTAGGGTACGCCTATAGTACCGGGCGATCCGGACGAGGTAGTTCCTTTGATATCACCTCGATGTATTCTATCACACAAGGAGGCAACCAAGTCAAGCGCAACTGCTTTAAAACCATAATGCCTGAGCTTTTTCAGAAGCGTCAGATGCTCAACACAGTCAAATGCTTTCGAAATATACGATATTATACGGAAACAACAACAGCATCCTGCGAATTTCCCAAGCACTGAACATATGCTGCCTAAAATTACTAGGTGACCCTAGCAATTTTAGGCCTATTTAGTTTTGGACCCGTTTTTGAACTAAAGTAATATTTTATGATTTAATTTTCAGTTTAAACACAAAATATGAGATTATTTACCTGATCAAGAGCAGGTACATGTAATAAGAGATCTGGTCTGGCATCTCGTCGCCTCTTCAATCGCACGATGTTATCCGAATGACCCCACGATAGGAGTCCTAAAGGCTGCTGCCCGTTGGTCTGTGCGGTACTGGATAATGCATCACCTGGGTATTGTTCAATATTGATAAGTATGTTTTCAAGTAAAGCTTAATTAAAATATGAAAATAGCAAACTTTAAGCTAAGCTCCATGTAGAGGGCAGTACTAGCATATAGAGTAAATGAGTATACAAATCTTGCACCTACGCCGGCGCACACATTTTCATCCCGCATTGAACCACTTACCAAAAGACTTACGCTAGTGCTCACAAAACATTGCAGTGTTATCCTCTATAGTGTCAATAGGTTGGGCGGTAAAATCGTTTTGCTTACCTTGCATGGGGATGAGCACGGTGTTCCTAGCGACGACGGCGATGGAGCGCTGCGCCGGCAGCGGGTACAGCCCCGCGGCGCCGGCCACCTGGCGCCTCGCCACCACGCCCACGGGCCCCCGCGCCGGGGACCCGCACCACGAGCCCCAGCGCGCCCCCACCACGCCTGCCCACACCTGACTCTGTACACGTACACAACACGAACATTCTAATATAAGTATGAAAACAATAAACTCGTTCGCAGGATTAGGTGTGCATTTTATAATGAACAACCACATTACGGATACATGAAACACGATACCTGTAGTTGTTGGTGATGCAGTAGATCGTGCTGAGCGTGCGGATGCGGTGACTTCAGCAGCTGCCGTGGAGCCTGACCGTACGTGCGTACCATGGCCGCTGCTGCCGTGCGGTCCACCTTGTCCTCCAGCGCTGATGGGTCGAAGCCGTAGTATGTCTGTAACAGACAAAACATATTTACAATTTCAAATTGTCGATTAAATTAAATTTGATTTTAGATTTAATAACACAAATATTCAATTACGTCTACGAAAATTTTCTAATAAAATCGAAACTAGCCACTAACTAGCTTTTTTATTTCTTACATTTGTTTTTCAGTAAAATGTTATCACTTAGTTACTATAGTTTTGGCATTGAATAGGACTCACACAAGCCGGGAACACATTGATGGCATCGAGCGCGGCCTGGCCGGTCTGCTTGTAGCCGAACACCAGGTCGATCCAGTGCGGCAGCAGCTCCGTGACGTGCGGGGCCTCCAGCGCCTGGCGGTGGATGAGCGTGAACAGCCGCGCGTCCAGGGCCCACGGGGGCAGCTCCACGGCGTCCACGTCCGCGCCGCACTGACGGACGCCCAGGTTCAATCCTGGCAAGTGATTAAGTCAAGGTGACGTTTGAGTTTTGTAGAGCGTGTTAACAAAGTCAACGATAGTCAAGAAAACCTCAAATATTTGTGTATTGGAAACGGACGCCGCAAGCCCCATAAATTCTCGATCCGAGCGTGCACTAAGACGTGACCTTATTTTGTTATGACGTGAAACTGATGACGCATTAGATTTAGACTAAAATAGGAATTAAAAATTGCATAATAATCAAGATAAATTCAAGGAATGTTATAATGTATGTTATAGCTTGGATATAAGTGTGGTTGGATGTGAGTTTAGAATAAACAATAAACTAAAGTATTATAGAAAACCTATTAAAAAGGCAATGGCAGCACACGCACGATTGGATCAAAGCGGCTTTCAGTTTTCTGTGTAAAGAATAACAAAATGGAACTTACCCTCGTTGTTGTGGAACAGCTCCGGCAGATAGAAGAGTTCAGGAATCAATTCCTTGACATCTGTCGGAGAGTCGTTGGTGATGAGACGCCATGTCGTGGCTAAAGAGTGGAATGTGCGGTCTGGCATGTCGAAGTTATTGTCTACGGAAACAAGAAAATTATAAAATGTCATTAATATTTTTGTATAATATTCGATAAGCTAATTTTACGAGTATAATAGATTTGTTTTTAAAGACAATTTACACAATATCATTGTGATACATACCTTGGTAATTGAGGAAAAGTTCGGTGAAAGGCGGCAAGCGTACAAGATAGTGCAAGACTCCGCCGGAATTAGAGTAGAGCGAAGCGTAGTGATGAGCTTGTCGCAGGAGCAGAGGACTGCCGCCCTCGCGACGGGCAGCTTTTAGGTCCTGCGATAGATGTGGCATAATAAGAACGTGAACGTGATCGGTAACGTTATTCAATGTTTAGATTTAGGTGCAGGAAGACGTGCTCAAATTCAGACCGTTCAATTCAAACATGGGTTGGCAGCGTCTATTCCGGGACAAAACCAGGGAAGTGTTTTCTGAGACAATACTAGTAGAAGAAGGAGTTATTACAGCTCGACGGGCTACGCATATTATATCTAAATCGAGACGCTCAGTCCCTGACTTTTGACTAGACTATAGTAGGTTTCGGAGTCCGGAAAAATAAGGTCTTATTACGGGATACGGGACAAGGCTTTCTTCTGTCTACTCTAGTTCAAAGGCACCTCAGTGGTATTGGTACTTACATTGTAAATATTGATGTAATGCTTCTCTCTATTCTTGTTCTGCACAGCCATTGGTTTGGTAAGGTCCCGGAAGGACTTGGGGTCGTTGAGGTCCAGGATCCGCGAGGAGTAGTCGGCGATGACGAAGGGCAGCACGGGGTACTGCATGAGGTCGTTGTAGGAGCGGCCGCCGAGGCCGTTGAGCCGCATGAGGTACTCCCAGTTGGTGATGCTGCCGTTGCGCCACGCAGACATCGCTTCGTTTAAAGTGTCGGGTTCCACCCTGGAGTTATTTATCACGATTACTTTTTTTTATGATGCACTGGCTTTTGCGCGCGGACTCATTGGTGTGGTAGGTATATTGATAAAAAGTAGCCCGTGTCCTTGTCAGCTCTTGAACTATCTCCAAACCAATTTGCATCAAGATCGGTTCAGTAGTTAAGCATCAAACGCGGAACAGACGGATTTACTGTCACATTCATAATATTAGTAAAGAGGATAATGTAGATCCAATAATGATTATCTCTTTGGATTAGTGTCATTGGTGAATTTACAGGTCAAGAGATTATGAAGTTTGGGTGCCTGATGGACATGCTACAATTTATAAAGATGTCTTCGGTTTCAAATTATAGGTTTGTTTTAAATTCCAAATATAACAGGATAGTAATAATATAGCTAAGAAATAAAGAAGTCAGTCATGATGTACAGTGGCCACCAAAAGTCCTTAGGCAATCTCACAAGGCAATAGTTTGTAGTGTAGATTGACCTACGACCTTTTATTTCCAAGAAATAGACTCATGATGTTAACAAATAATTGTATTTCATAATTTCAATTGACCTTGTATGAGACAAGATGGCCGAGTGGTTAAGGCATGCAGTAATATTATAATATGCGTTAGGCAATGAACCGTGAGCTCAAATCTCGCTTAGTCCTTATTATACTTTTTGAAGTTTAGGATATCAACAATTATATTTTTATTATTAAAACATTTTTCCTTGTTGTCATTATGAATCATTTGAGTAACATTTATATTACCAATGTTATGAATTGACTAAGTGGGTTACAATAAAAAATCTTATAAACGGTTACAAGGGAACTTATTTTATTTAGGTAGAAAT
Source organism: Hypena proboscidalis (assembly GCA_905147285.1). Lineage (NCBI taxonomy): Eukaryota > Metazoa > Arthropoda > Insecta > Lepidoptera > Erebidae > Hypena > Hypena proboscidalis. The sequence continues at coordinate 22,579,519 of LR990132.1, read as the reverse complement.
GTGACGTCACAATTATCTTAAAAGTTTATTCTTTGTATAAATAAATAAAACGAATAAACAATTTTCCTAATTCCCAATTTTCTTTTACCTTACTTACAACAATGAAAATAAAATAAAAAAATTACGTAAATAGTTAAATAATAATAACATATTTAACTTATTAGTTATAATATTAATATGTAATTATTTATGTAATTTTTAATAAACATAAGCATGAATACTTAACAAGTTTGTGCTTAAAATATTACAAATATCATTATGATTAATATATATATATTAATATATAAATAGCGATATGTACATATTTATTTTAAGTATACCTATGTAAGTTATTATAATATATATTTAATTTGTAGGTAAATGTACCTATTGAATTTGTAAATTTATGTAAATATTAGTTATAGTGAACCTTCTATCTCATCTCTTACACCTTAAACTGCCCCATATCAGTCTAACTTTCTATTTGTCCATCCAGAGGTTGCCTGTAAGATATTGCTTTTTAGCGATAAGGCCGCCCATTGTACATGTCTTAATGTTTAATTATGTTCTATTTTGTGTCTTATTTTTTGGTGTGCAATAAAGCGTATTCTATCTATATATCTATCTATGATTTCGTAAAAACAAAAAACAACCACAAAACAACTAAAAACTCAGATTTAGTTGATCGTGATCTTAATGCTTACCCCATACAGCTACCTGCTCATGATAGATAAATGCGAATTTTAAGAACAAGTCGCCACTGTAACGCGATTAGTGCGAGTACGACAACATTTCATTAGTGTGTGTTATCTTATACTCTGTTATACACGCACCCGACTTCGTTGGTGTGTGTACTGGCTGTATCGGGCTCGTACAGTTCATAGCAATGTAATCCTTAGCATGCCTATGGAGTTTTGAGCATGTACTGTACCTGGCAGGTGGGTGGTGGCAGTTGGCCAGCGCCTTCAAGAATGTAGCCCGCTCGTGTTGGTCGGGGAAGGCCAGCAGGTGCGCGTGACCGGAGCTCAGGAACAGCTCCACGGCGCGCTCCTGCAGGCACCAGCGACGGGTGGCCACCGCCATCACCGACTCCAGGGGCCAGCTCGCTGCCTCGGCCGCCGCTTGCACCTGAAAGTACAGAGTATAGCTCCAAATATTTTAGATCTCTGAAGAACTTTCTTTTTTTAAAATAGGGTAGAATACTTATTCTAGAAATACGTGAAGTGGAGTGCTGCTTACCTCAGGAATGTACAGTCGATCCTTGCGGATGCCCTGCAGCTGCGGCGCGTCTTCGGGCACGAAGTGGATGCAGCGGTCGCTGAGCAGCAGCTCGCCGTCCAGTTCGGCCGCCACGGTGACGCTGGTGACGCGCGCCGTGTAGGCCACGGTCTCGGCCGGCCGCAGCCACGCCACCAGCCCGCCGCGCAGCGCCCAGCTGCCGCCCACCACGCGCTGCAGCGGCGGCGCGCGGTGCGCTGTCTCTGACGCAGCAAGCGAACCAAACATCATTGTACGACTACTAGTGTTGTCTGTCATTTTATTCGTAAAACAATATCGATACCAATAGTGAGTTATATTGCAAGTACGGGCATGCAATTCCGGAATTCCGGAATTCCGTAATTCCGGAATTCTGGACCATTTTACTGATTTTTCCAGTTCCGGAATTGAGAGGAAAAATTCCGGAATTCCGATATTTTTGTCTTTTGTATTTTGATGATTATTTTCTTCTAAACGCACGCAATCTAACGTCTGTGGATTATGCCACAAACTGCAAGTCGACTGGGCAACACGCGCGCGTCACACCGAGCGCGGCGCACTAATACTTACCACTCCGGTACTGTGCAAAGTCGTTCGCAACTGATATCGCTCATTCTCGGTCTTCGATCCCCAACCAACTAGGTTATTCCTTTAGTTTGTCCGCTCTTTGTTTGTCCATCCCCACTATCCAGTGTCATCCCACACTCACCTTGACCAAAGAAAGGCAGATCGTTTGGTCGTTCTGATATTGCTCCCGTTGCTTGTTACAAAATTATGAGATAGTTTACTTTTATCCACAGTTTTTGGTTTCTTACTACTTAAACGCAAAAAGATTATTGTAAATAATACCTATGTATGTTTACTGGTGCAATTAAAACACTTTGTGTTTGATGTAAAAAAAAACTGGTTCTTAATATAAAAATAATAGAAAATAATTAAAAATAGCTTAAACATACAGATTATTAACAACAACCGCATGAGACGCTCATTGGATGCATGTACAGTATAATAATGAGTGAGTGGCAGTAGATAAAACAAAACATAGAAGGTAGTTCACGTCATTTATCCGTAGGAGCGCTCTTTCGAACTAGTTCGTTCGCGAATGAACAAGTTCTTCTTCGAAGCTTACAAGTATATTTTATGCGTCCTACCCACGAGTGCGGAGAGTGAGAGAGTATTTTCGTGTGCTGGTTACTTTTGTAACCGAATTAGAAGTTCTCTATCGGATAAAATGTTAGACGCTTTATTATTCTTGAGGACACACTACCAAGAACAACGATTGTTATCAAAAAATTATTAACTATTATAATCTTTAAGGAATTTAACTGAACTCCAATGATCTCAATTAAAAAGTCTCATAACTCCTTCCATGGCCTTCCATTGTAATGTTCTTTCGTAATGATAATTTTATACAGGAAGGATATAATTATACTCTCATTTTTTAAAATGTATAATTCTATTTTATTTTGTGTTGATTTTTCTATTGTGAAAATGTTTAATTACAGTAATAAGGGAAAATGAAGGCCAAATATGTTATATTTGTAACTTGTAAAATGATTAAGACTGATTAACAATAAATGTAGACAGGAAGGACTATTCAGAGTATATTTTTATATGTTTTGTTATTGTTGAGTTACATTTTGTTTTATATAAACCTTGTTGATTTTACTTCTGTGAGAAAGTTTAATTATAAGAGAAAATAATGGCCAAATAATTTGTAGCTCAAATGATTATTATAAGGCTGATTTATTACATTTTATTTGATTTGAAACATTGCTTTTTAATTTTCCTAGATAGAGAAAGGACCCTGAAACAAATATAAACCAAAAGAGAGTGAGAAATAAAAAAAAAAAAAGAAAAATGGACAATTCCGGAACCAGTTCCGGAATTCCGGAATTAGCCGGTAATATCGGATCTCAGTGCCGGAATTGAGATCCTTCCGATATTGCATGCCCTAATTGCAAGCCAATTCCCTTCCGGTCAGCTCGCGTAGCTTTGAATTGCCGTTTTATCTTTGAACGAAGCTGTTTAATATATTGCTTAATTTATTAGACAAATGCTTATTAATATATAATTTAAGTAACAGCGTAAAACGAATCAGTAATATGTGTTTAGCAAACAGAAAGTAAAAAAAAACTGTAATATCATAATTTTGCAAATTACGGATTTTTCTGTCGTGATATTTTTGGAAATATCTTTACTCTGATTTAGAATCGTCATTAAGGAACTGTTACAAAATCGTCTAATAATAGATAACCGTCAGATAAATAATAACTTGAACGAATATGAAAGTAACACTATTAAAATTAAAATCGAACACTTTCATCTAAACTTTAAAATATTTGTATATCATAGGTTTTTATATCTATACTTATAACTTTTAAGCCTATTCATTACAACCAAACAAACAAAGTTTTTCTCTTTATAATATTAGTGTAGATAAATCTGTAGAAGTAAAATTTCAGTACATTGAAAATATCAATAAAATTAAAAGCAGAGGGTGTTACTAGACCGACACCGAACCCAAAAATGTGATTAAAAAAAATTGTCTGTCTGTCTGTTTGTTCAGGTATCACGCAAAAACTACCGGTTAGATTACGATGAAACTTGGTATAATTATTTTTTAATATCCTGGGCACCACACTGGGTACTTTAAATCCCGGCAAAGTACCCAGTATATTATATACAATAAAAACAAACTTAATTGTGCGGTTCGGGATCGATCCGCAAATAATAAGTTTGTCGTAGGTTATTTAGGTTTATTTTTATAAGTCGTACTGTATAGATTTTAATTTTAAAGTGTAGGTAGTATATTTGATATTGTACGCAGTAATCGTAGTATAGCTACCTAACAGTATATAATAATGTTAGGTAGGCTTAGAGATTCATATAGAATAATTTAAAGGGATTTGATTATTTATTGAGTGTTATCATCAGAAATAGGTTTATTTAGGTAGGTAGGTTTTATTTTCTGTTATTGAGTTTTTTTATTGATGTACAGTAAACGCTCAAAACTCCATAGGCATGCTAAGGATTACATTGCTATGAACTGTACGAGCCCGATACAGTCAGTACACACACTAACGTAGTCGGGTGAGTGTATAAGATAACACAAACTAATGAAATGTTGTCGCACTCGCACTAAACGCGTCACAGTGGTGACCTGTTCTTAAAATTCGTATCTATCTAACATGAACAGGTAACTGTATCTAGTAAGTATTCGAATCACGATCAACTATACCTGAGTTCGAAGCATAGTTGAATTTTGGTTGTTTTTTGTTTTTACGAAATCATAATAATATTTGTAATATTTTAAGCACAAACTTGTTAGGTATTCATGCTTTTTTTTATGAAAAATTGCTTAAATAGTTACATATTAATATAATAAGTTAAATATGTTATTATTATTTAACTATTTACATATTATTTTTTTACTTTCATTGTTGTAGGTCATGCTGAATGATGATAAAAATGTTTATTCGATTTATTTATTTATACAATTAATAAACTTTTAAGATAATTGTGACGTCTCATTCCCACCTAAATAAAAGAAATTCCCTTGTAACCGTTTATAACATTTTTTATTGTAACCCACTTAGTCAATTGATAACATTGATAATATGAATGTTACTAAAATAATTCATAATGACAACAAGGAAAGGATGTTCTAATAACAAAAATATAATTGTTGATACCCTAAACTTCAAAAAGTATAAAAAGGACTACGCGAGATTTGATCTCACGGTTTCTTGTTTAACGCATCTAACTGCACGCCTTAATCGCTCGACCATATTGTTTCACGTTGCTATTATGAAATTATGAACTACAATGATTTGTTAACAACATGTGCCTTTTTCTTGGAAATAGAAAGTCGTAAGTCAAACTACACTTCAAACTGTTGCCTTGTGAGATTGCCTATGGACTTTTGGTTGCCACTGTACCTACCACGCAGATGAAACCGCGGGCGATAGTTTGTTTGTTTGAAAGCGTTAAGCTTAAAACTACTGGGCGATTTTTGATAATTACCTTTGAGTTTGATAGTCTAAGTCTCAATAAAGGTCTTAAGATATTTAACATTACGCTAAACTCAACAAGAGCGGAGCAGTAATGTTGAACGCGGGTCAAAGCGCGGGAGCAGCTACTACTTAATACAGCGAACTCCACGCCGACGAAGTCGCGGGCAAAAGCTAGTTCTTTATTAAAAACTCATTATTACTTTGAGCACAAGTATTTGGGCGAACTTAGAGTACTTCTGTTGTTTTGCCGTAAATTTACTGTGTTAGATAAATATACCAATTCAAAAGAACACTAATTGTGCCACAAAATAAAGGGGTTGTGAATAAAATAACATTGCAATGTAAAAAAAAAATTTAAAGTCGCCCAACTTGACTGTATTATCTCTGTGTTTTTAATGTCGGTAAACAAAGCAATCATTAGAATTGCCTTGCAAAACTTATATGGAGTAAATGGACTTTAAAATACATCAAATAAATTTAAGATGGAAATTAGTTTAATGAAAAATATAACACACCTGCTTTATGTTTATGTTGTTGTTTGAGGAACTTGGGCGGTAGATGCAGATGGGCGCGTCGCAGCCTCACGCGGACCCTGCCCGGGCCTTCCGTGGGGTCCAGCTGCCACGAGCGAGGGTACGAACGGGGGTCGTGCCATACCGCTAAAAAAATATACGAGAACTCGTATAAGTTTGTTTGTGTAATCGTAATTTTAAACTCAACAATTTAAGTTCATATTTTCTAGGAATAACTTTTAAGAGAAATAATAAAAATGCAATGGTATAAATATGATAAAAATATTAAATATGAAAAGGTGTGTAGAAGAAGATCAAAGAAACAATGGATCGCTGATTATGGCTGGAAATGGTGTTAGTGATGAAATATTAAATTTAGCTGTAAAAAAGAAATGAAGCGTACCTTGTTCGTGCGTGTAGGAGTCGACGAGCCGCTGCCAGGCTTTGGCGGCGCGCGCGTGGCCGGCCTGCGAGGCGCGCAGGTGCTCCAGGAAGGCCTTGCGCTGCGCGTTCTGCGCGTCCACCACGCCGCGCGTCACGCGCATGGCGCCCTCCGCCGCGCGCGCCGCCAGCGCCTCCTTGCCCCACACCACCCTGCCACACCGAGCTGTTACGACATCACGGCCTCAAACATCCATCTCAACCACTTGTTCGATCTGTTTTATCGTGTGGTCAAATATCACGGAAGACAGATAAACCCATTCGCCCCTCCCCCACCACAGCTGAAGATTTGCTAGGCTCTCAAATAATGTAATACAAAACGTTCCCACAACATACTTGGCAATAACAGAGCGCGTTCTAGCGGCGTGCCTCGCCCATCTTTGCTCGGTCTGTTGCAGTAGCGCAGCGGCTTCGGGCGCTAACGCTTCCGAGTTAACCCTCTCCGCCAGCCCTGCCTGTGTGCCCACTGCCCACGCTCGTGCCCAGTCTGTGATGGCCAACTCTACTGTTGGAGTATTGGCCTCGGCGGATAGGTGGATGTGCTTCAGCATTGTTAGCAGGTAGATGGCTAACTGGGGAATTAAATAATATGCTATTGTATAAAGTGAATTGTACATACACTATGTGTGCCAAACGAAACGTGACCAGAAAGATAGTCTAACACATTCAGTGAGTTGTAGTTTATAATGGTATTCGATCTGATACGCTCAACATTTTGTCATAATTTACTTTTTTGACGAAAAAGAGCATATGAAACTGCGCGATGAACGCTATGAAAGCGATGTTTCTATCCCATAAACAATTTGTGGGGACTTTATCACTCGTCATAGGTACCGTTCTTCGAGTCGAGTCATAAATACCTTCCGTATAACAGCAGGGTCCGTAGGAGTGAGCACTTGCAGCACGTGCGGCGGGGCGTGGTACAGCGCTCGGAGAAGCCTTGGCTGAACTGCCCGTGTACCGGGCGCTGGGGACGCCGCCCACCAGAACAGCTCCTGGAGTACGGAGCCCCACTCCGCGCCACTTGATACCCACCATTTAGGACGGGAGGCGCCGGAGCCGCTTACCGCTATAAAATCGAATATAAATAGACGTCAGATCAAAATTGTTAAAAATTACGCTGCGCACACAGGGAAAGTCGTCTTTACAGGGCGGGACTAGGGCCGGTTGACGGTATTATCTAATGATAAGTTAAAATCTTAGTTTAAGAAGTGTAGATTACCTACTTATCAACGAAGTAAAAATGAATGGAATTAAAGATCTCCAGGTCGCTGTATTTTAATTTATTTATTATCTTTATGGAGGTCCAACCTGTGGCGGTCTCCGCACATAATAAAATTACGGGTGACATTGACAACGTCAAGAAGTGACACACTCGTCACAACTGTCAAAGAGTTCACATAAATACAACTTCCAATACGCTACCGTTGGACAACTGTCCGCCAGGCAATACCACCGAGCCTGGTCGGAGGTTCCTCCCTTTGTGGTGGAGGAACATCACAATTTAGAGATGTATTCAATATTTGCACGCTTGAAATTAAAGGGCAGAACCTACCTGACATAATTAGAACAACATTTTGTAACCAAGTTTTATGTAAATAAAGTTTTTGATTTTATTTTATTTTATTTTGATTTGAGGAATGGGGTGTGATCCATTTTAATTTGACTAAACCGGCCAAGTGCGTGTCGGGCCACGCGCAGTAGGGGACCGTAGCTAGTCGTAACAACAAATTTCGACTTGAAAGGGATTTTCTATCTGTATTAAACAAGTAACATCTTCACAAAACCTAACCTAAATTTATAAAAAAAGATAGCAATATTTATTTATACTCGAAATTATTAAACAAACAGAACAAGAATGAATTTATGAGATTGAAGACATAATTATGTTTATAATAAGTTGTGTTGTAATGCAGTTAAAAAAACAAGTGCGCGAACGAACAAAGGCCTATTAAATAGTAAGTATTCAGATATATTACTTAGTAATAGAGGGCGCTGTCATACAATCAATTGTACAAGAAGTATTAAAAATAACTTTCCTTTTATACCCTAGCTCGTAACGAAACCATAGCGCGATTCAGAAAACGAGTACAACGCCATCTATCGATTCCTTTTGTAAAATTATTTATATTTTTCACTCAACCTGTTCTAGTAGTTAGTCTTGAGATAAAAATCGTGATCTTATGTATGACCTAGATATGTAATGATTATTTTTAATTTATTTTATTTATGTTATCCTCGAAATTATTTATTCTTCTTCTTCGTCGTGTCGATGGCTGAGTATAAATTTAATTTTGACTTGCCATCGTGGTGAAAGGATTAACCAGCGCTTTTGAGAACTCGCGAATTGCCCAGGGTGCGCCGGACGTAGGGAATCGTTATGTACGTAACTCGTGGAGGCTCCTTTCATGCACCCCCAAATTATTTATTACCCGACTGCGTCAGAAGGAGGGTTATGTTTTTCGAGCGTATGTATGTATGTATGTATGTATGTCTATTTCTTTGTACCACCCTACAGCCCAAACGGCTAGACGGATTTTGACATATGAGGTGTCGTTGAATTCGTCGAAACAGTGATAGTGACATAGGCTATATAAATTTTCAAAATGGCGCCGGCAAATGAAAAAAGGGGGGGCAGGTATGGATTTTCTTTTCATCATAGTAATATGGGTATCAAATAAAAGGCCATGAAAAACCATTTCAAAAATATATACTTCTTATCACATTTATATTACTGATTAAACACAATTTACCAATTTATATATCGGCACGCTCGCGCGCCCGAAGTGGGTGGAAGTTAGTTTGTATGTTCGCTCACGCTAATCTTGGAAACTGCCAGTCGTATTTGAATAATTGTTTTTGCATTTGATAGTTTAACTCACGATTAAGGCTCATTGATCTCAAAGAGATTTGATTTCTACAAATTAATAGATATAAAAAACATGTCGGTTAAAAGAACTAAACAGAGTGAAATAAAAAATATATATTAAAAAAACAAAAAACCCGACTGCTTAAAAAAAAGAACTGAAAAGATAAAAACAAGTATAGCATTATCTACATTAAATTCATTAACAACAAATGAAATATGTCAAACTAAATTCTTTATGATGTTGCAGGCGGGGACAAACAATACTTTGTTACTACTATATAACTTCGTTATTCAGCAGTCGGGTTTTTTGTTTTTTTAATATTTTTTTTTTTATTATTTATTTTATTCTCGAAAGACATATAGGGACCAGATAAATGGCGTCCTTCAGAAAGGAAATGTTTGTAGTACACGAAACCAGCTAGCACGTTTGACGAGATGTATGAATGTTGAGGAAGCGAAAGAAGTATGTAAGGAGCGAAGTACATGGCGTTCCATCGTCTCTGCCTACCCCCGTGGGATGAAGGCGTGATTTTATATATGTATTATGTATGTTTATTTATGTTTCAAGAATTTTGAACGAAATATTCTGAGTAACTGCATCTGACATTTCGGACCCCTATTCCTCTTGAACTAATGAAGTGAACTTATCCGCTATAGTTTTCCTTTAAAGTTCATTACATGTACTACCGACACAATTTTTTTCAGATTTTGGGATCCAGTAGTTTAGCTTTTAGAAGGGTGAGGACGCTCTACTTGAACAAAAATTTGCTCTTTAAAGTTAATTATCTCGCAAACGGATCTCTAAATCAAAAAAACTGTCTTAGCAACCCCTGGACGTTTTTAAAAGTCCTATCTAACAATACCCCACACTATGGGGTAGGCGACAAAAAAAAAAAACATCCCTACTTTACATGTAGGGGAGCTACCCGAAAAAAAAATAATTTTCCAAATTTTATTCTACGACTTTCTTTGTATAGTTAACATACATGTTTATGCAAAATTTCAGTTTTCTAGCACCAACGGTTTCGTCGCTATGCCTCGGACAGACGGACGGACAGACGGACATGGCGAAACTATAAGGGTTCCTTGTAGGTACTACGGAACCCTAAAAAAAGGTTAATAAGTGATATATAGCCAATTGCAAAAACAGCTCTCAGATCAGCAATTTTAAAGATATGGAAAAACCAAAATACTTGCGGACGAAGTCACGAGTTTTAAATATTTTACTTGGGACAAAAAAAAATCGTTTTTATTACCAAATCCATCCCTGACTAAATGAACAGTTAGTTATATAATATGATAATATGAGCTGTTACTTTTTGCCAAAAAGAAGAATAGAGAGATTATATTGACTCTGTTATCTCTGTACTTCATGATGTAATCTATTTTAATAACGTTATAAGCAAGCAAGACAGTTTTTTAATCACTGGCAGAATAAAAAAGTTGAATATAACTTCTAAACCTACGTTTGTTAGGCGTCGTATCTTTAAATCCCTTACTTTATTCAGTAATTCATTAGAATCACTAATTACGATCGGGATTCAATAGAGGACGAGCTCGACTTACCTTGCAGTAATGTAGACAGCAGTCTATCAAACAGCTGCGCGTCTCCCAGCAAAGGCTCCCTGGGCGAGTGCGTCAGCAGGAAGTGCACGGCGCGCGTCACGCACGACACGTGGCGAGCCGCCAGCTCTCCGCGCTCGCTGCGGGACGCGTCTCCGCCCAGCGATACGGCAGAAGATAGCACTGGACAGAGGAATGATAATATTATAGAAATACGCAAATATTGGTACTGTGACTATCCTAAAGCGTTTGATTGCATTACACGTAAAATTCTTTTACAAGATCTCAGGTATTACGATGCCGTATTATCATCTATATGAAAAACGCATTATGCATAGGATATTCTAGTTAACTTTGATCTAAAAAAAATATACAACGTATCAATACTAATAGTATTCGATTTTACACATTATTATCTGTAGCAATGGGCGTGCCACAAGGTTCAATACTCGATCCCTTGTTTTACATTATTAAGTCTACGGTTTATAAATGAAAAGTCATAAATTAAACTTACCAGTAGTGAAATAGTTAGCATGTTTAGTTTGTGCATTATATGAGGTGTGCAGCTTATCCTCCAAGTAGTCCAGCTGAGCGTTGAACAGAGAGATCTGCGCGTCCCTCGCCACCCGACGCACTTGCTCGTCGCCGCATATTTCTATGTACGTTACTAAGTGATGCAGCTCCGAGATCGTCTGGTAACACATAAAAAGTTTTTGAATTATTCGACCGAGATTTTAAGCCAAAATATATATTCTTAAGTTTAAGAAATAAAGGCCTCTGTTAAGCGTTGAGAAAAATGCTTGTAGCAAAATCCATAAAATCGTCTAGCTATTATAAACGAAGATTTCTTTGATAAAAGATACACCCCATACCTGCATACTATGATGTGACGATAGCGCTTTGATGGCGACCCTGTTGAGAAGCTCATATAGGTCTTCCAGCAGCAGCTCCCGACCCTCGAAACTGGCATCAGGCATCTGCCCCACGCCGCGGATGGCACGCACAACTACCTCCACTAGAGATATCTCCGATAACATCTTCAAAGATGCCTGAAAAAAATAATTAAGATATGTTCAAGATATCAGGAAACTCAAAACACTATACATAATTTTAGACAAAAATGTATAGTCCAATAAAATCTTATAACAGAAAAACTCATAGCGAATATGATACGCGCTCTCAATACTAAGCTCATAATAATATTGTGTTGCAGAAACTCAGAGCGCAGTTTTTTGTCGCTAGACGAGTCATAAAGCACAATATTTCAAAAAGTTTTAAAGGTATTGTGGTTTGGTCCACTGACAAGAGTTAGTTATAAAGCCTTGTTCAGATGGCATAATTATCTTACCTTGTCGATGATTCTTCTAAAGAGTAGGGATAGGTTGTGCGCGAGCGGCACGTCTCCGAGACAGCAAGGTAGTAACGCCAGCAATGGCGGACTGCGGTGCAAGGCTTCCTCGCTCACGTCCACCCAGATGTCATCCTGTCAATATGATACAATGTTTTAGTTGTGATAATAAGGGATTATTTCTTTTTTTATTGAATAACTTTGGCAGATTATTGTTTGAATCATTTTAAATAAAATTAGCATTTGCCCGCGACTTCATCCGCGTAAAATTAGTTGTATTTAGTAGTAGTTGCACTCGAGTTAAACCTTACTGCTCTGCTTCTGTGGAGTTAAGCGTAATGTCAAATAATTAAAAACATTTATTGATAATTAGATAATCAATCACAAAAATAATTATAAAAATCCGATCAGCAGTTGCCGCGATTAGCGCTAACAAACAAATAAACTAATTTTCGCCCGCGGTTTCCGAACGCATTCTTAAAAAAATAGTCAGTGTCTGTGTCAGTCATCGCGGGCAACTATAAATTCTTTTCAGTTTATGTTTAATTGTTTACTGGATTTTTTTAACAAAAAAAAAATAGTGAATCCAGTAATGAAGAACTTTGTGGAACTCCAAAAGAGTTGCGACAACTTGCTTCTAACACATCATCATCATCATCATCATTTAGCCTTTCGTAGTCCACTGCTGGACATAGGCCTCGTTCTAACACAGAAGTTTGCTTTTTACCAGAAAAATCACGTGAAAAGTATTTGAAAGCGTACGACATATTTCATAAGTGGCGACTTACAAGAGGCCCTAAAACGCATTCTGAATCGGTCGGTATTACTGTCGTATTTCATGGAATTATCCCAGGTTAAGCAATTGAGTACGAGTTTATTTAAATTTTAATATTTTTTCACTGGAAGAGGTGAAAAGTTTTATAAGTAACCCGTGAGAAAAAAATAATTTGCAGTTCGAAACCTCTTAAAATCTTTCGCTTCCGAAGTAGTCTTTATTAGAATTACTCGCTACGCTCGTGATTTATTTCAAGACTTCTTCGCAAGCTCAAGATTTAAAATTGGCACTCACAACAGAAATATAAACTTTTTCTCACTTGTACCATAAATAACTATTATCTGTATTGATAAATAAAGTTAATGATTTAATGATACACATGGTTTTTGACACTTACATCCAGTTGATCTTCTAAAGGCACGTCACATTTCGTGAGCAGCGCGGCACACGCCGATGCCAGCTCCCACGAGCCTTCGTACAGAGATATCTGCAAGCATCAGACCAGCAATGAATGTAGGCACGGAGCGCGCGCACGGCCGCGGCCCGGCAGTAAATGATTGGAATGAGCGAGGTACAGTAAACGCTCAAAAGTCCATAGGCATGCTAAGGATTACATTGCTATGAACTGTACGAGCCCGATACAGCCAGTACACACACTAACGAAGTCGCGTGCGTGTAAAGCAGTTTATAAGATAACACACACTAATGAAATGTTGTCGCATTCGTACTAAACGCGTCACAGTGGCGTCCTGTTCTTTAAATTCGCATCTATCTATCATGAGCAGCTATATCGGGTAAGCATTGGGATCACGATCAACTAAATCTGAGTTTGAAGCTTAGTTGATTTGTGGTTGTATTTTGTTTTTACGAAATCATAATAATATTTGTAATATTTAAAGCACAAACTTGTTAGGTATTCATGTTTAAATAGTTACATACAATACATAAATAGTTACATATTATCTAATATAATAACTAATAAGTTAAATATATTATTATAATTTAACACTTTACGTTTTTTTTTTCATTGTTGTAAGGTAGAAATAAAAAAAGTCACGCTGAATGATGATAAAAATGTTTATTCGTTTTATTTATTTATACAATTAATCAACTTTTAAGAACATTGTGACGTCACATTCCTACTTAAATAAAAAAAAGTTCCCTTGTAACCGTTTATAAGATTTTGGATTAATATAATAACTAGTAAGTTAAATATGTTATTATTATTTAACTATTTACGTATTTTTTTATTTTTATTGACATTGTTGTAACGAACAAATAAAAAAGTCATGCTGAATGATCATTCAAATGTTTATTCGTTTTATTTATTTATACAATTAATAAAATTTTAAGATAATTGTGACGTCACATTCCTACCTAAATTAATAATAAAAGTGCCCTTGTAACCGTTCATAAGATTTTTTATTGTAACCCACCGATAATATAAATGTTACTAAAATGATTCACCATGACAACAAGGAAAAGATGTTCTAATAACAAAAATATAATTGTTGATACCCTAAACTTCAAAAAGTATAGAAAGGACTTAGCGAGATTAGATCTCACGGCTCATTACTAAACGCATTTAACTGCACGCCTTAACCACTCGGCCATCTTGACTCACACTATGTAAGTGAAATTATGAACTACAATGATTTGTTAACAACATGTGTCTATTTCTTGGAAATGGAAGGTCGTAAGTCAAACTACACTTCAAACTATTGCCTATGGACTTTTGGTCGCCACTGTACCTGGTTGGCGAGGTGCAGGTAGCAGTGCAGCGCCAGCAGCCGCCGCGCCAGGTCGGGGCTGGCGCGGCGCGTGAGCGCGGACAGCGCGCGCACGGCCGCGGCCCGGCAGCGGGGCGCACGCTGGTTGCACAGCGCCACCAGGCTCTCCGCACTCACCGCGCCGCACACCGCCTGCAAACAAACACAATACAAAACTCATTAGTTTACAAATACTCATTACTTTACGAACCTTTGTTAGGAGAAAGTTCACGTCCGTGGTGTAATGACTAGTACTCGAACCCACGATCTGTGGACGTCTTATCCGTTGCGCCATCACGACATTGAGTAATATTACCTGTTGGTGAGCGTGGTCCGGCAGCAAGGCCAGCGCGTGCCGCAGCAGCAGCAGCAGTCCCTCGCACGCCGACCACCCCGACGCTGCCCCCGCGCGGACTCGTCGCTGATATCACACAAAAACATCCTTATACAATTCATTTTAGTCAAATGCATCATAAACTTAAATCAAATCAAATCAAATCAAATCATTTATTTCCATGGGCCCCAAGGGGCGCTTGAACACGTCAAAACAAACATCAAAACACAAAAAATATAAAATTAAAATAAAACTAAGCTAACTAAATTATAATACTTATTGTAATAAAATGATTTGACACCGGAGCTTAGATTGACTTTAATTCAACTTAGAGAATTTAATTAAAATCAATCCAAGTACCAGCTCCGATGGGTATTGCATCATGAGAAGAGCTGGTGAGAAACTCATGTGCACCATCTTTTCAAATAATTCATACAATATTTGTTTGTTTTTTTACAGTAATTCTATGTGTAAGTTATAGCAACCAAAACAACATTATAGCTAAATATGGTTATAAAGAGAAAATAAACTTAAATATAGAAATGCAATTAAATTATTATAAATAAATCCATAGTATATAAGGTTGCAATATCTTACACTTCAAGCAGAAAATAAAGGAGTAAAAACAATGTGTGTATACTACAGTATATATAAGGGTTTCAGAACAGACAAAAAAATATTTATATACTTATAACAAAAACTATTTATACTACAAAAATATAAAAATTAAAAATTAAAAATAAAAAAAATGTACACACAGATTGCCTTTACTTAACAATATTTGAAATAACATGAAATGAGGTTATACAAATCAAATTTAGTGAGTTAATAAAGAAACTATAAAATTATGAATTAATTTTCATTAATCATCATATTAAATAATAAAAATAATGTATCAATTGATATTCATTATAATGTCAAAAGTTGAAACTTAAGTCAATAATATGATAATATGATGTCAAAAATAAATTATGTCAATCTCAATATGTATAGAATATAGTATGTCAAAATAATCATAATCAATCATAATTAAAAATAGGATAAAACAATGTCTAACTTGGCAATTCATTTACACCTCAACAAATCATTACTTAACAACCAATCCGACAGGTAAAAAAACGACTTTGGAATACCGTTGCACCACTTTGCCGACTAATCCTGCCTGAGTTCCCTAGTATAATGAAGAATGTTAACTAATTTTGATTATTAGCACTCCATATTATCTGTCAAAAATAAAAAATACTAGTGAAAGAATTACTTCGATACGTCAATTATTTTTCGATTTAGAAGTAAAACAAGTTGTAACCGTACGACGCGGGCCGCCGGTTACGGTGTGACGTCATCGCACAACACGCTCAGTCTGGCTCACTCATTCCGCTCGCAGTCACGCGCCCGTGCCGTCAAAATTATACCTAAATACTTTTAAAAATATCCAATCCAAATACTAGGAAATCTTGTGTTGTGCCTTAATGTAAAAATACAACTACTAATTCGTCGAAAAAGTTGTTTTTTTATAGTTCCAAAAGACGTTAAAATGCGAAAAAAAAATGATAAATGTTATAAGAGGTTAGATCTATTTGGAGATAAAAGTACAGTTTATTGTTGTGAAGACCAGTTTGACGTAAGTATAGTGATCATATTTTATGTAGGTCCAGTGGCGACCAAAAGTCCATAGGCAATCTCAAAAGGCAATAGTTTGAAGTGTAGTTTGACTTACGGCCTTCTATTTCCAAGAAATAGACACATGTTGTTAACAAATCATTGTAGTTCATAATTTCACTTACATAAAATGAGTAAAGATGGCCGAGTGGTTAAGGCGTGCAGTTAGTTGCGTTAAGCAATGAGCTGTGAGATCTAATGTCGCTAAGTCCTTTCTATACTTTTTGAAGTTTAGGGTATCAACAGTTATATTTTTGTTATTAGAACATCCTTTCCTTGTTGTCATGATGCATCATTTTAGTAACATTTATATTATTGGTGGGTTACAATAAAAAATCTTATGAACGGTTACAAGGGCACTTTTATTATTAATTTAGGTAGGAATGTAACTTGGCATACCTAGTAACATTCTTTCATTTGCTACCATAGCTAAATAAGTAAACTCAACAGTTAACTACTAACCTGATGATAAATCCCGCTGGTGTACATCTCGACAGTGGTATGGTTGACGTCATCCACATCCACCACGATGTACTCCGTGAGCGCTTCCATTTTGCCACCTTTGCCATCCGATACTTCCTGACTTGTTTGTATGTCCTTGTCGTATTTACTGTCCTTGCTGGTCGTGTCGCTGTCTGCTAAACCCTCGGCAGATTTATTTTCTTCTACAAATAACAGAAAATATCAAGAAAACTAAATATCTCTAATTAAGCACAGAATGCTCATTAGAATAGAATAAACAGTGATTTATTACCGATGGAATTGCCGCTTCTCAATATTGGCAGCTCTGAAATAATATTGCGAATGTTAAAATTCGTACTAATATCTAATTATCTTTCAGTTATGATTTAATTAACAGTCAAAACCAAAAGATAGCACTAGATAACAAAATAAAGTGAATCAATCAATCAATCAATTACACATACATTACAGGTACATTAGATGTTTACCTATATAGAATATTAGAAACACATATTTTGCCATATATGGCGTGCAAGCATTTTTGAATCCATCACAATAATTTGTCCGTATGGCTAGTAATCATTATGTTCTTATACTTAAAATATTCTCAATCAAATTAAGATTGAGAATATTTTATTTCCCTGCTATCTTAATTATATTGGATTATTATTACATTAACAATTTATTGTATAAAATCAACTCATACTATAATAATAAATTCAATTAAGATAATACATGTGAAGTCGATTTTTGAACTGAAATAAATCAAAGTTATGAGTAGATACGTACCAATAGCCGTGTCGGAAGTTTCAGATGTTGAAGATGCCGTATGTTTCCTAAAAAAGAGACTTTTTCAAATCTATTATCTCAAGGCAGTAAAAATGTTAAAGTATCAATGTGGGCAACCTTTATATAGTTTATACGTCTTTATTATAGAGGCACAGTTCTTTAGGGAGTTTTGAAGACAATAATTTTGACACAAAAAATACGGAAGGAAATTAAGAAGTACGGATTTTTTGTTATTATTTTAAGTGGGGACTTTAATACGTCCGTCTCTCGTACGTACCTTAATAACAAAGTAACATTAAACACAAAAAAATACGTTTCTATGTTGATTACTGACTATATCATAGTCAAATCTAAATGCCAAAAGTGACAAGCATTGCTGAGGGGGCTGGTTACAAAAACAAAAATAAGACGACAATAGCAATTATACAGATTAAACGACACAAAAATATAAAATCCAATTACCTGCCTTCCTGAATCTGCTTATTTATGATAGACTTCAAGTGTTTGCTCGACTCCGTGCTGCCGCTGCTGTCGATTTTATCTTCCTCGCGATATCGATCCGTCTCGCTTAGAGCATTGAGACTATTTTCGTTTGTAGTTTCGTCGGCGGAAGTACTGGATACGCTCGGTCGTTCCTCGGTACGTTTTTTGATTCGTTTGGAAGGTCGACGCTTGTTTAGACTTGACGTGAATTCACTCTTCTCTTGTGTTTCTGATGTTAGTAGAAAGTAGAAGTTGGCTCGAGAGTGTGTCACGAATGTGTCGCTCGCCTGAGGCAAAATGAAGTCGACTTTAAATATTATTGTTACCCTTTTTAACAGTACGCTGTGATCTTTAAGCTGTTATTCATCAACATATTTCACAGCTGTCTGCTTCAATAGCATTTAAAATTAAAAGTCAGTAAAACTATAGTTAGATCAAGGGTAGGACTACTCTGTAAGGGAAACTGTCGGTTGCGCCAATTTAGTGTATCCTTCTCACCATATAAATAGAGTCGATATTTCATTGACAGTAATTTAAATTTCGTGTTATTCTATTTATGGAATAGCCATGAAGGTCAAAT
This sequence comes from Hypena proboscidalis, assembly GCA_905147285.1. Taxonomy (NCBI): domain Eukaryota; kingdom Metazoa; phylum Arthropoda; class Insecta; order Lepidoptera; family Erebidae; genus Hypena; species Hypena proboscidalis. The sequence continues at coordinate 22,560,683 of LR990132.1, read as the reverse complement.
AATAGTTATTTATGGTACAAGTAAGAAAAAGTTTATATTTCTGTTGTGAGTGCCAATTTTAAATCTTGAGCTTGCGAAGTAGTCTTGAATTGGCACTCACAACAGAAATATAAACTTTTAATAAAGACTACTTCGCAAGCGAAAAATTTAAGAGGTCACAAACTGGAAATTATTTTTTTCTCACTGTAACACACACAACTTTTCACCAGTGAGAAAATATTAAGATTTAAATAAACTCGTACTGCGTTGCTAAACTTGGGATAATTCCATAAAATACAACATACCGAACTTTAACTGGTTTTCACTCGAGTGAGAGTATTTTCGAGCAATTTAAGATTATAATGCTTTCAAAAGTATTTTAAGACAGTATGTAGTACCTGGTGCATGAGCAGTAGGAAGTCACACAGCATAGCCAGTCTGTGCAGCAGCGGCGGCGCCCCCACCAGTCCTCGCACCACCTCCACCAGGCTGCTGCTGGCCACGGGGTCCAGTGGACCGCACTTCGAGTTTAGGAAACGCTCCTGGGAGGAACACATAACTATTAATATTAAGATACCAAATGATTACACTAATTGTCTAATTTTATTTTAATTAACTGTTCACGAATAGATATTATGTACTTATATATACTAGTTTCAGCGCGCCTCTGCCTGCGTGGTAGGTATGTCGATAAAAATTAGCCAAGGCTTTCAATATCTTTGAATCAATTTTCATCAAGATAGGTTAATTAGTTTAGCCTTGAAAGCGTAGCAGACAGACAGAGTTATTTTTACGTTTATAATATTCGTAAGGATTGATTAAATTACATCATTGAAAAATAAAGTTGTATCACTTTTCACAATATAATAAGTACAATAGGGTAGTCGATAGAGCAGTATTTGATTTCAATATAAATAGTGTATATGCAAATACCTTGCAGGCCAACAGCAGATGCTGCAGCAGATCGAGCCGGTTCATCTGGTAGTGGTTGAAGGCCTTGCGCGGGTGCGAGTCCCGCAGCAGCGCGCGCACGCCGCTCAGCGCCAGCGCCCACGCCGAGCCGCGCACGGCCTCGCGCCCGCCCGCCGTCTGCAGCTCCCACGACAGCTGCAACACGTACATTCAGTCAAATATTATTATACAAACATCATTTTACTATTTGGTATACAGAATATTTAAAAATCGCTGATATTCAGCGAATACGGATGTTCGTATTAGTTCCGTACCTCCTCCGTGTCGAGGTACCTCCAAGCCCTGGTGAGCAGCACGAGCAGCTCCGGCTGCAGCAGCACAGCGTCAGTCCTCGACGACAGCTGCACGCTGCCGCCGCACACCGTTAGCACGGGGGAACTGCAAGCCTCGTCCAGGATCACCTGTAACCGGCATTAATTGAGGGCTATTGTTTTCTGGGAGCCAAACGTTGGATGGACCGGACAATACACGCAGAAATATTAAAACCATCGTCGCTGCTAACAAGTGACACACGTACAAAAGGGTCGTCGAGAAAGAAAACACATTAAAGAAGGTCAAAGACCCATCTCCTGCCTATGAGAACGCTGTCCCACAAGTGAGGAACCACAGCGAGTCTATGGTCCAAACGGAAGTAAACACAGTCATGTTACATCCAAGTCACGCAGTGAAGAATGAGGGACTGCTCACCGCGCAACAAAAAAAAACTTAAGTTTATTTAAAATTCTACTTCTAGATGACTTTACGTAACATACAAATAAAGCTATAACTAATATTAATGTTGTAAAACTCATTACCTTGATGAGTTGGTATGAGACGTGACACGCGGGCGCAGCCATGACAGTCAGTAACATGTCGAGCGCGTCGTCCGCGTAGAACATGCAGTACAAACGGTTGTCCACCTTGCACGCCTTCAGCAATATCGATAGTGCCATGGCTTGTTCTTCAGCACTGCCTTCTAGCTCCACCACCTGGGATCGAACAGATATGAATAGGCTCTACGAATAACACTAATAAAAGTAAGAAAGCGATCCCGATCCCTAAATGAAGATGATTATGGACTCATCACCAAAAAAAAATTAAGTCTAACTTAGAAAGTACAACACGTTTTTATTGAAAGAAATAGATAATTATTCACTAAATGAGCTATACTTATTTATGTCCAAGAGAAGTTAATTAGGAACAGTGGTTTCTCTCCACATATCATACATTATTCCAAGCCACCGTATGTAGTTCTGTGTTAACTTAGTACGTACCCTAGCGTACAAGTACAACAGCACGTCCGGGCCGCCGAGCATGTACACGGCGGGCGCCACGCCGCGGTGGCGGCTCGGCAGGGCGGCGCCCGTCCACGTCGTGAACAGCGTCTCCGGCACGGACGCGCCGGGCGCGGCCGCCGACGGCAGGCCCGAGGCCGCCGACGACAGCAGCGACGCCGACGCCACGCGGCCCGCGAACGCTGGACATAGCAATAGTCGTTTGTCGTAATACACCCGATATCGGATATACTTGAAAAAGCGCATTATTCAAATTTTAATATCGAACGTACGTTGCTCAAAAACTTACTTACTTTTTACAAGACCTGAAATAATTGCAATAATGTACAAACTATACCTGTAGGTAAGGCGACGGTCTGGTGATACAAGTTCATGATGCTCGGCGCGTGCGCAGCGAACGTCAATAACAAATTGTCATGCAGCTCTCGGAGGGTTGAGGTCGAAATTTCATAAACCTAGATAACAGAAAAGTGCATACCATTCAGACAAATACGTGTTTAGTGTCTTATTCTGACGTATTTCCAAGGACCAAACTTGATAATAATAGTTAACTCTTATTGACATTATGTATATTATGATATTACAGCTAGGCATTACAGCCTCCGGGTGAGTCCTACCCAAGGGTAGTTATAAAATATTATATTAGTTGTAAGTAGTATAGTAGATGCGTTTGCGTATTTACCTGATCCCAGTCGATGTTTGAGTCGAGTATATTTGGTGTCAAAACTAGTGGAAAGTTTGGAGATTCACATCGGACCTAAACAAGACAAAACAAACGTTATTTTGGATGTTTAAAGATAAAAAATAAACCAGTGAAATTGATAGATTATTATCAGAATCAGTAAATTTATATGAAAGTAATAAGCTGTAATACCATTTTCAATACTTATCCCAGTATCATATTTAAAATAACTTAAAATTATTTTCTTAAAATAATACATTTGGGTAACTCAATAGTTTGGTAGCTACACGTTTCATTCGTCATTCATTAAAAAGCAGAAACATAGTAAAGGCGCGGTGACTAGAATTACCTATGAAAAAGCTCAAAGTCTGCTTACTTCTACCTGCTATCGCAAACTAGATGACCCTAGTGTTACATCACAATCATCCTTTCAATGAAATTACCATGTTTGTTACAGAGATTTAACTCAAATGATCGGTGCTATCGATTGATACAATAAAAGGACAGGATGTATATTTTTCAGATTTGAGCTGGTTCGATTCGCCGGCAATACAGCCAAATTTTCAAAAGCTTTGATGCATTCAAAGCTTTTGAAAATTTGGCTTTATAGATTATTTTTAATAATAAAATGAAGTCTTCTTTCAGTAAAATCTTATATCTACCATATTTAAGACACTACTCCTCCATGTTGCACGTCCGTGGAACACTGTATTGTATCCATTAAATTTGTTTCAACATTTTCGGTGGGTTACGGTGACATAATAAAATATGGGAGCTATTTAGTTTCAGCCATTCCTGAAGCGTGCTCCTGAAGTCAATTATTTTGCTTTTCAAAAGGGTTCCATCCACAGAAAAGTTTGCAATCCGCTGGTTTAAAAAAGTAGATTCACCAAAAATTGCGTAAGCTCACATTCGGTACATTAATGTTGATGTACACGAATGAACCATTCGCTTCAGCACGTTTCGACACGTACAGTGGCGACCAAAAGTCCATAGGCAATAGTTTGAAGTGTAGTTTGACTTACAACCTTCTATTTCCAAGATATAGACACATGTTGTAAACAAATAATTGTAGTTCTTAATTTCACTTACTTTGAATGAGTCAAGATGGCCGAGCGGTTAAGGAGTGCAGTTAAATGCGTTTAGCAATGAGCCGTGAGATCTTGCTAAGTCCTTTCTCTACTTATTGAAGTTTAGGTTTACAATTCTATATTTGTTATTAGAACATCCTTTCCTTGTTGTCTTGATGAATCATTTTAGTAACATTTATATTATTGGTGGGTTACAATAAAAAATCTTATGAACGGTTACAAGTGCACTTCTCTTATTAATTTAGGTAGGAATGTGACGTCACAATGCTCTTAAAAGTTTATTAATTGTATAAATAAATATAACGAACAAACATTTTTATCATCATTCAGCATGACTTTTTTATTTCTACCTTACAACAATGACAATAAAAATAAAGAAAATACGTCAATAGTAAAATAATAATAACATATTTAACTTATTAGTTATTATATTAATCAAAAATCTTATAAACGGTTACAAGGGAACTTTTTTTTATTTAGGTAGGAATGTGACGTCACAATGCTCTTAAAAGTTTATTAATTGTATAAATAAATAAAACGAATAAACATTTTTATCATCATTCAGCGTGACTTTTTTTATTTCTACCTTACAACAATGAAAATAAAAAAAAAAGTACCTACGTAAATAGTTAAATAATAATAACATATTGAACTAATTAGTTATTATATTAATATGTATTGTATGTAACTATTTAAGCATGAATACCTAACAAGTTTGTGCTTTAAATATTACAAATATTATTATGATTTCGTAAAAACAAAATACAACCACAAATCTACTATGCTACAAACTCAGATTTAGTTGATCGCGATACCAATGCTTACCCGATATAGCTACCTGCTCATGATAGATAGATGCGAATTTAAAGAACAGGTCGCCACTGTGACGCGTTTAGTACGAATGCGACAATATTTCATTAGTGTGTGTTATCTTATAAACTGCTATACACGCACGCGACTTCGTTAGTGTGTGTACTGGCTGTATCGGGCTTGTTTCCAGGTCAATGTATACGCTTTTACAATAAACTTCCTTTAGACGCAATAGAATTATCGATAGGTAAATTTAAAAAATATGTTAAAATTAAATTATGTCAAAAGCTTACTATAGTATTTCAGACTACATAAATGATAATAGTATTTGGAAATGAATTGCTCTTCTTATGTGATTTTTTTATGTACTTTTATATTGTTATATTTTTCATTTTAAAAGATGGTGCACATGAGTTTCTCACCAGCTCTTCTCATAATGCAAAAACAATACCCATCGGAGCTGGTACTTGGATTGATTTTAATTCGATTCTAAACAGTTTTATTAAAATTAATCTGAGCCCCGGTTATTCAAATCATTGTAATTAGTATAATTTAGTATTATTTATGATTAATTTTAAATCATTTTTTGTAATGTTTTGACGTGTTCAAGCGCCTCCTGGGGCCTATGAAAATAAATGATTTGAATTCTTTTTTTTTATTTTTTTGTACAGTTCATAGCAATATAATCTTTAGCATGCCTATGGAGTTTTGAGCGTTTACTGTACCTGGCAGGCGTGGTCGGCGCCGTGAGCCGCGAGGTGCAGCGCGGCGGCGGCACTGAGCACGGGCGCGCGGTACACGTGCACCGCCGATAGGTGGTACACGCCCGCGCCCGCCACGCCCGCCGCACCCCTTCGGACCATGCCCATGAGCACGTTGGTTGGAGTCACTTTGCGGACCAAAATGCCTGAAACAAATGGTATTATAATTTTTTAACAAAAAAAAAGCGACTTCAAAAAGTAGGTAAACAGAAATGCAAAAAATAAATTTTCTTTAAAAATAATACGTTTTTTCATTTAGTTAAATATAAATTATTAAATAATTATTTTATAATTTTGAAGTCGGTGCCAAGTAAAAGCTATAACAACCTTTCTACAATATCAAATTACAGTACACACAATATTATTAATGAGGCGTAGTTGTACTAGTGCGCGGTCGCCCAGTATTGGTACTTACCACAGAAATATAACTAATATTCAGTCAGAAAATAGCTGTTAGAACGATTGATATTATCTATACAGAGTTATTGTTTACTTGGCACCGACATCAGAATTATTAAATAATTATAGAATAATTTCAATTAACTAAATGAAAAAACGTATTATTTTGTGCGAAGTAAATTTATTTTTTGCTTTTTAGTTTACCTACTTTTTGAAGTCGGTTTTTTTTTTGTTAATGTTTAATTGGACCACCTTTGAAATATCTCCGTTCCAACTGCTCACTTGACATCATAACTAGCAGTCTAAATATGAGTACAGTAGTGAAAGAATTATCCTTTAACTCCTAACCATTGAGGAGTTGACCTTCCATCATTAACTCAGCCACATAATATTAGTACAAATAGGCGTAAATACTCGTGTAGCTTTAAATTACTCTCTGTATACCGTAAGAAAAATAACTGTTCTTATGAAGATTATTCTGTTATACTTAACTTTTTTATGAATATACATAAGTAATATTCAACGTCTCAACTCATCTGTGTATAACCATGGGGTATCATTAGGAACATTAGATTTTTACTTCTTAAAAATTTCCATAGATGGCGTTATGTATAGCAATGCAAAAATAATAAATTGTTATAAACGCTATTGTTCAACTTTTGACCAAAATATGATTTTTAAAAAATAAAGCACGTATATATAAAACGTTAAAAGCATTCTTCAATTATTTCAAAGTGATTTGAGAGAAAAAAGAAATCTATGTCTTTAACTCCTAAGTCGCCGTCTTGGATACGGCACAAAATGTAAAAGTTTCATGCGGTTAGGTTATTTGTGGCTAATAGATGGCGCTTATTTCAATTTTATTTTAACATTGTATGAGTGTGTGAGTGTATATTGAGTTATAAACAAATTGGAGTTCGACGCTTTTGTCACTCAGCATGTTAAATTATTGGACATTCACTTACGATGACGCGTTTAGTTTCTGAGTCTACGATTGCCTTCCAATAGTAGTTAGATATAAAATCATCATCGAACTTTTTAAATTATATATTAAATACATGTTTTTCTAATAATGTAAGTAATCATATATATATGTATTTTATTTTTTTATAATCTAAAATAATATAGATATCAATTGTCATGTGATGTACTTCGAACAGAAACAAAACGTTTTTCTGCAATGTTTATTTACAAATAAACGGGCCGCGCGTGTTTCCTTCACTTCGGTAGAAGTTTTCGGATTGTTTGTGTGCTCTTGTGGATATTTTATGTGAGATGTTTTTCAGATCTTTTTACAATTAAATAAATAAATAATTAATATATTTATATTGACATTATGGATATCAATAGAGTAAATAACGTAACACTCAAAATGAAGAAATTAATTAATTAAAAAGAACAAACAAATGTATGAATAAAAATAATTCGGAGTGGAAAAGAATGATCGGTATCATTAAGAAAAACTATAATATAAGAAAATAATAGGATAAAGATGTGAATGAAAATAGTTATTTATGGTACAAGTGAGAAAAAGTTTATATTTCTGTTGTGAGTGCCAATTTTAAATCTTGAGCTTGCGAAGTAGTCTGAAATTGAATCACGAGCGTAGCGAGTGATTCTAATAAAGACTACTTCGCAAGCGAAAGATTTTAAGAGGTCACGAACTGGAAATTAAATTTTTCTTACGCGTGCCATACAAAACTTTTCACCTCTTCCAGTGAGAAAATATTAAGATTTAAATTAACTTGTACTCGATTGCTTAACCTGGAATAATTCCATGAAATACGACAGTAATACCAATTCAGAATGCCTTTTAGGGCCTTTTGTAAGTCGCCACTAATTAAATATGTCGTACGCTTTCAAAAACTACTCACGTGTACTTTTCACGTGATTTTTCTGGTAAAAAAGCAAACTTCTGTGTTAGCAACAAGTTGTCGCTACAAGTTGTCGCTACGCTAAAACTGAGTTGGGGACCTTTCCGATTCCAGCATAGAGGCAGCATGCTACATTTATTAGCTTTAAGTATGTATCTTGTACGTCGCTTAATAAGTATTCTAGCATTGTATACTTCTCTCTCTGTTTTTTATTTTTTGTTGTCCTGTGCTTGTGATCGGAATAAATGCTTTCTATTCTATTCTATTCTATTCTATACTTTTGGAGTTCCACAAAGTTCCAGTAAACAATTAAACATAAACTGATAAGAATTTATAGTTGCCCGCGATGACTGACACAGACACAGACTTTTTTTTTAAATCGTGCGTTCGGAAATTCGTTCCGTAACATTTATTTAGAGTCTAATATTAAGTACCTGATTTTAATTAATTTAATGGTCAATCACGAATATAAAACCATTAAAATACTAAATAAGCGCGTATTTATATAATTTAAAATAATTAAAACGTATCGTATGTAATTATTTAATAAAATTGATGTCAATGTTTATTACTAACCTACATGGTGGCTGTTTGTTTTTTTCCAGCGCCTATTCATTGGAAGGATTTTGTGTTTCGAAATTTGAATCACTTTGCCTCACTAGTGAGTAAAAACGGTTTTTACTCACTGCATTCTGGCAAGCAAACGATCTTTTTCGTGCTGGTGTGGTGAAAACAATATTATGAATGCCAATGAGTATAAAGAAAAATGTTATTAATAACAAATTCGGAAAATAATTGCGATTTTATGAAGAATTTTTTTTATGAAAAACAAAGCGCACCCCTAGATACACTAGTGGGTATTTACATACATGTTTTTTGTACTGAGTGATATGACTAAAACCTCCCTTGTCTTCTTCCTTCAAAGCAATCTCAGTCTAGCTAAGAATTTCTATAATAAGATTGCTACAAAAATACGTTTTTGCGAACGAAGACAGTTGTAGGCACAATGCTAAGCAAACATGATTGCACGTTTTTATAAACAGATTTTAGATTTTTCGATCAAACTTTACCAGAAATAAATAAAGATTACTTTCTTTAGCAACTCTTTTATTGACTTAAGACGTTTAAATTGTCTTTACATTAATGTTGAAATACTTGAAATTATTATTTGAAGTAGGTACCTATAGGCAAAATAAGTAACAACGTTAATAGATATTATATCGTCCTTGGGAACAACAGAAGATTCACTCCCTAACGAAAGTCAAGTTTATGTAAAAATTATACCTACACCTCGCCTGAGGTACCCACTTGCACCACAGATAATATAATACTAGTCTTGCACGCAAAATTGAAACTTATTACAGCGCGCGAACTGTGAATGATATAAGCGCGGCGCGGCGATCTGTTATGGCTAGGGGGTGGGAAGACCGCAGCGCTCCGCCGCGCCGCGCCGCCGTGCCTTCGCCGCGCTCCGCCGTAACCGCTTAAGCGCCAGCCCAATGCAGTATTGCTTCGCGGGAGTAGCCCCGGCTATTTATACCTAACCTATGAATTGAAACATTCTTGGCATAGGTAGGCTCCAATTTGTTAGTGGTATACCTACCAAGTTTGACAGGAACTGAGAACCAGTTTAGCGCATTAGCACGGCTACGTGCATCATTCAAGCGTGCTAACAAAAGCTCTATCATATTAAAATGAATTTATTCTTGGGTGAATGATATTGTATTGTATAACCTTAAAAATGAAACAACTAACATAAGTCTAAATCAAAATCAATTGCAATAGAAAGTAATCATTATTTTAAATATGTATTAAATTACATTTTAAATCGCAAAACATTAAAAAATCGTTTGATATTTTGAATGAAGCAGTGATATAGCGTTGTAGAAGGTCAAACGTCATGGTAATGTACCTCTGATGAAGGAATACTATAATGTACATACTGACACGGACACGCACAAATGCAGATAATAATATTCTAAAACATTGACAGCTTTGGCACGCACAAAGACACATTCTTACGCACTCAAGGACGACATGTTACCTTTTGCAAAAGCTAGATGGCGTTAGGGTAGCGCGGTTGAGACTACTCACAAGTACGGCCATCTATTGGCATAAAAAGTGAATTAAAGTAGCTCACAGAAATAATTTTTTTAAGGTGGCGTCAATTTTTTGTATGAGATTGGGTATCTGTACTAGTATTATATTATCTGTGGTATAACATAAAATAATACAGTTAACGGCTAAAAAGTGCCTATATATATATAAAGAATTATCCCCGTACTCCTAACCGTTGAGGAGTTGTACCTTCCAGCATCAGCTCAGCAACATAAAATGCTGACTGCTAGATTCAAATATCCAAGTAGTTTCAGGTTATATACGAAAAACAATAAAGAAGCCTTTGAAATTTGAGGGTTACCCATGATTTCTCTAGGATCCCATCATCAAATCATGACCTCATATTGTGAATATACACAAGTAATATTCAACGTCTCGCCTCATCTGTGTATAACTTGAACGAACACAGTAAACAGCCTCAAGGAGCCTATATTTAAAGAATTATCCCCGTACTCCTAACCGTTGAGGAGTTTTACCTTCCAGCATCAGCTCAGCAACATAAAATGCTGACTACTAGATGCAAATATCCGAGTAGCTTCAGATAATATACAAAAAACAATATAGAAGCCTTTTAAATTTGAGGGTTGCCCTCGATTTCTAGGATCCCATCATCAGAACGTGACTTGAAGAAAATGGGATCACATGACAAGTATATCCTTTCAAACCTCCTTCCCTCTTCTCATATTCATAAACATCAAAATACATTACACACACACACACACACACACACACACACACACACACATACACATGTACTTTATACCAATATCACACTTTCTATACGACACGTCTATATTTTTTGTCATTTACTTTTTTTATCTAATATTGTACGCATGGTGAGGAACCACTGACTAACTCAAAATACAGGTACGTACCTAGTTTGGGAGTCAGTGGTAAATCAATCCAAATATTATTAAAGTGAAATTGTTTTTGTAATTTATAAACCTATGTTTGTCTGATTGGTTTGGTAAATAAAAAGTTTTTATTTTTTATTTTTTAAACAAAAAAAGAATTTCTCAAATCGGTCCAGGCGTCTTCGAGTAATCCTCCTCCTTTTTTTGAAGTCGGTTAATTATATTGTAAGAGTTGAAGATTCAATTATATTACAATAAATATCATAGAGCAAGATCTCATAGCTGCCAAAATGTGTGTATACAACTTCTGCAAAGAAAGATCCTACACGAAATGCTTCCTTCGCAGAAGTTTTTAAATACAAATAACACTTACCTGGAACTGGCATGGACACTGTTTCACATTCGTACCCGTTGACGTACAGTGTTACCTGCAAAAATAAGCATTTATTACGATTCATCTAAAATTTAGATTCTCATTAGGTATTATTTTTTAAGATAACTATAAATACACAGGTTCTTCCAAAACTCAACGATAAACGGGAAACTGGAGAAAGGCTCAGTCATGAGGAGCTCCAAAAATATTTGAAAAAATCTATATGCCACAATTTTGCTTTTACAATCTTCTTAGTGAAAATCGAATAATACCCCTTTTAACTTAGTTACAGTTTTCGAAACTGTGACTAAACTTTTTGGGTTTTTGAAGATTTTTACACTGTTTCAACATCACAAATAAAGTTCATGGGCCGTTCTTACCACTTACCTCCTCTGCGCCACGCCTAGGCCTCAACTCTACTATTTAATTATCAACCTTTAATAGAAACTGTACCTGTATATAGATCTGTCTCTTATAGACTCGTTCCCTGACGTTAAACGCGATGCAGGTCCAGCGCCTCGGCGTCATGCCGCTCGCCACCCGTGCTTCGCTCAGCACGCGGTTCTGCCCGGGCTCAGGGCGGGACAGCCGGAACGTGAATATACCTATACAAAGATAGTATAATTATGTCTCTGAACACTCGTTCTCGATAATTCAAAAAACATTCTCAACTGTTTTGAATAAGTTGCTATTCATGTTTTGACCATTACCGTAAACATAGAAGAAACAAACAAACATACAAGTGAAGCTAATATAAAGCGTGTAAAAAGAAAAAGATCCTACATGCTCAAGTTAGTTAGTTATAAATATTAGATCTGGCACAATCGCACAATCGCTTACCAGTATTGGCGTCGAGCCACACTTCGAACATGAGCGAATCATGTCCCACAGATATAACGTGCGACAACTCCGCGGGTTTGCACGACACCTCCTTCTTCGGAGACTTCTTCTTGCTCAGCTCCGAGTCCGATAGCTCGTCGTTGAATTCGTCCAGGCCATCTGAAAGATATACAGTGCATGTTTTAATCGTGTCGTATCCCCTCTTATCATTATAATTACTTGAGAAGTTGACTCAATAAACGATTATATTATTGAAGAAAATCTCTTAGTTTCCTTCAATCAGTTAAAAGACGTGTGGTGTAAACCGTATATTCGATTGGTCCTTCGAGCTGGATCTGACCCTCATGACTCGTGCAGAGAATAGAGTGTTACCCCATGGCGTAGTTTCAGCGGTGGCATGTTGCGTGTGCAGCCACGCGGTGACCGCGAACCCCGCCAGCCACGGCGCCCAGCCCGCGCCCTCCACCCCGCACCGAACGGCGTGACACGACCATGCTGACTTTATACCTGTACACGGAAATCACTTATTTAAAAGCAATAATAAAATATACCTCGAAAAATACATGGTATTCAAAGATTATATGTGAAATATGGAAGCAACAAAATCGCCGCTGCTTACCGGCTCTCGTATGTGATTCATGGAACTTCTTGGCGCAATTCTCAGCGAGGTGACTCTGTGACGTCACGTTGTTTACCACCATGTAGTTAAGGTCCTCCGACAAAGAATGTATTGCATCTGTAAAAGCCATCGCAATTTTATTAAGCATGCATTTTTATAATATTGTTTTCACTACACCAGCACGAAAAAGATCGTTTGCTTGCCAGAATTCAGTGAGTAAAAACCGTTTTTACTCACTAGTGAGGCAAAGTTTATCTAAAGTGTTTGAAAAAATCATAAACTCAAGATTAATTAAATATCTAGAAGAAAAATCAATATTGTCAAAGACTCAGTTTGGTTTCAGACCCAAAGTATCCACTGCCGATGCCGTACATCATTTAACTAACTATATAGTACAAGAACTTGATAAAGGTAACCATACAGTGGGTATTTTCCTGGACCTCGCAAAAGCCTTCGACTCTGTTTCTATACCTACTCTACTGCGTAAACTTGACAGCATAGGTGTTAGAGGCACGCAGCTTAAACTTTTCAGCAGTTATTTAAAATATCGAACCCAGTGCGTAAAAATTGGCAATGTCACCAGCGCTGAGCAAAAAACCACATCTTTTGGCGTTCCCCAAGGAAGTGTCTTGTCATCTACACTATTCTTAATCTATATAAATGACCTTTGTAATCTAAAGATAGAAAACGGAATAATAGTTTCTTATGCTGACGACACTGCCCTACTTTTCACGGGCGCGTCAGAATCAGAAGTCCACATGCACGCACAGCACGGCTTCAATACTGTTAATAAATGGCTTCAACAAAACTTGCTAACACTAAATGCAAATAAAACAAATTACATGAATTTTTCGATGCGCAATACATCTAACATTACTAACTCTCGCTTGTACGCTCACTATTGCAATGACCCCACTGCCTCGCAAAAACAATGCATGTGCCCGTTAGTTAAAAAAACAAATAAAATAAAATACTTAGGTGTAATTATAGATGATACTCTATCTTTTAAAGAGCACATAGAAGCTTTAAATAGCAGGGTTCGCAAGTTAATATTTGTATTCAACAAGTTACGTCATATTGCTGACACGAAAATAATCAAAATAACTTATTTTGCTATATGTCAATCAATACTAACTTATTGTATTACATCATGGGGTGGGGCAGGTAAAACATTATTGTTATCGCTCGAAAGAGCTCAAAGAGCTATTCTAAAAGTAGCCACTCATCGACCATTCCTATTTCCCACTAACCTCCTCTATAATTCCTGTAACGTACTAACAGTTAGACGGTTATTTATTTTGAATACATTACTTAAACAACACGCAAGTCTTCCCTTTAATCCTGACCATACTAACAAAAGACGAAAAGATATTGTTTGCATCCAAAAAATCAGATTCAAACACGCTTTTACATCAAAATTTTATATATTTCTAGGCCCGCTACTCTACAGTAGGCTAAATGCCATGCGTTACATTTATCCACTTAATCATAATGACTGTAAGAAAGCTATCAAAGAACTGCTCCAAAAAATATCCTATGAAGATACAGAAAAGTTACTTATAGTGTTAAAATAAGTATCTATTTAAATTAAATTAATTTATATAATTGATAAATAAATAAAGTTAAGTTAGTTAGTTAGTTACTCCAATTTATCTTAAGAGTTGACTACCTCCTAAAAAAAAATATATTTCCTTTTCCTTTTGTTTTCTTTTTACAAGATTATTTAATTTTAAGACCATTTTTGTAATACTAGTCTATTAGCCTGAAACACAGGATTACCTAGTTCAGGCACCGAATTGTTTATATATACACTTATGTATATACAATAATATTAAATGTTGTTATCGCTTATGTATTTGACAAATGTATTTTAATAAATTAATTTTATTTTATTTTTAAAGTGATTCAAATTTCGAAACACAAAATCCTTCCAATGAATAGGCGCTGAAAATAAAAACCAGCCACCATGTAGGTTAGTAATAAACATTGACATCAATTTTATTAAATAACTACAAACGATATGTTTTAATTAATTTAAATTATATAAATACATGTCATGCTAATTTGGCATTTTAATGTTTTTATATTCGTGATTAACCATTAAAATTAATAGAAATTAGGTACAAATTATGGGCAAACTTCTTGAGCATTAGGTGACGTGGTGGGGGAAAGTTTGCGCATCGTACACTTACGTGCAAAATATTGCTATAAATATGATTAGTTACGTCAAGTTTTTAGAATTACCTATTTTATTTATTACAATTACTGTTTATTTCGGGATATTGTATTATGTATAGACAATTGTATTTGTGTGAGTGCAGTGGCAGGCAATAGCCAAAATATAAACAATAGCCGACATGTGCAACATTTTGTATGTCGTGCATTGTTTTGTCAAATTTCTCATAACTTAAACAATAGTTAAATCGAAAACAATGCTTGTCGGCATGTTTTGTTGAACTTCTTACGATTTAAAACAATAGTTAACTCGGTTTTTAATATTGGCATAATCGCCGACAATATTCAGTGATAAAATCCGCTTTTAACTCAACAAATAACGACAACAACTAACGATTTATAACAGAGCACAAAAGTGAGCACTTCACTGCACGCACGTGTATTCGGGAGAGAGCGGAACGAAGACGCGGTGCGCGGGGCAAGGGTCGACTGATCAACTAATCACGCGCAGGTACGCCCCCTGCGCCTCAGCCTCGTAACCAAAGAGACCCAAAATTCGTTTCTGCGCATTTAAGGTCGTTTGCTCAAGATGTTTGCCCCGATTTATACTTAAGATTAGACTCCATACATAAATGTTTTGGAAAGAACTTCAGAACACATTAAAAAAAAAGTGTGTCTATGTCAATTATGTGTAAATTATTTTCAGTTTATGTTTAATTGTAGACTAGAACTTTTAACAAAAAAATTGTGAATCCAGTGATAAAGAACTTTGTGGAACTCCAAAAGAGTTGAGACAACTGGCTTCTAACACAGAAGTTAGCTTTTTACCAGAAAAATCACGTGAGAAGCATTTGAAATCCTACGACATATTTATTGTGGCGACTTTCAGAAGGCGCTAAACCGCGTTCTAAATCGGTATTACTGTCGTATTTCATGGAATTATCCCAAGCTAAGCAATCGAGTACGATTTTATTTAAATCTTAATATTTTCTCACTGGAAGAGGTGTAAAGTTGTGTATGTTGTTGAGAAAATTTTAATTTCTAGTTCGTGACCTCTTAAATCCTTCGCTTGCGAAGTAGTCTTTATTAGAATCACTCACTACGCTCGTGGTTCAATTCAAGACTACTTCGCAAGCTCAAGATTTAAAATTGGCACACCCAACAGAAATATAAACTTTTTCTCACTTGTACCATAAATAACTATTAGATTACATTTGAGAAATTAAAGTAAATTATAACCGATTTTGCTCTTACCATTGTTATCACAGTCAATAGGGAAAGTCAGTATACAGTCTGGTGTATTACAATTAGCTCCCGAGACGAGTCTGTGTAGTGAATTGAGTAACATTCCCAGCGGCGGTCGCTCAGCTGTAAAGAGCTTCAGAAATGCTGCCAGTTCTGCAGGTTCGATGCTCTGGGAAGCCAGCACGTGAATCAGTTCTAGGATGCTGCGCTGTAGGTCTGTGAAACGACGATTTTACTCAAGCTTTTGACAGCATAGAAAATGCAGAATGATTAAAAAAATCGTGTTAATATAATAATATGGAAACTATAATAGCGGGGCCCTCAGTTACTGCAACTGTTCATACTTCTAAAAAGCTGATATTATTGCCAAGTATTATTTATGACTATCATCAGGGAAGTAGCACAAGGATGTATATTTAGAGTCTAAATATACATCCTTGTGGTACTTCTACGGTCTAAATTTTAGACCGTGCCTTCGGTGAGTAAATGGGTCAACGTTACGGGGCTATGACTATATCAGCCTTGACTTCAAAAGCAGTCGCAAGAGCACGGGTACCTTCGAGCGTGGCGTCGGCGCTGGCCAGCAGCGCGGCGGGCGCGGGCGCCAGCAGGCGTTGCAGCAGCGGCGGCGGCGCGGCGCGCGCGCGGGCCAGCGCCGCGCCCACGCGCCCGCACCACGCGCGCGCCACGCCCACGCCCGCACGCCACGCGCTAGCGTTCCGTGTCCCTTCTTCTTTGGACGCAACTAACCTGCGCAAAGAACGAACTCTTGATAGACCAAAATGAAGCTATACTGAAAGGTTGAGACTACAATGATAAAAATTGCTATAAGAATTTCAATGTAGTAGTGTTAGTATTAATGTGAAGTTTCGTTATGTATGATATAAGTTGCTTAGTACCTACCTATTTTATCATTATGCAAGGGTGATTTACGGCGCAGTTTAGGTATATTTCTTAAGCGCTACTTCCGGGGGGGGGGGGGGGGGCTATGGCATGGAGCTGGCGCTCGGTTAGCGTATATCGCGCTAGTGTAGTTGCAGCGTCGCCGACGGTCTTTAACTCAAATAACGGGCCTGTGCTCGCCCGTGAAGTTCAAAGAAAGCGAGAACATTCACAATTTGCGCGCGGTTATAAGTTTCAATTTTGCGTGCAGGCGGGTACCTCAGTCGAGGTTTAAATTGACTTTTGTTGGAGGTGAATCTTCTGTTGTTACTTATTCTGTGGTTATAACTTACATTTGATCGTTTCAAAATTATGAAATCAAAATATTGCGCAATATTAACAAACAACAGCCAAAGGCAGAACAGACCTGGCAGATCAATCAACCCACCCAATTAACTAATGAAATGACTACAAGATAATGACCGCTATAGCTTACGATGAATCACACCTATTAAGCAAAAAATGTAACTAAATGGTACATTTCCGTTAGATCCGGGAAATATAGAATAATTTTATGTAGATATTACAAATACTAATTAAAACGCAGTTAATTTAGTTCAAATGTTACAACTAGCAAGAAGTAAGTACAGTACGGTCGCGATTTGAATTTTCCCCGCTGCCTCGCCTCGCTCACCTGCGGTGTCATGCTGTTCTGAGGTCTAATATAATGATATATCGATAATTATGATAATATATAATTATGTGTATTTTCTACAATTCTTATAATAAAGGTAGACTGGCAGAGAATGCCTACGGCATTAAGTCCGCCCTGTTTACAAATTTTGTATATGAAGTTTAAATAAATAAATATAATCATTTTTTTAATAAATTTTTGACCTTTTTTACAGTTTGTACCAAAGCTTATAACAACCAATATTTAGCGCCAATATACAAAATTGAATATCAAACACGAGTAGATCAAACATTCACTACTTAAACCAAATTATCGAATTTCATATTAATTTGCTGCACTCAGATCGCGGGCATATACATGATATTCAACTGGACCCCTACTAACATCTTAAGTTTCTTAAAAATATAATATTCTAACCAAATAACTATACATGAAAAGGACAACTACTCTAAAGGTGCTGTTATTCCGGGGCGAGGCGTGGCGTGGCAATGCATAGCGGGCATTTAAATTTGTAAAATTTCCATCCTCGTCCTGCCAATCTTTAGTGTAAAAGGCCTAGCGTGGCGTGGATGTGTGCGGCGAGAATTGAAAACTACTTCGTACAATATTGAAATTTATTGCTTGAAAGATAGAGTATGTATTAAATTTTAATACGTGACCTCGGAACGCCGTCACGTGAAGCCGGTGGCAATTAAAATACTTGTTAGTACGATATTGAAATTTATTGCTTTAAGAATAAAGTATTTATTTACTTTTTACGTGTTACAGCGCTAGCTGGATGAAAGCGCGGTGTAAAAAGAGCGGCGTGGAGGCGTGAATTTTTTCAATTCACGCTCTGCCCATCCTTTACTCCTCGCCAAGCCGGTATAAAAACATCTTTTGCTCTCAAATCAGATTATATGCAAAGATGTCTAAAATATTATGTTGCCTTATCTCAAAAAAAAAATCTAAAGTTATTACCAAGTATTGTGCAATACTAATAATATATTAATAACCAAACACGAAAAACAAAGTTGTCGGCCTTCGTTGGATCATCAACAATACTTGTTTATAAACATTTTTTGCGCATTTAACTGCTTTCCATTGAATTCAAAACAGTCAAAAGTAGGACACATCTTGTAGTGTTCACATCCAGTTTCGTCCTGATCTTTATGGCGCAGATTCAACATACATTAAATTGTATCCGTTACTATCGGAATATCAATAAGGAGAGAGTTAAGAGTTTGTTGTTTGTTAGAGGAAAATGCCAAAACGACTTGTAAAAGTTATTAATTATATCTTAAAATTGTATTAATGAATAAAACGCATTTATTTTCGGTGTTTTAAATACATAAAAGGCAATGAGAATCTCAAGTTTATGTGTGTAAATTGCATTCTGTACTCATCTTGCACGTGCAATGAACACTTACTTGTGTATGAGTTGCGTGAGTATATCGACGACGATGACGCACAGCTCGGGGTGAGCGAGCTCGCCGCCTTTGTTGTACTCGTTGCATTCTGC
The DNA here is from genome assembly GCA_905147285.1 of Hypena proboscidalis. Classification (NCBI taxonomy): domain Eukaryota; kingdom Metazoa; phylum Arthropoda; class Insecta; order Lepidoptera; family Erebidae; genus Hypena; species Hypena proboscidalis. The sequence continues at coordinate 22,541,540 of LR990132.1, read as the reverse complement.
ACTCATCTCGCACGCGGGGGACGGTAGACCTGCTGGGGAGGACAGACATTGCATTACGTTTAAAACTGCATTCATGGCAGATGAATCTTCTTAATATTACTTGGTTACTTAATCCGACATAAAAGAAACATAAACATGGCACAAAATGTAAAAAAGTAAACAAAATTATCTCATAATATATGTAAATTAACACATTTGGATTTTTTTTATGTATTAGGTCCCCGACCAGGCATAGTTGTATATTTACAGCAAATAGATATAATAAATCATGATTTATGACCGCCTTGTACATTATGTTGTACTGAAGTTAAATAAATAAATTTATTTATCACTTTTTTAGCTATATTATTTCGAATAATAAAAAAGTATTTGTACTTGATAATATTTTTTTACAAGTCTTCTATAGATGTAAGTAACATAGTTGTTACCTGTTGCCAGAGTGGACAAGGAGCCAACTGACATCTTCCTCGTCCTATACAGCAAAGGAGCGTCCAGCTTGCCGACTTCTACATCTGCCTGGAACAACAACCAAGTGTGAGTATTTCCTGTATTTCTTTCGCGATAAATATAGAGAAGCACATGGTAAGGTAAGATTAAAGATACAAAGACCTTGGACCAAACAAAAATATTTAATTGGTGGACAACACCGGATACTGAAGCAACACTAAATATCATATTTACCTGTATGTAATTTGCTTATCACACTTTTTGGACTACAACTTTGTGGGTAAATAATTCAAAATTCAAATCTGGTAAGGGTTATAAATAACTTTGCAAAATAGGATCCTGATAATGGAATAGAAGATGTATTTTCTAGTGATTAGTCTGTCTGGCTGCACGTATACCGTAGTACCACATACTGGTTCTACAATACAGACAGCATCTCAAATTGCAACCGCTACATCGATCGAAGTACATTGTAAATATAAGATTCAGAATTAAGATACACCCGGAAGAACCCAGCGAAATATAAAATTCCTCCAACAAAATACATGCAAAGTCGTAAAGACTTGGTATAATCAAACCAACAATTTTATTTAGGTAATCTAGTCTCATGTCTGCCCACGTTTGTTCTGCCAAACCACAGCCCCATGTGCTGCTTATAGTTCGTTTTCGGCTTCGGTATAAAAACATAGCTTTTTGCTCAGGAATGCAAATGGCTTGCAGCTATATTTTTTCTTTCTCACAGCAAAACAACATCTTGTTTATAATGGAATCAAAAAGGAACTATTATATATTAAAATGGTATTCATAATGTCAAAAAACGAATAAATAGTTCCATGATCAAGGTAATTCCTAAAAATCGTAAAACTTTATTTGATGCAAAGTTTGCGCTGTTGACTTAATACTTAAGTTATTCAATTAGCTAAATCTTGCACCAAAATATAGTGGCTAATAGTTTATCTATGTCACCATTACTAGTTATATCACGAAAGAAAGTTGATGTAACATGGCTTTCTGACCACTTCTGGCTTTCAATAAGTAATTTGTTTTTTTTTTATTAACAGCGCAAGAAAGTTACCGGTGCCATAGTCATGTATGTCTTATATGTCTAGCAAGTCCCAACGAAAATCCATGGAATTTGAGCTATTGGCGACGATGGTCGATGATTGGTGGGAAGACGTTTGATTAAAATATGAGAATGAGGGTATCTAACGTGCAGTTATTTGTCTTCACACTTTGCAATGGAGAAGGTTGCTGTAAGCTCAGTTACTTTTCCCGTTATTATTAAGGTCGTGATAATCTTCTTGAGCTAAATACTGACCTCATATCCCTCATCCGGCCTGGAGGCGTAGGGCTCGCTGTGCTCGCTGGCGTAGGGCCCCGCCACGCTGTCCTCGGAGGAGGAGCCGTCGCCGTCGACCGAGCTGCCCCCCGACGCGCACAGCAGCGGCGGCACCTGACCACACACTACACACCATCAGTATTACGAGAAACAGATACAATCACCGAAGGCGGTCTGTCTGAAAAGGTGCCCATAATCCACAGTACCTATTAAGCATAATAGTTATTTATGGTACAAGTGAGAAAAAGTTTATATTTCTGTTGTGAGTGCCAATTTTAAATCTTGAGCTTGCGAAGTAGTCTTAAATTGAATCACGAGCGTAGCGAGTGATTCTAATAAAGACTACTTCGCAAGCGAAAGATTTTAAGAGGTCACGAACTGGAAATTAAATTTTTCTTAAGCGTTGCATACAATACTTTTCACCTCTTCCAGTGAGAAAATATTAAGATTTAAATTAACTTGTACTCGATTGCTTAACCTGAAATAATTCCATGAAATACGACAGTAATACCAATTCAGAATGCCTTTTAGGGCCATTTGTAAGTCGCCACTAATTAAATATGTCGTACGCTTTGAAAAACTACTCACGTGTCTACCTTTCACGTGATTTTTCTGGTAAAAAAACAAACTTCTGTGTTAGAAGCAAGTTGTCGCAACTCTTTTGGAGTTCCACAAAGTTCTTTATCACTGGATTCACTATTTTTTTGTTAAAAAGTTCCAGTAAACAATTAAACATAAACTGAAAAGAATTTATAGTTGCCCGCGATGACTGACACAGACACAGACTTTTTTTTTTAAATCGTGCGTTCGGAAATTCGTTCCGTAACATTTATTTAGAGTCTAATATTAATGACCTGATTTTTATTAATTTAATGGTCAATCACGAATATAAAACCATTAAAATACTAAATAAGCGCGTATTTATATAATTTAAAATAATTAAAACGTATCGTATGTAATCATCATCATCACTACATGGTATAAAACAAAGTCGCCTTTTCTGTCCCTATGTGCGCTTAAATCTTTAAAACTACGCAACGGATTTTGATGCGGTTTTTTCCAATAGATAGAGTGATTCAAGAGGAAGGTTTTTATGTATAATACATGCATAGAAAGGGGGAATTGTTTTACTCCAAATTTAACGCGTGCGGGCCACGGGCAGTAATAAATAAATCAAACTACTAGATCGATTTTAATCATTTTTTCAGTGAGTGACATAGGCTATATATTATATACCCGTGCGAATCCGGAGCGGGCCGCTGTGTTTTTATATACAACGTTCACAGTTTTTCTGTAGTGTATTTAGTATCAGCATTGTACCCGTGCGAAGCCGGGGCGGGTCGCTAGTTATTTAATAAAATTGATGTCAATGTTTATTACTAACCTACATGGTGACTGTTTGTTTTTTCCAGCGTCTATTCATTGGAAGGATTTTGAATATCGAAATTTGAATCACTTTGTCTCACTAGTGAGTAAAAACGGGTTTTACTCACTGAATTCTGGCAAGCAAACGATCTTTTTCGTGCTGGTGTGGTGAAAAGCATATTTAACTATTTATTTCCAAGAAACCTTGCAGAAAATCTCGTAATAATAAATGTGAAGGTTAGCCCTGACCTGGCAGCGTTTTGGCTTGGTAATAAAATTAAACTCAATTATTAATAGAGTGCAAAAAACTAATATAATCGAAGCATTGTGTACATAAAGGTTTATTTTAACAATCCGACAAAGGAAACATACAACAAGGTATAAGCCTATTTACTTCCTTGAATTAAGAAAAATATCCGTCGTAACAGTTATCATTTCCACCCTGCATAACAAACAATTAATTGAATCATTAATGTCAGTAACGACGTAATATTCTATTGGAACTCAATGAGTCTATTCATTAGTTTGTCTATATTGGGCTAATCGTTCGGCAAATTATACAAAACACCCGCTCCAGTTATAATGTCTGTGAGGTAAACTGCAACTGTCTTTAAAAAGCTTGTAATTTTTTTTTAATTGGCTTGTTCGGTTCTCATATAAGAGATTACAAGAACATAATAGGCAAGCCTAGCGTCACAGTATAAATATGTAACAGTATGGAAACTAAGCCTATTTCAAAAAATAATTACCTACGCTCTAACATTACAAATTAAAATAAAAGAGAGGGCTAAAAGTTACAAATTATTTACTGAAAAATACTTTCGTCTGCTACGACTGGTACGAAATTCTTTATTATTAAATTTAATTGTGTAAAAAATTTTCATTCTTATAAACAGTTTTTTTAAATAAACAAGGACAGGGTACTATAAAAGTGATTTTGTCTAATTCTTTGTAAATGAATTCAGCTACTTTGCAGTTTATGTGTTGTTTTTTAAAGCAATAACGAAAAATTTCATCTATTTTCTCGACATATTGAACAAAATCATTTGGTGGTCGGCGAAATTTTAAACGTGACCACTCGCTTGCACGCGGCACTCGCTTCTGACAGCACCGCGACAATCGCTTAGGGGTCTCGTCAATGTGCATGTTTATGTGTGCGTGCCGTTTCGAACGTTTGTAGGTAGTTTCCGTACTGTTTGTACATATTTATACTGTGCTAACGTGCAACGGCAGTTATTTGTTATTAAATGGTTATCACTATAGTGTTAATTCAGGTTTAGACCACATTTTATACAGACTGCGGCCGCGGATCGTAAGCTTTTTCTTCTAGAAAAATCAGTCATGCGTAATATTGTTATTATTTTGCAACACTTCAAGGTAGGTAGACTAGTAGATAATCAAGAAAATGACTCAATTTAAATAGTAATTCTTCAATCACAAATCAATATAGGTAAGTTATGATCTGTGTTTACGTTTTCAGTTACTGTAACTTCGATACAAAATCACAACAAGATCTGTACGGTGCCCTGGAATGTTACTGCGATCTCCTAATTGTGGTGTACCGCAGCGACACCGGACCCTTCGCTACATAGCACTCCACCTCAAGACCGTGCCGCCCCTCGGTCAGCGAGCGTTAAATGGATCAATGAGCTCGTGATATGAATTACTGTCATCCGTGTGGTCACATACAAGGTTACTGTACAGATTGTGTGCATATAGCTTGTTCTATCTTCTGATACAAAAATCTCGTGTCACTGTGTTTGTTATCAATCGAACTTTTCCGAAACGGCGGGCGAAGCTTATAACTAAGAAACAAATCACAAACAAATCTTGAATGTTAGTTTAATTATTTGTATGAAAATGTTAATAAGGCTGAAGAAGGATTACATAGGCTACTTTTTATCGATATGCAAATTATACTACTTAATTAATCAAATAATTTAAATATGAAGGCCTTCTGCATCAACGTTAAAAAACATTAATAACAGCTAGCAGGCAACGGTTCTAGAAATGCTACACACACTTATAGGTGCAAACATGACATGCTTACTTCTACGGAAGAAAAAAAAGTTCAGATGTTTTATACCGAAATCAGTCCAATGACTTCTCAAATATTTTCTTCTAGTTCTAAATGGTGAAAGGCAAGTAACATACTTATTTAAGTTGAACAAAATTATTGCCTACAGCTAGGCAATATTTTGTACTTTGGCTTTCCTTTTCTCATCAACACGATCCCCAAAAAATGCGATAGATGTATTGCTTCATCGGAGATATGTTGTGACAGCAAGTTAAGGGTGAGAAAATGGAGCCTTTTCTCGCGTTGACCTAATAGAAATGTGCAACACGGTGCCAAACACATACTGGGAGTGTACAATCATTTTAGGTAAAAATGCATTTTCAAGTTTTTTTTATTAATTGATTTGTTGGTTGTTTTGTATCACTTATGGTAAAAATGCATGAAGGAGATTACAAATAGATGTAATACCTGGTGGTATACGACGACTGCTGTCAGTAGACATGTCCAAAATCCGAATTCACTTTCACATACCTTACAACACCTCACTAATTCACCAAACACAATAACAAACAAACCAATAACGCAAATATTAAGTTATAACGACGTCCGATTATTACGGTGCCCTAGTGTTGAATGGTGTGTTTAATTCACGTTCGTTTCTAAGTATTGGTCAAGCGCGAGTCGCAATAGACGACGTGTTCCGTCAAAGGTATTAGGTGTACTGTTAATTCTTTCGACTTGTATAAATTGGATTATAGGGTAATTGGTATTGACCGTGACTTTAGGGATGGTACGAAACGTGATAATATGTTACGTCAACGAGCTATGAGTATCTATTGTACATATCAAATTACTGGACATGATATGTTCCATTGCACCGTCCATCAGACTTAACTATCACTAGACTGAGACGGACGCTGCAATGGAACATAAAATGTGCCGGCCCATCTATTTGTGTGGCGACACCGAAAAATATCCTCCAAAAGAAGTATTCTCATCTCATACGTGCTGTTTAACATGGTGTTTTTGTTACTATCCAGTTTTTCAAGCCATACATACCTAGGAGTCATGTGCAGACAACTACGACTTACTGAATACGGAAATCGACTTTAAGCGACGATTTCCGGTACGATCATTGATCACGGCGGCGGCGTACGTTTACGAAAAAGTAATAGAGAAGAACGTCCGTCAGAAGAACCTTAAAACTTGTATGCAATTTTCTTTTCATATCTATACCTACTTATATTTTTATTAAAACTAACGTGAGTTTGTAACATTATTCACATTATGAAATACGGGTGTTACTCACGTAATGTTGGTCTATTTAGTCGACCGCGGTTTCACCTATACTTCTAGGCATTATCAAGAGAGTGCGATACGTAGCGCCTGAGTCGCAGCCAGTCTTGCACTGCGGGCAGCTACGCGCGCCGCGCGCTGTGACGTCATAGAAATGGGCGGTGCTACACTGGTATCTGTTGGTAGCGTTTTTGTGATGTTTTCACTGTCACTGTTATTTTCACTGTCATCACCGTCAGTGTTGTAATGCGTGTTCGGGGCAGTGTGGAACGAGCTCACAGTGTCGGCAGACGGCGACAGTCTGTCAACAGTACCCGATTCGGATTGAAGTACCGGTTTCCAGGCGGGAGGTATTGACCAGCCAGTATCACGGTTGAAATTTGGATGCTTGCTGATTTCAATCTGATCTAATGCTTTTGCTTATTTATTAAGTTTAGATTGGTAATCATCAGAAATAGGTTTATTTAGGTAGGTTGGTATTATTTTTTTTGTTATTGAGTTTTTTATTGATGTACCTACCACTCAGATGAAACCGCGGGAGATAGTTTGTTTGTTTGAAAGCGCTGAGCTCAAAAACTACCGGGCGAATTTTGCTAATTACTTTTGAGTTTGATAGTCTAAGTCTCAATAAAGGTCTTAAGATATTTAACATTACGCTAAACTCAACAAGAGCGGAGCAGTAATGTTGAACGCGGGTCAAAGCGCGGGAGCAGCTACTACTTAATACAACGAATTACACGCGAACAAAGTCGCGGGCAAAAGCTAGTAAAAAATATTTGTAAACAAGTCCATGGTTCGATGACAAATCTTTATCGATTATAAGCACTGTTTAAATGATGTAGAAAGTTATAGATTTGTTATCAAATAACAGGACCCTAAATCTAAGTTGATTACAACATTTTGATTTGGGTTGGGACGGAAACCGGTCCTGTGAGGTAATACATACGGTCGTTCCAAAACTTTTATCTTTTGTCTATATCTCAAGTCTATTTGTGACTTTTTATAATATGCATCAATGACAAGCGAAGTATGACGCGTTGTTTATAAAAACTGCTACAAACAAACATTGTATGCAGTTATTAAACGTATAGATATCGATCTAGATAATGAGAATAATAATAAATTGATGCATGCCTAACTTCAATAACTTATAATATTGTAGCTATCATCGACGGTCTCCCTTTTGGTGCAGCGCAGACGGCACACTTTTTGTGCGATCGAGTCTGCGGCGCACAAAAGTCTGCATGGTGCCGCGACAAATTCGGTCGCGGATTTTTCACAGACTCAACGCACACGACGCACATCTTCGATCATTCTGTCGTCAGAGCTGTAGGGACGTAGCCGCTATGGAAATCGTGCAGAGATCGCGAAGTATTATTTTGTACATGAAGTACAGAAAAAGAAGAAGAAATAGAGAATTGTGGGTACATCCTATACTTTCGGAAAGATTACTGAAGGGACAGTTCCATACTAAACATTCAATTCTGAAACAACATCTGGAAAAGAAATTCAAATTTTATAAAATGTCTGTTACTACATTTGATGAGTTGCTGTTTATTTTAAGACCTGCTTTGACTCATTCAGAAACAACAATGAAAGGCTGTCTGTGACACTCAGGTAAGTACATACATGTCCAAACAGGAGCGGAAAAAACATTACAGCACACTTCTTCCCACATTTTTCTTTTTAACCGACTTTAAAAAAGGAGGAGGTTCTCAATTCGGTTGTATTTTTTAAATGTCTATCATGATATTCTGCCTTAGAAGTATCATAAATTGCTGGTCTGTTTTGTATTTCTTGAATTAACATCGTTATATCGACCTCTGGCGCCATGATAATAGATCGCGTGCGTCACGTCCACCCCTAGCAAATGCAGATTGCCGACTAAAGTGTGCGCCGTCTGCGTTAGCGCACGTTGAAGCAAACGTTCAATATTTTTCACATACTTTTTGTGCCGAGCGGCGCGGCGCGGCGCGGTGCGGTCTGCCCGAATTACACGGATTTTTTGTGCGCATGACTTTTGCGCGTCGTGTGCGTTACTGCATATAATTGCATATGTTCTATTTTCACAGACTAAAATGTGCGTCACGGATAGTCTGCCGTCTGCGCTGCACCTTTAAGTAATACATTAATTAATCAAATCAAATCATTTATTAAGTAAAACTGTAAGTTTTTTATGTGAAATAAATTCTTTAAACATATTTCCATGAGCCTCAAGGGGCGCTTGAACACGTCAAAACAAACATTAAAATACAAAAATTATAAAATTAAAATCAAACTTAGCTAACTAAATTATAATACTTATTGTAATAAAATGATTTGACACCGGAGCTTAGATTGACTTTAATTCAACTTAGAGATTTGAATTAAAATCAATCCAAGTACAGTTATATTAGTATGTCAAGGTTTCTGTCGATCAAATTACTAATCGGTTCAAGTTTAGAAGCTAACGTTGAGGAACGATCCCTCTGCGATCATGGCACTTAATTAAAATGACCATGTAATCTTACTACTAAAAAAGTATTTGTATAGTGCGTGAGTTGAGGCCTAAGAGATTCGAGAGGCCTAAGTTGTTCTAGGTACTAAACGAGAAAACATACTAAAAGTCCCCGCGTCTAAGAGGTGAGCCGAAGTGAGGCAGGCGGGTGGAGGTCACGCACTCAACCCCTCATTTTTGGGTGGACTAATGTTAGGTTAAAAAGTTAGTTAATGGTGCCACGTTACCTTAGCGTGCGTCAGCCGGGGCAGGGCGAGCGCGGCTTTGGGCCGGGCCGCCGCCACGCGCACCAGCGCCTCGCACAGCGCGCGCAGCCCGCCGCCCGCCGCGCCGCCCAGCGCCGCGCGCAGCAGCGCACACGACGCCTCCTTCGAACGCCCCGACGTTGCATCTGTTGCAACAACAGGGTATATTACATCTTTTTTGGCATCTATGAAACGTTTCATTTCATCTCAACGTTTAACAGAGTTGTGGCCAAAGTTGGAAAGCGGAGCGTTTGCCGACCGACAGCAAGATGGGTCGACGATATTGTCCATATGACACTTGGACTATAAATTAGCGGAGGACCGGGGCGAATGGCGAAGTCAGAGAGAGGCGTATACCCAGCAGTGGGATAAAGAAAGCTGTGGATGATGATGATGATGATAAATAAAAATAGACGCTATACACGGACTCTGTAAGGATTTAGTTGCCCTTTATAACAATAGTGTAGTCTCAAATGTTCTGCGCAGAATCGGAATGTCCTTGTCCACTCAATGGATAAACTGTAAGTCATAGGGAAAATACAATCTTGAATTCTTACTCTAAAGTATTCAATCAATTTACTGCTCTATACATCAAGAGTTGAGACACAAATTAGCATATCAGCTTAGTAGTGTCTGTAACATGATAGGGCTTCTGCTCTTGAGCTTGAGGTGTTACATTACTTGGTTACGACGGGTTATTAGTGAGCAACTAAGTTATGTGATTAGACGGATCAGCGGCCGACTTGAAGAGACAGCGCTGTGATTCATCGAACTTGATCTAATTAAGTAATTAAGTGTAATATACTTTTAATTTAATAAACCTTTCACAAATAGGGTTATTAAATTAAAAGAACATCAATTATTATAATTAGTAATGTAAAATTAAAAGAACATCAATTATTATAATTAGTAATGTAATGTATTAATGAATACAATATAACAGTTGAAAAATTATGAATCCAGTAGGGCTCGAACCCATAGGTGTGGGTACCAGCCTCACTGGAATCATGATTTTTCAATAGCAATATTGTATAATAAATGCTTAGCAAAGCTTAAATTCGCTTCAATATTACTAGTAATATATATATTAAAAATTTGCACAGTTACATTTCTTGTTAGCCTGGGGTGTGTGTGGTTTAGGGTTTCATGCCCATTCTTTACATTATAAACGCGAACACAAATGGATATGTAAGAACAAAGATAAGAAGAGTGAAAAAGTGGATTCATGCATAAATCACTCACCAGAAACCGCAAGCTGCACCGTCAGCACGGCCTCGGCGATCTTCACGAGCACCCTCATCTCCGCGGCGCCGCAGTCGCCATGGCACACGCGGTGCAGCAGCAGCTTCAGCAGCGCGTAGCTGTCCATGAACACGGCCTCGCTCACGACGTACTCCCGGAACATCGGGCTGTACAGACAGAGGCTCGCACACGTCTTCCAAAACGTCCACACGTTCTTCAAAATATCTATGTGATCTTCTATGGACTCTTGTACACAGTTTTCGGGTACGAACATAGTCTTTATCGCCTGCGGCATAGAGAGCCTTCTTGCTTGTATCTCCGGAGGCATAAATGCAAGCATTTCTCTTTCCTTTGTGACGTCACACAACTCCTCAAATTTATCTGTGAGGAGTTTTAGCTTGTATATTTTAAAGCATTTGTCAGTCATGTCTGTCAGAGATTTGAACAGCATTTGAACTGATGCGAGGGAACTCATCTCTCTAAAGTAAGTCATTTCGGAATTTTCTTTCATTAACTTAAATATTTCCACAATAATAGCTATCTCTAATATAGAACAGCATTGATTCGAGAACTCTGGCAGTGATACCAACTCTAAGACATAACTGAGTCCACCTTTTTGAATAAACTGTTCGGCAAACGTCACAGTATTTAGTAAGCTTGCGAAAATATTCAGACAGGATACTGTGAGAAAATACGCCGATTCTTCTGTCCGTATTATATATCTATGTTTGGCAACGATAAACGTGGGGTAGATAACACTAAAGAGTAGTTCACACTTCATTTCCATTCGACACTTAGGCGTCACTCGCAGTAAATGACTGACGGTTGCATGGAGGACATTATTGTGATTATCCAGCTGCAGTAGCGAATTGTAATGATATAAAAAAGCCCACACGCTTTTCCTTCCTATAGGGCTGATACCGTGAGAGCAGAGCTTTCTGCCGACCTCCCTTTTATCGTCACAGGGTTCACAAATGGAGCAGGGCAGCACATCAGTCACTTTCGCTATTAAAACACTAGCGCCCAACTCTCCATAAACGGTATGTTCTAAAACTTGCAGACACAAAGAAGCTACGCTGTTGTGAGTGAGCATAAGCCTGACGATGCTCTCCATCAGGAACCCAGGTGAGAAACAGCAGCACACTCCACTGTTCAGCATGACTTTTAGAATCTTGTGACGTAATACACTTTCCGCTGACACTTCCTCGTCAGTGAGCAACGATGCCAACGTTCCGTACAGCACTGATACACAACACGCTGAAGACATCGGCAGGCCAGTACCAGCTTCTCCAAGAATGTCATGGTGATGGTGCATGCCAGCGGCCACTCTTTGTCGACAAACTTTGTGTCTACTCCTCGGACAGGCTGCCGAGTGTATAATCTCACTCCGCACTTTCTTCATACCTATAATTAACTTGCCAACAGTTTCTATCAGTTTTTTTATCAAGATTACTGTCTCCTCGCCATCAGCCGGTATTCTTATCATTAATTCCATAGTCTCCTTCAAGAGTCCACCTTTCATACATTCTCCGTACAGTTTGAACTGCTCGGTGTATTCCCGCAGTTTCTCGACGCTCCGGCACTGCATGAGCAAGCAATGGAAAAATGCAGTAACGGAGTACGCGATGCCGAATACAAATTTGAGCAAGTTTTCCGATTCAGTCTTATCCTCTTTTCGATTCTGGTATTCGAGTTTGTTTTGTTTACATTTGGATATCACATCTTCTAAAATTCGAAGCAACATCGGCAGGATTCCGTTATTTATTAATTTGGCACAAAGATCAGAGTGAATTAAAACCTGGTCTAAGGAAACCATAAGTAGTTCTGTCAAAGCCACTTTCGTGCATGAAACTTCTTTGGTATTATCTTGTTGGGCTTGGGGCACAGAGGTGAATTGCAATGAGCACAAATTTCTAAGCGAAAAGTTAATACATTGCATTGAGATTTGTGATCCTTCAGAGCCGGATAAGCTGCTTTCAGCTTTACACAGCTCCTGGAGCAAGTCGGTTATAATTAAAGTAAATTGGAATGTAGTGATTTCTGAATTGATGATGTCCCTATGTTTGTCAGTCATGTAGTCCTCGGCCTTGGGCTTGGCTTTGCGAGGCGTGTAGTAAGGTTCTCCGTAGTAGGAGTCATTGGGGTAGTCGTTGGACGAGCGCGTGGAGTTGAAGTACTCGAAGTCATCGTTGGGAGTGCACACTTTGATTGCAAGAGAGCGATTTAGTACTTGGAGGTCATCATTGGAGTCTCCAGTGTCCGACGATTGATCTGTGTGTTTTGAGAATTTTCTTTTGGTTCGCTCGAAGGAGTCGAACTTCATTTGCGTTTGGTGCCGGGATCTGTTAACATGCAAAACAAATATTAAAATTTTATTGGCGATTCGGATATTACTATGTGAAAGAATCAAAATGCAACAAGCGGTCTAAACAAACAACTTGCAAGCTGTTTCGTCATTGACGACAGATATATAAATATTATGTGAAGCACTCGCCTCCCGGTGCCGGAGCCTCGATCTGAAGAAGCGGCGGAGTTCACCTTGGAAGTCTGACCTCCAGTGGGCCGCTGCTTGGACCAGATTCTGTAACAATAAACACCACTCGTCCTCTAGTAAACAAACCTGTGCACTAAACTACTAGCTAGTAGGAACAAGGAAATTATAAAACTGTCTAACTGTTTTATAATTTCGACATTATGACAAGATCCCCTACGAACAGTTTTCGTGCGCCATGATTGACACCCAGTGTGGCTTGATCTGTTGATTGGTAGTAGTTTTATTAATACACAGGGAAGTAACGATAAATGTGAACAGATGATTATGTTTTAAGAAAATAAGTTATATACAATGTGTGTGCTGATAAAAATACTAGTCGAATTTTCTAAAATTTAATTAACTGTATCATTCATCGTTATGTATTATTATAATATAATCATATTTAAGGGTGAAATAAGATGTTTTTTTTAAATATAATCGTATTACGCGCAAGTTGCTGGGCATTTAGATAAATGATTACAGGTTTAATTCAAACAAAACGTTCTGATCTTTTCTTGGCCCTTAGTAAGTATGAAGCCCCTATAAGTAGAGTGTGGCTGTTGACACTTTCTACGTCACATTTTTATGACCATAATCATATCAAATCATTCTGTCTTAAATAAAACAAACAGTATTCATTTCGAATGTGTCGTGATGTCAAGGGCAGACAAGGTTTGTTTATTCGCCAGCACTGGCAGATTAAACGTAAGGTATTCGCATTTACTTTGTAACACTGATAAACACTCCGATATAGCTATGTGAGTGCTTGGTATCAGCTCCAGGGTCATTTAAACTGACACATTGTTGTAACCAAATTGAATTCTTTCTGAATAGATGATAGTTTTGATATACAAGGACATATGCTACATCGAGAGGAAGTATCTTAAATATGGTAGATAAGAGATTTTATACACTTAGTTATGTCTTCAATTAATACGTTAATTACAGAAAGTTTCAATTCTACGAATCCTATGCATCATTCAATATTTGAACAGGACAAAGATAGTAAACCGGGTTGAGCGTTGAATTTAGGCTGGAAAATTGGCTCTAAAGTGGTACTGTATAAGTAGCACCTGTGAATCTAGTTTGTGAAGTCGAATTGTGTGTCAACCAAGAGACGACACGAGTGACTGAGATTGTTAACTAACCTGTGTGAGAACAGCAGATGTATAGGAGTCCTGGGCGGTGGCGGTGTGTGGGTGACAGCGGCACCGCTGCTGCCGTGACGGCCGCTCAGCTCGCCGAACAACCAGATCAGCACCGAGCTCAGCTGCCGGCAGCATGACAGACCCTAGAACAAAACTCACTGTCAACCATCTTGATTGTTGGGACGTGGCTTTGGGTGTTCGCGACGACCTCCGGAAGGAGAGCTCATATAATATATATAGCTCATTATAAACTCTCCTTTCGGCCAATAGCTTCCATAAATAGTCAGAAGATCAAACATACTTCACCTGCCAAGGTCCCATGTGATAGAAGGTAGTCCGAAGGTATTCGGGGTCGAACCCTGGTTAAGTAGGCAGCCGAGTAGCGACCACATGCATTCAAACATACAGAATTGAAATCTTTTATTAATTGGTAAAGATTCCATTGAGATGTTTATTTTGATTTGAATGTAAATTTTCTGATCATTATTATTATACAAATGAGTCCAAGACAGCGGTTATATGGAATGTCGTTCCTCGAATTCTCATTAGTGGTAGGCCGCAGCATAAAAAACTTCCACTGGCGTGCATAATTAATGACTTACTTACTAAACGACCCACCATTCAAGATTACTCAATCATAGCTGACTTTTACAGCGCTCGTTGATCATTTATTTATTTAAGGAAAAATATTTATAATGTTGTTGTTTTATTTGCCTCGATGGTCTAGTGGTTAGCGTATGCGCCTCACACCGGAGGTCTCGGGTTCGATTCCCGAGTCGGGCAAAGTGATATTTGTGAATTTTCCGTCAGGAAATTCACAATAGCAGCACGGAGTTGGAATTGTGCCCGGAGGATGGTGATAGGCTCACCCCCTATCCATTTATTTCTTCTAAACTAGAAACGACTAGTCGGTAAAGCAGATCAGTCGTTAACGCCGAATAGTCGGGCAGATTCAGTTTAAATGAAATGCATTAAAGACCGCTATATTCGTTCACATGCAGTATATTCCAAAGCGGCACAAGTTATGTAGCACTTCGATTAATCAATACTGTTCATTGCTATGATGAAACTCGTTGACAGAGCGATGTGGTTTGCCGATAGGTTATCGAACCTTTAGTACAGATACACCACATTAAACGACTTATTGATATGTTTCCGCGTTTTAATGATCGCAGTTGGGTAGTAATGGGAGATAACAACGGCATTTCTATAAAATAAAATGTTATGCTTCAAACACAATCTCATTTATACATTCATGTAAAATTAGAGGATCATAAGTGGCTTGCACTTATCTATTTCGCTAGACAACAGATACGTATTTTGTATAGTTGGTATAGAGCCATTTTAATGTCTGAAAAAAATTGTATGTTTCTATAAAATTTATGTTCTTAATGGTGAAATAAAAGGCTTTTTTATTGTTATTTTTTAAAAGTGATCAATTAAAAGATGACCTATAGACCGACCGTTTAACGCGCGTATCGCCTGCGACGTAAGAAGTGAGCGGGGGTGGGTATCGGACTACTACGGCTACACACGGAGTCATTGATCCAAAGATTTGATAGACATTGCAGGCAAAGTTAAAAATATAATTGTAGTATCTGTACTTTTTAAGAAAAAATGAACATTTTAAGAAAAAAATAACTTATTAAATAAAAAATAACATTATCAAAATTTTACAATTATTATTATTATTTCTCTTTATTTATTTCTTAACTTATTTTATATATTTTTAAATATGATTTATAAAAATACAAAAAAACATTTAAAAATATAAAAAACAGTGTCCCACCGACATCAGGTGCAGGGTCCAAGCTGTCGATGGTTAGGGCTCCAGAGAGAGGAACCTGCGTGCCGTGTCCAAAAGTCCGTGTCCCTCTGTAAAACCGTCTACTTATTTTTTTTCTTTCGGATTTGTTTATTTTTTGTTGGTGATTTAAACTTTACTTGACTTTGTTCATCTCTCAGTTCATTTCCTTCTTTTACTATTTTACTTATGGTAGTCACCGAGAGTCCTGTAGCTTCAGCAACAAGTTTGTTTACGTTTACGTCTTGAAGATACTCCGTAGAACTATGATCTTGTTTTCTGGCTTTAAAAAAGGAATACATATTATATGCTATTTGTTTAGCTTGCTTGTTGATTTTTTTTGCAAAACAGGAAGAGCGATTCATCTCGGGATTAATCTTGGCAAACCGTTTACCTTGTGCGTTAATGTCCAAGCGTCCGTAACAAAAAAACCAACCGTGCGCTGCGAGCACTGCCAGCGCACTGCCGCGTTTGACGTAAGCTCTTTGCACCGCGCACCCCTCTCACCCACCCGGTAACATCACGCCCCACCCCCTTCTCACCGCGCGGGCGATACGCGAGTTAAACGGTCAGCCTATAGCATAATTTACTAAGAAACAGTTGAACCAAATTGTGAGATCTAGGCTTTTATTGTGCATCATTTCTTACACGTTGACGATTGCGCCACTGAATCCACGCCTGAATTCCAAAAATTTTACAACTTTATCTGGCACCATCAGAAAAGTTTCCGCGTGCTCACTTTTAAAAATATTCTCGTGAAGCGTTTTTGTGCAACAAGGAACATTTTACACTGCGCTACGAGAGCGGTGCTGCGCAATTATCACCTTAAGGTAGGCATGCGTGAACTTTCGTGATAGTACACGTCATTAGGCTTATTCTTCTTCTTTCGTGTGCAGATGGCTGCAGTTATATTCTATGAGGCCAGTGCGTGGCTGATGGATGCAAAAACGAGCGATGGCAAGTCATTAATTAAGGCTTATTGCATACAAAAAAGGGCTAACCATAATAAGATACGTTTATTTATTGTTACAAATCGATTTGATACATTGAAGCGGCTGTCGCGCAATGGATAAGGCATCGATCTTACGATCGAGAGGTCGTGGGTTCGAATCCTGGCCATTACACCACGGACGTGAACTTCCTCCTAACACAAGCAGACAGATATCAGCCATCGCACAGATAAGGGAAATGTTTCCGTTGCGAAGCTGTAGACCTGCGGTGATAACATACCCGCGACACCACACTACCGTAGCGATTTTTGTATTTTTCTGCCATCCTACAGGGTAATTACAAGCTTAAGGGCCAGTTTCACTAGTTTCTGATATAATTTAATCGAATCGAATTAAATATAACCTGACAGAGTATAAAAGTGACACAATTTACACTTGAAAAAAAATAGGATACAGCTGTCTCTGTCATTCATTCTACAAATAAGGTTTATATGAAAATTGTGAACATGGGTTTAAGCTGTTAAATGTAGTATATATATTTTATGTTTTCAAAATATCATATCATTTTTCTGAGTATTTAAAACGTTTTTGAGTGAGTAACACGTGACTATGTCATTAGCAACAGCGCTGGAATATCGAAGTCTTAAAACAAATAAAATCACTGTAAATATACCTTTAACAACAATAACATTATATTGGTGATATTATCTGGTGATCTGTCACTCAGTGTTTTCTCAGTACAGACTCCAGTCTCTCATAAAGGAACACATTTTTGATAGAAAGCTTACCTTTCTACCCCACATAGAGCATACCATTGGGAAAGCATCTAGAATGCTAGGGTTTGTGATGCGAAATGGGAAAGTTTTCTATGACAGTAAAACTAAAATTCTATTATACAATAGCCTAGTGCGAAGTATAATAGAATACTGCAGTGTAGTTTGGAGGCCACACTTTGCTGTTCACTCTCTTCGAATAGAACGTATACAAAAAAGATTTATATGGCATCTGTCACACAATAACCGAAGAGCCCTAAAAAAGGCATCATACAACAAAAAACTGACCCATTACGGAATCCATTCTCTATCGGCACGTATGGATATAATTGATTGCACATTTATGTATAAAGTAATCAACAGTACCTTTGATTGTCCCCTAATACTAAGCAAAATAAATATACGGGCCCCCGGAAGGCATACTCGTAATCGCATAACTCCCTTATATCCACCACTTCGACGAACAGTCTTTGGTTCTAACTCACCGATTCCCAGGCTATGCCGGCTGACGAATGATTGTAGCGACCTAGTCGATATTTACGCTGACTCACCTGGCAGGTTTCGTTCAGTGTTACTTAAATATTATTTAGACAAACATTCAAAGTAGCAGTAATAACAATATGCCTGTTTTTATATTTTTTACACCTTTTTTAAATTTGTTCCACTACAATTGTTTATTTTATTAAATATGTTTAACTAAGTACTAACACTGGCAAATAATATTTACAAGTTAAATTTTGTCAAAACTATGCAGGCAATGACACATGCTGTATTTGCCAATAACTGTTTGTTACACTAACGCTATTAGATATAAGATGTATACCTCAAAACATGTAACAGTGTAATCAAATGTTGGTGAATCTTAATAAATAAATAAATAATAAATAAATAACATTTCACTAGCATTTTGTCACGTTATCTCTTAAGTAAATGCCTTTTTTGTGAACCTTGATGATGAGAGAAATAAAATGTATTATTATTATTTCTCTTCTTCCACTTTCTCAGTCTTCTACCGACATCGGGCGCAGGGACCAAGCTGCCGGTGGTAAGGGCGCGAGAGATAGGAACCTCCTCACGATGCGTGCCGTGTCCAAAAGTACCGCCTTCTGCTTCTGGCTCTTGGTCCAGAATATATCCTTACTAATATTATAAAGGCGAAAGTTTGTAAGTATGGATGTATGGATGTTTGTTACTCTTTCACGCCAAAACTACCGGGTCGATTTCGATGAAATTTTGCACACATGTAGCTTATAGTCTGGATTAACATATAGGCTACTTTTAATTGACATACCACGCGGGCGGAGCCGCGGGCGGAAGCTAGTATATATATATATATATAAATATATTATTATTATTGTAATACAATTCAGCACTGGTAACATTGTAATACAGATCATATTGTTGTTTCTTTGGTTTAACGAGAGTACTCTGTTACATCAGCATTCGTTGATAGCGGACATTTTCCACACTGCCATTATCTTCTCCACGCCATTATCAACTCCAGTGGTGGTTCCCAAACTGTTTATGTTTCTAGCGCACTTCTGTAGTTGTATTGTGCAATAATGCTAGGAAGACAGGCAAAAACACCTTTTTTTTTCTTTCAGTGGCTCGTGTCTGGGAGCCCTGCACTATGTTGCAATGGATCATGCAACAACCCCTTGGAATCGGTTGGTCATATTACTTGCTCAAATAATATGAAACTTAAAAATCCTACAAATCAAATGAGACCATCTTATCTTGAAATATTAACAGTTTTATTCCGCGGCACAGAAACGATGTTAGTTTGGTTGTAATTGGCAATAAAAAGTGTAATTATTTTCAATTTAGTTATCGCAGGTCAGCCGCTTTAGTCGATATCTTAACCTTTATGGAATTCATAGACTTATTTATTCATTTATTAGTTAAGGCTTAGTTATTTATGTATTTAATTAATAAACAAGAGTTTCTGCGCTGTAAGTTAGTGAATACCTACAGAGACATTTAGATGTGTAATAAATGGGTACTTATAAAGAACGCTAGAGTTAGATTTAGTCAATAACATGATCTGGTTACTTAAAACGAATTAATAACAAGGCACCTACTATTTTATACTATGTGACCCGTTACACGTTATCCACGTGAATACTCTTTTAGCGATACTTATTGCTTTACTGGGCCAATTGTGCTTTGCTATGTCCATGAGATAATAATATATCTATGCAACAAGTAAAATTGTCCAGTCACGGCGAATTCGCTTCCTACGACTATGGTTCTCCAATAATAATTGCCGCTGAAACCAAAATTTTATGAAGACAAAGATTATTTAACTTCCTGTGCGAAGTGTTGAAGTACACTGACCTCGACTCCCAGCGCCTTGAGTAGCACCAGGCATCGCCACGCTACTCCTCCTAGCAAGTACTTGCTGAGGATCTCCTCTGAAGACTGCGTGTTGCTGCGAGTGAACAGACTGGTGGGACCCGACCGCGGCTCCTCCGACTTTGATTCCGTGTCCGCATCCGCATCTGCCAAAAGAAACTAGGTTTTTCAAGTTCTGTTAAAACTACGCTATAAATTTAGGCAATAAACTACATGTGTGCAAAATTGTATCGAGAATTCCCACATGCCAACTTACCATCTCACAAACTTTCGCTTTAAAAATATAAGTATGTAGGATTCGTTCATATTATGATGATATTTATCATCATCATCATTCCACTTCCTAACTATTAACCAAACACCTATTAACTGCCGATTCAAAACCTCGGGTATAAATTTAAGTCACTTTATGTAGGCAAAGCATAAAGGGCTAATAGCTTCTTATCCTTCTTGGGCTAAGCTGCCTTTATATGGTTTTAGTTAAGAGCTTACTGCGGCTAATCCTGTAACATCTACTGTAAAAGTACTCAAGTATGCACATGTAAAATGAAAGGTATGCACAATTTTGTGCTACATATTTCTTTACTATGTCAATAATATTTGCAAATATTTTATTTTTATACAACAGATAATTTTATTGTAAACAATTGAGAACTAACGACTCTAATGTTCTTATATAACTACATCTATACATATAATAAAATTGTAAATTTGCCATGTCAGTGAAACATTGAAAATAAATAAGAAAAAATGTTTGAAAATAGGAAACGAGAATACGAATATCTTCGTGCTCCAAACCGTCGATGAGTTGTACCTTTGAGGATCAGCTCAGCAACATGAGATGCTAATCTCTAAATGCAAATATCCGATTTGCTTTAAGTAATATACGAAAACCAATATAAAAAAGTCAAGGCGTCTTCGAGTAATCGCCAAACCAACATAAAAAAAGCAGAAAAACATACAATCGAATTGAGAACGCTTTTTTGGAAGACGGTTAAAAATTATTACGTGGGATCTTTATAACAGCAGAAGAAGCATACCTAAACATTTTTTTATTTTTTGTCTGTCTGTAACAAAAACTGTTGAAGGTAATTGGATGCGGTTTTTACAGTTGTGTAGCTGGAGGTGTTACTTAAGATCGGGTATGTTCTATCTTTGTATTTTATCTCTAAGGGAGTAAATAAGGCGTCGCATTTTCGAGCGTGCGGCGCGTGTGCAAGGTTCTTTCTGCTTGGACTAATAGATTTTGTACTTACAGACATTTTCGGTGGTGTGTTCTGGCGGCGCACTCTTGCCGGAGCATGGCGAGTCCAGGTACGGCAGCGGCACGGAGTAGTGCGTGTTGATGGATGACGTCACGCGGTGGATCCCGCAGAGCAGTTCGCATCCCACCAGCGTTACCACGCCGCTCACTGGGCTAAGTGACAAACGATAGATTAGCATTAACATTGAGGAATCTTTAGTTTGCTGAGCTGACAGCAGAAGGAAGTGTGGTCGTGATCTTGATGATAATCGCATCGCCCCGGACCCTTAAATACGTTTTCACACCCAAATTACAATGTTAACCCCCCCCCCCCAAGATGTTGAAAAGAACTCAAACTGACGATTTTAAATAAAAAGTCCTATAACAAAGGTAAATGAATAGGCCATTATGTAAATGATTCAATTGACGACCAGTGACCTTAATCATTTAATGCTCACCAGAATTTGATCAACTCCTTAGGGTTGTCTCCATTGTTGACGCGGATCAGGAACTCGGCCAGAAACAGGTCGAGCCATGTCGATTTCTAGAACCAAGAATATAACTTTATAGTCCATTCCTCCATCCTCCAAAGCACATTTTCAAAATGTGTGCCATCCAAGCCCTTTAAGCCGAATCCGATTCTGAACTTAAGATCAAGTAGACCCACTTGGAATTTTTTGTGCAAGCTCATAGCCTACATCTATATCTATATATCTAAGTATCTACCACTTAAGTTTATGACATGGATCATGAAAAATCGTTTATACGGCAACAAGACGAAAATCAGTTGATGAATAGATCCCTTCACTAAATTACGTCGAAGATCATCATGAATTTTGGGCATAAATAGATATATTTTTAACCGACTTAAAAAAAGGAGGTTCTCAATTCGTTGGACTTCTTCTTTTTTTGTCTTCGAATACTCGAAGACGCCTGGACCGATTTAAGAATTATTTTTTTCTCCGGAAGAGTAGGTATATTTGACATGTGGTTACGATCTTAATGGGATCCTAGAGAAATTGAGGACAACCCTCAAATTTTAAAGGCTTCTCTAATGTTTTTCGTATATTACTTAAAGCTACTCAGATATTATTTGCATCGAGCAATCAGCATTTCATTTTGCTGAGCTGATGCTGGAAAGTACAAATTTTCAACGGTTAGGAGAACGATAATAATATAATATATAAGGATAATTCTTTAAAAATAGGCACCTTGAGGCCGTTCACTGTATTCTTTCAAGTTATACACAGATGAGGCGAGACGTTGAACTTTACTTAAATATTTCTTACTTTTTAACGCAATTATTATAATTGAAGTCGGGTTTTTTTGTTAAATTATTTAGGACACAATACTGTATCAGCTATTACTATAAACTATCTGCATTTACACATTAGCAGTTACGACAATAGAACAGGCGAGCGGTCGACCGTGGAGACTCAATTGGATAATTGCATCACTTTCCTATTTCGTGCTCCAACTGGATCAATATACTTGGGTACAAAGGAATGCGAAAGAATGCTTTGTTATGACCTGAATATACTTAATAAAACTATATGCTAACTATATAACACTTATCAGCACACCTCTTAATGATGCTGATTGCTGCATTGCTGTTAAGTTAGTCCTAGAACTGTCCTAAGCAAAAGACTAAAACTATTATTTTTCAGTCGGATATTGAACCTTAGACAATAAAATGAAAAGTAGTAGCCGATGTCAGGCTTCCCTTGCTGCCGAATGTGAAAGATCGCCCTTCTTGCACGTCATGTAAAACTAGTTGTCAAATCATAGATGCGCGGAGCAATCGACTCACACGCTCCCGCGCGAGATATTTGCTTTCCTATACTCTTCATGTTGATTGAGTGCTCTTTGAAATTAACAAATTTTGAAGCAAGCATAAAATGTTGTTATGTGTGTGGGCGGATGCACTAGTACTGCCAGCTGATTTCGTTATCTTCAATTAATATTAATAAAAACGTTCATAAATCAATCAGTGTATTATTTCGTTAATTATAAAGTGTTATTGGCTTTCAATAGTTTGTAGATAGCAAGTGACTCTACCATACTACAATCGCTACGCTTAGCATTCATAACTTCAAATCGTGAAAGGCGCAATAAACTTAAAAAATACATAAATACATGCATAAAATCAAGTATTTATCCCACTGGTGTAGGCGATGGAAACGATGAAACGGTCCTTACACACTTCTTTAGCTTCCTCAACATTTATACATCATACATGCTCGCCAGTTTCGTGTACTCTGTACGGGTTATGTGTATGTGCAGGTTTTAAATTTTGATTTCCATCAAGGACGATATAGTAATTTAGTCGTAAAGTGTAACATACAGACATGCAGATAGAAAACCTAAGACTACGCTACATCAACTTAGACTAAATCTTTGCCAGCCTGTATCACTTTCAGAAGAGTACACATCCAATTTTCAAATATGAGACATAATGTTTCTATTGTTTGGTTTGTGATCTAAATGAAATGTGCGTCTCAATATTGTAATAGGTAATGAATGTGAGACGCACATTTGAATGAATTTTATTGTTCTTGCCGGTATGACCATTTATTTTTTACCGGACAGGCCTCGAAAATAACGGACTGTACGCTTAAATACCGGACATCTGGCAACCCTACTCTCGATCTTAAACACAATTTTAAGACTAGGTAGGTAGTTTGGTTGGATGTGAAAGTTGAATCTGACTAAGACTGTGTCAGTCCTAGTGAGTGTCATACCTCATAAGTGCCAGTCTCCGCTTTGAAGAAGTGATCCCAGTACAGCTTGAGGGTGTCGGTGTCGTCCTCTGCCGCCATTCGCCCTGGTCTCCGACCTACGATAACATGCATTAGTTTAGTACTATTCGTGATGTGATGACGCACTACCTACACTACGATCTACGCCGCGAATCATGCGACCTATTTATAGATGCGGCTAATCAATTATACCGAGTTAAGGATTTGTTATTAAATAGGGCATTGAGGAGTGAATAATGTAAGAAACTGAAAGGTCAATGTTCGTGAGGATTCTGGGTTTTGAGAGGGTAAAAGGATCTTTAGTGACGTAGTTATTTAGAACAAGAGGAAATGGAGGCGAATCTTTTTGCCGCCTAAGTACTGATAACATTTAGGAGATCCTTTTTACGACTTGTAAGGCAGATGCTGTACATATCATCTCCAGCCTACTACAACAAGTTTGTCGTCTCCATTACGATCTGAAAATAAAGAGTTATGGTCAAACAGTTTTTATTTCGATTGTGATTTGAGGAGTTTTACATGATATCTGATAGATCCCTGGCCATGATGACGTTTTAACAAACCATAATTGTAGAACATCGTACTTATTTTACATTACCTAAATGCTATTTGGGCAATAATGGGCAAGGTGCGACGATCAGCTAATTTTATCCCACAACAGAATTAGATTTGTCTAATAACATAGTAGATAAGAAATCACACAACATAAGTGCAATTGCTACACTTCATGATCTAGGGAGCGATAGATTCTTGTTTGTGATCTGAAAGGCCTGCTCCATTCATGGTTTATCCTGATCAAAGAAGAGCAGTGCACGCAGTTATTATGATTTATTCCTCAGAGTTCATTGGTGACCCAAAATCGTTTTGCCAATGCTGACAGTTATAATAAGAATTTAGCTAACTCTTATTATGACTATCAGCATTAGAATTATGTTAATTACGTTGCTGGCATTGTCTACAATTACAACAGCAACGTAATTTACATTACGTAAGTAAGGAAACTGATTTATCATACATCGGAAAAGGAAAACGTTGTAGAGGATCATGCATGATCCAAGAGCTCCTCCATAATGTTTTCATGATTGCGATTGTGTATCATGCTCAGCAAGAGGACTTGATTTTTCTTTCTGTTTTAGGGTCGACACACACCAAAAGCGCGTCGAAGCGAAGCGCAGTTTCAGTGTCATATGAATTTTAACTTTATTTTCATAACTATAATACTTATTATCGCATGAGAAACTCAAACGAGTCGCGCGGATGCCCGCGGCGCTGCGGGGATTCCGGCGAATTCCATAGTAGTAGTAGCGTAGAGTTTCTCATGCGATAATAAGTATTATAGTAATGAAAATAAAGTTAAAATTCATATGACACTGAAACTGCGCTTCGCTTCGCTGCGCTTCGACGCGCTTTTGGTGTGTGTCGACCCTTATTCTCGTCTCTTTCAGTTTTAGAACTTTCGTTATTTTTAAATGACATTTTCATACGTTCTTTTATTTTTATTTTAGTTTGTTCGTACGTAATTTTCTTTAAATTTTTGTTGGAAGATAGCTTGGAGCCATAGGCCTATGGCTCCAAGCTATCTTCCTGCGTATGTATCTAAAGGGAAGGGCATTGGGATGGTGAAGTGAAAGAGGTCAAGCTGTTGCATTTTAACACACTAACACCTACCTAATAAATCCCAACACAGAAACACAAATAGTTCACCAAACACCAATCCAGAACTCAACCAACACTTTCCTTGAAAAACATACTGAGGAAGATCTCTAAATGAATACAATAAATGTACGTGTCACGGGTCCGTACATAATGGCAGGCGAATGTCCACTGACCCTTATCAACCCGGTCACTTTATTGGATGTGGAGAAGAGGAGATAACAGTCGCCGTACAATATTATCTGTCATCGTACGAGATCCGAATGTGTTCGTAGTATTTATACATGTGTAATTATATATTTAACAAGCTGTCGATCTTATCGGTGCCGATAAGTAAAAGCTACTGCTTGATAACGATAGTTTGGTTTGATGAACTAACTTGATAATAACATTTTGATTTAAGGAATTCTGTGTAACTAGTGCATCGATATCTATAAATTGGTCTAAGCAAGCAAACAGATCTAGATTATAATATTGTACAGACACACATTATTTCTAGTCTCAGGCTTGGTGAACTCGCGTGATGGATTAACGCGATATTTCTTGTTTACAACCGTCTTCTAAAAAGGAGGAGGTTCTCGATTCGTATAATTATTATTCTGTTAGTGCGGCGATTACTCGAGGACGCTTGGACCAAGTTGAAATTTTTTGATTTTGTTTGAAAGGGTATACTTGTCATGTGGTTCCTGAACACGATATGATGATGAGATCCTAGAGGAATCGAGGGAAACCTTTAAATTTAATATATAGGCTTTGATAGTGTTTTTCGTATACATAGATTAAAGCTAGTCGGACATTCGTATGAAGAGGTCAGCATCTAATGTTGCTGAGCTGATGCTGGAAGGTACAACTCCTCAACGGTTAGTAGTATGAGGATAATTCTTTAAATATAGGCACCGTTTCATGTATTCTTTAAAGTTATAGACCGTTGAGGAGAGACATTGAACTTAAGTAGGTTGATATCCATATAAGAAGTTAAGAGTAACAAAATAATCTACAGGGTTGTTTTTCATACTCATTGTTAATACTGCTGGACAAGCCGTATTAAATGAGAATGACGCATGGTAAAGCTACTTTACTAAAAAGAGATAAATAAAAAAAGTTTTGAAAAAAAAAAACTGACTTCAAAATACTTTAAAAACCATTAAATAACACAAAAAGTTGTTTAAATAGTTCTTGAAATTGGTGCTCATAAATTGTGATGGGAAGAAAAAGTTCAGCATAGACTTTAAGAACTATTCAATCGACTTTTGCAAGGTATTTTATAGTTATTTTATTTATTTTTTTTACTTAATTGGTTTAGTAGCTTTAGGGATTGATACCCAAACAATGTTTTAAGCATTACTGGCCGTCCTTTTGTCTGTCTGTCATCTGATCTCATTAGGCAGTCTCATGATTTTGTTCACAAAAAAATTAATGGATCTCTAGTCAATTAAAACTTAGGACTCAGATTGTAAAAAAAATGGCATATTAAATAAATAAGAATTTGACAAAGCACTAAACTTAAATAGCAAGTAAGGAGCCCTACCCTACCCAGTACAGAGGAAGAAGAAATAATAATATTTAATGTAATCTTTTAACATCTCCAAAACATACCAATCTATAAGAATCTGATAAGTTTGTCCCAAATCACATACATACATCAACTTAATCATAGCAGAGAGTGACAACCAGAAAAAGTCTACTCAAGATTAATTCACACATACATAATTCATAAACATAATTTAAGTTGAACAAGGCTATATTCCTAGCCTTTGAATATAGTAATCACATATCTAGTCCTTCAACTACAATGTTACACTATTTATTAAAAAAAAGTATAATAATAAGATATGAGTAACTAAGGGGTGATTAGAAGGGACCTTGTTTATAAGATAACATGATAATGTACCTAAAGTACTATGCATCATACTTTGTATGAAGCACACAATCTGTTTTGTTTACCAAATATCACAGATAAAAGAGATATTTCTAGATACAATTTGCGCTACAACATAGATTACTGTTGTCTAATTACATTATGGAACATTCACTAGTTGATTTCCTATTGATAACTTGCTGAAGAATTAAATATATGTCTATTGTTGTCAACAAGATGTATACATACACATAGATCTGGTAAAAGAGGTCTGAATAATGTACTGTTTGTTTTAATACTATTTTATTTATAGTTAAAAAAAAGCCTCAACTAATGTATCAGTTTCATGTATTATCACTTTGTATAAGAATTTTAATCGTTACAAGTAACAGCCGCGTGAAAATACATTTACACA
This sequence comes from Hypena proboscidalis, assembly GCA_905147285.1. Classification (NCBI taxonomy): domain Eukaryota; kingdom Metazoa; phylum Arthropoda; class Insecta; order Lepidoptera; family Erebidae; genus Hypena; species Hypena proboscidalis. Next base: position 22,513,601 of record LR990132.1, on the reverse strand, counting down.
TAGAACGCACGATATACAAGGCAGTTATTACTATATCTTTATAATAAATCTTACTAAGTTAAGCCAATAGATAAGTAAACAATAATAAAGTGGACAGCAGAAGGTAGTAGCAACACACAATACTTTATTAAAATTGTCGCATCTCATAAATACTCACATGAAACACTTGCTCAAAATAACGACGATTAGTTCGCTTTCTTGTAAACAACCTGGCGAGTCAATTATTTACGAAAATAAAGTTGTTTCACAAAAATACTTTATTGAATTGTGCTCGTAGGATCGAGCAACCTCACTTTTAAACTTTTTAACAACTTTGACGTCTTTGACAGATTTGACAGTATTTGACACTGTTTTGATTCATTTTAGTTACGGTCCGAAATGAAAGAATAGCGCTTATATTGCAGCAGTAAAGTAATCTTCTTTAACGTTATTTTTAACTCCCGCAGAGCAGAGCTATATAGACACGTGTCACGTGTTTTGCTTTGAGTGAGCTTAATTTACAAGGTGGTCATATAAATTAACTAACTTTGAGATTTTGATAACATGCCAATTGAAAATTATTTCTTTTGTTTATTTAACGATATTTCAGGATGTGTATGAGAATGCATATTAGTGCGTATTACTGCGTATAAGTGTCATAACATAACGGACCACATGAATAATTTTGCCTTTCAAGTTTGACCACTTTGACATGTACTTGAAGTGTGGCCATTTTAATATAAAGGGAGAGATTTTTCATTTAACTGTTAATTCAGTTATAATTATATATACTCTATGTTAGTGAATAAAGAGTTGGATGGAAGACGTTATTTATTTTTTTAGGCCAAGGACCTCAGATGAAGGACCTTCATTTAAGCCAAGGACATTATAAAATTTTTGAATCTGACAATGAATTCTGCCAAATGTCAAACGACATGAGATTAATGAATGACATTGACGTCTGATGTCATATGTCTATCATGTTTAATCGCGAGAATTTAGCATAAACGGCAACTCCTATTATGGATTAAAATAACTTCTTTAATTTATTAAAAAAAAAATACGATTCGAACAGAAAGTGTACTTAACACGTAACTCTAACCTTGCATGTAACATACAACAAGATTCCGCCATGTGGGACCACATAATAGAGTATTTAAAGGATCCATTCCTAGTGATTAAAGTTCAGAACTTTTTCGGTGTTACATACAAAAGTAATCAAAGTACGGAAAATGAATCGTCTGAAGTGGTGCATTCCGATAGACTGGAGCGTTTGACAGAAGAGCTTGACCTGAAACAGCATAAAAGGATCCCTAGTAATATCTCAAGCAGTTCTCAGTCTTCGTGCGATACAGATAATACAGATGCGTCTGGCGAGAGCGGGAAGGAGTCGGAGGAGTACTTCATCAACAACAGGTTCTGGTACTGGCTGTTCGTACTGGGCACGGAGCTGGGCGATGAGATCTTCTACGCCACATTCATTCCCTTCTGGTTTTGGAATGTCGATGGAGCTGTCGGCCGGCGAGTCGTGCTGGTGTGGACTGTAGTCATGTATATAGGTAACAAATATCTTGTGTTTACATAGCATGGAAACTGAAATGTTTGATTGTGGTTTAAGATGAGCATTGGTACAATTTGCCTATAGTTGGTACTATCAACTGGATGTTTTCCAACAAATGATTCTATCTGTCTTATAATTTTAGCACTACCACACAAGTTATGTCAGCATTAGGCACCTGAAACGTCTGAGCCAGTGAGTCAAGCTTTTTAAAATTATATACAACACTGAGTAATTTATTTCTTAATCAAATTTTAAACAAGAGTAGAGTGATGAATGGATTTTACTTATTTCTTATTATTATTATGATTTTTTGAATATTTTGTTCTGTGCTCCTAAAATTGAAGACATGTCAGAATAGTTTTATTTTCATTTAACATTCTGTCATTAATTCAATGTTATGTATGAGCTCTCTTATGTTCTATCTGATCTCTAAGTGATCAATATAACAAAAGAGAGCTTTATTGAATAGGGTAGTTCTAGGTTTCCAGTATCAAAATGAGTTATCTAATTAGGTATCTCAGTAAAATAATAAAAAAATACTTAATTATTTACTTGTAATATTTTAAAAAAAAATACAGCTTTCCTATGCCTTTTTGTAATTTATATAATATTAAAGTAGAAAATTAAAAATGCAGCATATTTGCACTTATCTGGGTATATGCCCCAAGTGCTTTGCCAATTCAGCCATGGATTTGTATGCTGCTAGACTCGAAATTTATCAACTCTTTTTGTGCCAGTGATTATTAATAATTACAAGTAATTTTTTTATTATTAAAGCTACCTATTAAAAGAAATCATTTTCAATCAAATTATTATTAATAATATATATTTTATATTATATATTAATAACTACACATAATTCTAAGATGCTAAAATTTAAATGAAAAGGTATCTTTGACTGTCTGTTTCTATGTTCTACTTTTGTTGTTGTGTCCCAGTCATGGGAAGCTCCAAAAATTCAAAATATACTATTTAATGGCTAGTGGCAGCATTGCTTTTTTTTTATTATGTCTCTATAAGAGCTAAGATTTTATAAACATTTTATAAGTTTATAAATAGAACAATGAAGGCTTTTGATCAAAAAAATATCTCTCAGTATCAAGGTTCATGGCTAGATTTGTTATAAAAAATGTCATTATAGTGAGTTACTCAATGTCATTTTCGTACTATTACTCAATGCAAGGAAATGTTAATCATTAGCTGATCAAAATCTAATTATACTCAAACCTTTTAGGTTATGTTAGGTTCATTAATTAGGTGAGAGGATTAGGAGGGAAGAGGGTCAAACATAATTTTCACTTAATTGCACCTCGCGAGCAGGATTCCAGCAGATATAAAAAAAAAATTGAGCCAGAACATTGAGTGAAATATGATTTTAGATCACAATATAAAAAATCTTAAATACTTGTTTTAGTAAAAGTAATAATGGAAATTTTGTTTTATTTAAAGAATCCAAAATATTAGTACTAAAAATAAAAAATATCTTGCTAAAAACGCTTGCTTATAAATTCGGTGATACGTCAGGAACACAGGGCGCGGCGACAAGTAATTACATATAGTTGTCAAGCAATTAACGACCGGTTGGCAGAGTGGGAAGTGCGCCTGTCTGTGACGCCGAGGTCACGGGTTCGATTCCCGCTTAAGACAACCGTCCCGTCGTACTTATCGCTTATCCGATTGTATTGCTGGATTTAACATGCAGCACAATAGTAACTATTTGATGGACCATTTGACACTGAGATGGAAAGAACAGATTTCGCTAATATGACCCATCATTTATATATATTACTAGCGACCCGCCCCGGCTTCGCACGGGTACAATGCTGATACTAAATACACTACAGAAAAACTGTGAACGTTGTATATAAAAACACAGCGGCCCGCTCCGGATTCGCACGGGTATATAATATATAGCCTATGTCACTCACTGAAAAAATGATTAAAATCGATCCAGTAGTATGATTTATTCATTACTGCCCGTGGCCCGCACGCGTTAAATTTGGAGTAAAACAATTCCCCCTTTCTATGCATGTATTATACATAAAAACCTTCCTCTTGAATCACTCTATCTATTGCAAAAAACCGCATCAAAATCCGTTGCGTAGTTTTAAAGATTTAAGCGCACATAGGGACAGAAAAGGCGACTTTGTTTTATACTATGTAGTGATTCCCCATATTTTATGTGCCATGCTACAAAACTCTGCATAATAGGTCTGTAAGTACTTACACTTGAATGACCGATAAAGTACGCATTTCTTATCAGCTGCAGCCCTATTGTCCGAGTCACTCTCAAGAATAATACAATTCGATTGCTACTCGGTGATTCCGTAATTTCTTCTATTCTTCATATTGTTCTAATTCTGATGTCAGTAAATGTAAGAATTAAATAAAGAAAATTTCGCCATTTGATGTCGTCCATTCGTATCTTGAAGTAACTAACTCATTTAGCAATTAAGATAATGGATCTCATGATGATTATTGTCTGACAGTAAATTTATTATGTAACATTCAGTCTGATTTCTGAAATGAGATGCCTATGTGTACCTCTCTGTCTGGTTTCTTCTATTTGCCTATACTTTTGATTTAATGCTATAAAACCGGCCAAGAGCGCCAAAGTTCACCTAAATTTTCAACTCCGATAAAATTGGTGATCCGAAAATGTTTTTCCTAAAATTTTTCATCCTAACAATTACAATTCCTAACTGTAATGCTTTGATTATAAATATCTATTTCCTCTGAGCTGTAATGATTTTAAGTGTCGTCTTCATAATGTCAGTAAAAAACAATAAACATCTATTATACTTTTTTTATTTTTCCTATATTTCTTCAAAGTCATATCTTTTTTTGTTTAGATTTCTTTTTATTCATAATAATCCGTATTATATATATGTACATTAATTTTGCGTAACTTTTACAGTTTCAGTTATTTATATTTATACATATAAGAATAATAGTACCATGGTACAAGTAGTTAAATTATACATGTTTTCAATATTTTTATTATTATTATTATTGCGAGCCTATAGTGTCCCACTGTAGGGCAAAGGCCTCCCCTCCCTTTTTCCATTTATCTCTGTCTGTGGTTTGTACTGTCCAGTCAATCTGCCATGAATCCAATTCAGTCCGCCATCTCCTTCTGGGTCTGCCACGTTGTCGTTTAACGTTTTTTTCAAAATTTTTAATTAGTTTAATATTAGCGGTTATAGCTTTCCAGTAATCACTTTTATTGGTGTATTTTGGTATAGGTTAGGTTAGAACTGTGACCACAACGCACGAGCCGAGCGAGTGAAGCGAGCGTGTCGCGGCAACGGCCGGCGAAGTGCCAGAACCAAATCGGTCCTATAGTTATTGGTTTAGGAACGGTTAAAACTGCGGTATAAACTCCCTAGCCATAAACATAACCGTGAATGAGTCGTGTTTTATGAATTTCATTCATTTAAGTCAAAAATCATTGAAACGACCTTTAATCATTCTAAATAGTTGGTTTTTTAGACATAATTATCTTACTTGAACAGACACAACTTAGTACGTTATGTAAAGCATACCCCCAAATAATAATCATACCCTAAAATTTAAACTATAAACATCATCTTCTACCCACATATATTTTTGATTACACTTGGCAAATGTTTCTTTCTGAGTATGAGTGAAAATATTATGGTAATTATGTTTAGGGATGAAAACGTTATGATAAAAAACAGTAGGAGTTAAAATATATTTACATTAATGATATTATTAATTACAATATTCGATGAGTGTTATGTATGAACATCGCCGGTAGCACTATATCCTATATCCTAAAGTTTTCATTCATACGAATGAAAACATTAGGATAAAAAAATTTAGGAAGAGTGATTGTTCAGATTACAAATCGTAAGGAAGAACAATTTCGGGTAAAGAACTATAAGTGAGCCAATATGAACCCTATCGACTTAATAGGGATTGACTACTTGTATTGTACAAGTGACAACTTCATGCAAATCACATTATTTTCAAATATTTTTGTATTATGTAATAATTATGCCAACAATTTACATATTCGTGCCTCAGACTGACATGGTAAAACTATAAGGCACTATGGAACTCTTAAACGGAACTCTTAACCAAAAAAAATATATTAGCGGGTTGCTCAATGTTTTGAAAAGTCCTATCCAAAGTAGAATGATATAAGTGTAAAAAAATATTCTCTCTTATTATGTAGAAAAGTTATAGTTAAAAAATCATAATAAAAATAAAAAATCAGGATTCACTGCCTCAATAGTATAGTGGTTAGCGTATGCGCCTCTCACCACGAGGTCTCGGGCTAGATGCCCGGCTCAGGCAAAGTGTTATTTGTGAACTTTCCCTCAGGAAATTTACAATAGCAGCACGGAGTCGGAATTGTGGCGGTTGGATGACGATGGGCTCACCCTCTATCTCATGGAGTCTAAACATAAAAGATGAAATGTGGGTGTTGTACACCTCTGCCACATCCTTCTGGGCAATATAGGCATGATGTTATGATATGTTAAATCTGGATTAATTCCAATGTATTCACTATAACTGCGTTCTGTGGGAAAAAAATATCTTATCAGACTCGAACCGCGGTCGACTAAATAGACCAACATTACGTGAGTAACACCCGTATTTCATCATTTGAATAACTTATCAGACTCATATAATGTTGTATAACAATATTAGGTGGCAAGATTAATTACGAAATCCTTTTGCGATAGCCAGATTATTCTTTATTACTACTATTATTTAATAATACATAATGAGTATTTTTTATGGTCTTTCACATTCGCGCATTTCACACAATGAATGCAGTTAAATTAAAAACATAGAAAGTGATTTTATTCGATTAAATCAAATCAAAGAATTACAGTCACACAGCATTTCTTTATCTTTATTGTTGAGTACATAATTATTATGACTGATATCCAAATCTATTTCCAAATATCACGTGAAAATGTAATTTAAATATTCTAATCACCTATAAAACTCTAGATATTCTTTGATGATAACATTGATCGGCCTAAGTTACATAAACATAGCTTGTTGAATTACTGAACAAAAATATTGTCGCGTTCAACTGGGCTAGTTTCTATCCTTGAAATGCAAGACAGTCCTCACCCTCCCACGCAAACATTACCTACCTTTCAACGTAATTAAAACTAACGAATAACCACGTACATTTCAGGTCAAGGTTTTAAAGACATAATCCGCTGGCCGCGCCCCGGCTACCCCGTAAAGAAGCTGCAAACGAAATGGGCGATAGAGTACGGCATGCCGTCGACGCACGCCATGGTGGGCGTAAGCATCCCGTTCTCCATTCTGCTGTACACCATGGACAGGTACCAGTACCCCGCGCCGTGGGGACTGGCCATTGCCGTGGCATGGTGCACGCTCATCTGTGTCAGCAGGGTATACTTGGGGATGCATAGCATTTTGGTTAGTTGTTTTGGTATTCTATCAGTAGAGACTTATTATCCTAAAGCAAAATAGCCATGTCTTGTCTTGGAGGTCGCGTGTATGAGGTTGTACCTAACAAAACCTAAAATAGATTATGATCTGTTACTTTAAATGTACAGATATAAACAAAGTGGTTTGTGTATGGCAACTTGCAACATGTTACGAATATTGTATGAGACTCGTGACCTCGCGTATTCAATTATTGTTAGACAAAGATCGTTAAAACATAGGTCGACATGAAATATGCTTTTAATTATTGTTGTTCCAACAAAACGAATACTTTCAAGATAATATTACTCGACAGATATAGGTGTTGACATTGCAATAGTGTTTCAGATGGACTAATACGTTTGTTGTAGTCAGATAGACCAGCCATCACCGAAGTGTGCTCCGCGGAGCCCTGGTGTTCTGTCCAAGCATCTGTGGGGGCTCCGCGAGTAGTAGGTAAACTTCCTCTAGCATCATTTAGGGCTCCATTTATTATTTTGCTTATTAAAAAGGTGCCGCCTCCAATAAGTTGATATACTTTGATATGGGTGTTTTCTAAGATTATTGGTATTAAGTTAAACGTACTTAATCTAATTCGTTACACATTTAAAAGGCAAATATTGGCACTTGTCTAGTGGTATTTATCTTAAGAATATCTATAGATAAGTATGAATAACTATTGCGTTAGCCATAGTAGGTATGCTATTTATCAATGACTTCAATTGTACCTACTACAATATTAGGACGGAAAAGGTTAAATGTAATAAATATTATGCAATCATTGTGATGCATTTATTACAATGCCACAATTTGTGGCAAAGGAATGGTTTAATGTGGTAAATAAAAGTCTTGAGTTATAAGCAAAACTATTCATTAACACCTATTCAGAAAAGTTTTGTAGGAAGTCACGAAAATTTGTGTAGTGTAGCAGCTCACCATACGCGAATGATACTATTAAGTGGCTTTAATAAAGTGTTGAAAGGAAGCACGATGTCCATTCATGTAGGTATTGTTATCTGATTAAGGAATGAGCTATAGACTTCGGCCTTTCGCCCGTGAATGAGTGTCAAACCTACTCGCTACTCGTGAAGTGGTATTGAACCACTTACAAGTTGCGTGTTAAGGATGCGGTAAGAAGTAGTATAGTTTGTATTTACAAAACGACAATATAAATATTACAATGGTATAGCGAAAAAAACAGAAAGCGTAATTAAACTGTAATATTTGTATTGTCCTTTTGTAAATACTAACTTTACTACTTATTACCGCTGCTTACATAGGTATTCGCTCAATACCACTTCACTGGTGACTCCCCGACGTGATTCTAAGGAGCGTTTAAACGGCCTACTGGACTGGCTTACTAGCGACAATGGAGCATGATCTAAGACTTAAAATAGCGACATCACTTTTTGGAGGCGGTTTTCTAGTATAGTAGTAAAAAAAGGTAGTATGCGTCAACATTACACAATCGCGTAAATCAAATGATCGACGTGTGTTTGTTTATACTGAGTGTTCACTTAAAATAAACTCTTAGTTTTGCATTTGGTTATTAAACTTAAGTCTATAGTTCTGTAATTTCTATTACAATACTGTAGCAAATATCACTGTAATAGGTAACTTCATTAAGTTATAATTGTTTTTGTTTACAATTTTATGTACGCTTCCGATGGTGTTAGAATCCAATTCCTATGCTTTATGCCTTGAAAGATTATTTATTTGTTAATTTTAAATATTAATACAAGTATGCCGGTCATTCCAGGACATAGCAGCAGGCCTGCTCCTGGCCACAGGGCTGGTCTCCATCCTGATCCCGGTGGTGGACGCGTTGGACGCGTGGCTGCTGACGTCACAGCTGTCGCCAGTGGCCGTGGTCGCTGTCTCCATCCTCGTCATCGTGTTCCACCCCAATGCTGACAAGTGGACTCCCACGAGGTAAAGCATAACATCACCCTGTGTTACCCAGAAGAGAGTTGGGTCTGAACCATTATGTTCATTACGTCACAAGTTTGTAGTTTATCTGATGTTAATAAAGTGACCACAGCTCTTGAATGTCTCGTATAAATCGTTTGTTGTCTTGCTATTTGCCAGATCGAGCCAAGATTGGCTTTGATATTACTATGTATGACACAACTTTTAACCAAAATCGTCTGTCTATACTTACTGAAGGTAATCATGTCGGCGTTTTCATTTAATATCTATAAATAATGTTCGTTTTTGACATTTCTTATTCACTTGGTAGCAGTTAAATATTATTATAGCAATGAGATATGTTTTTGTTGTTTTGCCGGCAACACGCCTGACGCAGCAGTCACCAAGGCGTTGAGTTATAAAAGACAGGTAAAATGCCTCATGGTGCAGTAAATCCCAAAAAATGCAAGGATCAGTCATTTGGTGTTCCTAGCAATGATTGTTATATCATATTGTTTATTTGGCTTTTAATGGATAATATTAATTTAAATATAAAGTCTATAGTTACGACCAACATAATAAGTATTATATAATTAACATTATAAATAAAAAAGATAGTATAGTATTAGGTATTGCTTCTGTTTACATGATCATACAATTAAATAGGAAACATGAAACTTAGTGAAGAGGCCTCAAGCTCTCACAGCATTTTCAACAGGCTTGAACGACTTGTAAAAGAAAAATCGGTAAAAGTGGTGCCAGAATATTGCAGTAGTATTCCCTATTTTACTAACTGTTACTTTTACATACATAATATGTGTCTCATGAAATATGTGCCTATACTATCGAATAAACTAAACTAAATGTTGTATTTTTGCAGAGGTGACACAACAATGATAGTGAGCGTATGCGCGGGCATCCTCACGGGTTCGTGGACCAACTACCAGCTCGGCAACATGGCCGCCAGCCCCCTCGACCCCCCCTACGAGATCATATGGCCCACCAAGGAAATGCTGGGGTGCACCATCCTGAGAACGATCCTCGGATTCTGCGGGGTCCTTGCAACCAGAGCCCTCGGCAAATCTGTGTCCTACGCCTTCGTATGTGCCCTCCTCGGGAAAGATAAAAATGAGTTACGTAACTCAGAGAACAGCCTGGACAATAAAAACAAAATCATCGTAGAACTATCGTACAAGTACTTCACGTACGCAATGATTGGCTTCAACACGACGTACGTGTTCCCCAACGTGTTCGCGTTGCTCCGGATCGACAGACCCACCTACTACACCGAGATCTGATTCTAGTCAACTTATTCTAGTTGGAGTGCGAGCAGATCTTATGCAATTGTGTCTTAGTGAGAGACGTTATTGGCCAGAGTAATTGAAGATATCCAATTTTTACTCTTTTCACTTGCAAGGGAAATTTTTAATTAGAAAGAATTTAGGAAGTCAATATTGGAAAATATTTCGTTATAAATAATGTTGACATCGAGCGTTAACAGGTTTAACTATACTATTTATGCCAAAATGTACACACATTGTTGTTTAGATATCACAATTTAATTAATGTAGGTAAAAAAACATACAGAATACTAGAAAAGGAAAGCTAAAATATCAGCGTAGTGGGTAATAATATCTTTTTAGTAATTTACGTCCCTTAATATTACTTATATTTACATTTTGGCATATTTCAGTTACTTTGACATGATAATGCTGGCCGTCATTGAAGTGTCCATTGTATATTTTTGTACTAGATATAATGTTTCACAAGTGATGTATTTAATCACAACATTCCAGTCGTGTTGCACAATATACTATTATATTATTAAACTAACCACACTCCTAAGTAATTGCCTTACTTAACTCAAAGATGGCAAACATTAAATATCTATTCATATATTGATATATTTTAAAACTAATGAATAACTTTATTTCAGTAGTTGTCTTTACACAATATTGTTGATAAGAAGTTGCATTCATCATAGTTTTTTACAGTATGCCTATTCAATACTTAATGGAACACTTTGCAATATGTTAAAAGACCGAAAACATTGCCCTAATCTATATTTGTTTTTGTTGTCAAATCAAGTTATTATTATAAAAATTACTAGTGTGCATTGAGTTTTACCTTATGCTTGATTTTTATAAGGTTATCCATTATTGATTGCCCTCCTCAGTAGCTTTAAAATAATGTTAAACACATCACTGAGGCTTAAATAATATGGTGTTCAAATATTGTTAACAATAATTTTTAAACAATTTTAAATTGCAGATATGTACTTGTGGTGGTGTATTATAAACACTCACCCTGTACCTGGTGCAAGGTATATAAAATATGTTTATTTTGTTATTTTTTATGTCCTATCTCAATATGATTTTTGAGACTAATGTTATTTTTTTTTAACTTACTACCAATGTGCCATGCGTCATATACGAGGCATATATTTCTTCTACTATGGAATTTCGCACAAGCCAAATAAATAACATAAAACGCAATATTGAAATATTAAACGCAAACATTTTTTTGCGTAATTACGAAAAGATGGCTCGTTCACTCATATCGTTTCATTAAAACTAATATTCTCATGATATTATTTTCGTTGAATATAATAATTTGAGCTGCGATTTTTGTGTGATGGGGATATCATTGTATCTTGTTTACTTATACAGGATGTTTGGTCAATCGTTTGCCATATTTAATTGGCTAGAAGGTACTATATCTTCACCCTTAACTCACTTTTCAACCTACGAGTTTTCTTGTTACGTATAAGATTTTAATAAATACTATGTTCTGCTTTTCAATCAGAATTTTAATAAAAATAGCCACATACAGTTTTTAATAAAATTGAGATTTAATTAAATCTTTAGCGATGGCACTTGGCAAACGATGTACCAAAAATTCTGTATATTATAAATATCTTAATCTGTATTTTAAGGTTTGGCCATCACAGATACTTGAAACATACAATATAGAGGCATGCAAATGCAACATGTCCTCAATTATGTTATTATTATGAAAATTTAATTCACTGAGATTTAAATGTATAGAGTATGCTTGATGTGTTTTAGCATCGTTGTTATTGTTCCACTACTAACACAAATATGTATTATTAATTAGTATACAGGGTGGAATGTGAACACGAGGTTCTGCAACCAATTTCAATCTAAAATCGTTCATGATATCGATCTGGAATCTGGATCCATTATGATTAAAAATATCCAGAAACAAAATAGCATTTCAAATTAGTATTATGGTTTCTGCATTAATTAACTATGTCAATTATTTTAATAACAATCCAGAATTTAAGATGGTTAATGATTAATGGCTTAAACATTTCCACCCTGTATTCGTAGTAGGTTGTGAGGTTCGGGAGAGAACGGTAAGTGCCTAGATAATGTGATGGTGATATAATACAGAGTATACGCTGCCGGTCTCAATCACTTTAATTAACATTTAGATTATATTTCTTCAAATAAAAGAAGTTTCTAGACGGTTGCGTGAGTGCATTTTTGCAGTTCACTTACAATGATTGTAGTAATGGAAAGCATTGCAATACATTTTGATAGCTAATGTGTTTCTCGGAAGCAATTTTTTCATGAATGCTGATGGCAGCAAAGTAGATTCATGATCCACCTTGGTACTATTTTTGTATAGACATTTTAAAACACTAAGGTCTAAATTAGCATGGTCCATCAACAAAAGTCAAACTTATCGACTTTGACAACTTCAAAGGAAATACTTGACAAATTGGTCATTAATCAACTTAGCTGATACATCAGGTATAGTTAAAGTAATACATAAGAAATTCAGCAAATTCGGTATAATTCATTCGACGCATTGATGCCAAACGGTGTAGAGTTGTACTCTTATTGCCTCTTTAAATGCATCGATCGATTTGGATGTAATAACTCCCTCAGAGCCGCATGTTGACAGCTATTTTTTGTCCATAGATGTAATATTTCACCTCGGCAGCTCCAAAGGTTTCCTTGTTGTAGGAAAACAGTGAGCAAAACTCGATTTTTCTTCGAGTCATTTTAGTGAGAAAATCTCGGTTTTGCTTCCAGTTTTGCTCTCGCTCGAAACAAAGTTAAGTTTTTGCTAAACTAAGCTAAACTTGTTCTACAAATATAGAATGTATATTATATATATATATTTATTATATATATATATATCTTCATATATACAAATATGTATCGTGTGTGCGACGCAAGATCAAAGTTATTTACATCTTGTGCTTTTAAGTGCCTCACTGCGCTCCAGATTCTAACCTTGAATCACCCGCTACGCGACCCACTCGCTGCGCTTATTCCGGACTCAAAATTAGCACTCGAAGAAAATACGGACTTTGCTCTCTTGTTGCACAAATGATTGTTTTAGTAGCAGTACTATCTTTACACATGTTTGTTATTTCCTAAATCTAAACTACTTACGTGATTAAGATCTGCTTTCTATGATTTGTGTCATACAGTCATGTCATGTATAAATAGCGCAAAATATATTATTATATTTAATTAATTTGCTTTAATATGTGTACAAATTGTGTCTGTATTGTTAATGAAGTGATATTTATTATTTATACAATTATAATTATTGCAATTTTCATTACCAAAATATAACACAAAATATACGAACTTTAAATCAACATTATTATTTCGGCTCTACGTATATCTTCTGGTTTCACAGAATACTATAGTACCTATACCTAGGTAATGTATTTCTTATGATCAAGCCCGGGAAAACTGTCGGTTATCCTAATACCTTTTATGCAATTTTAAAACCCCAATACAATACAAGGAATATGTATTTGAGGAATTTGTTAATTAGGAAATTCCAGCAGGAATTATCCGCCTCAGTGCGGGCCAAGGGGATTTCTGTACCGTGTTTCCCAGAGGTGCCTTTACCGGGTGATTGATTTGTCTATACTTCATCTGGATACAATCTCTTTAACATTAGGTAATCAAGACCTGTTGTTCGGGTTGGTCCGTCAAAGTGGGTATAAAATTATATATATATATTATTGTAACCTCTGTGACCTGAGTGCATTCATCTCATAAAAAACTGCGATTGAACATTTGAAGAGCGTAGTTCTAACATTTTGAAGCGGCAAGCCCGACTTTCATGATAACCGATATCTTTTATCAGATAGAGATTTTATGATATGATACACTTGTGATACATGGTTGTCACACCGGGAATTACCTGTTTGTTAGTAAATAAAACAATTATATGTTGTTTATACTTGTATTTATCAATAATAAATGAAACTGACACAACAGAATGCTTAGTTCTATGCTAGTTCGTATGAATATATATTTTATACATAACAAGAAACATACAATATAGTATTTAACATTATAATAGAAGATATACGATAGCTATGTTATGTAAATTAAAGTAGAGCAACATTGAGTGGTCGTTCGTTCGGCGCCGATGCCACGTTATCACACATTACAAAGAATACGTCGAAATACAACAAAGCGTATCACAGCGCATTTCTACTTTGGGAAAATCGTTGGGGAGCTTTTAGACTAGCAAAGTTGAGTTATAATCCGGGATCTAAGTGACAGCATACGGGTAGAGAACACAATCGTTTGCAAAACAAAATGTCTATTGTTTTTTCTTCTACGTATAATAAAATGCTTCCCCGGTCCGTCACTATGTATATTAGATCCTTGATTGATTTGTTTAAGTACTAAGAATAAATGGATCGAGTTATACCAAAATCTTCGAAGCTGTGTTGCTCGAATATTTTGATATAACTACAATAAATACAAAGAAAAATGAATATTTGGATAAGGGAATCATAAAATATCAAAGCTAAGATTAAAAGCGTCTACATCGCCGCACATACAATACTTGCGCCGAACGTTCAATAACTCAGCATTACTTCATACACGAATACACAATTTTGTAACATAGGTAATATACAACACTATCGCGGATTATTTGTATTGCAAAAACTATTCATTCAATACAATTGTCATTGTTGATAGCCTTCTCATAACTTCACTAAATATGTGAAGGATGTACTGAAATGCGCTTAACCAGTTACTTGTTGAAATTTGCTCTAATCTCGTTTCTTTTTAAACTATCTGAAGTGACGTGAAATATCCTAATTTCTGTCTCATTTTCACCGACGAGTACTTGACTACCCGTACGTCGGTTAAAACTAAAACAAGAATAATTAAATGTACGCCGTCTGCCGGTCATCCTTGTCTCTACTCTTACACAACAAATAAATCACGCGATGATATCATTGCATTTAACTTAAAATAATTTGGCCTAAAATGAGAATTAAAAAACATGTGTAAATTCAGTGTATACGGAGAGGCGCACTTTATTTGACTTTTTATAAATGAAAATATATGCATTCTAGGGCATTTCTTTAGATTTGATCATCGAAATTTCTAATTCAGTCAATTTTCAAACTAAAGTCTATACGGCTGCTTTCTTTTGAAAGTTAGTGCAAGACTAGTCAATGTTAGCTAAATAATTCTCTTACACTCAAATAATTATTATTTTGAATGTAATAATTATTAGTCAATGTTGTGGCCTCAGTAAATAGAACTTATCAGTAAACGCATCTGATGCGATTACTTCTAGTGAATTAGTATATCGTCATGTTTGTCTCAGCCGCAACAAGCACCCTCCATTGCAGGCATGTGAATCGAACACAGCGAGTTCTTACGGCAATGCCACAGCTATAGTACTAGGGTCTCATAGTGACTACTCGAGATGATCGTTTTGCGGCTGTTTCTACGTCTATAATGAACGAACCACTCATTTTGAACAAACAGTTGGTATTTACGTTTTCATTTGCCAAATCCTCAATATAAAACCCAGTATTTTGCAAAGGAAGACTTAATAATATATAAACCAGACAATTGGCGATAATCAATTGAGAATCTTACAACCATAACCAATAAGGTAGAATTTGGCTTGTATGTCAAAATGTGGGTTTTTATACGCAACAAAGTAAATAGTTTCCCTAAGGTTACAGCTGCAGTACTCATAAAAACAGTAGGATTTCCTCAAAGCTTATCGGTTCTATGAATAACGCAGCGTCGTGTTCAGTCGCGGAAAGAGCGCGTCGCTAGTAGGTCGTTAGAGTGACAAGAAAACCAAAACATATAACATTAAACAACATTTATTTGATACTGAATAAATATACAATTAACAGATTTTTACAAATTAGGGCTATTAATTTAAATAATTTTCTAAACTTTCCGCGACTGTACAAGGGCCTTATATCTATCTTATATATATACATATATATCTAGTAACGGTTCGCAGTACACGGCGCCGGCGCTCGGGCCTCGGCAGAGGTCACCAGTCAGTTTATATAAATACAAATGTCCCATCAAACAAATACAGGGCAATTGTACGCAATGCGTGACTCACCGCGTCCTTGGGGAATCCCGCGCCGAGTACTGTGAAGCGAGGTACCGATTGCTACATTTATCTTTAAACCTCACATCTATTTACACATGAAGAATAAAGACTAAATCATCGCAACACTACACTACTGCTACTGTTCTCTTAATTAATGACAAAATTTGATACTTGATGTCAAACACAAAATTGCTTAGTTAGATATTTTTTTGACATTAATTAAGAGAGGTTGGTTAGTTAGACTGTTGGAAACAAAACTTGTATAGTAGCTCTTAGCCAATGTATTATATTATACAAGAAACGTTAGTACGTTAGTATACATATAATTAAGTAGCTATAATCTGTTCTGTTGATTGCACAAGCAATTACAGTCAGAGTTGTACCGGTTAGCCCACAACACATGACGGCGATTTAGGCGGATTTCATGGGGCTGGACTTGTTCCAGCTTTCAATATGGCAGTGTATTATTAGGATGTAAATATATACATACAAAATTATTACATTTACACAAGTTTGGTTTCCAACACTCGATTTCCATAGACCGAGATCCCACTTGCAAGATTACTGTCGTCAATCGTCAAAACACTATTTTGGTCAGTAATTAAATAATATTTAAAGTATCTAGCTTGTACTTTA
Organism: Hypena proboscidalis; assembly: GCA_905147285.1. Classification (NCBI taxonomy): domain Eukaryota; kingdom Metazoa; phylum Arthropoda; class Insecta; order Lepidoptera; family Erebidae; genus Hypena; species Hypena proboscidalis. The sequence continues at coordinate 22,496,683 of LR990132.1, read as the reverse complement.
AAGTTGACATACTAATACTACTAATGTAAATAACAGTGCTTGCAGTCGTTTTTAAATAGGTAAGAACATTTTCCTTTACGGTTAAGTACCACGAAAAAATATGTATGATGTAATAACAGTGACCATATCAACATTGCAGGGGGATCTCGAACTATGAGTACATTGTATCGACAGCAAGCACTATTCAGATTTAAGGAATCCCAAATATGCTAATATAGTGAATGTTTAGTAGATGTGTAGTCAGCTGACGCGGTATGTTGCTGCCACGCGTAGCTGAAGGCTGTGGGTTCGATGCCGGGCGGTGCCATCGATACGGTGCGACTTGGGGTTCAGGCGACGATGGACGACGACGAAGAGTTCATGGCGTCACGCAGTCTCTCGAACAGACTCTCGTTGTCCATCATGTGCAACTGCCGGCACGTCTGTCAAGGAAGAGAAGCTTTTATTAATACATCATCCGCCTGCCTTTATCCATTATTATTGGGGGAAAAAATAACCTAAGGGCGCTGCGACAACAAACATTATTGTAGCTAGAGGGCGGCGTGCATGCGAATAAATATCAAAACTAAAATTTGGGAACCTCTGAACTATACTAAACAAAATCAAACAAAAATCTTTTGTAAAATTGTGTTTTATGATAAAAATATAATTCTGTAATTCAATGAAGGCATAATATAGTATTTGGTTAGAGTTTATGAATGATCTAGAACGATATCATTATCATAAAATGACAGGCATTTTTAATAAATACACTACAATTATACAGTAACCTTACACCCACTGGTACCCCACTATCAGGCCTCCATAACAACTTGATTTATCTGCATTGCTTCCTTCCATAAGCGTTTTAAGATACCAGGCAACAGAGCTTTATATTATTATTTAATCATATTTGTGCGAGATATTTCTAGTAATTAACACAAAATTAGTATTTTTACCTCCATAAAACAAGGTGGCATTATTTAATTCCCAACATTGATAAACGTTTTGTTGAAAACTATTATTTATATACTGCGTATTTGAATTGTAAAATAACAGGAAAAAATAAAACAATGGCTGGGGCGTTCGCTTAACGCGGCAGTGAGGGAACCGCGCCGGCCGACTCGCGGCGATTATCCTGAGACGGATCTAATTAGCTATTTGTAAACAAGAGTAATCAATAAACAATGCCACAATTAATGCCTCATTATTCCAAACGATTTTTGCGCAACAGTGTGTCGGTGTGGTTTTTTATACTTAATGACATGTAATTCTATCCTATTACATGTTCGTAACAGAAAAGTACACTTTATTTAATTGAAGATCGCTTCCGTCTGCGGCTCAGCCCGGCCGTACTCTTCGTCAATAAAAAATAACTCGCGTACTTTCAGATATTTCTAACTACCTGCATAAAAAAATTACCACGAGAACTATACAAGTCGAGAGAAAATTAACCTAACGGGGAGAACAGACAGAAAAGATGCGGGACTAGGACACTAAGTAGGCGGTTAAAGTATATGAAAAGGACAAACGAACAAAGCCATGTTTAGTGCAGTAGTGCTTACTTCATCATCCGAGTCGTCGTCGTCGCTGGCGGCGTCGCGGAAGAGGCGCGCGGCGGGCGAGCGGCGCGCCAGGCGCTGCGGCGAGCGGCCGGCGTGGTCGCGCGCGCCCGCCCGGCCGCCGCGCTCCAGCAGCAGCGCCGCCAGGCGGGCGTCGCCGCGCGCGCACGCTATGTGCAGCGCTGTGCGACCCGAAAGATTCTCCTGTGCAAACAACAGTACTTTAGATATTATGCTACTGTTACAATCTATATACATATACCAGTATTATAATTGTGTTTAGCAACGAACGTTACAACTATGTAAGTTAATATTCATCACGATTACCATCAATTTAGTCGGCATCGACGATAAAACAATCGATTGTTATCGCGAGTTTTTAAGTGCGGTATTTGAGAACGGGCGCCCTACTAAAGCATTACAATGACGATAGAAATGTGCGCACAAACAAAAAACCCAGACGCACGAGATATGGCCGTATCAGATACACCGCGGGTTTTCCGATCCTAACAATGGAAATGCGCCGAGGAACCAGCCTTCAACTGATAAAGGACCGATACCGCCACAATAGGGCTTTTACACCAACAAAGTTACTGTCGCAGGAACCAATCAGTACCGCCTCGGCTCGGGAACTACGCTTAACAAACAAACATTTCGATTTGAATAGTATTTACTTTTCCTTGATTTTGTATACCTAAAGACGAGCATCGCTAGAACTGATTGCGATTGTCACTGACTCATCACTCCATAGCTCGATTGACAGATTGCTATTTCAGTCAGGAGATCATTGGAGTACCCCACGTACTCCTCCTCACAATTATTTTGTAAAAGCAGGCTTTTCCTTCAATTGCACCGCAAAGGTTTTTACGTGAAACCCATATAAATACGAGGGGATATTCTAAGAATCTGTGCTGTAAACCAGTAGCATTAGGGATATGACCACGGCAGTACTGAATGACGCAGTGCTCGTGGTTCGTAGTGCTTGTTCTATGCATAGCAACCTCTAAGCCGTTATTTACTTTTGCTTTTGTTTGCAGCCAACCTTGGTGTCAGATAAACATCTGTTGTATATGAGAATGGCTTTTAGCGTTTGTTTTTTTTTTTGTTTTCTTCTTATCAGTGTAAACTCACCTTAAGGTTTATGTCAGCTCGGAAGTACAGTAATGTCTTCATCGCTTCCAAATGTCCCGCTGAAGCTGCTAGGTGCACGCATGCTTGTCCTAAAACAAACATAATATACCGTTAGTAAAATACTTCATCATTTGCGTTTAATAATGTCTGTCAGAAGATTTATTGGGGAGTGAGTGGTTTATCATAATCTCTGCGTCCTAAACATTCGATGATCCAATTATCTTAATTCACAACACTAAAAATAGCCAGCACTACGCAGTTACGAAATTTCGATTATATCGATGATTATCCCAAAAGATCAAACGGTACCTAAAGAATTGCGTTCCAAACGTGTTGTTAAGCCGATAGTGGCGATTATGTTGCTACTTTATCTTTTAATTATGGGGAATTCTAAAAGATAATGCTTGACACATGTATGAGTTGTATGTAAAACTATTGCTATATTTGTATGTCCTCGTGACACGCCTGGCCTTGCATGGATGGGCTCTCCACACGGAAATAAAATCATTTACATTGAATCTTAAGATTACAACTATTTTCGGTCTTCGTAATTCTAAAAGATATTGTTTGCTTAGAAACGGCATTGTTTAAAAAACTAATTAAAGCAAATACGAGGACTCAATAGTCGAAGAGAAAAAAAAGCGAATAATATTGATATCAGACAAATGTGAGATAACCTTTTAACAACAATAAAATATTAGACGTCATTATTATTTATTATTAAGTGACTGTGCGCAGTAACTTCTTTGCAGACAAAACAACATTTAAGTTTTTAAGCGTTCTGACGTCAGACAATCTATCTTTCGAAAAGTATGCCGTTGAATAAACTGATTTGCACATTTTTAACATATTCGCACACAATGTATACATCTAAAATAATAATACAGTTAGGCCCGGCCTCCGATCATCGCATGCTGGAACTACTCCAACTATATTATTTAAAACCAATCTAAAATAGATCTCTCGCACCGAAATGGCTGAGCGCTTTTAAAACCAGGAATTTAGGTGACTTTATAATAATACGTGCTCGTATTTTTACCTGAGACGACATGAGTTTCGCAAAAGTTTGGCCTCTATTCAAGAAGTCAGTGGCGCAAGTAGGTACTTTGGTATTGGACAAATCCTGAAAACGCTTTAAGAAATTGAGTGCGAGTTCTTCAGGAATTAGGTTTTAATTTTAATTAATAATTTTGTGACGCAGAATTACGAAGAAGAGTCGATGTGCAAAAGTCCACAGATGGAACAGTCAGATGAACCGCGCCTCTTGATTAGACTATTATTCCATTAACATTATTATCTCGAGAAATTCTACGTAGTTATGATTCTGTTCTGTACTAGAGAACGAGTTACTACAGACTCTGTAAATAGCAACATGGAGACTGCCAGACTCTTTTTCTGGACACTTCACTACTAATATTATGAACATTCGAAATAATGCACTACTTCTACGCATTAAATATATAACTTCAGGTTGCTCAAGTATTTAAGGAAATAAATAATCCACTTTATAAATACATGCCATGTTTTCTTTTAAATTTATTTGATTGGGTTATTCCAGATAAAAATATTAGAACAAAATAAAAATAAAGTCTTGTCCTTGAACAAAATGGCTAACAAAACTGGAAAACAGTAGTACTGGCCAGATTGTCAACGAAACTCGTCTTGGAGCACAGGAATGTCGTTCCGTGTCATCGCAAAGATGATGACACAGAGTACATTACACAGGACGAAGATCCCGGACACCTTGACATCGTATTGTCGCATCGCACGAAACAATCGCTTGCCCAATGTTATAGATGCCTATTGCTGATTATTTTTTCTAAAGCGAGATCTAAATTTGGACTCAATTTAATAAACTGTTCAGATCATATAGTTATATTTTCGAGTCTATGGCTCTACCGTTTTATGTAGGAAATAAATAAGTTCGAATGACGAAACACTATTTATAGATTCTCTCTGGTTCATTGACAATGCGTTGGAAAAGTGAATTTGGGCGCCATCTTTGGAAGCAGTCATGCTTTTTTCGGTAGGCTCTAGTATGTAGCGCCAGTCGCCAGCTGACGCAGCATCGGCAGTAAGACGGACCGAGGCAATTACAACGAGCACTGGCATGTGTACGGTCATGTCGTCACAGCGGCGGGGGTCCGCGCGGGCGGTGCGGGCGGAGGACGGCGCGATGGGGTTTTCCCAACAATGCGCGGCCGCGGCGGCCGACGGCGACGGCAAGCGCACGCGCACCAAACCAAATATGGCGACACTGTATTTTCACTATTTCCGTGTATTTCGTCCGCTCATTAACTAATTGTAACAGAGCAACATCATCAGCAGACAGATTTGGTATTTTCCGATGATTAATAAGATCGAATCATAATAAATTCTGGAAATGTAACACAGAACGATATTACGCAAGTTTAAACAGTAGTTACACGGCAGTTTTTCCTTATTTATAAATCGAAACATAATGGGATAACCTAGGAGGTCGGTAAGTTCTGACCGCAGCTATGCCGGGGATTGCCGATGCGTTGGCTAAATTTGCTCCTCGTACCTATACAAGTCTAGAATGCCGCGACGAAGCACAATTTGAAACGAGGATATAATATTAATATTGTCATATTAGTCAAAATAAACCAACTAAACCTTTATTTGGCTGAGCAGGCAGCTTATTGCAAACTGTACCATTCTAAAAATAGAACGTATAATTACTGCGGCAATTTAATATCTGGCAAGGTTCCTTTTCTAAAACACCATGCGGTACCCTGGCTGTGCGGATGTGTTCAAGTTTCAACTGGTTTTCTCGTAAAAACCCATAGCCTTGTGTGGCTCGCAAGCACAGCTAAGTAAAAATGTTTAACATAAAATATAATTAATTGACGGTCCGCAGGTGTCGTTGCCACTTCGGGGCATTTGGGGACAAATATGGGGAATTACGCTTTACATTTGATGCCTAAACTGTTCCAAGTCCGCAATGCATCCGTGAAAAAGAGAATGTGGGTAATATTAGCTGACATTAGCTGACATCATGAACGATTCTTTTTTTGGCAAACCGCTGAACACATGCGTCATTCTTGACTACCTTATAACGGTGATCGATTAAACTTAATTTATATCTAATTCACAATTTGATAGACGTCAGTTAAAAGTTTTCCTTGTCGAAATTCTGACCCCCTGAAAGCACCGCGGCAAATTTATGAAAAAAAAACACACTCATCATTAACAGGTTTGATCGCTGATAGATCTATACTTCGACTAAAAGTGAACGTGAATTTGTTTATAGAAGTACACAAACTAGAGCGCAGTTAGTTGTGCCACTGGTGGCGTTCAATCTTAATGCAATGGTGTGTGAATGGGTTACCGTAAGTGAGAAACATTGGACCCAATGGTTGATGATGACTAAGCCGGTTTAGGACCTAACGCTTCTTCTAAAGTCTATCTGTTTAATTGCAAATATGACTAAAACAGTTCGTTTAGAATATTCATGTTTATGAGGAACATCAATGCTTGTATTGAATTCACGTATGCCTTACATATATACAACTTAAAAAGATAACAAACGCAAACATGTTGAAAACTTCACGATAACGAATTGCGTACTAGTGTAGGACATTGAAAAAACCAGGTTAAGCGGGAAAACCCGACACCATAAAAACGATACAAATGGTAAATACAAAAGATATCGTCTGGTTTACGACGTGGCGGCGCTTAGGTAGATAACGAATTACAAAATATTATATATAATTGTAAATGAAATTACCACCTCGTTAAATGACCAGATGTCTACGTGACTCTTGACAACACACCACGAGGCAAGCAAGCAAACACATGTAGCACACGATAAACATACATATACAATACAAGAAACAAACACACATCAACCCTCAAAACACGTAATTGAAATAACATTATGACGAATGACTTAAACATAAAAAATAACTAGTTTGATATTATAGTAACTACTACAGCCATTAATATCAATTATTTAAATGTAGCTGTTTGCGTCTGTGGAAAATCCTAATAAAACAATAATTAAAGCAGACATCTGTCGTCCTTGGATGCGGTCATATTCGCAGACACCAATGACATTTGGATTTCGAGCCAACGTTCAGGCTGCCAATAAATCTTAAGAATCTTAGATGGAAAAATCTCCATATAAGTATGATGAAGCCATTCAAAGATTGTCTCAATGTCACCTATCTCAACTTGTCATATATTATCCAAAGTATGTAGCTCACGCCTGAGACCGACAAACAGACAATCAGGCGGTGATTTGGCCTCAGATATATTTAGAAAGCTTGGTCCCACGTAACGTGTTCATAATATGTACATGTGAGCGGCTGGGATTTCCGTCCGTATGTAAGCGCGGCTGCCGGCACACTTTCACATGGGTATTGCCCAGTCATCATCAACAGCCACCATTGTTCGTCCTCCGCTCGTCCCTCTTACGGTTTTCCTGGGGTTTGCTAACCTTGCTGGCGTGTATTTCCATTCAACTAAATAATTAATGCACCTTGTAAATTTTCTGCGAGACACCGAATGACATACCTAAGACACATTCTATTTGAGAAGGACAAAGGCGACGATTTGTTCACAAATAAAGGGCTCTAAATATACAAACAGCGCACGACGACACGATCGATGTTTATAAAATATTAAAATGGCCTTTGCAGAAAAAACCATCTCGCTACGACAAATATTAGCATAGTCATAATGGTATTTCAATTAGCGCTCGAACAATGGTCTGGGGTATCCCAAACGGTGTGTGCGGAGCAATGTCTGCTGCGCAGCGGGCGTTACACGGTCGCAGAGGCAGCTTTCACTCGGTGAGCGGCTCGGCTCGGCCGCTGCGCTGGTTACGCGACCCGGGCAGGCCGTCGCCTTCGTAACTTTGGGAATACCCACGGACCGCCGAACGGCAACCTCCTCTAACTCATGTAGTGCCGAAATTGCTCATGTAGCCACCCAAATATATTGACCTCTGGCTCACATACAACTTATTTAACCTGCCTTGATTTTTAATCGTAACGTCTCCAAAATCAACATCTTGGGTAAATCCATATGCAAATGAAAGGCAAAACCGAAATTCTTTTACATAAGGAGTTATTTACCGAGTTGGAAAAACCCGAGACAATAGACAGCGTACTATTCATGTTTTAATGCAGTTTATAATGACAGGGCATTCCGCATTATAATTGGAAACGTAATAGAATATGGGCAGGGGCACCTTTCAGCAGGACGTGGAGTGCGTCAAGCACGAGTGTAGGGCGGCATTGAGGCATTGAGCGTAATGAAGACCTTGACGGACGTCAGTCGTAGGCACGGTGCGTTCACACGTAGACAATGTACGCGGCTTTGTTTAGCATAGTAAACAGGTTCTGTTTGATCCTAGCAGTTAGCACGACATCTCAGATCCTAGAGAAGCTCCGTATTTTTTCTGCCGGCCACGTGATGGTGTCGTGCAGCAATATCGATTCATGAACGGATGCAGGCGTACTACAGAAGGACGATGACGTGCGCTGCACACGATGCCAAGCCACTTGACAACACAGGATATATTGTGCTTTATCAATGGCATATTCATTTCTTTTATACATTGCAAATACAGTCCAAATACACCATGCGCTTAAAATAGTAAGCCTAGTGAAAATGTAATGTAGGTAGGTATCATTGAATTGTAATAAATTAATAATAAACTAACCAAAGTCAGATAAAGATACGTCACGTTTGAGTTCAAACGTATATTTTTGACCGACTACTTATAATAATGACCCGTGGCGAAGATAACAGAGTAATCAAAACGAAACGACGCAAAAACCGATTTATAGAATTATATTATATGAGAACCTCCTCCTTGCCTTCCATTAATTTACTTTATTTATGTAAGGGATTCCAATACCAATCCTTAACTTTATGTATTGGATAGGCAGCAATTGCCTGCATCATCAGGCGCAAAAAAACATTAAACAAGAAATGGTAGGTTCAATATAATATAACTTCACAAACCCAACCATTCTAAAGAATTGATGCCAAATGTAACAGCAACCGAGCTCCAATTTGGAAAAACCATTGAGCTGGGTTTTACTCTCATGGACACAAATGTTATAATTATTATAAGCAGGTTCAATTTGGCTTTATGGTAGCTAGGGTAAGTTATTTACCTAATTATGATACATTAATGTTTGATTGATAGCGTTTCTTCTTCCTTAATGAGCAGAGGACAGTTCAAGGTGTCTGTGGGGGTCTTTATTTGTTGCGTAAATTGATTGGTATGTTGATGAGAGAAACGATAGGTCACTATACTGAATGTTTAATTAACTGGTACCAGAGTTCATATTATATAATAAACTTATTGACTACATTATATATCTTAACTACGACCTATCTCTAGCGATACGGGAAGGCGACTGGCGAACCGGGCGACTAAACCACAGTATAAATATGTACAAACAGTACGGAAACTGCCTACAAACGTGCGAAACGGCACGCACACATAAACATGCACACCGACGAGACCCCTAAGCGGCACTCGCTACTGAGAGCACCGCGAAAACCGCTTAGGGGTCTCGTCGGTGTGCATGTTTATGTGTGCGTGCCGTTTCGCACGTTTGTAGGCAGTTTCCGTACTGTTTGTACATATTTATACTGTGACTAAACTTAAGGATCCACTTAAATACATATGCGCCGGTTGCACTGTGTCCCTACACTGTCCTTAAACGCAAAAAGTCTATCCATATGGAAAGTTTGGTCATCAAATCATCACTGTGAAGTAAGAAGCAACATTAGGTATTTTGCCAGCGGCCAGCAGTCAATGAACGAAAAAGTTAAACATAAAAGAGCACATATCGATCAGCCTGAGGTCGTTACAATGGATGATGTCACAGACTACAAAGTGAAACATTATATACAAATGCTGACATAAACAATGAATGACTACCTCGATTTTGTAGTTCATGGAACATTAGAAATGTTGGGCATTTTTCCTACTTGAGATAAATCTGAATAGGAGATGATGTCATTGCAAATTAGGTAGGTATACATTGTGTTGATAAAATACCTATTTGAGCAGATGGTTAAATAGGAATTGCATAATTTATAGGTAATATAATCGTAGTTGAGAGATAGTATCTACGACTCGAATCAATGATATCATCAGTAGTTCAATGAACAGTAGGTACTCACCATTGTAATTTTTCTGGTTGAGTACTGATGCTAAGTCTTTCGGTGGGTGCTCTGGCACGGGCGCTAGTAGTGCTTGTATACACTCGACGCGTCCCGCTACCGTGGCTTTGTGTAGGGGCGTCTCCCCCGTCCTGTCTCGGACCCCGATGGAGAGTCCTGCTAGTACTAGCATTCTTGTGACCGTGGTGTTCCCGCTCATGACCGCAAGGTGCAGAGGTGTCTGTCCCCGGTCATTGCTGATGTCCAGCAGCTCTTTGTTTGGACATATCTTAATCAGTGTTCCCACTGATTTGACACAGCCGTGTATTGAAGCGATGTGTAGCTGTCTGTAACAATCATATTGATATTCAGAATTGTTTTATTAATGCCTATTGCAGGAGTAAATATTAGTACAACTAAAAATAATGTAACAACAAACACCCAGTTGAGTTCAAGATACAATTTTAGATGTATTTTCAGTAACAATAATTTTAGCTTTAGCTTATTTTAGTTATATTTTTATACAAAATGCTTTGAAAGTGCAAGGAATAACAATAGTTTGATTTAATTTCAATAAAACTTGCACTTTTCTGCTATAGAAAGTGACTATGTTTTATTGATATAGCCGTTTTGTTACTACAAAAACTAATGTAAATCGGTATCAAAATGGCCAAACCACGTTTAGACTAAGGTGAAGAGAATTTCCGTAAGATCATACAAACTTTACCCTTGGGGGTTAGAAGGTTTAACATTCCAAATTTGTTTTTTTGTTATTTGTGTACTAATACTTGCTTTTCATTGGCAGTACATTTACAGAGGGCTACCAATCAACTTCAGCTGTGAGACCATCTTAATTCTAATTGAAATATATATGTTGATTGGTACCCTGTGTACCAATTAAATTGCTTTGAAGAATAAGTTGTTGCCTTTGTTGCTTATTTATATTTTTTCTATGTTTGTCACCGTCTGCAGCACCAATAAGTATTAAGATATTGTTATACTTGTTCTTATCTTTTCAGTTCATTATTTTTAAGCAGTTGGGTTTTGGCATATTATGAGTGTTTCAACAGTGCAAAAGTATGTCATTAGTATTTGAAAATTAAGTACCATAATAATGCCATAACAAATAATAATAATAAGATGTAATTACAAATCTCTCTGATATAAATTCTATGTCATATTATGACAAAGACATCTATATTAATCAAAAGGGAGTGGCAGAGGTGTATAACACCCACACTGCAACTGTTTTGCTTAGGTCCCATGTGATAGAGGGCTAGCCTATCGCTATTCAGCAGGCACAAATCCAACTCTGTACTGCTATAGATTTTTTCACCATAAAATTCCAAATAATACTTTGTCCTAGCCAGGCATGTAGTCCCAGACCCTGCGGTGAAAGCACTAAGCACTAGACCAATGAGTCAGAGATTAAGCATTGTATATTTGTCAAACATGAAAATTTTGTGATCTTGTTGCCTTGTATAAAAAAAATAAGGCTTGCATAACATTCAAATTTCACAGAATTACTACATGTACATATTAACCTCTGGATAGATATAAGCCAGGCTAGTCCTGCTTCAATCATTAAGTTAACAATGTAAACCAATTACATAGTTATTATTATGTCATTGATCAGCAGAAAAAAGTACTTTTTCAAGGTAGTCAGTCAAATAAAAACAAGCATTTTTTAATGGATATACATGTTTGAATAGTGAGGGACTGAGTTCTTTTATAATGTTATTGAATAAGAATGGTAAGATTAAATACAAGCTAGAGGTCATTGCTAGTCTTATCAGCTGTACAGTAATCATTACTAGAGCGCACTCTGTGGCAGTAGATTCAAATGCTATGAATATAAATTATGTCATTATAGATATTGTGTTTAAAAAGGTTAGTTTTTTAATTAAGCTACTCAATCTTGAACTTTCATACATACATACAGGGATAATGAAATGCTATGCTTCTTACATACTTCTATCTTCTTGGACTTCCTTTACGACAAATCTTTAAACAGTTTTTATACATCTGGTTGCTGTGTTTTGGGTGCAATAACTTAGGGGCTGTCCATTAATCATGTGATGTTTTTTTTTATAATTTTTTAGCCTTTCCCTCCCCCTTGGTGATATGTGGTGAGGTTTAAGACTACCCCTAAAGAATCTTAGAATTTTTATAATATTATTTTTAAATACCAGTTTAAGGTATAATCTAATCCTATTCTAGAAAATTAAGGACCATGATAATAATGTTTATACAGAATGGATGCAGGTTGTTTTTGACTGGTATAAAAATAATATTAAAGGAATGGTGTAATCATGCGAAAAACATAATATTGTACTAAAACAGGAACATATTTAATCTGATAAACCGCTTTTCGGTTTAGAAATCACGCGTTTGACGAAGAAATAAATACATGTGATATCTTACTATACACCCCCTTCCCCCTTGTGATATTTTTAGATTTTTGCTGAACCCCTCCCCCCTCTTTCGAACCTCACGTGATTAATGGACAGCCCCTTACAAATAATCAACATTATTAAAATATTGTCAATACAAACAACACTTAAATTTTTATTTGAAAATATGGGGCACATGAGTTTCTTACCAGCTCTATGACCCATTGGAGTTGGTACTTAGATTGTTTACGGCCATTGTCTTAGCTTATAAAAATTATTATCTTTACAAGCAGGGATAGCCTTTAATATAGATAAAGATTAAATCAAAGAACTTGGCGGTTTAAAAGAAAGCCACAAATGAAATGTCACATTTCAGGATTGGTTATGCTTGTGAGCTGCACCCATTGATTGTCGATCAGCTATCTGCGGAGAACTTCAAATTGGCTAAGATCTTAGATCGAATCTATATATTATAGTCTATAGTTCTTTTTATATCACTTTCACTAGCTTGGCCACGGAAGTAAGAAAGAAAAGAAAGAAACGTTTATTCTGGCAAATCTTAAGCTTAGTATTATATAATATACTTTTAAAACTACTTATAATAATAATTATATTGATGTGCCAGAAAAGGTACACACCTCACCATAATACTGCAGCACATTATCACTACAGCACTGGTATCCTGGTGGGCCCTGATTGTGAGTAAGTTAGTGTGACATTCATCTTAATGATGATAATTCCACTGTCACAATAATTAGGCATTTTTTTAACAGAAAATACCATTTCAGTTATAGAACCAAACAATACACATTATAAATTACTAAATCTAAAAAAAATAAATGTCAGATTTAACACTCAAGGGGTTCTTATTTGTCATTTCGAAACAATGCAAACCAAGCCAAACATAATTTGTGCTCGCAACAACATACTCAAAATCAACATAAATAATACTAAGTTCATTTGTACTAATGGAATATTAAATGGAGAAAAGCTGTGAAAAAATGTATATTGTTTATGTGACTTGTAGCAGTAAGTGTGTTCTGGGTGAAATAGTTACTTTAATGTTTTCATAGATTAAGGTTTCATACTTTTATAGTAGAAAAGTGAGCTCCTCCTTCCTTATAGTAGAAAAGAAGGCCTCCTTCATCCATTATACATCCCAAAGCACTCCTTGACCATAATGTACCTGTCACCTTTGTCAAGTTGTCTTTTCTTTTTGCATCCATAGAGTACCAATAGGTAACTGGTAACCAATAGGTAACTCTGCAACCATGTTATAGCTTGTAGAATAGTGTAAATCTAGTTTTTACTATACTAGGTAGTATAGCATAGAAATACACCATTGTTTAGTAACTGTCTACTATGTAAACAAATTAAAAGTTACAAAATTATTGTTGCAACATTGTTATTATGAGGAAACAAAGTGCCAAAACTAAAATCATGGTATTAAGTCTGAAATTAACTTCAAGAACTCATTGGATTATGCTATCAACACAGAATAGATAATATTACTATTACTAGTTCTACAAGAAGGAAGTTAATAGCTCAGAGCCAACATAAAGTAAGTGTCAAGGATACTCACGTGTCGCCGTCATCGTCGGGCTGGTAGAATAAAGCTAAATGTGCTGCAGAGATGGAGCTCTCCGGCCCCGTCACTGTACACCTGAAGTGATCCGTTTGCGCACTGCTAGGAACACTAGTGTCTACAAGCTGCACTCCAGAAAAACACTCAGATAACACGTCGCAAATATCACTATCGAGCTCACTTGTAACTAAACCACTATCACTACACTCTTTGTCATCCTGGCTTGATCTTGACTTTTGTTCCTGTTCGTGTTCCTCGTCACCAGGCCAATGATCGAGAGGTCCAGAAAGAAATCCAGAATCTGTGTTCTCGTCCACGGCAAACTCCGCTTTCTTGTCGTTATTCTTATTTCCACTCATTTTTGTTTCTTTTATTTACTACACCGAAGTCTATTAACGGAATGCGTGTATGTTTTAATCACTCAACGTTGTGAAACATGTTTTAAACAAAAAATAATAATATCGCGTAATAAACAACTGCTTCTCATTAGACTCGCGTGCGCAATGAATGATCAATGCAATGCGCGGTGATGAACGATGATGACTTCTTTCCGTTGCTGATTACGCCTCGCCTCGTCCGTCTCCTCCACTTGTTTTGAAACCACGTTCGGATACACGCACGCACGGGACGTTAAAAACTGAAATGACGGTACCGATATTACTCCTTTCCTTTTATATTATTTATGAATTCTATTTTGGGGAGGTTTATATTAAGTTCGTATCGTTCGTTGTGTATCTCCGCCTGCGGTATAATCTAACTTACTTGAAAAATTTAACTTAACTAAAATTATTCTAAGTTATTTACATTTTAACTTATTTATCACTTTATAGTAAGTTAGTCATCAAAAGTCAAAAACAGGGCCGGATTTTATGGTGTGAAGGAGGTCGCGGGACAAAGAAATTGTGGAGGCCAGAGGGCGGTAGCCGTATTTTTTTGCACAAATTAATCAGACATTTTTTAAAATATTTCTAGACATGCAGCTCACAAACATGAACGAATTATTATAGTCATTGTTACAACACCAAACAAACAAATATTGTTCATCATCTCATTATCATCTGTATTCGAAATTTCAATAACTTTTTATGGCTCTGAACTATTGTCATAATCAAAATTTAGAAGCAATAAAAGGTTATGTATGATCCATTAAATTGCATTTTCGTCATCGTTGATTAGTCCCGCTTTAGTAAAGAGACGTTCTAAATAAACTCTACGTGCACCAAATAATGCTGCAAATGCTGCACAATCTTGATCAAAAATAGTAATTTATCTTTTCTTGCTTGCCAATTTTTGCTACATTGTGAACCAAAGCACTGATCTGTCCTTCAATTAATTGTTAGAGCATTTTGTTATGAAAATTAAAATGTCTTCTTATCAGGATACTTTAAGGATATTTATGTATTTAATAAATAAATGTGAACTAATTCAATCCATTACCAAAATAAAAGCGTGTTATAATTTCCTTATATCTCCTGCTGTCAAGTAACACGCTTTTATTTTAAGGCATGAATTATCGAATCTTATTTTCCCCTTGTATATACTTTTTGATCAAAATAAAAGCTTATTGAAAAAAAATGTACATAATATATTATTTTTAACTTTTCAGTATTATAATTATATAGTGTGCGCGTTTGAATAAGTTTGTGTGCAATATTTCATGAATTTCCACAACCACTGAATACTTTCTTTCCGTACGCCGCGCCGCGCCGTACACTATACGTATCTATGATCCTAAGCGTCACGGAATTCACTCATGAGAAGACTCCCGGCTACAGCATCAAACCGTTCCCAACATGTGTTAGTATATTTCAAGCAAAACTGAATAACTATGCAAAGTTTCGTATCTATGAACTTAAGGATTGAGGAGTTCCCTCATGATAAGACCATAAATTTATTGACTTCAATTCAACTAGGAGGTTTGAATGTAACCAATATAATTACACAATATTACACAAGTATATAAATTTTCAAGTCGGACAACTAGAAACTCGCAAACCTAAAAACAATCATACATACCCACACTGCAAGCTAATTAAAAGCTTTTAATAACCGTAATTATTTTTTTTAATCATCAGATCAGTCTAGATTGCATCAGTCTAGATTGATCTTATGGTTGAGGCTTTTGTGTATCCAAACATAGATTTGTCACGTTGCTCAAGTTGATAGTTGATGGCGCATTCACATGCTCGACGAGTCACACAGCGAGCCCCGAGGAAATGCACGAGGCCAATGTGTAATAGAAGCGCGCGAGGATATTCGTATCTCGCGCGGAGGCTCATGTCAGGAGCGAGTTGTTTTAAGGGTCTGATTTACTGGCTACTATTTGTTACTGGTTACTTTTGACCTGAAGTACAAAAAGTTTGGTTTATTCAAAAAAATCCTCTAAACGCTCGGTGAACAGCTCACTCTCGCACGAGCTATCAGGAAAATCACGACGTGGGGCCCGAGGCGCGCGTGTGAATATACCACAGTATTGCAATTTTGACAAGTTTGACAAAGTCAGTGTTTATTGTCTTGCCGTTGCCGCCAAACCAAAACTATAAGTTATTTTGTATTGATTGAATTGAATGACATGAATTTTGTGGTTTAATTTGCTCAGCAAATCAATTACATTATGTTCACCGAGAAAGTCATAGAATTATTAAAGGAAGCTAAAAGAAATCCTGTCACTATTGATCCATTTAATGTAAGTTTGTATCTTGGTGAGGGTTATGTTGTTATGAGAGTATGTCTCACAAGATAAATTTCTTATAACTACTTTCAGGATGATAAAATACGTCAAATTTTGGAAGAAATGCACTCATTATTTAAGATGAACATGAATGACGCGTAAGTTTAATATAAGATTTCACAATGCACCATTGTTTATTGAACTAAACCAGTATCACTACATTCTACTCTGAAGTATTTTTCAATTGTTTGTTGTTTATCTGCAATCAATTTTAAATATTTGCTTTCTGTAACAGTTGTGTATAATATTAAATTATAATTGCTTTGCTTACAGTAATGCAACTATGGAAAACAAGACCTTATGGACAACAGTACAAGTGAGGCACTCTGCTTTAGAAAGAAATAAACGTTGTCTCTTAGCATATCTCTATAGCCGAATGAACAAGATCAAAACCCTTAGATGGGAATTTGGTTCCGTGTTACCATCTGATGTACGAGAACTTCTGTCAGATGATGAATATGAATGGTTCTCCAAGTATTCTTCAAATTTAGCTTCTTATATGAGGTCATTGGGTCAAGATATAGGCTACAATGGTATAGATTTGACAGATAATCTAAAACCTCCTAAATCATTGTATATTGAAGTTCTTTGTTTGGCAGATTACGGGAAGCTAGAATTAGAGGATGGAGATGTCATTCTGTTGAAGAAGAATAGTAGACATTTTCTGCCAACATCTGAATGTCAAACTCTTATCAGACAAGGAATATTGAAACAAATCACATAAATAATAGTAGGAGATATGTAAAAGAACATCTTCACTGATTGGCTTTCCTGATGAAACCTTTACTATATATCCAAGTCTTACTGTCCACTTGAAGTCCTTACAATTTTATGATTTCTTTATAAGAATTTTTTTTCAAATTATATTAATGCTTGTCTATGTATTATGTAAATAGGTGTAGTATGTTTTTCTTGTCATTCTAACAAATTCAACTATTATGTAAGTGGAGTCATTTTAATAGGTAACATTTGACAGTTCATTTATGCAAAGAAAAATATACCTTACGCTAAAGGAATAAAACTCAAGAAAACAACATCAGTTTTTTTAATACTATTATTTATTTAGAAAATTAGACTACTCCTGATGTTCACAAGTAGCACTTTGCTTTGCATAAATGAACTGTCAAATGCTACCTATTAAAATGACTCCACTTTAGTTGCTAATACTTCTATTAAGTAACTACTCAAATAATAATAATAATTCGAAATACAATTTGTTTTTGGTGATTTTCATTTTTATTGTTTAACTAGCTGCCCCGCGCGGCTTCGCCCTCGATAAAATTTTGCCCTCGTAAATATTTTAAAAGTATCCTATGTCCTTCTCCCGGTTCTAAGCTACCTCCCCACCAATTTTCAGCCAAATCGGTTCAGCCGTTCTTGAGTTATAAATGGTGTAACTAACACGACTTTCTTTTATATATATAGATATTAAATTGATTTGCCCAGGGCCGTCTTAAGTCTATTCTGCGCCGGGGTGCGGGACAGCCTGCGCCCTCGTTTTTTTAGGGTTCCGTAGTACCTACAAGGAACCCTTATAGTTTCGCCATGTCCGTCTGTCCGAGGCATAGCGACGAAACCGTTGGTGCTAGAAAACTGAAATTTTGCATAAACATGTATGTTAACTATACAAAGAAAGTCGTAGAATAAAATTTGGGAAAATATTTTTTTTTCGGGTAGCTCCCCTACATAATAATAATAATAATAATAATTGCAACAAAATACATGTGAAGTAGGGATGTTTTTTTTTTTGTCGCCTTCCCCATAGTGTGGGGTATTGTTAGATAGGACTTTTAAAAACATTTAGGGGTTTCTAAGACAATTTTTTGATTTAGAGATCCGTTTGCGAGATAATTAACTTTAAGGAGCAAATTTTTGTTCGAGTAGAGCGTCCCCCCCCCCTCTAAAAGCTAAACTACTGGATCCCAAAATCTGAAAAAAATTGTGTCGGTAGTACATGTAATGAACTTTAAAGGAAAACTATAGCGGATAAGTTCACTTCATTATTTCAAGAGGAATAGGGGTCCAAAGTGTAAAATGCAGTTACTTAGAATAATTCGTGCAAATTACAAAAACCTTTGAAAGTAATGACTTGTATGAAGATTTTACTTGTTTAATACAAATAGTAAATCCCTTTTAAGTCGAAATATGTTGTTAAGACTAGCTACGGAACCCTACTGCGCGTGGCCCGACACGCACTTGGCCGGTTTTTTAGACCGCAGCGTGGCACGCGCCTGACGACACACTGCATTATGAAAGGGAGGACCCAAATCAACCAAGAAAACACAATACATTGTCATGTGATTATGATAATATTTTTTTATTACTCTTAAAATAAAAATTAATCAATGTTTTGGAAGAGTAAAACTGAATTGTGCACCGTCAGCAAATCAACTCTCTCATTTAATTTCGAGATAGCAGTGTCCAGTAGAATAAAATAAAAACATACCGTCGTTGTCAAACCAAAATCTGCTATGTGCACTTTTGTGAGATTTCTACTTTAAACCTCTGCGTATAGTTCGCTGCTATATCCTACCATATAGAAAAACTGTCATGTGCTTATGACCATTATATGACAATCTACGACCTCTTATTGACGACCTCTTACCTACAATCCGCCCTTTGGGGCCCATAGAAATAAATGATTTGACTTTGACTTGACATAAATAAATGCTTTGTTTTGTAAAAAAAACGTTTTTTTATAATTAAAAAAATAATTTCAGTACAGGTAATTTAAAATATCAATCTGACAAGTGGCAACCCTGCGCCTCGAGCAAGTTTAGGTATCGTGCGCTCCTAAACGCCGAGAGTTGGCCTACTTATCTATTTTTACTATGGTAAAAAGCACGAGGATTCATGTCCAATATTTTTTTTGGAGGCCTATATTTTTCCTCCTCATATTGGCCCCATTATCATATCCTTCGCCTCGCAAATCATCTAATTCAATATCGCATGATTTTAAGAAATCTAACAAATATGTCGCTAACCCTTGTCCGGTAGTATCAGTTACAACTTACAGGTAAAAAACCTAAAAAATGTTCTCGTACCTCAGCGCGTTTTGTCGATGGATTTAAATAAATAAACCTCACAATAACAGTAAGTTGTTCTTGGTATAAAATAGCAGGTGTGTAATCTAGCATTACAGAGTAGTATTTACATTGCTTCAGAAGACTAATTATTTTTAGTAATAGTGTGTGGTATTTTTCTCTAATAACTGTCGTGCTAATTCGCCAATACCCAAAAAATCAGCGCTCGTCAGGCGCCCCCGTGCGCTCCGCGCCCGGGTGCACCGCACCCCTTGCACCCCCTGGTAAAGACGGCCCTGGATTTGCCTATAATTAGTCGTAGTTGATTTCAATGCATGTTATGGCCAAAGTTATTGAATGGAACCTCCTATTATAACAACCTATTTAAAATGCACAGATAACGAAAACAAAGCATTTGGCACGCTGCAGTTTGACTAGTTACTCCCCGCGGTTTTACCCCTGTCACTGCTCGGGGGAGCTGTAGCATGATGTTATAACATTATTATAGCCTACTAACTTCAGCCCGCAGCTTCGCTGGCGTGGTACGTCAGTAGAAAATAGAAAAATAATTTAAAAACTATAGCCCGACTTTGAAAAAGGGGTCGAAAAGGGAGAAAACAAGAATATATTTTAGTTAGAAATCCAGAAATGCATTGGTACAAAAATGGTCAAGGTAGAGCCGTGGTCGCATCCACTGTATACGGACTATGATTATGTGAACGGACATGGTAGGTAAGTATATTAAATGGGAAGATAAAAAAAAATATAGCAATTTAAATTACCTATCCATAACTGAATTATTGTTTCAATTCGTAAAACGTTAAACCAATCAAAGTTTTCAGTTTTTTCATGTTAGTACAGGGTGCGGCGCGGCGTGGTGACTTCCTTCTTTAAAACAACGATCAAATCGAAGTTATTAGCAATATCATTAAATCTTTTAATTCATAGTGGTTCAAGTTCTTAATGTTTATATTCAGCTTTTTGAAAATGTTATATGGTCACCATCATTCTACTCTATATAGGAGGGTCCAATTTTATAGATCTCACATATTCCGTATCAATTTTGACTGAATGACTACGAATATTGATCTTCAGCGCATCGATCGGTTTGTATTATATTGTGTATATAAATATTGGATATACTCTAAAATAATAATAATACAGGTGCAATATGATACTGCAATAATTTCATTTTATGTGACACTAGGGTGTTCCGCTGATAAATCGATACGGCTGACTCTAGCACCGCCCGCTTGCCAAGAGCTCGAGATAATAAAAACAAGATTATACTGCGGCCGTTTTGAAAATCTGAGAAAAGTTGTAGCCATTGTTTATAATGTGAATGATGCTTTTGTATGACTACCCCTCCAGATGCTTGGGCTCGGTAGCATAAGAACTCCAATCTTACGATCGCAAGTCGGACTTTAAAAATCTTGCGCTTTATTATTCAGATATCGTATTTAAGATTAAGTCACAAAGATTTGTGTTTAATCTTATTTTTATTTTTGAAAAATAAAGTTGGTTAGTATTTACCTGCTTAGATATGCTGGTAAATACGTTGGTTTTAGGAAAACGAATATTATTTCCCACTAGCTTCTGTGCACGGTACCGCCCGCATGGTATGGCAATAAAATGTAGTCTAAAAGGAAAGATCCTGAAGTCTCAAATCTCCGTACGAATTTTCATCAAAATCGGTTCAGTAGTTTAGACATGAAAGCTTAACAGACAGACAAAGTTACTTTCTCATTTCTAATATTACTTACTAAGTATTGCTTAACTGAAACGACAGCTGTATAAACAAAAGGTACTCCAGGATGTTTTATTCAGTGGAATTGTCCTTGGCAGTTGTCATTTCAAACCTGTGCTTTTCGTTCTTGGCACATTTTTATTCCCTTTTCGTGGAGAGTTTAAGTTTTTTTGTGGCGGCCACGTGCGGGTCCCGCCTGCCAGCGACAGTTGTTAGTCTGCCAACTTCGTTATGTACAAAAAGTCATAGCTTAGCGCGTCCTCGCATTTCGTGAGGCGCACACTAAACGCGGATTTATTTTCGCAAGTTAAGGGAACAATGCTTCTGACAGAATTTCCATTTCGCTTTGTTGTCTATGCTAATCGTCTTAATACTCCTACTTTTTTATATGTCCTCTTTTGAAAAGAAAAAAATATTTAAATGATTAGGTATCACGAAAGTCTAGGAAAACTTTGTAACCGACATGTATTTGATGTGTATTTGATTTGAAATAATGTACTTTCCAGAATTCTCCTCCAAATGGCAACATGTATCTACCTATTTAAATAATCAACGTTTTCTCATTACGACTACGACCCCTTCTTGATCAGCATTATTATCTATCAATTTTAATACATCAGCAAAGATTTGCCAGTTCTCTTCCATGTAAGGAAAACCGTTCTCAATATGTTCCCGTTTTCAATAGCCGATTACAATGGGCCCGTTAAGCCGCAGCCGACTAGACGAACACTGAGAACACGGTGCATGCGGCTTACATCGACAAATTCTGAAATTTACTGCTTTGCCTTACTCGCTCCCAATTCTCAACTAATGCCCGCTTAATAATATCGAGTTGAGAACTTAACTGCATTTGTTCTATGTAATCTGTGGTTGAACAGTGTTGCTGACTTGCAGAATTTGCCTGTTTCTGGCGCATAACTAAGAAAAAACATCGAACTAGGATCACGGACACCTGTAGAAATTATGTCAGGTTCTAGTCTCTTTCATTCAATCTGCAAAGATTGTTTTTCTATGTTCAACTGGTTCTTGGGGATAAAAATGGAATATATTTTATCTTAGAGGTTTTCTCATAAGGGGTAAATTAGGAGTTGTAAGTTTGTTACGGAGGTTTGTCCATTTTTAATGGAATTGCATGACATTCTTCAAATAGGTCTATTAAATGACGTTAATAAACAAGGAGTCAGAATTTTTGGGCATTTTTTGGGCACACCCTAAGAGAAAAGAGTTGCGGGTCGAAAGTTAAGAAAAGAGCATTGAATTCTGCACATAACTTATGACGTTTATGACCTATAAGAACAAGTTTTTGGAAAATTATATTTCCTAAGGATGTAAATTAAGTGTATTCTTTCATATATCGAAATCCACGCAGACGAAGTCGCGGGCAAAAGCTATTATCTGTCAAGTATTATTTTGAAGGGGAAGTCCATTTATATTGTAAGAAATCAGATGATTATTGTTTTTTTTTTTTTTTTTTTTTTTTTCTACGCCCACAGCGAACGAACGTGTAGTCCACCTGATAGTAAGTGGAGTACAGCCCATGGACATCAACAATCCACAAAAGCAGATTATAGATGCGTCGCTGCAGCTGAGGACTACGGTGTTATGCCTCATGTGCCAGTAATTTCATGGCCTGATCTCACCACCAAACCGGAACACAGTAATGGAAGCACTACTATTTTGCGGCAGGTTAAAGGTGAGACGGTGGTGCTGCCGCCCTCGAGCTCATTCACAAGAGCTCTACCATAATATATTGTATGATAGAATTACTAAAAAAAACCCGGAGATAACTGGAAATTTGCTTACTAATCAGCAAAATGTTATATTAGTCATTACACATAATATTATTACTCATCCAAGTTAGGCGCCTATAAAGTTCATGTATAATAAATATGGGATTAAGAAATACATTAATAGCTTTGTTTTGTACATTACGCCAATCTCAATGTGTCATATCGTATTGTAATTAAAATAATAGTTTCCTGACTTATGATATTTACGGAAAATACATCTATTATGTCATAGTAAGTTAGGTACATGTAGGTACTAGGTGTGTGTTAAGAAGTGAACGCATAATTACTAAGTATTTATTGAATGTTAGTAGAAGTATGTATTGTTTCTCTGCTACATGCGTACACTAGGTATTTTAATCTACAAGCGTACTTACCTACTCCTATACAATTCAACTTTGTTAAGTAATTATTAATTGCCATCTCTGAGTATATTTAATTAGCAATTGCAATGCTAATTGGGAACTTAACATAACTAACATAAGAGAACTAAACATAGTAAAAGCAAACATGATTAGCATTATTTAGTCTCATTTTAGTAATAGAAATAACCAATGACATAGCCGCGTTAAATGTGGAATTTTTCAGTACTGTGAGGGATTTCCATAACGCTATTTATTTTCAGTTATATAAAGCAGACTTCCTTTTTGGCCGGCGTCCATGTTAGTGAATTGATCAGTGAAAATAGAAGGAAAGCTAGAATAGATAAGATACTGTTAGCAGTGTCTGTCTGTGAGAACGGGGTGAAAATCCGGCACATTCACAAGACAGGCAATTAGGCCTCCAAGACTGTCACTACTGCCGAGTATTTGGAGCGACACTCGGTGTAAACTTGGGCGATATGCGTACATTCCCCTGTCACGAGCTTATATAAATAATATAAACTGGAAATGAACGATAACGTACATACGATACGTCAGCTCAGGCTGACGTAACGTATATACGTTATCGTCCAAGTAGTGGAGCTTTTGTATAGACACGTGGTGGTAGTTCGTAAGCGCTCGTAGTACCACCTTATTCATGTTGCAGTTTCTATGATAATGTGTAAGAAGAATATTGAATTATAAAAACAAAAAACCGGCCAAGTGCGTGTCGGGCCACGCGCAGTAGGGTTCCGTAGCTAGTCGTAACAACATATTTCGACTTAAAAGGGATTTACTATCTGTATTAAACAAGTAGCATCTTCATACAAGTCATTACTTTCAAAGGTTTTTGTAATTTGCACGAATTATTCTAAGTAACTGCATTTTACACTTTGGACCCCAATTACTCTAGAACTAATTAAGTTAAAGTAACCGCTATAGTTTTCATGAAAAGTTTATTACATATACTACCACCGTGATTTTTTCAGATTTTTTAAGCTATCGGTTTAGCTTTTAGATGGGGGTGGGACGCCCTACTCGTACAAAAATTTGCTCTTCAAAGTTAATTATCTCGCAAACGGATCCCTAAATCAAAAAACTGTATTAGCAACCCCATTATGTTTTTAAAGACCTATCTAACCCACACTACAACGCCATCTATTGAGTCCTTTTGTAAAATAATTTATATTTTTCACTCAACCTGTTCTAGTAGTTCGTCTTGAGATAAAAATCGTGATCTTATGTAAGTTATGTATGACCTAGATATGTAATGATTATTTTTAATTTATTTTATTTATGTTATCCTCGAAATTATTTATTTTATTATTTATTTTATCCTCAAAAGACATATAGGGACCAGATAAATGGCGTCCTTCAGAAAGGAAATGTTTGTAGTACACGAAACCAGCTAGCACGTATGACGAGATGTATGAATGTTGAGGAAGCGAAAGAATTATGTAAGGAGCGAAGCACATGGCGTTCCATCGTCTCTGCCTACCCCCGTGGGATAAAGGCGTGATTTTATATATGTAATCAATGTTTATTAATAATAAATCATTTATTTCAGGCTGCATAGGCCCATAGATATATACCTTAACCTAAAATACAATGTATATATGTAATAAATATGTATTATGTATGTTTATTTATGTTTCAAGAATTTTGAACGAAATATTCTGAGTAACTGCATCTGACATATCGGACCCCTATTCCTCTTGAACTAATGAAGTGAACTTATCCGCTATAGTTTTCCTTTAAAGTTCATTACATGTACTACCGACACAATTTTTTCAGATTTTGGGATCCAGTAGTTTAGCTTTTAGAGGGGGTGGGGGGACGTTCTACTCGAACTAAAATTTGCTCTTTAAAGTTAATTATCTCGCATACGGATCTCTAAATCCAAAACTCCACCCCACACTATGGGGTAGGCGACAAAAAAAAAAACATCCCTACTTTACATGTAGGGGAGCTACCCGAAAAAAAATATTTTTTCCAAATTTTATTCTACGACTTTCTTTGTATATAGTTAACATACATGTTTATGCAAAATTTCAGTTTTCTAGCACCAACGGTTTCGTCGCTATGCCTCGGACAGACGGACATGGCGAAACTATAAGGGTTCCTTGTAGGTACTACGGAACCCTAAAAAGGGTAAGTCATGCTAATAGGTAGATTTCTCAACAATCATATACTATAGTTGGTAATACTTACCATGCAAGAGTGCCTACTGACGACATGACACATCGAAGAGTAGGAAACTCCGCGGAGTCATCTCACAGCACATGGCAGTGGCTTCGAAGACGCGATGATACATCTGCAGCCTTAGTAAGCGTGCTAAATGTAATATTTGCCTACGGTTATGTAAGTACAAGGAATAAAAGCTCTAGGCAGGGTATAATAAATAATTGGGACGAATAATACCACGTATTAAAAATAAAAAATATTATTGCACAGTGGTTTCCATACTAGGTGTTCCTAACATAACATACATAAAATAGCATCACACCTATTTTACCCAGAAGGGTGTGGCAGACCTCTACCCACATTTCACCTGTTACGTTATCCACCAGGCACAATTCCAACTTCGTGCTGCTATTAAGAATTTCTTGACGGAATGTTCACAAATGGCACTTTGCCCGACCCAGGAGTCGCGTTGAGGGGCGCATACACTAACCACTAGACCAACAAAGCAATTAAATTATTTTTATCAAAGGCAGTGTTCCTGTTTTAAAAAAAAATGTTTTTCTTTGTATCTGATGTGTATCAAGATTAATTTTAATTGTAAAGCTAAGTGCTTACAGATAATAGTAAAAGTGCGCGATCAGAGCTGCGCGTTATAGATAAAATTCACGTCAAAATTTAGAAAAAGTACTACCTACTGACTAAATTGAACATTACAATCAATTTTGAAAATGAGGTCTTCTAGCACAAGTTTTAAAAGAAGGCCTCAACAATGTTTGTACCACTCTATGGGCAAGAAATAAACATCATTTTATTTTTTTTTATTCATCGGACAATTAAATATTTTACGAACGAGGTAAATAAAAAACCCATTTCATTATAACTTCTAAAGAAATTCTCAGATTCTTTTTTTATGATAAAACGTTTTTATTATAAATCATTGTTGTAGGTATAGGTATCACTATCAGACAACAATAGATAATAAATAGTATTTATTTATTAAGTTTTTTATCAAATTGTAATATAATATTTTATAATTTTACGAATATTACGTAGGTTCCATCAACTAACTAACCAACCTACCTTTTTCATTATTATACAGATGTGGTAAGTGATAGCAATAAAGGAAAGTAGGTAAATGATTTTTTTTTACTTTAAAGAGGAGAACGCGGAGTTGGTAAGTAGATGCCACTATTATAGATTACTAGGGCTAAATCCAAACAGAAGTATTTGTATCAACAATCGGATTATCAACATGGATCGACTCCCCTACGCTGAGCGGATACATAATTATAAATAATTCTAAAATTTGTTTCGGCGTGCATAAGTGTGTTCACCTGTGTTTCAAGATTTTCTATAAATATTGGATGAAGTAACAGGTAAGGCTCCACATGGGCCAATTTAGCTGAAATATAAAATCTATATAATCTACCTACACTAATACCAACTAAGTATTTTGGGTCAAAATTAACCACACAATTAGTTAGTTCAGTACCGTGATAAACTATTACCAAGAATTTCCGGCCAATGAATATGGTCAGGTTTTTCAAAATTTTAATTAAAGATTGACATTCAAAAATTCCATGCGATGATTTAATCATTTTTCTCGGTAACAAATCTCATCTGAATTCGTAAGTAGTATTTATTAATGCGGTGGGGAAAAGTAATATGTCAATGATGAAGTATTTAGAAATTTGCCAGGGTTGTGTCAAGTAATAGGTAAGTAAAGAGTTCCGTGTAATATTATGACCCGCACTTGGAATAACCATTGTCGCAGGGGTGTTCATAAACATACATTCTACACACACAAAGCACACCCAGAGTTCGAACTTTGACTTTGACTATGCAACAAATGCATCACAAAATTCATCGTTTTTGTACCTTTGAATGAGATCGAACAACTTAAATGAGCATAGGTATAGCAAACTATAGTGACCCATTCAGTTGTATTGTCTGATTGCTGGCAAACTGATTTGGCACTCCGGTGTACGCCAAGGAATACAATAGTATTCCATCGGTGTAGCACGTATATATTTTCGTCTGCACATATAGTCATATAGCTTACGAATAGTTATTGTATTAGTAAGTACTATCAGTGCAATAGTGTCATGTCATTTTGCCCGCATATACCTAATTAATTAATTCACCCCTAAATCCCCTGATAAGCTGGTTCCGGGGCGCTATTAGGCGTGGCAGAAGATAAGCTAAAGCTGAATTCCTGCTGCATGCTATTGTGAAACACATAGTCGAATGTCACAATTACTTCATAATGACATGATATGCGTCATACTATCGGGGTGTGCTACTTGTCTCACTCTTGTATTTATTAATGTATTTAAAGTGCATATCTTCAAAACAATCTAAATGTTCGTTTTGGCAATAATATTGTATAGTTATTGGTACTTATAGTTTCATCTACGAAACCCTAATAACTATAAGTCATCCTTGTTAGAGAATGGTGTCAATAATATCGCTAATCTGCGTTAATTGGGTATTTCCTACATGGATATTATAGTACACCTACATACTTATCTATCTTTTATGCAATGAATAAATGTAACGAAGGATATTAACCGATAGCATCTAAGGTGCTGTGGGAACAAATGGCAAATAGCATTTTGCACAAATACTAGCTAACATACCAAATATCCGCTTTTTAGGATGCCGGAAGTACCCTACGAGTTTTGATGATCATCAGTGAGTCAGTGACGATTGAAACTTTGTAAATTTAAGTAGTCCGATACTGGTACTTTATCTTGGGAAATTCGTTTTTCTAGTTTAATTCAAACCCAAATTATATTATATGCTCAAAAAATCGACGTGACACTTCGGAAAAAAGGCAGGTAGTGCCCATCGCTTCGCTGGCTCGCCTCGGTGGGGCCACTACCGCTACTGCTAGATGTTAATGAGGTGATCGTCCTTTAAAAAATCCGGTTTGCAAATACCTCTTCTAGATGATTTCATCGTTTTGACGTCACATGATCACCACACACTACTATCGTTTTATTATCTGATATTAGTAATGTAAAATGGAAGTAGTTGATGAGGTCATGGTCGTGACGTCACATCGATGAGGGCAGTGACACAAACAAGCTGATTGCTAATGTCACAATGTAATAAGTATCTACTACGAGATTTGTGAAGTGGTATCGTGTGGTTTTCTTGTTTATTATGCATCAGTGCGATATTTATAGAAGTAATGTTAAATGTATGTTATTCGAATTTGATTCATGTAGCAAGCCAGGCAACCATCAGGGTAATAAATGCATGATGTGTGTCAAAAAGTCGGCTGTTATACCGCACGTCACGAGTCAATAAACTTATAAACTTTTGTCTAATTACGTCAAATAATAAGTACATTATTTGAATGTGTTTGTTGTGTACAAACACGTTAAATCTAGAAAAAGGATAGTGTAGACGTAAGCACAAATAAAGAAATCAAATATAAAATAACACATTTATTTATGATCTAGCCTTAACTTAGCCTATTTACATCTTTTGTCATGAGTAGATAGAGTACTAAAATGAAACGTTGAACTGGGGAATATTTCAGTCTTATAATGTTTTGGTGATACATAACTAGTCATTATATTCACACAGATTTAGAGTATACGAGAGTTAACCAGGAGGTTCAGTGCATAGCTAAATAACAGGAAGGTCGGAAGATATACATTAGCTGACGCGTCAAGTAACTGTGCTTTCACTGCGACAACTGTGACTGAGGAATCTGCTTTTCGCCCTTTACTATACGAAGTAATCGTGGTTATTGGCGTTTTGGCACTCGGAGCACTTATGAAACCTCTTTGGCACGGAAGAGCCACAGGTGTGAAATCTGGCGCTCATATAAGCTCAGTTTTTCTCTTTAACAGGTTTCTTCACTAGCATAGGTTTGCGTATCCTTAATATTGTTGGTCCAAGTTCCTTAAATTTCTTTGGTGTTCTAATTCTGTTATTAGTTCTCTTTTCGCTTTTCTTATAGTGCCATAATCGAAATAGGGGTCCATCTCAGCAACTTTTAGCCATGTCTTGTTCCGTCTTTTCTGGGGTACGGGAGGAATGTGATAGTATTCTTTACGCTGCAGTTGTGATTTTGCCTTTTTAGGTTGGCTGTTTTGTTTTTTTGATTTCTTTTTAAGAGTTTGTTTTTGGTTAATTGCTGAGAATTGATCTTCGTGGCCTTGTGGCGGACTTGGATTGCGTCTGTCTATGGCTTGTAGTTCTTCACAATTCACGCAGTCGTTGTCTTGGCTCTTCTTTTGGTTCAGAGAAATATTTTCCATGGTGAAGACCAACTCTATTTCAAGACAATTGTAATTTAATATACGCGTATCACAACACAGTTAAGTCTGTGATATAGTGATACGTATATTTTACATGCAAGTCTTTAAAAATTGCGATGAGCGAACTGTTCCTCCAGGCAACACTCGTGCAACTGGTGGATTGAATAATGGCGACTACAACTTTATACTGAAGAAATTACAACAGATTATAAAATGTTGCGCAAACTATTTTTAAAAATTGCACAACATTAGCCAATGCCAAAATAAGTAACATATTGCTAGTTTTCTTGTCTTTTTGGGACATACACAAGGTATTCTTCTAAACCTTACATGTATTATCAATTCTAGTAATTACTGTACTACAAGTGTTTTGTTTAATTTGAATGTTATTCGCAAAACCGACGGATGAGTCACATGAATACGTCACAGATGATGGCCAGTAGAAACCAAAAACTCGTTATCGACCTGACATACCCGTCTCGCCCCGCGTGACCCCCCTCGTAACCCTGTGGTATGACATAATGTGAAATTACATAACATTGGGAAATGGGGTGCGACAACTATCATATTAAAATAATAAACCGAGGAAAATAAGCAAATTTTGCGATTTATAAAATAGCCAACTGCGTTTCGGATGTCCTACATTCAGGGTTTCGTAGTTATGTAGGAGTACAATAGGTAGAGCTATCTAATTTACTGCCCGTTTGTAAATAAGAAATCTAAATTGCTATATTGTATATCTTGATTTGTAAACTTGAAAGCTAGTATTTGCTAGAAAATAGGTAATTAAGATTTGAATAAATAATAATTACTAGTATTCTTGCTTGATAGTATAATTTAGTTTTACTTATAATTTATTTTTATATCATTTGTTTGTAATATTTTGACGTGTTCAAGCGCCTCCTGGGGCCTATGAAAATAAATGATTTGAATTTGAATTTGAATTTAAAAATTCAAGTCTATACTCACCGTCAGAAATTACACATTAGTCCAAAATTGTGTTAATTCATAATGTTAGATGAAATGTGTGAAGCTAAAAAAAGTTGCAATGAAACTTTTAAATATCTTTGTATTGCGTTTCACAGAACTTGATATCGTTAACACTGACAACAGTGATTAGACCTCCGTACAACGACTGCACGTGTCGTTAGTCGGGGTATGTATTATTTCAAACATAGATGTATAATAATAATTACAATAAATATTCTTTTCACCACACCAGCACGAAAAAGATCGTTTGCGTGCCAGAATTCAGTGAGTAAAAACGCTTTTTACTCACTAGTGAGGAAAAGTGATTCAAATTTCGAAATACAAAATCCTTCCAATAAATAGGCGCTGAAAAAAAACACAGCAGCCACCATGTAGGTTAGTAATAAACATTGACATCAGTTTTATTAAAAAACCACAAACGATAGGTTTTAATTATTTTAAAGTAAATTATAGGTCGCCTCCAATTTTCTATCGACCTATTATTGTCATATTTTAAGACATGGAAGCTTAAAATAAACGAGGGCAAGACAGAAGCCATATTTTTCTCACGTGCTAGACAACCGCCAGTCCGGTCCCTGATGGTTGCGGGCCAGGCTGTACCTTGGAAGACCAGCGTGCGCTACCTGGGGATTAATTTTGATACTCGCTTGAACTGGTCCAAACACATAGCGGACCTACGCATCAAGGGTGCCCAAGCGCTTGGTGCTCTAAGTCCAATCCTTAATCGCAAAAGTAAATTAAGTAGCGACACCAAATTGAGAATTTACACCACGCTAGTACGCCCGTGTATAACATACGCTTGTCCAGTCTGGAGCAATACATGTCTCACAAACTATCAGCTTCTACAGGTTGTTCAAAATAAAGCCATTAAAATATGTTTTAACACTAAATTCAAAACAAACCTTATTCAATTGCACAATAATCTAAACTTTCCCTTATTATTCGATTTCATTATTAAAATCATCGTTAAGTTTCACAAAAACAACAAAATGAATTTAAAAAATCAACTTATTTCGAATTTATGTTCATCGTCAATAGACACATTACCATACATCGATACATACGGCACTTATCGCCTGCCGCATCACTATCTTTTGTTCCCACCAACTCAGGTACGAGCGACCAGCAAACTGACCTTTGGACGGCGCGATGTCGCCCCGTCTCTGGCCGCGTATACGCAGGAGCGCGGGCGGCAGGGGAGCTCCGCTCACTCATCTTAAACCGGTCGCTCGGGCGATAACAAGCTAGGTCTAACGAATAACTTTTGCTACCTACTACCATAGTAAAAATAGATAAGTATGTTATCTTCGAACAAAGGTACATCGCGCCGTTTGTATGTACGCGTAGCGCTTGCCACGCCCCGGGTTCATGTACGTACGCACGCACACTACGCCGCTCGGCCCGGCGGCACTCGGTCACCGGTAGTGCGGGCCGTGTCATTACTGTGAGCGGTCGGTGTTTGTTTAAAAAATTAGGTACGGTTACGCGCTGCACTGCAAAATGTCTTCACGAAATATTTTTCTTTCACAAATTTGTAATTTTTTTTATGCTTGTTTTTCATTAGGAGCTTAATTAGCATTTAATTTTATTTCATTTTTCTATGTCTGTTCTAGTACCAGTATGTATGCACACATTGTTTTTACTCCTTTTCCTTTCTGCTTTAAGTGTAAGAGATTGCAACCTTATATACTACGGATAATTTTATTAATATAATATTGGTCTATTTGACAAAGAATTTAATTTCATAGTATAAAAAAAACATGAGTTTCTCACCAGCTCTTCTCATGATGCAATACCCATCGGAGCTAGTACTTGGATTGATTTTAATTCAAACCTCAAAGTTGAATTGAAATCAATCTAAGCTCCGGTGATTCAAATCATTTTGTTGCAATTAATATTATAATTTAATTAGCTTAAGTTTTATTTTAATTTTATTTATTTGAACGTTGATGTTTGTTTTGACGTGTTCAAGCGCCCTTTGGGGCCCATGGAAATAAATGATTTGACTTTGACTTGACATAAATAAATGCTTTGTTTTGTAAAAAAAACGTTTTTTTATAATTAAAAAAATAATTTCAGTACAGGTAATTTAAAATATCAATCTGACAAGTGACAACCCTGCGCCTCGGGCAAGTTTAGGTATCGTGCGCTCCTAAACGCCGGGAGTTGGCCTACTTATCTATTTTTACTATGCTACTACCGTGCGAGTAGTTATAAATCATTTAATTTCTCAAATTAATAAGCAAAATTCATAGCTAAGACATTTGCATTAATAAACATAATATTGTGATGTGTTATTAAATAACAGATAAATTTTATCTGTTTACATTGTTAATAATTATTATTTATATGTGATTTGTTTATAAGCTTTGAAAGGCGATTTGTAAGCCTCATAAAGTGTAAAGTACCTACCTGCCACAAATTGTAACTTTGGTAAGTGCATTTGTTTAATGTATTACCTAATAAATAAAGATATTTGAAAATGAAATGAATTATTTTAAATTATATAAATACACGGTTATTTAGCATTTTAATGTTTTTTATATTCGTGATTAACCATGTCTGTCAGTCGTCGCGGGTAATAATAAATTCTTTTCAGTTTATATTTAATTTTTGGCTGGAACTTTATAACAAAAAAAATTAGTGAGTCCAGTGATGAAGAACTTTGTGGAACACCAGAAGAGTTGAAACAACTTGCTTCTGACACATAAGTTTGCTTTTTACCAGAAAAAATATGTGAAAAGTATTTGAAAGCTACTTCGCAAGCTCAGGATTTAAAATTGGCACACACAACAGAAATATAAACTTTTTCTCACTTGTACCATAAATAACTATTATTATTATTATATAATATATATATATATATATATATATATTATATATTATTACACCAAAATACAAAAGAAAGCGACATAAAAAAATTATGACTGTCTTTGAGACTAACCATACATGGAAACTGACGTAGTTGATATCTGGTAGACCAAACATTGCTAACTGGGCATGCCACACACGAATTTGCTGCAGTGTGTTAAGGGTCACAGTCATAAATTACCTAAAATAAGTAAAAGAACATTAAAATAAGACCAGCCGTTCTCGAGTTTTGCGCTTAGCAATAAGTACCTACTTCTTAGCCATCCAGTCTTAGTAAACAACCTTAACTATTCGGTAAGTACTCCAGTAGTTTATCCAGTGTGCAATTATTTTTAGGTATAAGGGAAATTTAATAGATATTTTAATAACTAAGAATTTCCAGTAGATAACAATGGAAGCTGTAAATATA